>JAPWGK010000021.1:0-600000 GCA_029641185.1 Pseudofabraea citricarpa | reverse complement strand
GTTCTTCCAGAAGCTCAAGCTGCTCCTTCGCCATCTCTTGCTTCATATAATGACCAGATCTTTGCTCCAAGCGCTGTGCAAGTCCGATGCTGTCACCGACCTGGAGTAGCACGAATGTCGTCTCGGCACCCTTCTGGGTTGGCCCACGAAGTACATCTCGATATGCTTTCTTCAGTGCCGAGCAAGTCAAGACCACAACACCACATGGGACGTTCGATGCAGTAAACTCAGCAACCTTGTGAAGGCGCGCAAGCCAGCTCCAGCGGTCAGCATCGGTAAGTGGAGTGCTGGACGCCATCTTAGCCAGAGCCTCCTCATCGTGGTACACATCACCCTCGATGTAAGGACAGTGTAACTTGTGAGCAATGGCTGTACCTATCGTTGTTTTGCCAGAGCCACAGGGACCGGCAATTACGATGATTTTTGGCATCACAACACTCGGCGCATTGTTCTTGGGAAGTGCCCATGATGTGGCCCGGAATTGTGAGACAAACTTGTTGACGAGATCTTGATCAAGTACTGAGGCCTCTGCAAGTGTAGGAGAGAATGACCTTGCAAGATTTGTATCGTACTGCAGTCCTTTTCGTACAGTGACGTCGTCGTCGTATTTGCTTGCAAAGAACTCTACCAGCTTGATTGGAGGATTCTTGCTTGGATCTGGCTCGGATGCTCGGAGCCTTTTTATCCACTCCTGCTGTCCTGGCTCATCGAAGTCGAGTCCTGCTGTATGAAGCTTTGGGAGAAGATCGCGCGTCCAGTGGAAAGGTTTCGAAGCTACTACATTCATCACTCCTGATCCTGCTTGTGAAAGCGAGATTTCTGCCACAGCCTTTGCCACTACGTCAACTGGCAACCAAAGAGGAGATTCATCCAATGCAGGGATAGCGCCAAAGGTCACAGCAGCTTGAAGCATTAATGGGATAGCCTCACTAGCATTCCAGATACCATGCTGGGTGTCTGCAATAATTTGACCAACACGTAAAGTTCGAGCTGCTATTCCAGTTTGGTCTGCCGCACGTTGGATGAGGTGCTCCGTTACCAATTTAGATTGAGCGTAGCCCATATTTTGAGCGTGACTCAGCGACGCAGGGATTTCTTCTGAGACATGACCTCCTGGCGTTGCAGCAACAGCACTTACTGATGAGCAAAAAGAGAAAGATGCGGGTGAAGGTCGTTTGGCCGACAGGCAAAGAACCATCAAATTTCTTGCCCCTAAGCTGATGTTAATACCTTCCTATCATATCCAAGCGATCGGATTTACTTACCTGCAATGCAATCTTTCTCAAAACTTGATAGTTTCAAGTTGAAATTGACCGACCAGGCACAATGAATCAAACTAGTGATATTTCTAGCAATTGTATCATAAACCTCCCAACCAAGGCCAAGGTCGGCTCTCGAAAAGTCAGAAGGAAGTGCTACAATCTTCTGACGTGCACACAAAGGAAGTTGGTGATAGATTTGCCGTTCTCGAAGTGAAGCCACAACACGATGACGTGCCTCTTCAACCGACTTCGCTCTAACAAAGCAGTACACAATCTTGACATCAGCGAGCATAGTGAGTTGTGCAACTGTATGGGCACCAAGGGAACCAGTGGCTCCTGTGACGGCCTTTCCCATGTTAGTAATTTTGGCAAATAAATGTCAAGCCAAGTAAAAACTTACTAGAAATTGCCCTTCGTTGGTATTCTCACGAGGCCGATGAGCCGGGAAGGTTCCATATTTCTCAATTAGTGTCTGCATCTGCTCCTCTACTGGAACAGCTTTTGACACCTGCCCACCTTGCAGAAGCAGAAGCTCTTGCGTTAGCAGATCGATTGTTGGAAAGTCAAAAGCCACATTCATGCCGAGCGAACTGCCCTTGATTGGTAAGCTCTTGAGTATTACTTTTCGTAGCCGTAAAGCCTGAAGAGAATCCATGCCAAGTGAAAACAAGTCAGTAGTATCTTCAAACACTGTTGCTTGTCCCAATATATCCAAGATATTGTTTCGTAGAAGAATTCGAATTTCGGTTTCGGAAAGAGCCGACATGCCTGCGATGGCTGTCTCGTCTACATTTGTGTATAGTAACTCAATTTCGGGCTCGAACTTTTTGTAGAATGCTTGACGAATGATGGTTCCTTTGTCGGTCCTTGGACTTGAAAATATTAGCTCTTTTCTCAACAAAGCATCGCCCCTTTACATACTATTCTGTCCCAGCTGGAATGAACTTGATCATTTCCGGGCTCAACTGAGCGTAAGCCGGGGAAACTTCATTTGTTTTTTCAATGACAGGCCAAACATGGCTCATAACTTCAGACTCAGGAAGGTCCTGGCTCATGATAATCATCATGCCTAGTTGGGGCTTGCCGCTTCCAACAATTATTGCCTCTTGCACATATCTATTGTCCCTCACAGCTTGCTCGGTCTCGGTCGGGACAGCTTTCTCTCCATTTAGCAAGACAATGGTGTCATCTAAGCGAGCGAAGTATTTCCATGCATCAGGAATTGTGGGATGGCTAACAAAAAGATCTTTCGTCGCGTACGAACCGTCTGGCCGGTTGGAAGTGACCTTGGACTTCCAGCCATCCAAAACAACAAGTTCATGGATGTCTCCACCTTGAAGGTCCCACCTCAGGAATGGTTTGAGCTCGCTGGAAGGGCGAACGTAGTTCCAAGCTTTATCTGAGCGATCTCTAAAGGAAGTCATGAGTTGTCCAGTCTCAGTACTTTCCAACCGATTAGCAATTAGACATATATAGGTAGATATGAAAGCACTACTCACGTTCCATAATGACTAACAAGATTAACTCCAGCATCGACCAGTCTATCACCGAGAGCGTCCGGACAAGCTGAACCACCAAACATAACAACTTGCATCTTTGCTAGTGCTTCAATGCCCTCTTCGGTCTCCCCTAGAAGCTTCAGGGCATATGGAACTCCATAGAAAATCTCGAACTTATGCTTTTTCATCACTGTAAGCAAGTTACTGCGCGTCAAAGGCAATTTTGCGCTGTACATGAAAATGCTCTTTTTTGATGTGAAAGCACGAAAGACGCTGCTAATGCCATGAGCATGAAACAAAGGTAATGTAATGAAGCCTCGCATGTTCAAATTGTTTTGATAACTAAACATTATTGTTAGCTTATAATCATTACTGTTTCGTCATTGGCTTACTTATTTAGAGCCGCACTGTGTGTCTGATAAATCGGCTTTGGTAGGCCGGTTGACCCTGAGGAATGGATAATCCAAGATATCTTCTTCGACTCTGTTGCTGGATCCAATGCATGATCGAGGCGAGTTCTCTCTGTGTTGATAGGTATGTTTTCCTGGAATACGGACACATCTGCGATCTTATCGACCACTAAATCCGGAATCTCCTCTTTTAGAATCTCGGCTGTTTCGGTGAACGATTCGTCAACCAAAAGATGAAGCGATCCTGTGCTTTCCAGCAAAGACCGGTAGGCAATAGTTGAAATTCTAGTCGAAAGAAACAGCACCGTGAACCCCAATTTAGTCAACGCTAAAACAGTGATCAAGTACTCCAAATCTGAAGCACCCAAAAGGCCAACAACCCTCTCTTTCTCTTCGGATGACTTTCGCTGAGGAATGGTCTTTACATATTTTTGAGCCACGCGGAAAGCGAAGGTGTCTAACTGTTGGTAACTATATTCTATGTAGTCACCGGACTCGTTGGGATACGCTAGAATGGGATCGTCTGGGTTTGAAAGTGCTCGTGCTCGCATGAGAGAATCTATTGTACGAATTTCCTCCTTGTGAGCAACCGTTGCTGTGAGAAGTGGTTTCTTGAGGTCCAAATCGGCAACATTGTTTACCGCAAAGTACGGCGGATGTGCGGCGGCGACTTGAGCCATCTCGGAGGCTGATGGAGTCAAATGAGAGCGTTCTGGGCTGTTTAAATCATTAAGAGAGTTTTGATCATACAGTGCCGAGCCTATGAGTTCGCGACAAGTTCAATCATCGAAGGAGCCGAGATTCGTCCTTTCTATATCTTATTTTACAATGAAGGTCTAACCCGTCGGGATTATTAGGTCATGGAAATCAATGCCGCAAAGCCGTTGTCAATTGCTCCGCCTTGTCTGGAAATGATGGCCTGGCCTCGGATATATGATAAGCAGCTTCGGAAGCGACGCACCACAAGCACAGATTTCCGCTCGGAAATGAGCAGCACACTTTCAACACCTGACTTTCTCCAACTTTTGAATGGGACTGTTCGGAATCGTGTAAAAATGGGGTATGCGGGGTCTTGGAGAACCCGGAGTGACCCTGCAACCAACAAGGAAGTCAACATTCAGCCAGCGGGGCCAAACAATTCTCCCTTCTTCAATTGGTTATTCAGAAGAGGAAATCCGAATCTGTACATCTCCGACCCTGACCCATACTCGCTTCTCCACCAAACTCTTAATCCGAGCTGCACCCCATGGGGGCCAGGTTCGTACTTTGAGACTACCTTACCGTAGCATGGCATGTGGGAAGTTGTCCAGCGTGAGCCGATTATTTCCCCTGTGAGCCAAGGGAAAACAAGATATATTGCCCAGCTTCCTCGCCTTATTTTGTCTTTCACCATTCCACTTTTGATCTCTTACCCGCCTTCCCCAGACTTCTCCCAAGCCATAGCATGCAAATCTGAGGCTTGGTGCGAGTTTTTGACCCGAATACCCAACATGTCTGCGAAAGACAACGATGTCCAACTGGTGGAAAGTACCACAAACACGTCTCCCGAGAAGGACATTCTTCCTTCGGAGCACGCGCGTGTTCCTCTGCCCATCGAGATCTCTCATCTGTCACTGGACGAACAAGAGAAACTCGAAAAACGCCTTGTCCGCAAGATGGATTTTAGGTTGATGCCAGTATTGATTATTATGTTTTGGTTAAATATATTGGACCGTAATTCCATTGCGAATGCGAAGATTGCTGGACTTCCAAAGGATCTTCATATGTCCAATGGCGAATACAACAATTGTCTTCTAATATTTTATGTTGTATGTTCATTCCGTTGATAATGATATGCCTATATGGAAGCTAAATCGGGCTAGGGCTATGTTCTTACACAACTGCCGAGTAATGCCATCCTTCCTAAAGTTCGACCATCAATCTACCTTCCGTTAGTTACGTGTGGTTGGGGCTTGATGAGCATGTCTCAAGGCTTTCTTCACAATTACCACTCCATAATGGTAGTTCGTTTCTTCGTAGGAATATTGGAGGGACCATTTCTTCCGGGTGTCATATTCCTACTTTCCTGCTGGTACAAGAAAGAGGAGCTTGGGAAACGCATTGCCTTTTTATACGGTTGGTCCTTGTGAAACTTTTGTATCAAACCCAAGCTTACCTTTCGAAGCTGGAAACATTTTATCGTCCTGTTTTGGTGGACTCATTGCCGCCGGCATCATTGGAGGAATGGAGGGAGTGGGAGGTATCAGTGCTTGGCGTTGGCTCTTCATCCTTGAAGGTGCAGTCACCGTGGCAGTCGGTCTGATTGCCATGCTATTATTCCCAGATTACCCTCGCACGACTCGCTGGTTAGCAGAAGACGAGAAACTCTTTGCCGAATGGCGCATGGCCAACGAAGTCGCTGGCATCATCGATGAGGATTCTTCTGGGGTCTGGTGGGGAGTTAAGCAGTCCCTGGCTGATCCTCTGACTTATCTTTTCACGTTCATGCAAATGATGTTGACCACCGGACAAAGTTTTACATACTTTTTGCCATCGATCATCAAGACACTTGGCTTTAACAACACCATCACCCTGCTATTGACCGCGCCGCCATACTTTGTGGCCTTTTGCGGGTCCCTGGTAGTTGCCTTTTCGTCAGCAAAACAAAATGAGCGCTGTTTCCATATCGTTGTACCTCTGATGATCTCCATCATAGGAAACATCATGGCTATGACAGTCAAGGGATTTGGACCTCGCTATCTTTCGATATTTTTCATGACCTTCGGAGTTTATGTGTAAGTTCCTCCGTATGACGTCTTTTCGCACATGTGCTAACTTCTCCCTAAGAGTTTATAATGTGAATTACTCATGGGTATCAGCTTCCATCCCACGACCTCGTGCCAAACGCGCAGCGTCCCTTGCCATTATCAATCTGATGTCTGGAGGTGCTACCCACTTCTACACCTCGTATCTGTTCCCGGATGGTGACGCTCCACGATATTTTATGGGCGGTTCTGTTTTGTCTGTTGCTGTATTTCTGTGTGCTTCTACGGCACTTGTTATTCGTTTCTATTTGCAGAGGTTGAACAGGAAGATCGAGCTTAGTGGTGGTCACGTCGAAGCTGGATTACATGCTAATGCTGGGCATACTACTACTTATAAGACGTTCAAGTACGCTTTGTAAGCTACTCGTCCCGACGTATACGGAGAATGTTCCACTGAAGGGAAACCTTGAGTTGTGGGATTAGATTTTGGTATAAAATTTATCATATCAATACATCCACTATTTCAGCTCCTGAATTGCAATGCCTTAGACTCTTGACTCTGTCTGTCTGCTGTTTTCAGACTTGGGCGGTCACTCATCTTTCGGCTCAGCTACCTAAGGAAGACAAAAGTGGAGTGACTCCCACCGGAGCTTATTCTGCGCACAGCATCTTGGGTACAGATAGTTGTAACACAGAAATCGGCACGATAATTCGGGCGTACATGTGGTGGCTTACCATTGGTACATGTACACGAGCTCGCTTAATCGTGCCTCAAGTTCCACGACCCCGTTATTTCCCCTGGTACAAGTACCGCTCGCTGCGTAGAAGCCGGGAGCCTTTCCTATTTTTAAATGTGTTTGCGATCATATTACGAGGTTGGAGTCTCACCAAAGCACTTGGTGACTCTGAATTCTTACTTGATAAAGTCGCGCTTGTGAGGGCTGTTGTAATACGGTAGTACGGTAGGTAGGCAAATATCAGAATTGAGATAAATGTCCATCAAATTGTCTAAGAACAGGAATACGGTATCTAAATACTGCTAATTAGTCCAGCAAGTCTTGTTCATATTACAAAAATAGATAGATAAAAAACCTTAAGGCAAGATAACAAGATTTGATTGCTATGTTATCTAATGTTTCTTAAGGAAGGATATAAAATTCCCTTATGGGGTGATGAACTAAAAAGAAAACTCTATCAAGAGCGTGCTGCTCTGCCAGCTAATTCATATATAGTCTAAGATCAGACATCTAGAACTTAAGAATAACGCCGCCCTGAGCACTGCATGTGGCCGAGACCTTAGATGGAGTGATAGTTGTAGTAACGATAACCCTATGTGTATTAGTTACGAAACTGAAAATCAGGATCTTACTTGTATATACCTGATCGTAGAGGTCTGCGTAATTGTCTTTGTTGTTTTGGTAACCGTAACACGAGTCCTCGTAGATGTTGGACCTGTGACTGTGCTGGTAGCGACTCCTTTGAAGACGGTGACTGGGGAAGGTGTACTGTAACATGGAAGTGATTAGCATGGCATGGAGGGATAGCTATCCTTTTTTTATTAGGACGGAGAACTTACATCGTGGACGTTGTTTCGTAAATTGCTTATCCACAAGTTAGTTACTTCGGTAATAAAGTGATAGCATCGGTAAGACTTACAAACTTCGGTGATTGTCGTCGTGGTCGGAGCTGTGGCTGTTGTGGTGATGGTTGGCCAATGAGAAGTATCAGTATCAGTTACGGTGAGAGTGGCAACATCTGGCGCACGTTTTTGAAGGCGACGAGCGAGAGCACGAAGATGCTGCACCTTCTCAAGTGGAAGCTTAGAATCACGTTTAACACTGCCACGGCGACTTGACGACGTTGAAGTTGCTGTAGCTTCTTGTGCGATAGACAATATATGAGGATTGGGGATAGGATCGTGTGACTTGGGCTTCTTGGGGAGCGAGCAGCTCGCTGTCTTTGTAGAATAGACGATGGAATTGGTATATGTCCTGGTGACGACTGTCCGAGTGACAGTGGAAGTAACCCACTTGGTGACTCTTGGAGGGCGGATTGTGACTGTCCGACTAGCTGTCTTAGATGGGGAAGTTACAGTGACTGGGTCCAAGGTAATTAAGTCTAGGTCAGTGACAATAGATGTTGTAGTAGTTGATGGCGTGTAAACCGATTCGATAGTCACTGCAATCGAGTCAAAAAATAGACCTCTTCAACGACCGGCTATGGGATTTTACCAGTTGGTGTAACAGTGGTCGTCTGTTGAGCATCCACAATGAGATTAATCTGTCTCTCAGCCGTAAATGGATCTCTACCATCGCCATTATTACTCAAGAGAACCACACGCCATGTCCCAGTATACATTTCAGCTTTCGTAATGGGACTATACAACTGACTTAGTACGACTGTTGAAGTTGCCATTGGCCCAGTCCGACTTACCAGGTAGACATTTGATTGGTATCATCAGGGGTCATTGATACATCGCTGCAGAGCCAGGAATCATCATTTGGTGCAATTAAAATGACATTGGCAATGTCAACACACTAATTTACCAATGTCAGATTTGAGTTCGCTTAAGATGCTACTGGACTTACACCATCAAATTGTGAAACAACAGTGAACATCGACGTGTCGAGAGAATTTATGAAATAATTGCCATTGTCCTGAAAGTCCATACCAAACGATTCACACTCTGCAAGAACATGAGAAATCCATGTTATCAGAAAGAGCAGAACCGCGGACCGGGTAGTAGGAGACATTGTACCAAGACGAGTGTGTGTGATAGAACGACTGGAGATCTTGATGCAACCTCAAAGGGCGGCAAGGAATATTATAGCCATTTCTGAATGAGCACAAAATTCTGGACTTGTAGTGGCTTCTCAGCTTTGACCCAGCGGGTGCCGCTAATGGAGGACATTCTCTAAATCCTTCTCCGCCTACATGTGAAATACGAGAGATCCTGAGCGCAATTAGAGACTGCGGACGAACAGAAGGCAGCCCAATTGTCCATCAATGGATTCTATGGAGCCTCTAGTATATTGCCAAGGTCTTTGTAAAATCACGATAAGATGCATCATGAAGTGTTCTACCCGGTTTGACTTTTAAAGGCTGCAGATCCGAGTCTCGAAGCGGAATTACGAAGCACATGCAAACAAGGGCTGAGATGCACAATTTCTAGGCTGCCATACCGCCAGTATGGATGAGGCTTACCAGTGTGGTGGAGGGAGTCAATATTTTGACTAAGTGACAGAACAAAGTGGACTGATTTGCAGCCTTGGTGGACTTGGGATTTTTAGCTGTTGGGACGTACAGGTTGGAAGTCCACACGAAGAGGCTCAGAATAGCACCAGTTCCAACAACATGGAGACCCCATGTCCGCTTATATTTTCTACTTATGTGCATGCTGTTGTCGCTGGACAGCTCACGCCACATACATTAGCTTCCATCTCAGTAACCGATCGGATCATCAGGCCCATCCCAAGCCAAGCATGGTATGGCATGGCATACAGCTCGTATTGAGGACGGCGAGTGACTTCCGGTCGCCGAGGATCCCGTGAAGGTCATGAGTACAATATGCGATGGTCGGACAAAAACACAGGTACACCATGTGGGGAAATCTAAGGCTTTTGTCTTTGCGGGTACGGAACAGACCAATAAGTTCGTTGGTAAATTTGTTATCTGCCGCAATCAATTGCCCGATGCTAAGATAAAGCTATGTGGGTGTAAAGTTAAGGTTGGTCAGATACGAACTTCCCGCGTAGCGCAAGGCTACGTTGCGAGAGCATGGCAAGGCACATAATCAATATTGTGCTGCGCTCTGCGAGACTAAGGCGGAAAGTAAGCGACAACGCTGTTTGGCATCGACACCAAATAGACTTTGCGGCTCGTGTACTCTTCTCAGAAGTCTCACCGCGTTCCCATTGAGCTCTCGTGTCTTATTTGCACGTTTGCATGCAGTGGCTGGTATTCTGGCGTTGACTCGCATCATCTTTCGCATGGGCTTCGCCAGTAGCCTCTTCTTGGCGCATATGTCTTTCTCGGCACCAAGCGAGTCATCCCGCGCCCGGGAGTCCCTGATGCTCTAAACAAATCATGACTTTTAAAAAGAGGCTCAAAGTCGTTGGACTAGCTCGACTATGAACGAACTGATGTATCTAGCTCCGAAGTGGACGGCCATGCTCCACCCTGAGGGATTTATGCACCTTGAAATACAGACTAGCAACATGAAAATATCCTTGATACCTTTGTTGTGATTGCTATTCAACATCAAATCGGGGGTTGAGCTGGAGTATGCAAAAATAGAAAACAGGTAACATTTGCTCGCTTATTGCTGTCATGTGCGGAAGAACTTGTCCGGGCTGACGGTGGCTTGAGCTGATGTGAACTCTTGGAACCACCGCCACGCGGTGAATAACCTGGCCGACTCGCCGGTATGGTTCGGTCTTGATGGAATCCCGATGACCTGGATATGCTTCGTGCAGGTCAATATATGGTGCATGGGTTGCTGTCGCACCACCTGGCTGGCGGGACCTAAGCGATCTTCGTTGGAGCTCGGGTAGGGGAAGGAATGCCAAGCCTCACGATAGAGCACCGTTCTCTTCATTCACAGGGCGGGTCTGTTGATTGCCTACACTTGTTGTCCCCGAAAGCTGACCTTGAGCTATACTCAAATCATACCACCTGCAGCCGCTCTGTACGCATCTGGTCATCCCACCACCACGGACACGCATTCTGGGCAGATCACAACTTTGTACGTAGGTGCTTCACTTTTGCATCTGACGAAGGCTTCTAGAACTATCAGGCAACAGCCGAAAGAATTGTTGTTAATGTGCAGTACTTTCAGCTCTGCTTCGGCGGGCCTGTGGATTTGATAATGCCAAGTTGGACGGCTCACACTCTGGCCTACACTTCACGCCAACCACCGCGGTGTCCAATTCTTCCTGCAGTTTCCTGCAGGACTATCACACCTCTGATTTGATTCTTGGCGTGGCTTGATATTTTTAGGGCCCATGGTCCAGAATTGAGCTGGCTGGTGGAAAATTAAGATAACCTTGTAGATCCAGAATGATCTGAACTAGATATATTCTCTCCTCTTCAAGGCAGGTTAGTTTCTATCAACCATTCTTTACTTTCTTTTCCAGAGAATCAAAGATTTCTTCTCACAATGCTGCTCCGTTCAATATTTTTCTTTGCCTCTATAGCCTCGCTGGCATTTGGGTCGATTGTACCTGCAGCTCAAGACCACGAGGCTCTGGTAGCACGACAGGCGTCGACTTCCAGTTCGAGAACATCAACCACGTCAACTACGTCAACTAGGGTTCCTGATTCAGCTTGCACCAATGGACCCTTTACCCGAAGCTGCTGGAGTAACGGCTTTAGCATAGCAACAGATTTTGACGACAAATTCCCAACCACAGGACGGACAGTAAAATATAGGTTAGAAATTACAAACACAACAATGGCGCCTGATGGATTCTCACGTATTGTTCTTGCTATCAACAATCAATATCCAGGCCCAACGATTGTTGCAAATTGGGGTGATATGCTAGAGATCACTGTTGTTAACTCAATGCAAGACAACGGCACTAGTATACACTGGCATGGCATGCGTCAATACCACTCATGTACGGAGGATGGTGTTCCTGGAATGACAGAGTGCCCCATTGCGCCAGGAGATTCGAAAACCTACAGATTTCAAGCAACTCAATTTGGCACAACCTGGTATCACTCGTACGTTTGAATTTAGAACCCCCTGTTTGGTAGAAGAAAATAGCTAAGTACTTTTAGTCACTTTTCTGGTCAGTATGGAGAAGGTGTTTTTGGTGGAATCATCATCAACGGTCCTGCAAGTTCAAATTACGATACTGATCTTGGAACCTATACAATTAATGATTGGTACTATACTCCGACGGTATGTTCTAACTCAATCGATATTGGGCACCAAGAGGTGCAAGCCTCCTTGAGAACTTGTCATCTACATCCATCAGACTATATACATATATTGTCGCTGACTGTTGCTAACTTGTGAGCAATTAGTATACACTGGCATATCGGGGGCAGCATTCTGGTGGTGCACCACCTCCAGGAGACAATGGCCTTATCAATGGATCCATGGTCAGCAGCTTTGGTGGCAAGTACACTAAAACCACAATTACCAAGGGTAAAAAGTATCGTCTTCGACTTATCAACACTTCAGTAGATAATCACTTTATGGTTTCCCTGGATGGCCACCCATTCACTGTTATCACAAACGACTTTGTACCCATCCGTCCGTACACGACCAATTGGCTCTTCCTTGGAATTGGACAAAGATATGACGTTATCATCAATGCGACCCAGCCAATTGATAACTACTGGTTCCGTGCTGAAGTGCAAGGAAACGGCTGCGGCGAGAATCTCAACAACGGCAATATTAAGAGTATCTTCACTTATACAGGAGCACCTTCTACCACGCCTGTCACGTCGGGTACAGCATATACCAAGCGTTGTACAGATGAGACCGGCCTTGTTCCGTTCTGGAATAGCTTTGTGCCTAGTGGCCCGTTAGTAGAATTCACCAAAACGCTTACCACTTCTGTCAAAATTGGTGTTACAGCCACAGGCCCCATCGTCCAGTGGGGAATCAACATGACTTCCTTTGACCTGGAATGGGACAAACCCATTCTAGAGTATGTTCGAACTAATAACAATAGCTGGCCAAAAGCTGCCAACTTGATTGAGATGCCCGAGGCAAATCAATGGTACTATTGGATCATCCAGGAAGTGACCAGTGAAATAAATGGACAACCAGTGGATATTAATATACCCCATCCCATTCATCTTCACGGCCATGACTTCTACGTTCTTGGCACAGGGATTGGTCAGTATAGTCAAGCTGTTGATGCCACAAGGCTAACATATACAAATCCTACTCGGCGTGATGTGGTGAGAAATTCTGGACATCTTATAGAGTGATGGTGCTAATGAATTGATGATAGGCCATGTTACCTGCTGGAGGATGGCTTGCGATGGCATTTCAAACCGATAATCCTGGGGCTTGGTTGATGCACTGTCACATTGCGTGGCACGCAGGAGAGGGACTTGCTGTCCAATTTTTGGAAAGCAAGGATAAAATTCAATCTGTGAATCCCATCACTGACAGATTTACAAGCACTTGCGATAAATGGCATGCTTATTATCCCAGTAAGGCACAGTACTTGAAATTCGATTCTGGTATCTAGTTTTAGTGAAGGGTTTGAAAGGGGGTTGGTTTACGGGAAAGAGTACATGTGGATATCTTCAATGAAATAAATTAGCGATACGAACAATACAGTATTTTTTGTTTTGATTCGAGGGGATTATTTTAAAATTTTATTATCCTTTAAACATGATGATATATGTGTGTTGCGAGGGAAAATTCCATAGATACAACTAATACAGGTACCGAAATATGAGGAGATCGCCTTAGATACCTACGAAAGATAAAAGAGTAAGTTATGAGCATTTCTAGACGCACCAAGGCAATAAGTGTTTAAGTCTATTGCCAATACGAGCTTTTATTGGTTGATACCTATCAAGTTCACTGGGCTACCACATTAATCCACCAGTCTAGCGGATATGGTGGAACGCAGCCCAAGTTTGTACTTCACATGCTGAAAAGAGCATCATTCACAAAATTTCTTTCACGTGAACCATCGCATCGGTAGATACATGAGCTAATGTAGATGGATAAAGTTTCGCCAAAATCCATAGTGAGGCATCATTTGCTCCCTGTAAGAGCTTAGCAAGCCCCCATCCTTATTTAGGGAGGGATTGTTTCTCTCTCACGACTAGAACATCAGCACAACAACCAGCCTCCTTGAAAAGCTACAAATTAGTGGACGCAAGAAGCAGTCTAACTGGAATTTCCTGAGAGAGGTGAACCTGGTTCGATTGATAAGATTCAGCTTTAAGTACTGTAAAAATCCCAGATAACGACTTTTTGAGCCAAACTTGCCAAATTCATAGGCTCTCACCAGATACTGTATACACCGTTACTTTCCAGCATATTTTATTAGCTATGTTGGTGTATATAACATCTTACAAAACACAACCCACATTCTTTTACCACGGCACATGGGATGACACCACTCGCAAGCACCCAGCCATGAACTGGATGGAAGACTACACGAAAAATTTCATCGATGCAAAAAAGTTTGACACCCCACCAACGGACTGGCACTCAAGCGAATTCACTCTCCAAACGCATGATGGTACTATAATAAAAGGAGCCGATGATGCTGTGAAGGTACTGGAGGAAATGTATTCTCCATTTAGTTCCCATCATTATGAGCCGGAATTCTTTTGTTGTACAGAGACAGAAAATGGATGGGAAATGATTGGTACTGCAAACTTGTTTATGAATTTTGTAGGACCGGCTAGTGATAGACCAAAGGTTCAGGATCCCAGTGGGAATGAGTGGGATTTAAAGAGCCCTGGTGCCTTCATGTTTGAGTATGTTAAGGGCGGCAAGACTAATGGCATTGAGCTGAAGAGTACAAAAATATTTTCCGATACACTGCCTGCTGTATCTGTCTTATTGGAAAGAGGGCTTCTCAAACCAGAGGATTTGACGAATAAATGAGGAATGAACACATTTAACAACAGTTTAATCACTCAACCACGTAAACAGGCCCCTATTAGTCACTTTCAGAACAATTTATTGATGTATTTACCAATATGTATTCGCTTCATTGCTACCATCAACCTCAACTAAGCTTTCCAAACCCTGCATCGCCAGAAACACTTAACAAGTGAATAGAGTTGGACCAGGAATGGGATATGTCTGAGCGGCATACATATTATAGGTGATTCCAGCATCGGTGGCTTTGTAAACGCCTGGAATACTGACTTTAGACGAAGGACCAGTGCTTGTCCCACTACCTGTTACTCTGATCTGATGACACGATGGATAGAATTGAACTCCAGGATATGTTCCAGCAGAATGCAACGCAATAATTTCATGTCTCACAATATAGTCCCCAGCAGCGAGGCACGACGGAATAGTGTATGTGTATGAGTTGCCAGCAGTCATAAGGGGAGTCTTAGTAAAGTTAGTATGGACACATGGACACACGACTGTAATTTTAACTACTTACATCAGCCCAAACATTGGTAGTTCCCTGCCTTCCTCCCTCAGCAATTTTGAACCACACTGCTCTATCATCAAATATCAGCTTTGAATACCTCAATGAAGGAGAAATTTAGCACAACTCACGATGTACCAGGCACGTAGCTCGCACAGCCTGTGCTTGGGCATTTTGCAATATAGGTAATCAATGGCCCGGCATGACTTTCTGGCCAAAGAGTCCACCTAAGACTGACTTTGCTGCCAGCCGCAACAGGCCCTCCAGTTAATTTGGCAGGAGTCGAGCCAACAATACCTCCTTCAGTGTAACCTCCACACTGTAAGTCGATAAGTGTGAGGTCTAATATTGGACCGTTGCCTTGAACTGGTCGAATGATTCGATCTGGAGTCGGCGAAGTATAAGGATCTTGGTATGGCTTTGAAATGAATCGTTAGCTACATAAATCAGGTTCAATAGAGGACATACTTGATAACCTGTATAAACTACTCCTGCAATGGTGACATTGTCAACATAGCCGTGAGCAGAAACGCTCGTGGCGAGAATGGTAATTGCAGCGAGGGTTTGGAGATACATTTCTTTTTCAATAATGGTGCAAAGGCTGAGAATAATATCGAGAAGCTCACAGAGTCAGCAGCCAAAATTCTAGAAGTATTTAATCAATTTATAAGTCTTTAACTTTTGTCTACACGGCTACATAGAGCCATCCTGCCTACGGCCCGAACTCCCAAAGTGAAAATACGACAACACAGACCATGGCAGTCTTCTGATGCAAAGAACAAGCCTTATATACTACACTTCTTTATCTTACAGGGTTTCTAGAGACACTGAGGTTATATATAACATTGCGGGGAGAGTTTGTGGGGTAAGTAGATCGCTTAAGTGGACGGATTTTCTTCTCGCCTACTTGAGGATGTGCAATAGATATTCCGGATATATTGCTTCCAATATCGGCGTCCCGGTAAAATTGGGTCATATGAGCCATTTGCTGGTACCCTATATGCCGGCAAGTGTAAGCATCCTTTTAGACTCTTTCCAAGCCTGCTTTGGATCTGAGATGCAACTCCCAATCGGACAGCGATATATACACGTCCAACCAAGGTGCTACCGAGGTACCTCAAGAAATCCCAACAAGATTCTCATTGGATATATCGGCCCATATTTTGATCCGAATTTGGCGTAGCATCCTATGGTACCTTTGTCTGGCGCATCTTTCTCCTCTTTATGCGAAATTCTTAATAGCTAGAACCTAGCTAGATAGTGAGCTGGCGACCGGCTGAACCCGAAATTTGAGTTTCTCAGGCGTTTCATCGACCTAACTCCTTTTTGACAGGGAAGAATCTGCCAAACCCTCCTAAAGAACTAATCAAGAATATCGAGCCCACGAAGATGATGAGCATTTTCCAGGATCCTCCAGCATACTCAGATGTGAATGATTCCTCTGGGCCGGGTATGAATATCGATGCCGCAAAGCCTCCAATAATGCCTCCCCCTCCCCCAAGAAATCTCATAATGCCAAACATTAAAAGTTCTTGAGAATGATCTTCGCATTCGCTTGTTAGAGACGTCGCAAATCTTGCTCTCAAAGTAACAACACCGCCCGTGACTACACTAAACACGAAGCTGAAGACGAGAAGCATGGCGAATGTCCTTGCGAAACCCCATAGAAGGAAAACTGCGAGAGAAGATAGAACAGACCCGATTACCAGGGGAATATACGCGCCGAGTGTATCGCTAAGGCTGATTAGCATTTTGCAACTTGCGGAAATACAACAAGACTTACGCAAGCCAACCGAAGAGCGGCATTCCAAAGATTGTTGATAAATTTCGGACAGATAGCAAAGCATCACGTTGCCACTTTTCTAATCCAACATCGATTCCATATAATGATAAAAGCGTCCCTGGAAGGTAAACCACAAAGCCTTGTAAGAAACACGTCATTCCCAAAATAGAAAACAATGGGGCTTTAAGTAGTTTCCATTGGGTCTTTTGCACAGGTGGAATCTGTTCAAGTGGAAAATTGCCTTTAGTGAAAGTAATTATAGGCAAGAGAGTGGCAAGTGAAAAGGCAGCCCAACCAAGAAGAACCACTTTGTGACCAAATCTTTGGAGTAAAGCACTGAAGATGAAAGGAAATGTGCCTCCGGATAACCCTGATCCAGCAAACCTAGATTGAGCTAAGGTTAGTAGTTATCTTCTTCTTCTTCTTCTCCTTTTTTTTTTTTGAGACATGTTGTGACTAACATTATTCCATAAGCCAGCCCCTTTCGTTCATGAAACCATTCCACCAAAAAGCTCAAGGTTGGAGTGACGATCATAGAGGTACCAAAACCCCACATGGCTCCCTGGAGTAGAAGAAGAAGCACAGCCTAGAATATTTAGTATCTAATCAATGACTGCAGAGTCGTTTGAGCTTACAGTTTGTACAAAGGCTGATCCAGCAGCTGCTCCCACACAGCATATCAAACCAAGCCACATCATTGTTTTGCGATGCTGCGGGTACCTAGCACCGAGGTAAATTCCGATGGGACTCATAACTGTAGCCACTCCCTATCCCCATGTCAATAAAGCTGAACAGAATCCTATCAAGTTAAACATACGGTTGCTGTTGTTCCAATCGATGCAAGAATGGTTTCGCCAAGGAATTCAGGTTGCATTGAGTAGTAATCAACAAAAGTTCCAAAAGCACTGGGAAATCCTGAAGAAAAGTCAGTATACTGAAGGGTCTTAGATTCAACCGGTAAATACCCCAAGTTATGGATTCAATCAAGAAAGCGCCAGCCATGAAACTCCAGGCTTTGCGGCCACCATCCGGTGGCGTAACAAGTAGTTGTGCCTTTTCATCTAGCTGTTCTTCCACATCGGGTTCAAAGTGAGGGATAATCGTCAAGTGTTTTTGTGCTGTTGCATTTGGTCGGTCTATAGTATGATCGAACAATAAGTCTGTTGGAAAGAGAGAAAATCTGGCTCCAGGTAGCCTGGGAAACGGGAGCTGAGGAGGTTGTGACATTGCTTATCGAGACAATGTCGTTAGCTAGCAAGTGTTTTGCCACTGGGGATTCTCTAAATGTGGGAAAGATCCCATATAAGGAGATCGCTTTGGAATTTGGCAGGCTTTTGCCATCTATCGTTCATCCAGTCCCGTTCCAATTGTCGATCCCTCTGATCGATGTTTCGAAAGATGGAAGTCTAAATCAGAAATACGAATTGCTACCCCAGATCTCGGGTTTCTTGACGATTATATTCATGTTATTGATATAGAGCACTTGGCTATACCGATGATTGATGTAAGACGCATAATGAGCAATTGTGGGTTCTATACAATGGATGAGTATGTGTATTAGATAGAAAAGCAACCTGTAAATCACCTTCGATTCTAACTGCGCATTGTTGCGATGTCATTGCCCAGAGAATCACTCTCAGCCCAGCCTTCTCGAACATGACGATCCTTGTTCCGAAGGATTGAATAAAGATACAGATTTACCGAGAACGAGGTAGATGATGAGGTCGCTTAAACCCTTCTCGCTAAGTGTCCGTTACCAAGACTGCCAACGAATGTTTCAGGCTGCATAAGTCTGACCTGCACCGTCGAAATCCAAAAAGCGAGGTTCAGGCTTTGTAGGCTAACACTTTTCAAAATCCACAACTTGGCCATAGGGCTGGGCTAATTCCCCCCTCTATCTGTAGTAGAAGACTCAGCACCTTCACTCAACACTTATTAAATACCACTGACCAAGAAGTTATGTCTATTGTAACAGATATTTTATCCTTAAATAAACGCTTTGAATCATTACCTACAGAACTTCAAAAGTCAACTGTTATCACTTATTGGGGAAAGAAACCCAGCCTTACAATTACGTACCATAAATATCAATTCGCAGATTAATATAGTGCCCTCTCAGCGATCATCGTTTGCAAGAGTGAAAGCCTTGATTTAAGGCTTCATGTCACGCGTCTGTCCAAAAATATCGAATTGTTCTAGACCTGTTTCAAAAAGAGCCGAGTTGAAGTGATACGCCGCTCGAGGGCTTGCAGTTATTACCGGAAATTCGGACGCTCGTCCGAACCGAGGATCAAACATACTGATGCCTGCAAAAAAGGTTCAGATAAAGGTTAAGTAGGAAATAAACCTATAGATTTCGAAGGCTATAATAACTGACTGTATATCGCGCGTGGCATACCATTTGGCTTTTACGAACCCCGATTCTCTATATAAGGATTCTTTTATATGGGCAAATGAATTTGAATACAATTATGCCACCTTGTTTTCAATCTTCGAGGTACAATTTGATTTAGCTGCTTCTCAGATCCGGCACATCTAAGAGTTGCTACATATTACCAATCATGACTTATCGCTGGTGTGAAACCTAGCTGGCGACCGAACAAAAAAGAGTAATCAGTACAACCACGGGAAAACATTCGGCTACATTCCCCCGAAAGCGGCGCAAAGAGCTGTAGCTTATCACAAAGATTTTGAAACGGTGCTCAGATTTAAAGGCTAAGTGTCTTAAAAATGCAAAGTATACATTCTAGCTGAATTAATCGAACTTTCTGTGGGAAAGCTTCACATGTAGTTCAGGTTTTTCCCAGAGAAAATACACTTCTTGATCCATCCAATTCTCACTTTCAGGAGAGAGTTCCATCTCAAAATGCCATAAAATACGGGCCATCGCTGAACGCATTTCATTATACGCAAGACTGTTAAGTTATTTCATTAGCAATTCATAAATTTGGTGCCTGATGTATGCCGACTCACTTTTTGCCAATACAATTTCGTGGGCCAAGAGAGAATGGATTAAGAACATCCCTTTTGTCATCCTTGAACTGCTCTGGTGGGTTTGGAAGCCATCTCTCAGGCACAAAAGCTTCTGGATCAGCAAAACTCTCGCTGTTATGATATGCCGCGAAGTGATGGACCCCAACAGCAGTCTAGGTATAATTTGTTAGGTTATTAGATGAGTGAAATAAATATGATTCTCTTACATCTCCTGGTACAAAATGACCATCGATAATATCTCCATCTGGCGGTGTACGACGAAGTAAGGCAAATGACACCGGTGGATACAACCGAAGAGCCTCTTCGAGGACAGCGTGAAGGTAAGGCAATCTGGCTGTCGAGGTCAAAGTGATATCTTGAGCTTCTTTGAATGCATTGCGGATTTCTTCTTTAGCCTTTGCATATACTTGCGGATTTTTGAGTAGTAAATACGTAGCACCACTGAGTAACGTCGCAGTTGTCTCCGAACCAGCTATTATAAGAAGTCCTGAGGTTTCCATTATCTCATCTCTGCTCATTCCCCTGTCGTCGTTATGACGTAGGATCTGTTGGCTTTGTAAGAATAATCACATCGAGTTTTCGGAGGACTTACATATGTCATAAAGTCTTTACGCTCCGTTTTTGCAGACAGTCTTTGCAGAGTCTTTAACCGTGTAAAGTTCTCATGTTCGTCCTTTGCTTTGGATATTGCAGGAATGAATTTGATAAGAAGCTTCAGAATGGTGTATGCTGGTTCATAAAATGAAGAAATGAGTAGGATCCTTCCGTACTTAACACCATTAAATAGATTTTTCATCCAGAAATGATAATCTCCTGCTTCGAGTGCCCCAAACGGTTCGCCGAAGCACATGTCACCAATAATATCGAATGTAAGAAAGTTGTACCATCTTGTCATGTCCACTGTACTAGCGGTAGCACCACTACTATCAACTGTCTCCTTGAGTCTCTGAACAAATAATTCAAAATAGTGATTCATGATTGGTTCCTGTTGGCGTAGAGCTGAATCGGAAAAGGCGTGAGAGAGAAGCTTACGCATTCGGGCATGATCACTGTCATTTGAGTCTAAAGATGTCAGTTGAATTGAGATACAATTTATATCACCATAGATTTACAGATGATGTGAGACTTCTCTTCTCCCGAGATGGTATATGTTCGAGGATCTTTGCGTAATTGATGCTTCCCAACACGGGTGCCATAGATGTCTGGAATTTCATCAGTTGTTGGATTTGATATTGTTATGGATCGGTCGACCTTTGAAAGCTTGTGCTGTCCGGAATGTCAAAGTATCTGGGGTTATGCGGACCACATCTCCATATTTGTCATGTAATGCTTTCACGTCCCTTGTTTGTGAGCCCTTGTAAACGTGCCAGAAATTGGCCATGTGGACACCTGCTCTTGAGGGAGGCCCGGGAAACTTCGCCAAAGGATGGAAGTATAGATTGTATATAATTAGAAAAACATTGTACCCAGCATACTGCACTCATCAGAATAATTCAATCCTAGAAATGAAATAGTAGTAACTCACAATGCCTGCAGCGCCCATAGCCAATAGCCATGTTCTGGGGGTATTTGCGAAATTGTTCAGTTCCATCATAATGAAATTTGAATTTATTGTTCTGGAGGTTGATTGTTTTCTCCTGCTTGCCGTTCAGTGACTAGCAAACATGTTGGACCAAAAGGAAGAAACAGAAGCAGATGCGCTCGATATATCATCTCTGATGGCCATGCGAGAGGGGACATCTCGCAAGGGCGGTTTTCAATGATCTCTAACAGCTAAAATATGGAGTACGAATACGGAGTCGGGGCCACGGGCTCAGAAGCCCGCCGATCTTGATGTTTAAGCTACCTTATGCATTACTAGTTTCTAGTTGGCACAGTGGCGGTATTGGCAATTCGCTTAAAGATTTGGGGATTCTCAGTCAAGTTGTCAACACATCTGAAGGAAAGGCAATACAGTAGCCTTTCTCGTTCTCTTGAATAAGAATAAGTCGTGAATAATTATTCTGCTGGGAATATATCAATTATCCCACATCAAAAAAGATATACATTGATTGAAAAGCCAAAGCTGGTGACCAAATTTGAGAATCTAATGGAATGCTTCTTGACGAGCTATGACGACATCAAGCATACTAGACAGGATCATGTTACCTGTAATTGTGATTCTTAGAGGCTCACAATACGAATACGATTGATCGTTGAACTGTGACAAATATTTGGCAGCTCGCAAGAATATGTTTCAAGGAAGGTCCCTTACGACTAAGCGATTGGCACAGACATTCTAAACTTGGTGCCCATCCAGTCGGTATTGGAAGGCTACTTTCTTGAGGGAAACAATGCGATTCACGTCCTTGGTAAACAATTCTTCTGCTCATGTGAACCTGCTAAACTTTCCTTTGATGCACTCTGCATGGAAACCCGTCGGCAGGATGTGCCCCGCCCGAAGATATCTGGTACGCTCTTTCTCCATTAATACTATTCAGGCCCTTCTTCGAATTCAGTGAATCCCACTCTTTGTACGCATCCACAATATCAAACTCTCTCACAGTCATTGCAAGAACTACCTTTATATCAAGCATAACCAGCGTCTGACCCACGCAATTTCGGGGACCAAATTCAAATGGTCGCCACGCACCTTTGACAGGATAGTAAGGATCGTCCGGACCGACAAGCCATCTATCAGGCATAAACGCATCCGGATCTTTCCAATGTTCTGCATGGCGTTGAATTGCGGTGTGCAAGATCCAGATGGTCATGCCCTCAGTGGGGTACAAATTTCCACTCGAGTCAGTCAGAGAAACTCCAGGTAAACCACCCCGTATTCCCGAAGCTGGAGGGAATAGACGAAGTGTCTCTTTGATTACGGCCAGTGTGTATGGAAGTTTGTTTGTAAGCTGAGGCTGCTTTACTAGTAATTCAGGCACTGCTAAGATGTCGGTTCCGAATACATCGTTATGCTCAGCTCGAACACGAGCTAACGCCTCCGGATGCTTGGAGAGCAGATAATAGCAGTAGACAATAGTGGAGGAGGTTGAGTCGTGACCAGCAAAGAGGAATAGCCGAATCTGGGTGATCGCCCAATCCTTGAAACCTTTATCCATTGTTCTGGATGTTGCAAAGGTGGGATTCTCTTCCATGTAACTCTCGAGAGCCAAATCTATGACCGAGCGAGAAGCTTGGCCTTTGGTACTTAGACGTTCAGCGAAACGTTTGTCTAGCTCTTTGGATATATATCTGTCCATTGTCTTCCCATTCCACCACTCTACCATGGGTCGGATAGGGTTCCAGCGTATAAATGGGTTGAGTTCGCCATCCATACAATGCCAATGAACTTGACTTCTCATTGCGGATGCTAATGGATTATAGGCCCTCTGTGAATTCAAACGAGAATTTCTATGCGATGTATTAGCCATGCTTGATTTGATACAAAAGACTGTCCGCAAAACCCACAATGTGACGGCTCCAATAATATCCATTGTGAACCATAATGTGGTCTCGTCTAGAGAGAATATATCACTTTTCTTTGCATGATCCCTTAAAATTTCCACATATACCAACGCCTCTTCAACCACGTGTGGCATCTGCTCCAGAATGTATTGGGCTGAAAATCCAGGGTTAAAAAGAGCCCTTGATTGTTTCCATTGTGAACCGTTTATAGTAAACAGGTTGTCCCCTCCCGCAAATGGTTGGAAAAAGTCACGCATTACCCGTGGCTTTGGCAAGTCATGCTGCTGACATGCTTGAATACACTGTGACGGGGAAGATATCACAAGTAGAGGGTCACTGAACGGCCACATATCAAGGTAAAAAAGACCGTCAGATTTTGTAAATTTCTTCGAAAGTTCACCGAAAGCGAAGATTTGCTGAGCATCTTCAGGGAAAAGTTCTAAGACAGGTGGAAGTGATAGTAAATGGCCTAGTAGTGGATTCCATGGGGGCATGGGCTATAAAAAATTAGGTCAGGCTTTTTTCTGATGTGTATAGATCTTGGACTTGAAATCTCACCATGCCTTGTGTTCTCAATGCTCGAAACGGTATTCTCCTTTTGTACCCTTTATAAATGAAATAAGACAGAGAACTAAACAAGAGTACAGTTACAGCTACGAGAACTTGGCTACCTGTACCAGGTAAAAGCCAGACTGCCGCCATCGCAAGACTAGGATTGGGAACAATTGCAAACAGGAGAAACCACTTCAGATTTCAAACCTCGGATAGTTATTGGATATTCAAAGAAAATTTCCCAACACACAAATTACATGCAATTTGCGTATATTCGATAGATCACTGGTATTTTCTGACTGCATGCTACAGGGTGGCGATTTGTTATATCGGCTAGTTCGTGCTGTGCCGTCGGTTCGACTTGCTGTGTGCCGTTCAGATGCTGTAGCGTTTTGCGCCACGATGAGATTGCCCTGAATATTTACATACTTTGCGAAGGTTTTAAGACACCCCGGATTGTTGCGGAGTGGGCCATTCAACGGTATGACAGCATGAAAAGTGACAGCTGTGTAACCCGACCGGGCCTTTCGGTTCAGGACAGATCGCAATGAACGATTTAACGATAGCCAGTCAAGCCCCTGAACTTTAAAATGGCTTGCCAGCGATATTTCGCCAGCGAACTATCACATGCAGCTAAAATACACGGCACACCCTGCCGTTTATTGCCACAGCCACAGTTTTGTAGGAGCGAAAGTTCACACCGTATTGGCTGTTTTTACTTAGGTAGGCATCTGATTATGCTTAGAGTAAGCGACCCGTTGGACAAATCGTCATCCATTGACATTTAGTGCCGGGGAAATGGTCACTTTAGGAGAACATCAACGATCACAGGGTCAGTAGAAAGTGGCTTTCTACTGATAAAACTATCAAGGTGCAGTTATATCTATCAGATCCAAAACTGCAGAGTGCTATTTTTGTCTTGCCGTATTCCTCTGTTAAGCGTTGCATTACACATGTATAAGCGGGGCACATCTAGCTGTCATTCAGCTTTGCACTCGCATCAACTTCATCCATGTAGTTTCGTCCGATAGTGTCATGTATCCTGCTGTCCTTCTGCATGAACGGTTAAGGGCTAACTGCACGAGGTAAAACGTGGATGAAAATGGACTCCAATTCTATATGAATTCTGAAAAAATAGTTGGGTATTGCAAAGATCTAGAACTCTCTTTCTCTTACTCTGATGCAGCTTGGGTGCAAGCTGACAAGCGCTTATTTTTGGTGGAAATTTTGGAAAGTCCAACGCACATTTTCAAACGAAGCTCGCCTTCTGATAATCACTTTGCAGTCTGTCATTTCTGGCTTCAAGACACCTGGTATACACCTGGTGTTTCTCTTAGGTAATTCCCACAGGCCGGACTTGGGCTTCATATCGTATCCATAGATAAGCGCCGTGGTCAATGACAGGATCTCGGTCATCGCTAGTCGTCGACCTGGGCAGATGGTTGCGCCTCCTCCGAAGGGACGAAAGGAAGTTGGATGCACTTTCTGCTTTGGGGCCATGAACCGGGCTGGATCAAACTCTTGTGAATCTGCACCCCAAATTGTGGCATCAAAGTGCATCACTCCTCCCGGGATCTGAACCATTCCACCTTTGCGAAGAAATATCTCGTCGTTGATCATTGTATCTTCCAACACATAGCGAGTTGTTGTAACAGCGGCATTCATCCTTAAAACTTCTTTCAGTGTTGAAACAAGCAAAGGACATTTTTGCCGTATTTGTGGAGCATCTATATAGCAGAATGAATCGGTTGTGCCCAAAGACTCAGTGTAACTGCTTTCGTGGCGAATGACTGATTCCACTTCGGTGCGTAGTTTGGAAAGCAGTGCAGGCCTTGAGAAAATGTTTGCTATAACCCAGTAGCTTGTTGGTACGACATTGAAGAGCATTGCCATGAGCTCTCCAATATCTGCACGAGGCATGTAGTCTTCAGAAAGATTGTATTTTTGGGCCAGACTCTTACGGCCTCTCACAAAATCAGGCGCAGCTTCGTTTCCCTCGCCATCATTGTTGTAATATGCCACAAAGGCTCTGTAAAGCTTGTCTCGAGCTTCTGTAGCTGCATGCATAACACGTCTTGGCAACATGTCCAGTAGCAGCATTGGCACATTCTCTTCAAGAAGCCTGTAGTCATTAACAGATTTGACAGACGAAGAATGAGATGGACCAGGCTTACCAAAAGGCATCTTCAAGACATGCATTGTTTTCAAATGGATTTTCTTCCCCCCATATTGCTCTGGAGGCAGAAATTGTAAGAATATGTTGATTCCATGAGTACAAATCCAGTTCCGAGTTGTCAGGAAGAGCTTCTGGCGTTAGAAATGTGGCAATACTCTGCAGCATTTGATCTTGAATTTTGTCCAAGGCGAGTCCCAGACCAAAGGTTCTGTGATGAATGTTTCGGAGATCTTTTGAAAACTCCGAGTCTGTAGCACCCTCAATTTTACTTTCATCCATCTTTTTAAGATCGCTCTTAGGAATCTTCAAAACGCGATCTGATACAGCAGCTATCAATGGGTCAAATTTTAGAGTTTGATTATTTCGTTGAACGGCTGATACAGTTTTTGGAGAACTGATGACATAGGTCGGTATAGAGAAAATTCTCATGGTATAATTTGAGAGGCATGTTCGTGCTCTTAAATACTCGTCAGTCAACAACTTTCTCCATATTGAGACAAAACTTACTTAGTTCTTTCAAAATATCCTCCTTTGTATTTTATAAACCCCAACAGATGACCAAAAATTGGGACTCTAGGAGACAATGTTTCTGGTTCTTTAGGATGCTGAATTTCTGGCAGTAGGTCTTGTATGAAGAATAACAAGAGTATAACTAGGCAGACGCAAAAGACATTTTCCACCGGTAAACTCAATTCCATGAAATCATAGAAGGATATTTTCAATTCCATAATGGTTTATAGAGATGGAAGCTAGTGGTGGCTTTCCTTGAAAGTAAGTTAGAATTGATTTACTCAAAACCCAAGGCCTGACTCTATGCTACAAGTATAGACCTGCGTGTATGTATCAAGCGGTGACAAGCATGGCTGTCTTACAATTTGGCCGACATAGATACTGGTCAGATTATCCTGTTCAGGTGCTGTGCCTTAAATGGCTGAACATGTGGCGAAAGAACCCATTCTTGGGAAAGTGTGTATGCAGACAGAGACACACCCAGACGCAGCCACTTACTCGGCAGCTGTCAATCTGCATCAAGAATATAGGTTTCTCATGGCTGATTGGATCTATGACCTTTCAGCTTATTTTGAAGATGGCAGTGAATACCTTTAGCTAAATAGTCAATTTTCAATGGACGGTTCAGAATCAGGACATATGTCAGCTGCCAGGCTTTCTGGTGTCGTACAATATTGTCATCTGTAAATTAAATTGCCCATGATATGGCTGCCAATAAGCCAACTACTACTTAATCCGTCAGCTATATTACATTGAACTGCTTGATTCGGATTGTTAGGCCGAAACAGCGCTGACATGTTACCATTCTTGACGTATCAAGCCCGGTGTCGGGTAGAGTTTCCATTGTCTCCAAGATGTCCGATATGATTTTAAAACCTGCATACAGAGCTACCAGAGACAAGGGTACACGAGGTTCAGCACATTCGCATTTTTAGCGAAGGCCGCGAGGGAGGTATGGAAAGGAAGGAGGGGACGAGAAGAGCGCGTTGTCAAGCTCGCCTCGCGTAAGCAGCTGGATTTTACTGTACGAATCATCGTTTAGAATTCTATCGTCATCAGCCCCAGAGGTAATAGTGTCTTTTCGTCCGAACACCCGACGAACTACCCATGAAGAAGGCTGGCCCGATGGTGCATAACTATTTCGTTCGATTGACGTTTGTGGGTGGCACAATTAAGTTGCTGCCAGCAGCTTCTTGTGTCCCACCACTAGATTAACATCATACCTACATATATTTGTCACGGTAAGCCGAACTCACTATTCATATCGAAGCAAGAAGTCAGAGACATTCTCATAAAATTTCTCTTTTCACACGAAATCACTTCATCATCTTGGGTTGTATCTGCATCTATAACTATTATCGAAATATTGTTCCATCAAAGTTAGCGCTTGGCGACAATGTCATCTACTCAACATACATCCGACCTTGAGTCAGTCTTGGTAATTGGAGGTTGCGGGTTCCTCGGTCGTCATATTGTTACAGCCCTCGTCAATGACTCCACATCCCCTAAGATTGCAGTTATGAGCCGCAATCCTACAAACAACCACGTTGATAATGTATCATACCATATTGGAGATGTTACCAATTATGATACTGTCTCTAAACTTCTCACCGAGTTACGACCAAAAGTCATCATCAACACTGCTTCGCCTGTAGCTTATGTTGACCACGAGCATAAGTCAGACTATCTCAAAGTTAGCGTGGATGGAACCGCCAATTTGTTGGCTTGTGCTGCAGAGATACCATCTGTACGAGCTTACGTTTACACCTCGTCGGCTCCAATTATTGCGGGTGGTGGGTCTTCCTATCATCGCAGCGATGAAACGACGCCGACTCTCAATGTCATCCGCAAAGGTGACCCATACCATATTGCAAAAGCGATTGCAGACCAAATGGTCCTTGATGCCAATGACCCCAAAGGAATTCGCACTGCTTGTATTCGCCCAACAGCAATGTACGGCGAGGGAGACTGGCAAATGACTCGGGATGTCCTGGATGTCCTGGACCAGGGCCAGCAGAATGTGTTCATGGGACCGAACACCTGTCTTATGGACAGCGTCTATGTTGGAAACGTAGCTGATGCTCATCTCTTGGCTGCACATGCCCTCCTTGCTGGGGCGGAGGATCCAACACTCCCTAAAGTCGATGGCGAAGCGTTCAATATCACTGACGATACACCAATACAACCATTTACCTTTTTTCGAAAGTTCTGGACTGAGGCTGGTGACCGTACACCCATCGAAGCCTGTTGGATCATCCCTGCGTGGTTGGCATTGTTCATGGCTGATATTGCTGAATTATTCGTTTGGGCTTTTAGTGGAGGCAAAAAAAGACCACACTCTTTGAACAGAGAGAAGCTAGAATTTGCCGTGTACACGAGGACTTATTCGATTGAGAAAGCAAAAGCCAGGTTAGGCTATACGCCAAAGGTTGGTATGAAGGAAGCAGTGAAAAGAGCTGTGGAGTGGGGTCTAAAGGATCAGAAGATTAGGAAAGCGCAGAAAACGAAGCCAAAGGTCTATAATGAGAAAAAGCAGTATTAGCTATCAAGTAAAATTGAATGAGCTGG
This sequence comes from Pseudofabraea citricarpa, assembly GCA_029641185.1. Lineage (NCBI taxonomy): Eukaryota > Fungi > Ascomycota > Leotiomycetes > Helotiales > Dermateaceae > Pseudofabraea > Pseudofabraea citricarpa. The sequence goes on along the minus strand of JAPWGK010000021.1, from coordinate 570,960 downwards.
AAGGATGTCTCTAGAGTTCGATTTGACTCTTTTCTTTTCTTTTTCAGGAGTCGAGTCCGTTGTCTTCAAATCAAAGTGTCTTTTCACCCATGACTTTAACTGCGTCCAAATCAAGTGAGCTGAACATCATTGTATCACCTACGAATTTTCAGACAAAAGTGAGTGTAGCGTAGGTATATAGATCCACAATTTATTATAAAGCCAAGACAATGTTAACATATCAATATATACCCCTTTACGAAGGTCAGCCAGTAAACCCCTTTGCTTGATGCATCCACAGTTCAACTGGGCGGCCATCAAAATCGGTGCAGCCAAATTTCCATGAACCAGAATACTTTCTTGACAGAAGATGCTTGATCGCAAACGTTCCAATGCCCGGAATCCCAGGAAATGGGTGCTCAATGCCCTCTGTGAATTTATCCGTATTGAGAACAGTAAAGGGACCAACTTTGGACTTTGAGCCTTTGGTCAGCTTAAGTAAGAGGGTAAATACATTGGGACTTACTGCATCATGATCACTTTTCCGCATTTTCATTTCGAATTCGTGGTAGATCTTTAGCAGCTCTTCCCCTCGGCCACTTTTTTTCAGTCCAAGGAGACTTGGGATCTCGTCTTGAAAATGCTTTAATAGTGGTCCTGCCATTCGATTAATGATATCTAAAATGTTTACAGAATCGAAGGCTTCGTCCCCTTGGAGGGCATCCCAGCAGTACCTCTCAAATTCAGACAAGGTGCTATGGAATGCTTCATGTTGCTTGATATTGGTTTTCGAGACCCCTCTTGCAGTGACTATTCGGCTTTCGAGTGCTGGGAAAAGAAACTCTTCCTCTTGTGTGTGATGCACTTCAACAAGTGCTGACCAGGATTGGCAGTATATTAGGAAGTCCTTTACCAGAGCTTGATCAGACGAAGTGATATATGGTGCTTGAAGATATATGGTATTGAGCCCTCGAATCATAGTATTATGGGCCAAAGCCATATCAGAGGCCACATAAACAAAAGGATCTGTGAGCTTTGAATTGTGTTAGACAGATACAATCATTAGATGTCTCAAGTCCTTACTGGTAGATGCTTGCATGGTGGTTCCAGAAGCTGAAAAGGCTGGTCGGCCCAGATGCGGCAAGGAGCAGGCATGGCGGCAGGAAATCAACCGGGGGGTATGACTATTGGAACTTTTGGAAAAGAAAATGGTAGCTGGAGTGTGGGTATTTCCAAGGAGACGAAAAATACCTAGTCAGATAGACATCGACGACCGAGTGGGTAATTGACACTCATCCCAGGTTATGTTCAGCTCACTTCTGCAAAGTCACCGAGATATCGCTTTGTAACGTAAATCTGATATCTTGATGCATGGACCTGGGGAGGGTGCAGAAGATGCGTTCTAGGTCAGACGTGCAGTAGCAGTATGCATCCCAGTGGCTCAATCTGGTGCAACAATAAGCGACCGAGCCGTCCCCTGATTATTCTCGTCAGCCACCAGCAAGGAAGTCCATTTAGCGAGCACTGGCCTTGTATTGGGCCACCGAGCTGCGTTATTGAGCCTATCGTAGGCAGCTTATTTGTTGACATTTCGCCATGACTCCGACCGAACTTATGACTAGGCGTATTTTACCGCAAGCAAGAACGTTGGGGGAACGACTGTAAATTCCCCGTAATCTCTGCAAATGAACCAGCACTAAGACATTCTCACCGCCATGGTCGCCGCTAAGGTATCACAGACCGAAGAAGGGACTTTTGACAGGCAGTATTCTTGCGCTGTGCCTTCTTCGGATGCCTTCCATCCCGTGAAATTAACATGTACACCCACAGACAGAGATTGGCTGAAACCGCACGACCGTACACACACATAAGTGTCCGACATTCCTGGAACATATGACCAAGTGATGTCTGCCAGAAGTTTGGTCTCCTACAGCCATGTCCCAAATACCTCCCAGCGACATAGATGTGGACTTAGAAGCTCGCTCAGTAGCACCGTGTACAGTCAGCACGAATTCCTCGCCGAGAGTTCACAACGCATTCTCCCCGCCAGAGTTGTCTTTACGCGCCGTCGCCCCCGTCGACATCTCCGTCGATAATATCACAATCAACCTTCGCACAAAGCCAAGTAGCGCTGTAAGATTCAGAACTCCATTCACAAAACCAGCAAGCAATCTCCCGCCGCCTCCACCAAAGCCAATTATACACGGAGTGAGTGCAAAGTTAAGTTGCGGTAGCTTAACTGCTCTCATTGGAGGAAGTGGGAGTGGGAAGACAAGCTTGCTGGACTGCTTGTCGGGCAGATTAACCGGCAAAGGTCTTGAAACAAATGGCACTGTGCTCTACAACGGCGACCCGCAACTCTCCAGTATACGGAGTGCATACGTGCTTCAGCAAGATATCTTACTCCCTACATTGACTGTCCGGGAGACTTTGCAATACTCGGCTCAGTTGCGATTACCACCACCCGTCTCCGACGATGAACGGAGAGCGATCGTCGAAGAGGTTCTTTTAGAGCTTGGCCTCAAGGAATGTGCAGATACGCGGATTGGAAACCACTCGCATAAAGGTTGCTCTGGCGGCGAGAAGCGGCGGACGAGTTTGGCTGTGCAACTTCTGGCCAACCCAAGTGTTCTGTTCCTCGATGAAGTTACAACCGGCCTGGATGCTGCCAGTGCTCTTCAGCTTATCAATACCCTGAAACAACTGGCGGAAAAGGGACGCACGATTATAGTCACTATTCATCAGCCAAGATCCGAGATTTGGTCATTGTTCGATAATATTTTGCTTCTTGCGGAAGGCTGTCCACTTTATTCGGGCTCAAGAGAAAGCTGTATTCCATTCTTTGAGAGACTTGGTTATCCACTGCCAGCCTTTGTGAATCCAGCAGAACACATTATTGATCTCGCAGCCCTTGATAGCCGTTCCAAGGACCTTGAAAATGCATCTCGAATACGAGTGGAGAAGTTGAAAGAAGCGTGGAAAAACTCCTCCCAGATTCATGAAAACGAAAAGAGTAGTTCGACTATGGTGACTAATCGTCATCCACCAATATTTCTTCGCGCGTCTTTCAATCGGCAACTTCGAGTACAGACCGCAAGGACATTGAAGACAGCATGGCGGGATCCCATGGGAATAACTGGAAGCTTTTCTGAGGCTTTACTACTGGGAATTATCACTGGTTGGGTATTCTTGAACCTCGATGGAAGTCTCACTGGTATACGGAGTCGTATTGGTGCTCTTTACACAGCCGCCGCTCAGCAAGGGTTCCTTATTATGATTTTCGAAATATACCGGCTAACTCTTGAGATTCCTATATTCGATCGAGAGCATGTTGAAGGCGTTGTTGGAGCAGCCTCCTTTTTACTGAGTCGAAGACTAGCACGATTGTTAGTCGAGGATATTCCGGTTCCTTTGATATTCTCTCTGGTCTTCTACTTCATGAGTGGCTTTCGCCATGATGCAAGCCAGTTCTTTACCTTTTTCTTGTTAATACTCCTCAGCCATTACCTTGCTGTGACACTTGCTATGCTCTGTGTTTCTGTTTCAAGAAACTTTGCCGGTGCATCCATGATCGCAAATCTATCGTTCACAATTCAGACGCTCTGCAGTATGTTTTCTATCCAACAGTACGATGCATGACTTCTCATTGATTTTTCCACACAGGTGGATTCTTTGTGCAATCAAATCAAATTCCTGTTTACGTTCGTTGGCTAAAAGTAAGTTGAAAGATAATTTGGTATTTCCGAGGAAACGTCTGACAATGGTCTTAGTATGTCTCTTACGTATGGTATGCCAACGGAGCACTTTGTGCAAACGAATTTGTGAGTCATACCACGGATCCAGCAGGTCAGCTGTATGATTGTCCGTTTCCAGGTGGCACTTCCAACCAAGAATGCATGGCCTACACAGGCATTTTTATCATGAACTCGCTTGGATTTCCCCGCAACTGGGTGTGGCGACCCATTGTGATTCTAGTCTCTTTTATCCTAGTATTCTATGCTGGTGCTGCATTAATACTTGGACATAAAAAAGTGGAGATTGAAATGGGAAAAGTTCTCAAACCTCCGGCTGAAATCCCGGACATCAGAGAAGAAGCCATGGTCAAGTCTCTTGACACAGTTCTCCCACTCGAGATCACACTTGATAAATGCAGTCTCGAGGTCTCTAGACGTATCAAATTTGGAACTACAAAGATAAGGAAGTCTATTCTGGACCCTATCACAACCAAGTTTCAGCCCGGTATGCTGAACGTAATTTTGGGTCCTTCAGGTAGCGGTAAGACAACTTTACTAAATCTAATATCCGACCGTCTGCAAAGCTATGCTGGAACAGCCTACTATTCTCAAGGCAGGATGTTATATAATGGTGCAATTCCCTCCAGAGATGTTATACGATCCGTCACCTCATATGTATGCCAAGACGACGATGCTCTACTTCCAACTCTAACTGTTCGAGAGACTCTTCACTTCGCTGCCTGCTTACGACTTCCCTCTTGGATGTCCTCAAAGGATAAAATACAACGTGCAGAATCCGTGCTACTTAAAATGGGTCTCAAACATTGTGCCGACAATATTGTCGGTCATGACTTGAGGAAAGGGATTAGCGGAGGAGAAAAGCGAAGAGTAACAATTGCTATACAGATTTTGACAGATCCTCAGATTTTACTCCTTGACGAGCCAACTTCCGGTTTAGATTCTTTTACCGCAACATCAATCATCGAAGTTCTTTCGGGGTTAGCCAAAGAGGGGAGGACTATTGTTTTTACGGTTCACCAACCGGGATCTAACCTATTTAAAACATTTGATACCATTCTTTTACTCGCTTGTGGCGGTTCACCTGTTTTCTCTGGAAAAGGGCGTGAAATGCTACCTTACCTCTCGTCGCTTGGGTTTGAGTGCCCGACAAATATTAATCCAACAGACTTTGCACTAGATCTTATTACTGTTAATCTGCAGCGAAGTGATCTGGAAGCTTCTAGCAGAAAAAAAGTCCAGGTCATAGTGAACGAATGGCGACAAAGAGAAGCAATGGGAGAGTCACCAACGCCAGTAGATTCCCAGATATCCACTCCAGCAGAACTTGGAAGCCACAAACATACGATGACGCCGTTCAGAGTCGCCGTTCCTATCCTTATCAAACGCAGCCTGATCAACTTCCGCCGTGATGATACTGCAACAACAGCACGTATTTCTCAGGTATTGGGATATGCGGTCATGATCACGTTGTTTTTTGCACCTCTGAAGTCAAACTACGAAGGCATACAATCACGTTTTGGATTCATTCAAGAATTCGTTGGTAAATTTGCACTTTATTATTTGTATGTCAATGTTTGTTAACGTTTCCATAGCGATCTACTTCGTTGGTATGCTTCAAAATGTGGCTGTATACCCATCAGAGAAAAAGGTATTCTGACTTTAAAGATCACTGAAACTGAAAAATATATTACTAAACTCTCTAGATCTTTTACTATGAGTACGCAGACCGTGCCTACTCATTACCAGCATTTTTCGTAACCTACACGATTCTCGAAGTCCCGCTAGAGATCATAACTTCTCTGCTGTTGTCCTTACTATGCTGCCTTGCCGTGGGGTTACAGCGCACTGCCTCACTTTACTTTATTGTCGCTTTCAACGCATTCTGTATTGTCTCATGTGGAGAGTCCCTCGGTATCATGTTCAACACACTTTTTGACCACTCAGGCTTCGCTATCAACATCGCAAGCGCAATTATCTCCATCGCTGTGCTTATGGCTGGTGTATTCAGTCTGAATGTTCCAACATTCTTACAAGCATTCAACAATCTGAGTCCCGTGAAGTGGGCTGTAGGAAATCTTGCCTCATACAGTATGCAAGACCTGGAGTTTGGTTGCTCCGAAGATCAGCAGGATCCGAGTGGCCGGTGTCCGATTACTACTGGCGAAGAGGCGCTGAGGTTATATAACCTGGATAAAGATCCCAAGAAGTACATCATAGCACTTGGCATATGTGCGGTGGTATATCGCGTAGTCAGCTTCTTACTTCTGGTCGCTGCGAAAGCGGAATGGAGATGGAGGTACAACAGAAATAAATAATTGGGACATCGGAAGTCGTGGGCTATTCATACGGGTTGTTAATAATAGGACGTTTCTTTAGATTTACTATCAATATCTATTAAGTATATACATATGAAAGCATCAAGCCGGTCATCGTGCAATGGGTAGCTTATGGAACTTACTACCGACTAACCATCCCTCTTTTACCTATATACAAGGCATCAAGCGTTGAAGGTCATACTATTCTACTCAAACAGTCTCACATAGAAATCATCGTAAACAATTTCTATCTTTAGGCTAAAGTTATTAGCTCTGAGTCCCAAACATGACCCTGAGTTGAGAAGAGCATGCAATTCCAGCACACTTGGTTATCCGCCTCGACATAGCCACCTCCTTGAACCCATCAGAAACTTACGCTTCTGTATCTAACTCTATTGAATCCCTTCAAATAATCAATCTATTCTTCCTCGCGTTATACAGACAGAGTATATTCATACAGATTTCACAAGGAAGCTAATTAGCAATAGGAAATATAAATCAAGATATAAGGTCGGATCTGAAGTTATTTTGAAACGCTGCGACGAGATAAGCTTTGCAAGACTTTCTCGCTTCCGATCATTTTTGATATGCCCCGGAGACATTCTTTGGAGTATACGGAATACGACAGAGGTTGCGGAGACATTATTTTACCCGTACGGGATACGATAGAAGATGTTATACCGAATATATCACAATGCCAATAATCTATATCAAATCCACCTTTACATATAAAGCTGACACTCGAGGCCTGAAAATCGAAGTTCATCAACTCATCGACTCTTTATTTCATCTCTCTTTCACTTACGTAGAAGCCATTCGCAGAATTTTCAGTAAATTTCACCCTCAATAAAAACCAAAACCACTCAACATGCAGTACCACGTCCTTCTCGTCGCTTATCTAGCAACCCTCGCTACAGCTGGTCCTGCTCTTCGCCAAAAAGACCTCACCGACAGCCCCGCGGAAACTTCTGCTCTAGCCGCAAGGCAGCTTTCGTGCGAGGAACAGGAAAATGTATGCTTCGCCGCCCCAGGTGCTGATTTTGGAACCTGCCTCACTACGCTTGTGGATTGCGTGCGTGCCCGTGAGAATTCAAAGTAACGGCGCACTTAAGACGGCCCCCCTTGTTGCAGAGAAAAATAGGGGAGACTGGTAGCCTCGACCACAGGAGTAAGACTTTAAGTAAGAAATATATGTTTCTAGGCTGACACGATGCTTTAGTGGGGAGATTTCGGAAAATAAATACGACAGCAGCAAAGATATCCATTATCTCAATTTGGGGCTAGGGACTGTACCTATATTTTGATGCGGCGATTGTCATATAGGATTTGTACTTAGTTGAGTCACACTCATTAGATTCAATTTACAATTCAGCTTCTATTTATCCTGAACTCCTGTCTTCTTCTCTTAGGGTGCCTATGCTAGCAGGATATTTCCAACAAAAAATGTCACGAAGTACCAGACGATAATAAAGAAGTTATTTGTATTTTCAAGGAGACCAGGAACACGACCGAGCGCCTTAAGTTGCAAGGCGAGCCGAGTGCTAATGACACCAAAGCAGGAGAGCGATGCTAAGTAACTCGTACGAAATGAAAACGCGAAAAGTCTCATGCTACTACTGCATATAACAAATTTAGGTATCTGGGTACCTAGTGCGTGACAACAGAAATAACTAGCTAGCCTTAAGCTATCCTTCCTTCTGATAAAGTATTTAATAGTCATATTAATACTTAGATTTTGTGACTGCTTAAGCGAGATAATAGGTAGACCCGCGCTGACAAAACTGGGTTGTAGTGAAATCAAATCTAACCTAATAAATAAGGTTCGTTCTAAAAGACTTCATGTTATGGTACAGGTTTGCGTGACAAACATGCTAGGTACTTTACACAACTGGACCGTGGCTGAGGATATTTAAATGCTGAACATCCTCTCGGGCATAGCAGCTTGATTTATTAACTCTTCTTGAACTTTACTTTTATTACGCAGACCAGATTGTTTTCTTGCTCTGAAGAGTCATTTATACGAGGAATATGCATCTCAGAATAAGGGCCTTTGCTTCTTATCAATGAATTTTTCTATTTCCTGTTCCGACAAGGTTGCTCGAAACCATTGCCTAACACGCCCCTTGACAAGAAGCGGCAAAGAACTTTCTAGGAGACTGATCTGCGATATAACTTTTAAAAGCTTATGTAAATGGGTTCGGGGAATAGACATTTTAGGTTTCTGATAGCCATATTATCTATTGGTTCCGCCTTTTTTTAGGGGGCTCGGGGGGGGGGGCTCTATACATCAAACTATGTTTTTCTGTTCAACTATCGAGAAGGCCATTACACAAGGTTTCACCAGAAATTTGATAGCCCTAGCATATTTCAAGAATGTTAGCAATGCTTTACAAGCAACTGGTTGAGTACTTGCGATAAGCCAGGTCTCTGCTCCAATTGAACTACGAAAAAATCGTAGCCGTCACACCGTTAGAGTTTGTTACAACCCATAGAAGGCAGCCCTAGATATCACAACAGCTACTTTATCTGGAAATATTTATAGTCAGTGTTATTCGGCAGCCGATACGCTATGTTTAAGCAAGATAGCTGGATCAAGTTCAAGTTGTTCTTTCTTTCTTAGTAGCCCCTATTCAAGATGCAAGCATAATCCCAATCATCGCAGAGTTCAGCTGAAGTCGAATGCGAAGTCAAAGCCGGGGTCAAACCACGAATCCAATGCCAAGTAAAATGAAGTGGATCCACTGTACGAGCCGAAGTCAAAACGCAAGCTTGAGCCTGGCCCTGCAAAACGGGGCGATATCATGGATATCTACCATGAGATAGATCATGGCTAAGGTACTCCTTGAAGCAGGCCAACTGGAAATCTATGACGCTTGAGATTGAGATTGCATTTCGTTGGTAAGCTGTGTAAAGACTACCTTAGAAGTCTATAGCAGAGAAATTGATACTTTGGAGAGCCTCAACTTAGACGAGTACGAACACATCCGAGGGGGCCGCCGCATCGACGTTCCTTTTATTAGCCTTTCATATTTGGCTTGGCGCAGTCCTAATCAGGCCCACCAATAAGAATAAGATTAGCAGCAGAAGAGCAAATACGCTCAAGGTTATTTTTATATATATACCATATTACTCTGGAACTTCTTTGCCGTCATTTGAACGATTATATCTAACTATATAATTTTACCGCCTGGTATCTCTGATTGAGTCGTTTTCAATGTCTTCCCCAGCCCCAGAAGAAGCCAATCCTCCAGCAACACCCAAAACTCTCACAGAGGTGCAGCAGAAAGCGTTCGAAGAATTTCGCGATCTGTGTGAGAAGAATGGCCAGGTTTGGTCTGTGAGTAAGGCGGAAGGCAAAGGGTCTTGCCAGAGAAACGACGATCTTATATTATTGTGAGTTAGAGCACACTTGTCAAAATCAAAGAGAGGAATTAATGATGAGACAAGACAATACCTTCGAGCTCGCGGATATGATCCGCAAGCTGCACTCAAGCAGTACTCGGCCTCGACGCTGTGGAGGAAGGAGACGGGGCTTGTAGATGAATACGACAACACGGAAATCGACAGCTTTGAGACGATGAGGCGCGTGGTAAGTCTGCTCCTCTATGATTTTGTTTTGGTTTTTCCGAGTCTCGCAGCTGATTCCGTTGCAGTTCCCGCAATGGACGGGCCGCCGTGATCTGAACGGGAGCCCGCTTTCCGTCTACGTTGTCGCCGAAGTCAAGCCTGATGACATCTCGGCCATGAAAGCAGCCGACCCAGAGTTTCGCACCGTGTTCCTGCCTAATGAATACACTACCCAGTTCCTGCTGCCGCTGTGCGGGAAGCTGCGCCAGGATCGCGTCGTTAGCTCCTCGATCTGTATTGCTGATCTGTCGGGAATAGGGATCAGGCAATTTTGGAATCTGCATGCCCAGTTGAAGAAATCGAGTGAGATAGGCATTGCACGTAAGTCATGCTTGAGGTGATTCTAAAATGAGATATTCGTCTTCTTTACATCCTCATCTAACCAATGTACCTATCTAATGCCTGCTTCTAGATTACCCTGAGACAGTCGAGAAGATTTTCGTAAGTATCCTTTACCACTTTCATCTCTGTAGTTCCAAAGCCGTGCTATGTATCTGAGACTCATGTAAACAGGTTGTTGGGGCGCCGTTTTTCTTTTCTACAATATGGAGCTACGTTACGCAGTGGTTTGATCCAGCCACGGTGAACAAGATATCTGTTCTGTCGAAAGCAGAAGTTACATCATCATTGTCCAAATTCATTGCGATAGAGAATATCCCAAAGCGATATGGTGGTAAGCACGAATGGGATTTTGGCATGCAGCCGCTGGTGGATGACGAGGTCAGGAAGCTTGTGCCAGGGATAGAGGAGCACGGATTTGTGGGCCCGATACGATGGTTTAACGATACTATCATGGCAGTCGGGAAAGAGAACGGCAAAGAAAGACGGACAGTAATGGGTAGGACTGATACGTTATCAAAGACTCCAGAGGTTGAGGAGAAGCAAAGACTTTCGCTCACTGAAGTCAACATAAGCACTGGAGTATTTTAGATCTCCAGGGAGTAATAGATCTTATTGCTCAGATGCTCTTCTGTCTTTGGGATTTAACTGTAAGTTTGAAGAACGATTCTCCAATCATATATAAAGCATGCAGAAGGATCTTATGATTGTATTACAGGTGCGAACAATTTCTCATTGGTTAAAGCCTAAAAATTACCCAGGTCATTTTCACCGCGATAGAAATTCGGCTTCGGGGAATTGTATGATTCTGAAAACAGAAGAAGCTGAATGTAAGGTGTTGAATGGTTGCTCGAAAGGGAAGAAAGAAAATCGGAAACAGAACGCAAGTTAAAGAAAGAAGTAATATACACACTCACTTAACATACTCACTTAATCCACGCGAGTGGTCACGGGCTTATTCAGCCTCGTATGGAACTTATGCGAACATCTGGAATTTAGTAATAACGGGGGAGCTTCGCAACTAAATACTAAACTTGCAAAGGAAGTGGGCAGCCAGTTTATTATCAAAGATATCTGTTTGTGCTATCTAAAAGGTCGGAACGGTGGCGGAGAAGAGAAGCCGCAGCGCTGGAGTAGTTCCCTATTGCCCCATCCAGACTGCCAACTGCTCCTTCACTTTCTATATTCTGCCCAAAAGCATCTGCATATCATTGATCAGCACACCTCATTATTTTTGATTGAATCACGGATAAATCTTACCGCTATTGTTGTGAATCACAAGAAGCGCATCTTCAGAACCCTTCAAAGCCTTGTACGTATTTCGGGGGCCCTTGAACAACGCTGATTTGGCTACGACCTGGATATGATCCTTTTCTGCCAAAGCGTAACTCAGCAATTCTACCGCATTAGGATCTGCAAAGTCGTTGAATGCGAAGACCTTCATGTTCTCGAGACGACTTGTGGTGGCGAGATTCTTGAGCGCTGCGAACTGAATGCGATTAAGCAATGTAGCATCGATTTGTTGGGCGAAGATGACGGCTGGGTCCGAAGTGTACACAAAGCCTTGAGGTGCTAAAGAGCATAGATTCCAGAGTTCATTCCGAAGCTGGTGCTTAGCGCTATTGAGTAGCAGCTCAATTGAGATAACTGCTTTGTTGGGGAGTCTAGCGTAGATATCATACATAGGTTCAAAGCTGGCAGAATTTGACTTGATGTGATCCTCGAGTAACTTTATAGCCTGAGTAGAAGATATAATGTCTGTGGCTTCAAGTTCGTCCAAAGCAGGTAACCGGCTCGTCCTCTCCAGCAGGAAAGCTATCATGAGACTCCGCAAGTCAGCATCATAATTGTTGCGAAGCTTGTTGTCCTGCTTTGCCGCTACATCCAAGACCTGCCAATCCTCTGGCAGTGGTTGTCCGAGGACTTCGTCGTCACCTAGAGCACAAACAGCCAACATCACAAGTTTGTTTTCGAAATCCGGTTGGATAGCTGCTGAGATGATGACTTGACGCGCTGCTTGAAAGCCATTCACTCCGTCGAACTTGACCATCCCGTGCCCTGAACCTGGACGGAAGATGTAATCGCCATGCATATTCGCAAGAACAATTGGTGTCACATAGGTATGTATAGCGCCTTCCATGTTCGTGATTTGGTCCGGCGGCCAGCTTCTACGCTCAAACTTAACACCAAGAGCAGAGTCCTTCTTATTGCGCATCAGATGGTCTCTGAGCGATGCGGGCACGAAAAGACTGCTCGCAATAGACGGAGGGCCGACAGTTTCGGGGTTGTTAAGATAGTACTGACGCGGGTTTTGGCCGATCGGGACACTTGTTATAATAAGTTCATTGGAGGAGCCTTTGAAAGGGGGAGTATCTCCTGGGCCGAGTTCTTTTTGGGGTTCATGCTTCTCGATCGCAGCCTTGCTCTCCTCAGACTGCTCAAATGAATCTGTGGCTCCGGCTTCCACTCTTTTTTTGCTATCCTTATTTTTCGGGGTGTTCTTTGGCTCTCCGGCCGCAACTGCTTTTCCCTTCGGAGGCATTATTTGTGAATATGCTCTTGCAACGTATGATCCTTCTTAAGGTTGGTTGAGATGGGGGCACGCGTCGACAGTTGAGATGGTGCTGTTTTGTGCATGGTGTTTTTTTGACCACATTCCGCTAGGCAACCACAGAGGGCTAGATTTCTTGGGTCTACTAGTGGTCAGCACTGTTGAAGCAGTCATCGTTTTCGTTTTCGCCCCCAAAAGAGACAGATAGAGGCTGAGGCTGAGGAACAGGAAATCGGATTAATTGTTGCCCCGGCCCCTAAGAAAATCTGGGTTATCATATCACCTGATTCAAGTTTACCAGATCCCCTCGGGTTTTAGACGAAGACTAAAATCTGGAATAAAGAGGAATGAAACCAGGTAATAACCCGAAAACTGTTTTATCTGTTTTCCTTGTTGATTTTGAGGTTTAGTGTCTCGCGAGTTTATACTTGCGGATTATCGAAATAAGGAAGGTTCGGTTAATAGTAATAGTGAAAGCTATGCGACTTTTAAGCTTATAGCTGTCAAATTCTCACTTGAGATTAAACTTGGTTATCAAATAAAAAAGCTTTGAAGAAAAGTGTGTGTACAATTAAATCACCCGGTTTAAGTTTAATAGTTTTGTATTAGCTAATTGAAGCTTCCTTATTAAAGCTAATCATATAGATTATATACCTAGGTATTATAGTTTTTAGAAAAACTATAATATCTACTTTGATTCTAATATTATAATCCGAAAATGAAGACTCGTAATAGTCATAGATAGACTTATGAGATGTAGATTAGAAGGAGAAAAAATGCATTATCTCTTAGATTGCACAAAACTAAAGGCTTCAGGTTCAAACCATTTTTATTATAACCTACTACTACTTCTGATCTTCAAGACAGCCTTCCCAAAGTTCTCGCCATTAAGCATACCAACAAAGCCCTCCGCAGCGTTATCTATACCATGGATGATGTGGAGCTTAGCCGGAAAGCTGCCATCAGAAAGCCACTTCTGAACGACCTGCTGATGTTCCTGAAAATACTCACGGCCGTATTCAGGGTTCACGACGAGGAAGCCCTTCATAAGAAGCTGCTTCGCGACGATTTGGAACATGTTCTTAACCCCATAGCGCGCCTGTGGCTCCTTATTATAATCTCCGATCTGCGATGTGATATTAGGTCATGTGCGTACATGCGTATTGCTTAGACTCACCATGCCACAGGTAGGAATGCGACCATGAACATTCATATTATCGAGCGCGGCTTCGAGGTGCGCACCGCCAACATTCTCAAAGTAGATATCGATGCCATGGGGACACAATCTCGGAAGGGCATCCTTGGGAGCTTCTTTCTTGTAGTTAAAACCGCCATCGAACCCCAGCTCGTCGATGATGAATCTGAGCTTCTCGTCTGACCCAACAGACCCGACGACACGGAGCCCTTCATGCTTAGCGATCTGCCCGACAACCTGCCCGACAGCGCCCGCAGCAGAGCTGATGAAGATCACCTCGCCTCGCGCGGGCTGCCCGATCTTGTATAGTCCAGAATACGCCGTCAGGCCGGGCGAGCCAAGCGCGCCGAGGAAGTGAGCCAGATCTAGGTTGTAAGGATTGTGCAGTTTGCGCACGCCAGGTAATTGGGATTGCTCTACGCGCGCATACTCGGCAATGGGTAGGTGGGCAATGGCTAGATCGCCGACTTGCCACTCGTCGTTGTCTGAATTCAGCACTTTGGCGATGGTCCCGTTGGTTACGGGCTCGTTGAGATTGAATGGTGCCGAGTACGACTTGATGCTCGCGTCACGCATCTTACCGCGCAGGTAAGGATCAAAAGACGCATATAGAATCTCGAAGACGAGACCACCTTTCGGTGGTGTGAGGAGATCGATAGCACGGTCCTCGATAGTCAGGTGCTCACCTGGAATAGGGGCGCCCGTGGGGATCTTCTTTAGGATGAGCGTCTTGTTGGTCATTCTGGAACTGTTAGTTCGCAATGATGTAAAGGATACATAAATAGTAAGTTACCAGGGCAACGAAGCTCTAACTTGTCGGTCTTGGTCACACTATATAGTTGGTGTGGTTCAGCTGGCTTCATAATCGCGGTCTTTCGCGGTGTTCGCACAATACTGGAGTGTTAAAAAGCGAGAATCCGGACTGGAGTTGTCGGTGTGAAGTAGATCAGAATGAGCTTCCGGTCTTTGTACAGGTCCGTTGTCCGAATACTGTTCTGATATGCCTACTGAGTTCCTGTTAACTTGCTTTCGACAATTATTCTCTGGTGCTCGCTAAAAGTGGGTTACAAAACAGTCTTTGTTATTGGCTATATTACCTCGAAACGAGTATAAGCAGAGTTTCTGTAAGTAATTCTAACTCAAGGTGGGTGAAATTGCGGGGTCAACAATTAGACTTTCTCAATATCGTCGATCTGCTTCTAATGCAGACTTCAAGTGTACGGTATCAACACCACGGTCGAGGGCGGTATCCGCCGGACCGTGTCGTATGACCTATTGTCAAATATATGGATTGGGATATTATTACGTTTGATAATAGTATGAATCTCGGTACTTGGTTCATACCTACGATAGAACTGACTAGTAACCAGATATAAGTATTATCAACCGTCACGGTAATGATCAGAGCCCAACATCAAAATCTATTGACACTTGAGCATACACGGAATCCAAGTCCAAAACTTTTTCAGAATGACCTGCCCAAATCCAATCAAGGGCGCTGAAAATCTCACATCAAGATGGGGACTGACTGAGGATCTGGGTGGTTACGATATGCCCATCCGTCTCGAAGGAGAGATCGGCGACGTGGTCGTGCGAGGCATCATTCCGGATTGTATCGATGGGACTTTTTACCGTGTCGGTTCGGATCATGTTGTGCCAACACCCAAGGACCACAGCCCCCTTGATGGCCATGGTGTTGTAAGTGCTTTTCGAATCCATAAGGGCCGGGTCGACTTCAAGATCAGATATGTGCAGACCGACCGGTACAAGACCGAACGACGCAAGCGACAGAGTTACTGGGCGGCCCTTATACAACATCCTTTGCATGACCATCCCTGCGTGCGCGCTGTGATAGGCCAAACAGCCAATACAAATGTCCTCTATTGGGCTGGCAGGTTACTCGCTTTGAGGCAGGATGGGCCTGCGTACGCCATGGACCCCGATACTCTCAGGACGACGGGTGTAGATCCTTTCGGCAACCAGATCAAGACTTCTTCATTTGTAGCGCATCCCAAGATTGATCCTCACGTCGACAAGCTCGTCACCTTTGCCCTTGACAATGGCAACAAACTCACATCCTACTCGATTGACCGCCATGGGATCGTTGAGAACGAACATCGCATCAAGCTCCCGGTTCCAACATCAATCCATGACATGGCCATGACCGAGAATTGGATTGTCTTTTGTCTGTGGCCGGCCAGGCTGAACAGAGAAGGAAAACCAGGCGACTCGGTGATTATCTGGGACATGAGTGCACCGACGACCTTCGTTGTGGCTCCCCGACGTCCTGATCATCCCCTGGCTGGATCTGGTTGGGAACCGTACGAGACGCGTATGTACCAACATCCCGTAAACTCAGCAATCATCCACACGGCTGGTGCTTGGGAAGAGGATGGCAAGATATTTTTTGAGGGCACCTGGCCTCATGATCTTAGCACCTCCATGTTCCCATTCTGGGCGCGGAACGACAGAAAGGAAAACGGCGAAAGAACGGTCGTCGACCTCGTCCGCCTCGAGATAGACCCAAGTCAACCAAGCAACACGCAGGTTCGTGATCCCAAGATCCTCGTCGACATTCCCAACGAGTTTCCTCGCATTGATGAGCGTTTCTTCTGCCAACCTTATGACATTATCTTCATGAATATCTTTCACTCCGAGGCGGAAGATCCGCTGACCAAACCCATCTTCGCCGGTCTTAACGCCACCGCAATGCTCAATAAACGCACTGGAGAAATGAAGGTTTACTGGCCAGGGCCAAACTGTCGATGCCAGGAGCCAGTTTTCATCCCTCGCTCTGATGCGGCTTCTGAGGCCGACGGCTACATCATCTTCACTGTTGATCGTCTCGACATCAATCTCACCAATCTCGTCGTCTTGGATACTGCTGGTAACTTCGAAAATCCCGTGGCCGTCATCGAGTTGCCCTTGCGTATGCGTACTCAAATCCACGGGAACTGGGTCGATGCGAAGGAGCTCAATGGGCGGCCGTTAGTTGAGGATCCTCCTCTCCATAACATGGTGTGGAAGTTGTAAGGAAATGAAGTTGTAAGGAAATGAAGTTGTAAGGATATGAAGTTGTAAGGATAGGAGGGGAGAGGCTGGAGATAGGAGAGTCTGTTATTTGGTTGTTGGCACGGGTTCCATGCAAGTTCATTCTAGCTAATATTGAAGCTCACTCACCGTGGTTAATGATGTCAATTATGCATTATGTAATCCGTGCTCGCCTGACTCGTGACGATGAACTCGAGCAGGGGAAATCGAGTAAGATGACTTGACACTCCCCGCATCTGATCCTTTCTTGTTCTTCGCTGGAGTAGGCGCCGAGGTCATTCCCGAGCTTCTTTCCCGAAACACGCCATCATCGCTTGATGGTTGCAAAGGGCCGACTTGGTCTTCCGATTTCTGGGGCATCTTGGGGCTGGTTGGGGCTGGGAAACCACGAGTTTGGAAGTATGGGGTAGAGGCATCCCCATTCTCGGAGCCGGCGTCCGGTTGTAGGGTAGCTGGTAGCTGATACAACCCCATTCTGGAGTGCATAACCGCCTGAGTCTGGAGAGAAGAACTTGTCTGCCGGCCTTTACCCGCTCGATTCTGGAGAAGAATGCCAGCCCCGAAGTCAGCCCGCGGCCCATGGGGTATCTGCAATCCTGGCCCTGGAAGTCTTGCCAGAAGCAGCAGTTGGAAGCACGGGTGGGGATTTATGCCGTAGTCTAGCTCTGAGCATACGCAGTTGGTCCAGGAGCATGGAATACCGGATCCTGGAATGGCTTCTATATAGAAGTCCAATACTCCTTGCTTTCTTTCCATCTCCTCCTCAATACATTGTCTTCCTTCATAAGACCTGCCCTCACCCGCTCACCTCTTCTATCAATCCTCCTTCACAATGAGCACCACCATGGAAAAGGACATCGAGGATAAGCCGCATGGCACCTCCCATCACGAGTATCCTGCCAACGAAGTCCATCACGAGTACCCTGCCGACGATGTTCTTGCAGGCATTGCCAACCAGGAAGAGCACGAGCAGACCAAGCTACAAGCCATACGGCGAAATCCATTAGCATTCGGCTGGTGCATGTTTGCTGTCTGGACGGTGTTGCTGGTGAGTTTCGAAAACCAGGCGTCGGGGAACATCCTCAGTATCCCTCAATTCCGCAAGGACTTTGGCTCTTTCTTTGAAGGCGACTACGTCCTCTCAGCCAAATGGCAGTCGGCCTTCTCTGGTGCACCAGTCAGCTCGTAAGTTGCCCTGAACCGTTTCCAAAGACCAGCTGCTTACGGTTTGCCAGTCAGGTTATTGGTGCACTTTTCTCGGGCCAGTTGGCGGATCGTGTTGGACGAAGATGGTGCTTGGTTGGCGCTCTTTGTCTTTCTTTCGTTTCAATTACCATGGAGTTCGTGGCGACAACGAATGAATTATTCTTCGGAGGAAAGTTCTTGAATGGATTTGCGGTCGGAACTATCCAAGCCGTCTCCGGCACATATATTGGCGAGGTAAGTGTTTCGAACCTTATAGTCTGACAAGATGCTAACGAAGCATGTAGATTACACCACTAGCTCTTCGTGGTCTAATGACTTGTATGATTGCTCTATCGTATACCGTTGGTCCGTTTACTGTCGCCCTCATCGTCAACAGCACTGGAACATACACCAACAGATGGGCATACCGAGCAATCTTCTGTTCGCAGTACGGTTTCGCCGCCGTAGCTTCGGCCTTTGTCTTCTTCATGCCAGAATCTCCATGGTGGCTCGTCAGCAAGGGCCGCGATGATGCAGCATTGAGAAGTCTCAAGCGTCTGGGCCACAGAAATGGCGAGGAAGATAAGGCGCTTTCAACTATCAAGATCACTCTCGATCAAGTGAAGAATGAGACAGAAGGAGCAACATACCTCGAATGTTTCCGCAAGTCCAATCTCCGCCGTACCATCATTTCTATCGCTCCCCTCTCCATTCAAATGTGGACCGGGGTTGTCTTCGCATCGTCATATTCGACGTACTACATGCAGCTTGCTGGGTATTCCGTCTCGACATCCTTCAAGCTCCAAATCGTCCAGCAGATTCTCTCCATGTTAGGAAACGTCTGTTCCTGGTACCTCGTTGATCGGGTTGGACGTCGCCCACTGACGTTCTGGGGAACCGTCGTCTTAACGGCCCTCAACTGGATCATGGGAGGTCTCGCAGTCGGCGGATCGAAAGCTGAGCTCAAAGGAGCAATCGCCATGATCCTGATCTACTGCTTCGTCTACAACCTCAGCATTGGAGCGACAGCCTACACCCTGCTTACAGAGGTTTCCACATCGCGACTTCGCGTCAAGACTATCGCTATTGGTCTTGCTACGCAGAGTCTGTTCAGTCTGATGTGGAGCTTTACGCTCCCCTACATCTTCAACCCCGACAAGGCCAACCTGGGAGGCAAGGTGGGGTTCATCTTTGGAGGAACTTCATTCATCTGTCTTGTCTATCTCTGGATCTACCAGCCAGAGACTAAGGGCCGTACTTACGAAGAGCTGGATGAGATGTTCATGAAGAAGATCTCGGCCAAGGAGTTTGGAACTTATGTCACTGATACGCAGAGTAGGGGCCAGGAGTCCAAGAAGGCGAATGATAACATGTAGAATATTAGAATTTAGATGAACTTTATACAATGATAAGATGAACAAGAGGCACATGTCTTCTCTTTTTAAAAGAACAGATCGATTCCTTAAATAACTTGATATAATTGCCGGCTGATTTTGCGTCTATGCTATAAAACTAGTTATTTTTGACATCGATTTCAAGTTTGGAAACCACGTAACTAAATACTAATCGGTCTTTATTTGACGACTTTTTTTCATCTCTCTGACGAAAGTCAGCAGGGGTATTCCTGCTTCGCTGTTACTGTTGCAGTCTCGCTTTATGTGTTTTTGCTAAACTACCACTCAGGCCAGAGCAAACTTTGTTGAGATATAGTGATAATATCTATAATGTTATTTCTTTCTGGATAGGAACCGAGGAAGAAAACAGTGGTATGTTGTCAAATTTGACCGGGTTTTCATTTATAACCCAAGCTGGTATTCTTCTTCTAATATATATCAAATAAAATTAAAAAGAAATAAGGTAATTGTACTCCTAAATACTTGGTTCCTCTGGGTTGTTATGATACTGCAATATTCATGTGTCTTCCCGACACATCTCGGCCTATAGCTCAAGAGAGCATTAATACTTTCCTTATCGAGATTTCAGCATCACTACATCTCTTGTTATTCTAATTGGTATCTCATTTCATCTATCAAATAACGATTGAGAACTACTTTCCCGCAGCTGTTTATCTAACTGTCTTAATCTCCATTCCGCAGGTTGAAGCGCAGCCAGATGCGCCTCCCAATTAGCGGCTTTCGCACGAATGTTCAAGGCCTTCAGTAGATGACAGACCTGTCTAACCTGCATCGAGATCAGGAACCCAAACAAATCATACCTCTCCTCAAAGCCCTCGACAAAATACTCACCGACGCGGAACGCTCTCGCGCCGGCTAGTTTCTCATTGCGGAATCTCGCGCGATCGTACTCGTTCTCAAAGCCGGCGTGCCTCTTCGACGAGAGGGGGCAGCTGCAAGAGGACGAGGACGAGCTGCACGATTCCTCGGGGTTCTGCTTGATGCTGTCCCAGCTGCTGGCCACGTTCTCGAAAGCGTTGATGATCTTCTCCATCAGCAGCGTCCACAGCGTCATGAGACCCGACACGGTCGTGCAGGTCTGGCACTCGTCGAGCATCATCCGGTACTGCACCATGGCCTGTTTCAGCAGGTAGAGATGCTGCTCGGCCGAGCAGAGGCCGCGGCTCGCTTTGTTGTTGTTGTTGTTGTGGCGCTGCACGTCTTCCAGAATCGCGAGCGTGCTGCTCATGCATTGGTTGTGGCACAGGTCTGTCCTCGGCGTCGACGTCCTGGATGGAGCTTCTCGGGCTGTCTGAGTAGGTGTTGCTGCTTGAACTCCTCGTCCGGGAATGTCCAAATACTAGATCTGTCAGCTTTGATCCGTCCATCTCGGGAAGAACTCAAACTTACCAGACATGCTTTGTGGTCTTGATTGTATCCTTTCGTTCAGTGTTTCTGTTTCGTCTTAGAAATGTTGTTTCTGATCTGGAATTTAACTCACCACCAGAGGCAAGAGAAATGCTCCCATATTTCCCACTCCGGCCCTGCTGGCTCTCTTGTTCTTGAGAATCGCTGCTAAAATTGAACGTGCTCTCCAAAGCCTCCAACGATGAACTTAACGGAGACATTTCATTGAATGCCAAATCATGGTCGAAGAACGAAAGGTCTAATTCAGGAAAGTTTGTTCCCTACTCCAGAACTTCCCCCCGCCCCGCTATGCAATATACGAGCTTCGTTATGACAGGCTGCTGTTCATGGCGGAGTAAACTCCGCTCTTTATCTAGGTAGAGCTATTCCAAATACCGGGCTACCATGCGAATGACTAATCTTCAGCATGCTGTTGTTGCACTGTAAGTAGCGGTAAGGATACAGAGCTTAAATCATGATTCATGAAAAGGCGGTGTTCAAACTTTATAACGTCTTTCGAAGTTTGTTTAAGTGTATCTTTAAGCTTCAAATTAGACTTCAATAAGGCTCCTCCAGATATAACACAGCACCACCGGGGTAACCAGCTGAAGTTAAAGCGCCTGGGTAGGTACTACACTCTAAATAGCCTGCTTCCATTTCAGCGGTGAGTATTTAGTCTGAAGCTCACCCAGTCTTGCTGCGTAGTCCTGGGCTGCGCTAATAGGAATGGGCATCAGTCTAATTGGTCTGGAGCTGAACGGCATTTGAAGTGTACCTACCTACTAAAGCATGGGGCACGTGTTCAAGGGACTCGCTTAGTCTTTAGATGCCGAAGAGCGTGGGACATGTGAATGCGGCGACTATTACACATTTTTAGGATTCTTTGGTTCGAGTCAAACACATTGTCATTCGATTGAAGCCGGGAGCTTCTGATTCCGTTGAGAACTAGATGGCTGGTTGTTCAATCATCCAACATCTTCATCCAAGTGGTTCGAATGCTTGCGTCCAAGAGCTTTAGAATACTGTACCAAGAGCTCAATCCGTAATAAGCCACACTTCCATTCGCACAGGAGTTCGAAAGAGATAACTTTATTTCCATTTCCGTCGCCGGTAAAGTCTCATTATACTTTCGGGATACTTTTTTGCACGTTTTTGAGTAGCGATTACGTGCTTATCTTCTAAGTCCGGCCACAGACAGAGTTGTCGGTAACTAAAGACGACAAACTGGTTCATTCGAATTACGAGCCAAGACAATTGCATGGTGATACCTGGTCAGAACGAAGATTCAAAATTTCCAAGAACTTGAAACTCACTCAATCTGCAAGAACACGTACCATACAAAGTCGTCCACAACGAAGACCGCTAATGCAGTCTGCTAAGCATCAATTAGAGTTCTGGGTCGTCGCGTGACGATTAAACTCCGATGATTGGGCGGGACATGGATGGGCCAGCATTTAAAGTTGCACGAGGGGGAGAAAAAGAAGGGTAAAGTAATTGTAAGCTGCCCCTGGAACTCTAAGTGGTGTCCAGCACGTTGCATTGGCCGTGTTCAGTATGGGTTAGTTTGCACTCGGCACGGGTCTTAGCATTGCCATATCACCATGCGGCCACGCGGCATGACTGAAAGCCGTGCCGAGCACAAACTGGGAGAATTCTAAAACGTTATTCTAGGT
Source organism: Pseudofabraea citricarpa (assembly GCA_029641185.1). NCBI lineage: Eukaryota > Fungi > Ascomycota > Leotiomycetes > Helotiales > Dermateaceae > Pseudofabraea > Pseudofabraea citricarpa. The sequence continues at coordinate 548,489 of JAPWGK010000021.1, read as the reverse complement.
TACCAAGTGGCTGGTTTAGTAGACATATTATTTATTCTATTAAAGCTTTGTTCTGTTCACAAGATCAATTATCAGTGGCGTGATATCTTAAAGTCGATTCGCTCCATGCCTCATTCCCGCTCATTTGATACTCGAGCCCCTTGACAAACGCCAACAAATCGTTACTGCACTTTGATTCCAGCAATCTGCGTGCCCATAATTCCTCGTGAACAAGTTCCCATTCCCGACACATGATCCACAATATTCTTTTGGCCGCAGAGAAGTTTAGATTTGCTTCAGTTGCCATCACGAGAACGGATGAACAAAGCACCGAGCCCTCTTCTGAAGAGTTCTGGGATGCCTTCAATTCTTTTTCCCAACTGTAAATGTCATTAAGTACTGAGATGTGCTTGGAACAATTTTGCTCAATCTCTCTGACAGAATCTAGTTCGACTTGAGTAAGGTTCAATTTCATACTAAATCGCATGAGTGCGGAGAGGAGCCTGCGTGCTGTTAGAGAAAGTTTGCAGGTTGACATCTTGATCGCTTACGCTTTGCCGACATCCTTCTCTCGATATTCCAGGTATGGACCCATCTGCTTCATGACCAGACGACTGTTATCGGTTTGAGCACGCATAAACGTAAATACAGGCTCCAATATCTCATCTGCAAGACTTTTGTCACATGCTCTCATATCCTCCCACAGATCATAAGTAATCCATTCTACCGGCACATTCCGATCTGGTAAGACGTGACCTCTGGAAATTGGAATGAGCTTTTCATTATATGCTGAACCATCTACGAATGACATGTCTTCTAAGATATCTTACACACTGTCAGCGGATTGATTTTTGTGGGACGGAAAAGTACGTACCGTCGATCAAAAAAAGCAGAGTCAACAGTTTACATGCAAACTCGATCCTATCATTCAGGGCCAGGGGGTAATAAAAGCAAGTCACGCGTGAGAAGCCTGCATCGACAAACTTTTTTCTTGCTTTAGCATTCTGGAAAGGCCAGTTCTGGAGGAAATATTTGTTGACTCTAGCAGATACTTCTCCTTCGTTTGGGTGGACTTTGGGCGTGAAGCGTGCTGGGGGAGCCAAATTAGAAGGATTGTATCTTCTCGGAATTGGAGGCGCAGGTTTTCTCGGCGAGACTGGAGTTGTTGTCCAGGAAATGTACGAGGCCAGAGTGCTACTAAAGGATAGCATGATGGACAGTTGCTGTTCAAAATTGCCAAACCCCTTCGATAGAAGAAGACTAATAAATCTTCCATATTTTCATTTATATCCTATTCCACTAATTGCTGATTGTGTAATCACGTAGAAGCTTCGGAATTCTATATCTGGAAATCCACAATCTACGTCTTTCAGAATTGTTAGTGATATACCGAGAATATGCCGTGGAATTAAAGTGAACCTTAATCGTCTAAGAGATTCGCTAGGAAAAGACTAAAACGGGTGTTGCCGCAGCGGTGAAGAAGCACGAGCCTATCAGCTTTTGACGGGCTCCTTCCTATTTTGGGTTCCGCCCGTGAAGTGATCAACTATATCCTTAAATTTTGGGAAATTTCCTGATAGTAGGGATTCATAATTTAAACAATGTCGAAACTAGATATCTTGGAATCAGATATCCCTAGTCTGGAGGGAAAGACTGCCATCATAACAGGTATGGCCAAAGGCGATGCCACAAAGCGAAGCTTATTTGTTTTATAGGCGGATCCTCTGGAATTGGGTTGGCTTCTGCAAAGATCCTCTCCTCCAAGGGCGCCAGAGTTTTCATTTTAGATTTGAACAAACCAGATGAGATTCTTGATGAGAAAATCACATTTCAAAAGTGCGATATATCTAAATGGTCAGATCTCACGCTCGCTTTCCAGCATGCAGGCATAGTAGACATTGCCCTCGCAAATGCAGGTGTGACTGAAGATGGAAACTACCTCACCGACACATTCGATGATCAAGGCAACCTACAGGAGCCAACTTATCGTGTAATTGATGTTAATCTTCGGGGCACACTCAACTTTGTGAAGCTGGCGCTATCAAACATGAAAATGCATGGGACGAAAGGGAGTGTAGTCATCACCTCTAGTGCAACGGCTTATGCTGCTGAACAATCACTTCCAGTATATAGTGCTACCAAACTTGCTGTTAGTCAAAAACCATGGGATTGTAATATCCGAGAATTCATGCTAATTTCTGGTAGCTCATAAACTTCATGAGAGCTATGCGGTCGAATCTTCGAGATACAAACATCACTATAAATTCAGTAGCTCCGGCTGCAACCATCACCAAACTTCTACCAGCTGATCTAGCTGCACCTATCATAGCCGCAGGTTTACCCGTTAGTAATGCCCACTTCGTTGGCTTAGCAGTGGTATATTCGGCTGTAGCTACAGAGAAGGCGAAAGTGGATAGATATGGCAAAGACACAACCGAATGGGTCCAATCACCCGGAAGATGGAACGGAAGAACTATTTTGACCCTAGGGGAAAGATATACCGAACTAGAAGGCTACTTTGCAGACTCCAGAGAAAAGTGGTTTGGAGCAGAGAATTTGCAAGAGACAAGGCTACAACAAGCTGCAACAGACTTTAGGCTCAGCAAAATATGACAGCATTGGATGTTTTGATAGATATGGAAAGAAATGCATAATTCATTCTTTGATTTCCCTCTGGATTACTAAACCTTTTGATTTCATAACGCTGTCAACAAACTGTGATCATTGCCTCTCAGATCCTAAAATTAAGCACATTGCGGCTACCAAGTGCCAACAGTTTTATTGCATATTGAGGTGTATCCACGAGAGAAATTAGGTGAGCAATGGTGATAATTTTGCGTGGCAGTAAAGCACCGACAGTTTTTCGGAAGCTCCAATTTAGGATATTAGCCGAAACGATGGACTCCCGTCAGCCAGTACAAGGCCCCCTCAACACTCAGGTTCCGCGAATTTTCTTATTGAAATGAGGAAATTGAGACTTGCTTGATATTTTCTGGAGTCTCTTCCTAAAGTCCTTTTGCAATCATGTCTAACTCTGGGAGCCTGCCTCTCCTGACTGAAGTTCCAGTGATCATGCCGCTTAAATCATATGCCATTATTGCTTCAATTTTTGTGAGTTCGAAATAAGACCCGGAACAAATGAAATTCTAAGTAAATATTGCAGGCGATATTATGCTGGCTGCTCATAAAATGGAACACTGTTCAAAAACATCCACTCAACAAGTTCCCAGGTCCAGTGACAGCTCGATTTAGTAATGTATGTATCTACAATAAACAAACACTCACATATGGTTGTTCTAATTATTCTTATAGTTCTCTTATTGTCGTATATTTATGGGGGGCCGCCAGCCCTATGAGATGCTGTTGCTTCATGAAAAATATGGTAATATTTTAGTGTAACTTCGTTATTTCCAAAACTAAATATGTACAGGCCCAGTTGTAAGAGTTGCTCCGAATGAGCTCTCATTCAATACAAGTAACTCATGGAAAGATATCTACGGCCAACGAAAGGGTCATCTTCCATTCATCAAAAGTCCATTTTATGATGGCGGTAGCTTTGCCAATGAAGCGCACTCTATTGTCAGTGCTAGAGATCCTAAAGAACACGCAGATATGCGTAGGTATCTCTCATCTGCATTTTCAGATCATTCTTTCAAGGAACAAGAGCATCTGGTTGCAGAAGTTGTAGATATGTTCATTGATCAGATTGGGGAGCGAGGAAGAGATGCGAGTGGTATCGATATAGCCATGTGGTTTAACCTAGCCACTTTTGATATCATTGGAAGTTTGGCCTTCGGTCAATCTTTTGGTGGTATCGCTTCAGGTAAGCCATAAAGATCAAATATTTTAAATATCTGACTAACAGGTTTCAGGCACTGAACATTTCTGGGTTTCGATTGTTGTCAAGGCTCTTGGGATGGGTGCCTTGGCAGACTGTTTTGGTCGCTTCCCATTGATAGCGACAGTGTTTCAAACCATGTTCCCCAGTCTTCTGAAAAAGCTCATTGAGGATACTCGGAGGCATGAAGCCTATACACTGAGTCTAGTCTAGTCCGGAAGTGAGTTCGTTGTTGAAATTCAAATGCCAGGCTTAACATTCTTAGGCGGATCACCCAGGAGACAGACCGAAAAGACTTCTTGACCAAAATTCTTGAAGCTCGAGAGAACGATAATATCTCTGATATCCAAATAGCAGCGCACTCTTCAGATTTTGTGTAAGTCCCTACGACAATAACGTCCTACCAAGCTAACCCCCTCAGAATCGCTGGTAGTGAGACTACTGCTACAGCTCTCAGCTGCATCACTTACTACCTTCAAAAATATCCGGAGATTCTGAAAAAGCTACAAGACGAGATATCCGATGCGTTTGATTCTTACGAGAAAATTGATAACTCGTCCACAGCAACACTACCATATCTAAATGCAATTATTCTCGAGGGAATGCGTGTCTATCCTCCGCTGCCATTTGCTCTTCCACGCGTTGTGCCTTCGGGAGGAGACACAGTGGATGATAATTTTCTTCCAGAGGGTGTAAGTTGAATTTTGCTTATTCTTGAAGTCTTTCTAACATTTTCAGACAATCGTGTCGACAAATCCATTTGCAGCATCTATGTCAGCATCGAATTTTGAAGATCCTTGGACTTTCAAACCCGAGAGATGGTTAGGTGGTAATGAAAAGGACAACCTAGAAGCTAGTCAGCCATTTTCAGCAGGATCACGAGCATGCCTTGGGAGAAAGTAAGTCAACAAAGCCTGTATCCAATTGTAATCATATTGCTGACCAGTGTTAAGCCTTGGGTGGATGGAGTTGAGAACATTCCTCGCTAAAATTCACTTCAAATATGACTTAAAGTTGGTGGATCCATCTATAGACTGGCACAGAGACTCCGAGATGCACACATTATGGAAGAAACCAGTGATGAAGGTTGTAGTCTCAACAAGATCAGCATAGAATTAGGGGGTATAATTTACTCTCATATATGACGTGCTGATCACAAGTTTACTTCTTTACAATATAATAAACAATATCCTGATTCTGTTTTGTAATTCAAATGTATCTGACTTATAAAGACCGAAATTTCTCTCAAGATTTAATGGACTGAGATAGATTTATTCTACATCCAGAATACTTTAACATTATACTGTGATCATCTCAGCATCTTTTTCCTTGGTAGGGTCCCAGTGGCCAACAAATCCATCTCTACCAGTAAGATATGTTCCTCTTGCTTGCTCTTCTGCATCAGCTCTGAAAACAGCATGTTTTTTGTTCGTCCACTCTAGACCTTTCCAAACCTTTCCATCTTCGTCCTCGAATTCTGCATGCATCTCGGGACGCAAGAGGTAGACAATGGTATACAATCGAGAGACTTCCTGCGTCTGTGTGTGCAATTTGTCCAACTATGTCTGATTGTTTTGCATAGTTCGTGTATTTAAGAAGCCCCAACGCCGTTGGGCAAACTGCATCTTTGCGGTGGAAGTATTGGAAAGCTTGGTCATCTGGTAGTCCTAAAGCCTGGGATAACCGTGTGAGGATAAGTACAGAAACATCTCGAAAGCTAGACATTGAATCTAGAATCAATGACTTTTTGGATGTGAGTGACTCGGGTCCTTGAAATGGCGTTTGCTCGTTTGTATTTTTAAGAGCATGCTCGAAAAGCTGATTCAGTTAGAATTATACCCCTTTCTTATTCAACGAATCGTACCATAAAAGCTTCGAATCCATCTTTCTTTCCTTCTACAGGCCCATTACCATGCCCCGCTTGTTTGTATCTGTCTCGATTAGTATTTAATCATTTTCTATGCAGGAGTCATTTACCCCATGATCAAATGCTCATCGTGGTCTCTATCTACGGCCCAAAGCGATTTCTCTCCTTGCTCAAGATCAAATGTTTCCACAGACAAGTCAAACAATGACTGTACTTGATCTACGACAAGTCCTGATGCATAATCGTTGCAATCAAGGTAAAAGAATCCCAGCTCGGTACATGCTTTGAACAATTCAATCATAGAGGACTCATCCCCATCAATTAACTTTTGTAGCGACACATTTCGTAGCGAAGCGTCTTCCTTGGAAACTGTCTGAGATGCTGGTAAAGTAGACATTCTGTAACAATATTTGCTTGAGATCAAAAATACTAGTAAGGCAGTCGAATATTGTTGATACTATCGCCTCGAAACAAAATTACGACACTGCTGATATCCTGAAATCCAATGTTTCGGAGAAGTACAAAATGGGATTTGGCTTTTCGCCTACAGCCATTTTACTTTTGACGGGCTTGGGGCGGGGTTCATGCGGAATTTTACCTAATTGAGAGTGCCCGCTCGCTTAACTTTGTGAGGATTATCTAGTCGATCCTGGTTCAACAACTCCCAAATGAATTGGACATGAGAATGAAGTTATACGTAGAAAACATTGGTTCTACATATTATTAGGGAGTTTAAATTAGTGAGAAAATCAATAATGCATTGAAATTACTCGGTTCATGTCTAGCTAATTCCGCTGGGCTACTCGGCCTGAAAACTTTACGTAGAGCTCTGGTTTCCACCACATAACATGCATATGGCTCTGCTTGAGCCAGTCTAGATTATTATCAACAAGTTCTAGATCATAAGAAAAGTGCATCTTCGCTAGTATCAGATTCATCTCCACATACGCAAAACTTGTTTTGAGTTAGTGCTAGCTCATTTCTTATTGTTGGATCACTCACTTCTTCCCCAAGCAGCCTCGACTACCGAGTGAGAATGGTTGACTTGCTTCTTTTATATCAGAGCACATTGGATCTATCCAACGTTCGGGCTTAAAGTCGAATGGGTCGTGGAAATTGTTCTCGTGGTGAGTAACGGTCCACGCACTGGTGTATACCTCAGTCTACGGTGAAGTAATTAGTATCGTATGAGTAAGTTCAGGACTGAAATTACCCCTTGAGGAATGTAGACGCCATCAATGACAGCCCCGGGACATGTTCTTGGGAACCCTTGAGATCCCGGTGGATATATGCGCAAGCCTTCCGAGATGACAGCTTGCAGGTATGGTAGTTGTTGAGTTGAGGTCGCATTGATATCCCCATACGATAAAAATCTTGTTCTGATCTCTTCCTTCAACTTTTGATATGTTTCAGGATTCTTCAGAAGAAAATATGTCACCGCAGCTAGGAAAGTTGAAACAGTTTCTCCACCTGCGACGCTGAGAATATAGTAAGCTTTTTGCTAGCCAGCGCTTTGGTGATCGTATCTTACATTAATGTTGAGGCATGAGCGGTAAGTTCCTCCTGGCTCACTTCTCCGGCTTTAACTTTATCGACAACATTTGCTAAGAAGTCTTTTCGAGGTGTGATCAGATTTAATCGCCTATGCCATTGTTAATTTAGGAATTAAAACCATTCTCTCGATCTTCATACCTTGCGACCTTCTGTCTACTAAAACCAGAATGCTTATTTCGCACAGAAACGGTTAAGTGAGGCAGGAGCTTTCGCCCAATTGCTGCAATCCATGGGTATCGGCGCAAGTTATCCAGCACAGTGATGAAGAAAAGATGCTTTACAATCATTTCGGACCAGAAATGTGGTTTTCCTGTTTTGATTTAGTTTTTAAATATAGTTCGTAGCTCATCTGGTCTTGCTCATGGTTCATACCATTTTCTACGCAATGAAAGCTTTCACCGAAAGCCATCTCTCCAAGAATGTCGAATGAAATCATCTCAAACCATTTGGTCATATTCAAACCACTATCAGAAGTATCGTGGCCAATTTTGCTCACAAATAAATCAACACAGCCGTGGATTATCACCTCTTGCTCTACAAGAGCTTTAGTCGAAAAAGCATTTGAGAGTGACTTCTTCATGCGGGCATGTTTTTCTGGGTTTCGTTCGCTGCCAACACAGAGAGAATCAAAGCCCGAGCCATAAATATCATAGAACTCGCTTTTTATCATAGGAAGCTTGCATGCTGTATTATGGCCATAAATGTCTTTCCAGGATTTGACGGAAGCAAACGACAGTTCATTTGGAGAAATTCTGACCACAGGACCTGGAACATAAGTCAATGCTATTCTCCATGCTCTGTTTGGATTCTCACCATATTTGGAATGTTTTGCATCGATTGCGAGGTGAAATTTACCGCTCATTGAATGCCATATTCGCCACAGCTACCAGCAACTAATTAGCCATTTTCGCCAAGGGATAGAACAAATAAAATATATTTGTACCATCGAAGATCGCGCTAGCAAAGGGCCAGGAAATGACGCAAGTGGGTGGAAGAGCACATTGTATGTAGCACGAGCAGTTGTATACAAAACCGTCTATTATTAAGAAATATTTTAGCTAAGACGTATAACAATGTGGATTTGTGTCATACCAGAATCAGAGCAAGAGCTGCTGCTTGCTGTGGAGTTGGAATGACTATCGAAAACATTGCTAATAATTAGTCAGTACAACGAATGATAAGTTTGAATATGGAAGTGAAATCTTAGGGGACTTTTTTTCTTTGATTTGGTATGAGAATTCTCCATCTAGACAAGGGTATCTTCTTGTATTATCGGGAGATTTCCTAATTCGGCAATCACGTGGTATGCACACCCTGGGATTTTCTCCTCTGGTTCTTTTGCGTCGTGGAATAGATTAATTTTAATGTAAATCTATCTAATATACGGCAACTAGAGTCCTTAATCTAAGTCATTTTCGTGAAAAACCAAAGCCCGTACTTCGATGCTTTCCCTAGCTTCTTTATCTTCCATCTCGGCATCGGTGAAGGCACTATGTGGCACTCTTCTCGCTCTCCCATCTCTTTTCGAATCGAAGCATTTTATCAGGCAAACCATATCAGTTGTCATAGCATATTTGTAGTACCACCGATGCTCTGTATTCGGCAAAATCGTACATGGCTCGCCTACACGATCAGAATAAACAAGTCTTACTGGAACAATATCTGAATCCGGAACCGTTCGGGAGTCGCAGAGGGCCAGAGGGTCTTTGTAAATTGGTTTGATAGGTCGCCAGAAATTAATGATTTGATATCGTGACTTGAGTAAACGTTGGGCTTCGTCCCCGAGATGACGGATAACCTGGTTCTCCGAACCCCGATCAGATTGATCGATATGTACACGCTTCACGGGGTTTTTACGTGCGTTGATGTCGACATCTGGATTAGGACGCCGGATGGTATGATCAAAAATCACAATTTTCGATGCTCCAGTTCTAAGTCAAATTAAAATAATCCTTAACACACGACTTATAACTTTGAACTTACAGATCAAAGAGGATCTTCTTGATTTCAGGATAGTATTCCTGTTCTACTTTTTCGCTATCCAGAAAATCTTTCCCCTTCAACTTAGTCTCAAATTCGCAAAATTGAAACCCTTGTCTCTCTAGTGTGTACTCTTCCTCGCTGCCTGTAACGTCTACGACTGTGTGTGCTTGGTCAACCGATGGATGCTTATAGGTTGATTTATCGCCCGCAATTGTCTCTGGGGGTGCGCTTCCATCTCCAGGATCCTGATAGTAGCAAAATGTAGTATTGACATGGCGTGGCTTTCTGGGGGCTTCAAAGATCTTTTCGCAGTCGGAAATTGTTTGGAAAGCTGGGGTATGGCAGTCCAAAATTTGGGTGTCGACTAACGCCATGGTAGCTTATCTTCAATTTTCAAGGTTACAAAGAATTCTGATATCGCAAATAGAATATAGATACCGTCTCGAATTTTTCTATTACGGAATCTAAGCAACTGTCATACTGATGTATGAAAGGAACTGCGGAAGATTTCCTAATTAAGCGAATCCGAGCTGTACTCGGCAAAGATGACGGTGTTTCTATCAGTGTGATAATAGCTTTTAAAAATACTGACAAGTATATGTTTTATTTTTATTTTAATCATCTATTAGATTATTTGATCTAGAAAGCCGTCCGGAATATAGAAACATTAAAATATGAATTAAAGTAACAAGAGATACGTCCTTTGGACTCTGCATAATCAAGATTAATCACAATTGCTGAGAACCTTCTAGTTTCTAGTATTCCGAGTTGAAATAAATAGCAACAATGATATATTGGTAAATGAGCTATATACTAGGTGTTTCAAGCATGTACACGGTTTTCCCAAGAGCCATCCCAATCGAAAACCTTTAATATGTTCCATAAAGTACCAAGGAAAATTACCAGTTTCCTTCCGTATTTGCTCGACTCTCAGGCATCGCAGTCGGTTCTACGACAACTTTGACCTCTGTATTTCCATTCGTTTCCCCGTTTTTGAGCCCATTAGTTTCGCCATTCTGATGACCATTTGTTTTGACCTCTATACTGCCATTTTCTCCATTCGTATTTCCATTTGTTTCGTGGTTTGGTAGCCCGTTAACTTCGCCATTCTGATGTCCATTCGTTTTTACCTCTGCATGCCCATTTTCTCCATTTGTGTGGCCGTTGGACTGCTCTTTCACTTCGATTGCATCCCCATTTGTGCTATCGGAAGTTCCATTCACTACTTCGTCACTGCCAAGAAGTAACTCTGCGGGAATCTTATCCAATGCCTGAGATAGATCGTCAATAATATCTCGAATATCTTCTGTTCCAACGGAGAAGCGAATGAATTCCTGGAAACGTCAATATTTTCATCAAATTAATCTCTCGGATTCTTAACTCACCGGAGAGATACCGGCCTCGCGACGATTGGCTTCACTCATTATTACGTGGGTAGAATTCCAAGGGTGGGTTGCCATAGTTTTTGAATCACCAACACTGCTCCATAATTAGCATGAGAAGGATTTTGCAATGGAGTTGTTACCGACTTTGTCATCTGTGATATGATCTTAAAGCTGTTAATGAAAAGCTTGCTTGTCACGTCTCCTCCTTTAGGTCCGGAAGACAAGACTCCTCCATATCCATTTTGCAGATACTTTTGTGCATTGGCATGATATTCATTGTCCTCGAGACCTGTAAATCGGTATTAGCGAAGAAACTTTAGAACAAGAAGACAGAATGTACCTGGGTAGTTGACCCATGCAACTCTGGGATGTGTCTGCAGAAAGCGAGCCACGGCCATGGTATTCTTGGCGTGCCGTTCGCAACGTAAACTCAAAGTCTCCATTCCGATAAGGAGTTGTTGTGCTGCAAATGGACTTAGGATGGCGCCAACCTCCATTCCAATGTTGATTCTGAGTGCGATAGCAAAAGCAACATTTCCAAACACTTTCCAGTAAGAGAAGCTTAATGGGCCATCTTCTTTTGTGAATTGTGGAAACCTAGCAGCTGATTTACCCCAATCAAAAGTTCCGCAATCAATGGTAACACCACCAACAGTTGTTCCGTGACCACCCATCCACTTGGTAGCAGAATGGATGATGATATCAGCTCCATGTTCCTTGGGTCTACAAAAGATTCCGCAAGCTCCAAAGGTATTGTCGACCTAGATTTCTTAGCCAAGCTCGTTCTTATAAGGGGAGAAAGACTTACGACAAAAGGAACTCCGTTCTCGTGTGCCAAATCTGCCAGGCCTCTGAGATCTGGGATACTGCATCGAGGATTGCCAATACTTTCTACGAAAATCATCTTCGTGTTTTCATCAACGAATTTTGCAAACTCCTCGACGGTCTCTTTCTTGGCCCATTTGACTGTTATTCCAAGTCTTGGGAGTAGGGTTTTGAACAGACTGTAAGTTCCTCCATACAAGTTGATAGAAGCTACAATGTTGTCACCTGCTCCCGCAAGACAAATAATTGTGTTGAAGATAGCAGCCTGCCCAGAAGCTGAGGCCACGGCCGCTGTTCCATCTTCTAAGGATGCTGCACGTTTCTCGAAAACTTCAACGGTTGGCTAATTTATATCTTTAGCCAAACCCGATTAATTGCCAAGGTAGTAGGCAGTACTTACATTTGCAACTCGACTATAAACATATCCAGCTTCGGTCGTCGTACACACGCGCTTCGCGTGTTCACTATCTGTGAAAACGTATGACTGATGCTGTTAGATTAATATTCGAGTAAGTTAGATATTAGCTTACTGCTGTCGCATAGATTGGCACGGCACGAGAATGTGTGTGGCTATCTGGCTTGTGTCCTGCATGTACTTGTAGAGTGTCGAACCTCAGCCCCGCATCTTCCTTGTTGATTTTATGAGTATCAAAATAATTGTCGCCCAGAGGAGTCTTCTTCGCTACAACGCCACTACCATTGCTGGTCGTGCTAGGCTTAATCTCGTTGGGAATTGCTTCTGGCATGATTGTAATTTTTGTTCAAAGAAGATAATTCGTTGACAAAACACGTATCTATGAATTAAGCAGAGTAAACAGTCGTCCCTTGAAGACATTAAGACATGCGCTACGGAGTTGTACGGTCGGTCTCAGAATTCGAGCTTGCCACTATTCGGAATGTCCCAGTTCGCTCGGCCCGATCCAAAGCGGAAACACGTCAAAGTTTCGTCGGTGATAATAGTCATCTGAAATGCAACCAGAAAATAGATTTTGCGACTCTTTGTTTCTCATTACCTGTGAAAATGGAGTCGACAATTGGCGCGGAAAGCTTTTTCATCGTGAGATGGGGCAACTTGAACCTCGCAGATCATATGTTCGAATACCTCGCGGGTATCGTCGCAATTGCACTCGTTTATAATTATGCCACCATCAAGCGACAAAAGCTTGTTCCGGGATTTTTGATAATTGGCGGGCCCGACAAGAAGAGCATCTTGAAAAGTCGAAAGAGATTTCCACATGACGCCAAAGAGATGCTGGCCGAAGGTTACCAAAAGGTTTGTTGCTACCATAGAGAGAGAAATAGACTAAAATCGTATTTTCAGACTCAAGACGGATTCTTTTATGTTCCAAGTCCATTGGGCGAACGCCTGATGATACCGTCAAAGCATCTTGAAGACCTCAAGACTGCTCCGATTGATGAGGTTGATTTTGTCGCAACTTTTATTGAGGTACTTTCGTCGCACCTCTAATTTTCCATCATATTAATGATGTAGATGTTCGAAGGGAAATATACAACCATGGGAAGCCGATCAACACTTCATCCTCGTGTTGTAAAAGCGCAACTGAATCATAATCTTGGTCAGCCTGCGATGCTAAGAAACTGAATATTAGCTAAATTTTCATAGCCGACGTCATGCCCGCAGTTCAAATGGAGATTGTAGACTCTTTCGCGGACATTTTCCCCTCCTGTGATGGTTAGTGGACCTACTCTATTCCTTTTCTCACATCTAATCCTTTTAATAGACTGGACGCCACTACCTGTTGTGCATGTTCTAACCCAAATTGTTGCCCGAGTTTCAAGCCGCATGTTCGGAGGAGAAGTATTATCACGAAATAAGGAATGGGTTGATTCCTCAATCGCATTCGCTATAGATGGTTACATCGGAGCGCAAAAACTCAAAGCATATCCTGAGTTTATGAAATCAATCGTGTCTCGATTTATACCAGAAATTAGGGCAATTGGCAAGCATTATGAAGCAGCTGAAGCAGCAGCAATCCCGTTGATTGAGGCCCGAAGACGTACTGGCGAGAAGGCTCTTGATCTTCTGTACTGGATGGACGAGCAAGCAAAGGGGGATGAGAAGGATTTAAAATTTCTCGCTGGTATCTTGTTGAAAGTCAGTTTTGCTGCCATTCATACAAGTGCAGCTGCTCCGGCTCAGCTCATCTACGATCTATGCGAGCATCCAGAATTCATTGCACCATTGAGAGAGGAGATAGACATGGTAATGGAGAGCGATGGAATGATCAGCAAGTCTGGATTTTTGAAAATGGTAAAGATGGACAGCTTTATGAAGGAAAGTCAAAGATTCAATCCGTTGCTCCTAAGTAAGTTCTGTATCTATTATCTTGTTGATAAAAGGCTAAATTATAAGTCACATTCGAACGGGTTGTTCATACGCCCACAAAGCTATCATCAGGTTTTGTTATCCCGGCAAATACAAATATCGGGATCCCGACACAGGCTATTACTATGAACCCTGATCTCTATCCCAACCCAGAAATTTATGACCCATTCCGATTCTCACGTTTACGTGAATCACAATCTGAGCAAGAAGGCAAAGCACAGTATGTTGCATCAAATCCTTCATCAATGGCTTTTGGCTACGGGCGACATGCTTGCCCAGGTAGATACTTCGCTTCGCAGGAGATCAAAGCTATAATGGCCTACCTTCTTAAGAATTTCGATATCCGTTTTCCCGAGGGTAAATCAAGACCGCAAAGTATTCGTGTTGAGACTCAGTATCTCCCAGATCCAACAGCTGTGGTTGAGTTCAGGAGAAAGACTTTATAATCGGTCAAGCAAATGTTTTAGATTAGTACACTAGATTATGTCTACATAAAGCTTTCCAGAAATTATTATATTACTAAGATACAAATCACCGACTTCCCGACTTACCAGTTGTTATAAATGCTTGTCAATATAATAACAACTAAATACTACCGTATCACTCGGGTAAGGTTGAACTTTGACATCACCTCCAGAATATTACAAGTATGCCGATTAACTTATACTTCTGATGGCAATTGAACCTCTAACTACTTCTAATATATATCTTACCTTCAAAGCATTTCCATAGGAACTAAGCTCTCTTATTTTCAAACTCTATACTTTATGTATTATTTGGTTTGCGCTCGTCATAGTGATCACATCTCTCTTAAGAGTCAAGACTTTCTAAATTATCTCAGCCTACTACCCTTGATCAACTACAGTCTTTTCCTCTAGGTACTCAAGGTTTTCCTCCTGCATGGACGCCAACATTTGTAATATCTTCTGAAGACTCTCCTGGGGATGGGGGTTCAATATCATTCTCTTCGAATTTTCTGCCAATTGTCCCAGCCGCTCGGGATCTGCTTTCGAGGAAAGCGATGAGACCAATGAATGGTATAACCAAGATTCCAACAACCAAGCTCGCAATATAACCCTTTCTATAATGCGGCGCATCAGTAACAGGGTAAAATATCAAAGGCCACCATGTAACGAAGGCAAAATCAAACGAGTTCATGAACCCAGTTGTGATCGCCCTGAGCTGCAAGTCATGTGCCGTGACATCTGCCATCCATGAATACCAGAGAGCCTGTGGTGCATAAGTCGTTCCTAGCAGGTAGAAGGCAAAGAAGTGGCCCGCATCTTTAGCTGGCTCGGCAACTAGAATGGCGCTGCCAACAACAAATGTAAGTCCGATGCCGAGAGATGGTTGCCAGCGAGACTGGATCTTGTCTGAGATGACAGCGTAGAAGATTGTTCCAACAATTGCAGCTGCATAGATTCCAGTTGGGTAGTTATTCTGTTGGATAACTGTATAGCCTCGTGATTTCATCCACAATGCCATGACATTGTTTCCCAAGGATTGAACACAAAGCGAATATACTTAAAATATATCAGTGACTCATTCTGTTGCCAGGGAATCTGACTTACGCATGAAAATGAATGGTAGAAGCCAAAATTGCCAACTGAGAAGGACTCGGCGAAACACTGTTAAGTCCCATGTCTGTTTTTGCGCTTTACCCAACCTCAAGACCGCATACTCCTTTTCCTCTGCCGTGAGATACCACGCGCTCCGGTGGGTTGGTAAATTAGGAATAACAAACCACCCTGTACATAACCATGATCAGTATTAATATCATCCTGCCAAGGTCAGAGTTGCCTACCAAAAATTGCAATCGGGACAGTAATGACTGATACTATAATGAAAATCCAGCGCCAGGCAGGTAGTCCTGATTTGCCGTCCAAGGATGCTAGTAGACCGGCTTGTATCCATCCACCAGCCATGCTTCCAAGGTGACCAAAACAGCAAAATACTGCCGCCCGAGTACCCAATTCTGACTTCTTGTACCATGAGCCATAGATGAAGTGCGCTCCAACGCTAGAATTCTATTAGCACGGAGGTGGACATGGTTCTGAAAAGAAGTACATACTAAGCGATCGCAGAAAATGCACCCTCAAAAGCATTCAGAATAAAAATCTGGTAGACGTGCTCCATTTTGTATGTGATCAGTGTCAATAGACTCCAAGTCACATTGGCAGCGACAAAAACATATTTTGGAGGAGCGATTGTCAACAGAGATGTCGAAGGAATTTGAAAGACAGCATATGTGACAAGATAGATCGTATTCATGTAGTTGTAATCCTTGCCTTGGAACCCAAGATCTTCTTTCATGCCACTAATATATGCAGAGCTGTAGCTGGCTCTGTTGACGCCGAACAAAAACCATATCAACGAAAAATATGGTAGCAGAGTAAAGTCGAGTTTGATGACCAAAGACCTGTCCCGGGATGATGGCCCCCAAAGAACGGTCTTAATTTTCGACAAGGCCATTTTGGATGCGATGAGTGACAAAGACTGGATGGACGAGTCTCTATTTTGGAATGAGTCCTTGAAGCATCTTTAAATCAGACTGATCAGCAATGCGCATTCTATAGCCTGGATGGTGTATGACGAAAATGTGGGGGTTCAGTGCGACAAATGGCTACGGGCTTCAATGAGATACATGGTCACCAGGATTCAAATCTTGTACAAGGCCCAGGATCGATCCTCGTCCAATTATAGTTCTCGCAGCAATCAATTAGTTGCATGTTGCATTCAGGTTGCATTGCATCTAAAAGACTCACCTCGGCTGTTCTAATGGTGCGAAAGTGGGAACAAATGTCGTTATCTTGATTGGTACTCAGAACTGGTGCAATCCACATTGAACATCTAAACCGCTCGGAGTCTAGAACACACACATGAGAAGTATGCTGCTGTGTAAATATCAGCTGATATCCCGTGACTTGCATTCAAAGCCTCTCTCGGAATTCACTCTCGTCTTAAAGGCCAGACGTATATATACACCACGCCTAAGATGAAGTCAAACATCAACAGGCTCTGTAGCATCTGCGCAAGTATTTCCATCACCGATGATAAAATCCACTCTCTTTTTCCCAATCTTGCAGCACTTGAAGAGTCTGCATCTGATGGATGTCACTTATGCAATTTAATGCTCTCGGGACTTCGTAGCAACTCGACAGATCTAGATCAAGGATCTGATATCTCAGATGCGGTGACTGTGGCTCTTGGGTCTGTAGAGGATGCTTTCCTTATGCTTGCTTTGGTGGTCCGCTGTGCTGGCCGACAGACGAAATTGTGGGCTATCTATGATGATAAGAATCTCAAGGAGGCAGGTATGAACCTCTCATTGAGTCCAATATACCGAAGCATATTTAATGCCTTTCAAAATAGACATCATCAGTAAACAATGGAGGAAATCTGAAGAATCGCTGCAATCTTCCTTGATTGATATAGACCCCTTCTCGGACAATGTCTTTCTCAAGATCCAAAAATGGTTACAAAACTGTCACAAGAACCATCAGAGCTGTAATGATTTATCATCACCGAATGCTCAGCATCCACTACCAACCCGTGTAATCGATGTTGGTCCTAGCGATGGATCCCGAGAGCCACATCTCATCGTCACCGCAGAACTAACAGGAGATTATGTTACTTTATCACATTGCTGGGGTGCCGCAGTCCTGCTCACAACCAAGGAAGCGACTTATCAAGAACGATTAACGAGGATTGAAATGTCTACACTGCCAGCGAATTTCCACGACGCGGTTCTGATCACGAGAAGATTAGGGAAACGGTACATCTGGATAGATTCGCTCTGTATCATCCAAGACTCGGCATCAGATTGGGAACAGGAATCGGCTCAGATGGGAGCTTATTACGGAAATGCCTGGCTCACATTGAGCGCCGACGGAGCAAGAGATAGTCGGGGCGGCATGCTGAAGCGACGGAATCTCCTTGAGGTACGCATGTGCAAGCATCCTCAACTCATACGGATGGAAGATCTGGATGATACCGAGTGGAAGATCTACTATCCCATCGGCTCCTTCAAGAGTATCGTACACGAAGGCATCCTCAGCAAACGTGCCTGGGTCCTACAAGAACGGGTCTTATCAGGACGAATGTTGCATTGGGGCCAGAACGAGCTCTTCTGGGAGTGTGCAGAACTTCAAGCGTCTGAGCGGCGGCCAGCTGGCGTGACACAGAATCTCTGGAACGGACAGCGTCTGACGAAACTCCTGAGGTCGGCTCAATCACATCCAGGCTTATCTGAGTCGTTGATCGATCATGACCTCCCGTTTACTGCCGACGAAGTCAGCGATTTCTGGTTCGAGTTACTGGAAGATTATTGCAAGCGACAACTAACTGTCGCCGACGACAAGTTACCCGCTATGTCCGGTCTCGCCAAGTCTTTCCAGAGTCTTCTAATCTCCAAATCTCCATTGTTGGATCATCGCTACGTTGCAGGTTTATGGGCCTCTCATCTCCCAGTGGCACTTGGCTGGTCTGGCATTTACGAGAGTACGTTCCCCAAGAACAAGCCTGGCATCACATATCTCCCACAGCATCGCAAAATTGATTCGTACCGCGCTCCATCGTTCTCCTGGGCGTCGATAGAAGGGCCCGTCGAGCATCGATATTTTCGCCGCTTAAAGACCGAGCGAAGCATTGCAGGCTCAGAAGCCGAAGTCCTCGATATGCAAATCCAGCTCGTCGGACCGAATAACCCATTCGGTCGAGTCAGAGCCGCTGAGTTGACGCTTCGTGGTTTCGCGAAGCCATTTGTCAATCTACCGCATGATACGACGTTGTATCTGAATGGCGTGTCTAAGATCTATGAAGATGCTGAGTTGAAAGGCTTTGAGGAACTGGAGTGGCATTGCTTCTGTTTAGGCTTTATGTCACACAATACAAAGTTTGGCGATAAGCATATATTTGCTTATTGTCTTGCTCTGGAAGCTGTCGGTGCTCTGGAAGAGGGGGTGTATCGTCGCGTGGGTCTGCTGGAAACGGTTTTGAGTAATTGGTTTATTGGGGCGAGGAAGACGATCGTTAGATTGGTATAGTTTATAGACACTTGAATATAAGTATAATTCAATCTTAAGTTTTTATCTTAGATAAATCTGCATTGCTATGTGTGGTACTTGAGTTCAGCAGAGTTAGCTGCTTTAATTCTCTGCTCGTTGAAGAGAGAGCTCCCTGGTTTTGACATCAAGTCTCGGTCTTGATTATTTCCCTTCTCAAATTCTGCTACTAATTATTTAATAATGATCTATTAAAGTGAGAATTCTACACGCAAATTTTAGTATTGACATGCATATATTTTAATTTTAAGACTAACCATAATTTACAGTTCTTTTATTTTCACGCCGAGGTTCGAAAAAGGTCTCACAAAGTGATTCCTTGATAGTTAACAAACCAAAATAAGACTAGATCCAATTTCATGTTTATCAGTATACTAAGACCTGCGTATTGTAATGTTAGATGAGATTTAGCTTACCCAGTCGCTTAACTTATTCTCGCACCAGCACACTTTTAGCAAGGCGCACACCTCTCAACCACGCCCCTCCCTTGAGCCAAGAGAGATCCGGGTCGAACTCATAATTCAAGCAGGACTAGGTCTAAGCAGCTCTTGCAAAATGGTTCCAAATTTCTGTGGGCGTCGTAGCTTAAATATTTTCCTCTCTGGTCTTATCTTCCCTGCTGGCTCTATTCTATATGTGCTCTATTAATGATTCCCCATTTTCCCAGCTAAGACAGGTCATCTTAAAAATCTAGTGATCTTTTCGTCTGGTGCTCTTTACTTCTTTTCTGCTTCTCTAACAAGGAATTCAATGGCATAGTTTAAGTTTACATGAGACTCTAATTATCTAACTACCAACATAGCCACTAGCTAGAGTCAAGTTCACAAGTTAGGAAATTTCATAACGCTGAGAGTGACATAGTTGTTCCCACCAAGGTAGCCCGCACTCATGATGAGCAGGTTATCCGGGTTATCCATAACCCTCAGATGCCTCGAGTACGCGCCAGACTGGGGGGTACTATAGACGACCCAAGCCGCGGGATCCCCGAGTTTAGTATTGACGAAGATCTGGGTCGCGCTATTTGCACTCACAGCGAGGGTGCCGTTGACGCCGCCGGAAGGAGACCAGACGATGTAGGGCGAGCTGGTGGGAACGTTGCCGTTGGCGTTGAGGAGCTGGCCCGGGGCCGAGTTGAAGGTGAGCGGGCTGTCGCTGATGCGGTAGTAGACGGGGAAGCCAGCATTGCTCGGGCTTGCGCCGCCGCCGTACTCGTATGTCAGAATCCACTTCCCGTTCGGCAGCGCCGCGATGGTGCTCATGCCTGGCCGCTGGCTGTAGGTCGAGTACGCGACGTCGTTCACGATGCTCCCCCACGCCACGCCGTCCGAGGAGACTTGGTGCACGAGCTTCTGGCCGTGCGCGGCGTCTCGCTGGTCCGAGTAGTAGGCTACTAGTTGGTTGTTGTACACCATCAGGAACGGCTCCCATACGGGTGTTTGGCCGTTTGTTGGATCGGCTCGTCCGCCGGATGCGATGTTGGATACAAAAGACCAGCTTGCTCCTCCATCTCGTGAGGCGTAGAGATCAATTCTGGTCTGGCTGAGGTCGGTCGGGATGGAGTTTCCCGCACACAGAATGGTTCCTTTGGGGAATTGGCCAATTGCTTGTGGCAAGACGTACAGGTCAGGCTGGTAGCGCAGTCCCCAGCCGTTCTTCTTATCAGTGATGTTGGAGAAAGGTGCCCACGTCACGCCTTTGTCGATGCTTCTATAAACGGGAAAGTATACCAGGGGTGGTTCAGGTGAGTAGTTTTCCCTTGGTCATAAAGTAAGTGTCATCTTCAAGCACCATTGGCTTCTGACTTACCATGTCGCCAAGAGTGTACCGTCTTCTAGTTGAGCTGTTCGACCATAGAGAGTCTTTGGCGTATTGTAGGTTGATGGCGGAACATAGATAGTCTTGAAGCTGAAGATGGTATCTGCCACAGCAGCAGCAGCAGGCATAGCATTGACTTCCGAAAACAGGTACCAGATGCAACATGCAACAAGCATATTAACCCGAAGAGAAAACATGATGAAAAGAGGCAAGACAATATCTTGAAAAGATTCTGTCCCTGGAACGGTCCTACTGAAGCATATTCAGGGGATGGAGACAAGTATTTAAGCCATTTTGATTTCCATTCTTGACTTCGTCTTCGAACATGCGACCCATATTCATCACACAGCTCAATTGCCGGCCAAGCATCATACGTGCTGCAAATTAAGCCGAGGATGGCTCTTGTGGGGTAGAGACATAAGATGGTGATTCGCGCGCCAGGGTGGTCGGATGATGGGGCAGGGAACGGGCACAGCCGATTCGAGCGCCAAATCTGGGGAACGTACATGATGCTACATATGATCACAAGGTGCAATTCAATATATTTAAGGTTTTACTGCTGCGTGTCGGGGTGAGGGCGGGGAAATACTGGATTAATAGCAAGCAGGTACCCGTATTCAACCTTGGGTAGTATCGAAGGTTACTGATACAGTT
This sequence comes from Pseudofabraea citricarpa, assembly GCA_029641185.1. Lineage (NCBI taxonomy): Eukaryota > Fungi > Ascomycota > Leotiomycetes > Helotiales > Dermateaceae > Pseudofabraea > Pseudofabraea citricarpa. The sequence continues at coordinate 527,179 of JAPWGK010000021.1, read as the reverse complement.
AGACTGAAGTGATTCTTGCAATTCGGCCCGTCGTTCCCCGTTTCTCGTCACGCAAGGAAAACAAGCTTAGGAGGCAGAATTTGAGATGAGATGGATTTTTATCTATAAAGCTAGCTTCCCTGTCTTTGTTTCCACTCACTTGTGGTTATATGACATCTGTAAGGCGAGGCTATCCGTATCTTTCAGGACTCACAAAAGTTGTGTAGAAGAATTTCTCAACACCACGACAATTCAAGCAGCTCAACCCTTTAGAGATAATATAGATGCCACTCAGACATATATCACTTGAGTCATGAGAAGTCTGATAGAGCTGTTGATTCATCGCATGCTAATTCAGTTTTGGACAGAACACGAATAACTCTTAGCTGGGTTCTCGGTACGAAATTATGATTATTTAACTCTTCCATTCTCTTGATTGCTTGGGAGGCATGAGTAGTCTAGCAGATCAGCGATTCAGCTGTATGCGTTATTTGATTGAAGACATTAAATTCTAGTTACCACAGTCAGACGCGGTATCTTATTTGGAACTTAGATACAAGTCTACCTATCTACCAACAAAGTCGAGTGGGTCGCTTAACTTATGGCTACAAACAAAATATTTACAATCGCAGATCATCTTACCCGTAACACCACACGAGCCACCCGACAACCCAAAAATTCTGCGAGGCATAAAGTCAGAAAAGAAAAGAAAAGAAAAGAAAAGAAAAGAAAAGAAAAGAAAAGAAAAGAAAGGAAAGGAAAAGAAAGCGTTAAGAACGGCAATGAAGAAGCTTCACACGAATACTAGCACCGACATGAGGATACAGATCTGAAAACACGCGTTAAAAAAAAAACGAGTCAACTCAACTAAGCCCCCAACCCCGAGCGAGTATACCTGCAACAGAAGGCTCAACAGAGACTACCTCTGCTTCTGCTTCTGCTTCTGCTTCTGCCTCGAACCCAGACCAAGGCAGCTCTAGATGGACCTAGACATAGCAAGACCTATCAACCAACCGCACCAGAGATTTCCCAACCCGTACTATCTACCTACCTATCTCAAGCACGGCAAATCCCAACCCGCAAATCAAGCAACGACAACGACAACGAAGCGACGACAAAGACGAACAGAATTCCAAGGGCCCTCAAATGACAGAAAGAACACCCTCGTTAGGCTACGATCCAAAATCCAAGAATCCAAGAATCCAACACACAAAACACCAGCATCGTCCATGAATCGCATCACATCTAACTATCCACTCGAACAAGATAAGATGGTATAAAAAAAAACAATCAAAAAAAAAAAAAAAAAAAAAACAATCGGCTATTCAGACGCGAATTTCCAACCCGGCAGAGATTCCTCCGAGGGACGCGGGAGGAGGGACGAGGGATCTCATCGATATATACCACAAAGGAAAAGAAGAAGAAGAAGAAAAAAAGAAGGAGAAAGCGACTCGGACAAGTTCCTCGCGTACCTACCTACCTACCTTGCCTTACCTTACCTAGCTAGATACTCTATCTATCCATCTACCGGACGTGATCCCAACACACGCACGCATGCCATGCCATATCATATCATATCACATCCTGTAGCGAATCCTCACAAGTCTGTGAGTCGCAAACCAACAAACCAGATAGAAAGTCTCTCAGCAAGAGTCTTTTCTTCCTTTTTTTCTTTTTGTCTTTTTCTTCTCTTCAAGTACGGATAGATGTATGAGGGAGAGGGAGGGAGGGAGGGAGAAAGCTTTATTAACTTAGCGCCTGAAGGCTAGGTCAGGTTGGGTTAGGTTAGGTTAGGTGAGGTACCAAAAGAACCTTCCTAGGTAGGATAAGTACCTAGGTAGGATGCAGTAGGATGCAGTAGGATAAGGAGGATAAGGAGAGAAGAGGAGAGGAGAGGAGAGTCCTTACTTATTTACACGACACGACACGACACGATACTATACCATACGATACGCTCGCTATACTCCATCCAACTGGATCGATAGATACCTACCTACCTAGGGAACCCGGGGTATCTTACTTGAGGAGGTATCTAGGTATCTAGGTATCTTGATAGGTAGTAAGAAAAGAAAGAGAAGGAAAAGACTTCAAATCCCCAATCCCAAATCCCCAAACCCCAAACCCCAGTCCCAAATCCCCAACATATATCCATTCCTGCTCAACATATCCTTAACCAAAAAAAGAAAAAGAAAAAAATTCTTTCGTTCTCATTCAATTCAATTCATTCATATTTCATTTCATTCCTCTCTCCTATTCCTCTCATATTCCTCTCCTCTCTTTCCGTCATTCTCCCACTTCACACTTCTATCTCGCAATCTTTACCTGCCAATATCTTCCTAAATCAAATCAAATCAAATCAGATCAGATCAGATCCACTCCCCCCCTCAAAAGAGGCACTAAAGCAAAAAAAAAAAAAAAAAAAAAACGCCTTCCATATGCATCGACAAGTAGAACTTCAAAAAAAGGAAGAAGAAAAGACTAGTAGATAGACATCTCATCATAAACATTTCTTTCTCTTTCTCTCTCTCTCTTTCTTTCTTTCCTTCCCTATCTCCCATACGTATCCCATCCCAAAAATACCAAAGATCCATCATCGGTGGGAGGATAGATATAAACAAAAAAAAAACCTCGAAAAATTGGTATCCAAAATTCAATCAACCACTTGCGATGCCCAACCCAACTCTCCCCTGACTTCCCTCTCTCATCTGTCCCGTCCCGCTTCCTTGGGGTCCTATGCTAGCCCCCCTCTCTCTTAACCTCCGCCCTTCCATCAATCCCCTCAGACCGCGCTTTTGCAGTCCAATCACGGCACTGATATCACCCTGCCAGATCTCTCGATCCAAGCCCGTATTCCGTGTCCCTGTCGTGCCGCTCGTCTCGCTTCCGCTGATATCACTAGCGATGCTACTAGCAGCACTGAGAGTATCCTCATCATCTTGCTTCCGTCCTCCAGCTCCCGTACTGAGATTTCCTACGGAGGTATTAATTCTCAATTGCTGCTGTGTTCTCTGAGCAAGAGAATCGCCGACGTTGCCTAATTGTAATGGTGCGACCGAATTTGAATCCGTGAAGGAACCAGGTACTCCGAAGTTCCCATTCGAAGTCCCTGTCCAGTTATTGTTTAGGAGTGTTGAAGTCGATGTGGAACGGCCACCACCAGCCGCCATAGCAGAAGCGTTGAAAACTGCCGCCGCATTCCGAGAGTCAAGAACGCTATGTAAGCGTTCGACAACAGCCTCAAGAAGCCCGTCTATCTGATAGGGTCTCGCAAGCTGTAATAATGAGCACAAAATTTGAGGAGTGCATAAAGGTGAGTGCGAAGGAGGAAGTGATGAAGTATAGAGAAAGTGGAGTAGGGATTGAAGTGTGAGGTGTGTGTGTGGTAGATAGAGGGTCCTGGGTCGGGAGGCGGGTGGTAATGAAGATGTATCTGGAGGCTGTGAGAAAGTTTGTGCGTCGTTCGAATTGATTGGGCCCCCTCTTAAATTAGTAGCGTTCACCAGAGTAGTGCCTGTGGATTGAGATCCAAGACTAGGTGTGATGGTTATGCTACTATTTCTGCTCTGATTATGACGAAACATGTTATCTGGTCGAAGCGTCGCAGCATCATTGCCATCTTGGGTTGCCGCGCCTTCTCGGAGAAGTTGAATAAAGTATGGGCCCCATCTCTTTGCCACGATGCGAGAGTTAACTGGGATTCGTTCACCACCCACACAAAGAATATCCATATCGGCAAGCTCCTTTAATCCAAGCGCAGCCTGACCCAGCTCTTCGGCAGCTTTTGAGAGTGATCGACCTCCAGCAGTCCATCCTGCCTTGATGCTGAGGCTTAGCGAAGGTGCAGAAAACGGTGAGCTGGCTGACACAAAACCAGACATCGGTGACGACTTTCTAGGGTTATCATATAAGCCGAACGCTTCAAGTTCGACCATACAGACGTGAGAAAAGTTGATTCTGCGATGATTGTAATCCTCAACCAGGCTTCGCCGCCGATGACCAAGAATAACAAAGGTATTTCGGCGATTCCAAAGAACACCACGATTCCAACTACCTTGACTAAAGACGTTGCCACCTGCGTCGATGCGACTCCAGGTCAGAGTCCGTAGATCCAATGCCCACAGGGCATATTCCTGTTTTGAAGAAGTAAGATATGTTCCGCTCACAACAAAATTCGTATCAATGACACCACCATTGGGGAATCGGAGACCAGGTGGGGAGAAGGTTCCCTGCATGGGCTTCTCAGTCAACGTTCCATCCGTTGATCGTATCTGTAGTTCCAGCTTCACATCGAGGAAGTTATAGTTTGAATAAATCAGCATCGAGGATCCTGGCTCTCTCGATTCCTGGCTGATGCCACCATTTTCGGGCTGCCTGGGAGACGTCTTCCCAATGCGAGCAGATACCATGCCGGGTAGTGGAGCCACGACACTACGGTATGCGCCACAACTTTTCCCAAGTTGCTGTGTGCTAGTCCATTTTAGGCTGCGGAGATTGAAGACGCTAATCTGTTCAATATAGTGATTTGCACTATCCTGCCCACCCACGATGACCATTTCAGCACCCCCACTTCCATCGATGTTCACCCCAAGTGTGCCTTGGTTCGGGTTGGAAGAAGGTGGGTTGTGGTGTATTGCCGACGAAGGGGCATTGACTGACGAAAAGGTCGCCGAGGATGGTAGAATAGTGGCACAGTGTGCATATCTCCCCTGCGGGGTATCTTGTGTGGGGACAAAGGTCCAGGTCCTGGTTGGCGCATCGAAAATGTATATATCAGACATGACCACAACCTCAGGCTGAGCGTCTTGGGCCATCTGCGCCGAAGCGCTTTGCGCCTGGCCTTGTGTTGGAGCTGGAGACATTCCACCATAGCACACAAGCTTGGTGTCTCCCAGCGGACAAACGCTGTGGAAGTACCTTGGTGGTGGGATATCGCCATTCGTTTCGAGCTTGGTCCAATGTCTCCGTATCAAGTCCAACTCGTATAAATCTGATGTGAGAGCTGGCCTCGTCCGTGATAATATCCGCCCACCAAACACGTATAACTTGTCTCCCAAGATAGTCGTCGTCGCCCCCACCAAGGGGTGAGGCTCTCGCCCTGTAGTGCGATGCACATTACACATCAGCCCAGAGAGGTGCGTAGAAGAACCACCTGGCGTCCCAACGTTGGCACCTCCCGCGGACCTAGGCTGAGCCATAGCCGGCGAGGGAGCAGCAGAAGGAGGGCCATTGCTTCTCGGGGTTGTAACATCTCTCGAATCGCCCTCGCTCTCCTGCCTGCTTGAGCTCGACATGGAACTCTGGCTGCTACTATCAACGTTAGTCAGATAAGAGGAATGGATGCAGCACTCCGGTTAGCATACATTTGTGAGGATGGTTGAGACGTCGCCGAATCCATCGTGCTCGTCCTGCTTCCTGTCGCAGCTGGGCGGGACATTGCGCCCCAGGGCTTTGGAGTCTCGGGAGCGGAGAACGGCGTATCCAAGGGCTGCGGTTCGGCTGGGGGAGAATAAGGAGTCTTTGGTAAGGGCTTCTCGCGGTTGCTCTGTCTGCTCAGCGTTACCCGCTCATTCTGGTTCGGGCGATTCCCCAGAGCTGGCTCAAAGGCGGCCGCCGAACTCGGTCCTGAGAAGGACGAAAAGGGCTGCTGCGAGCGTCCTCCCGTTTGTATGTCTGCCGGCCTGTTGCGACTGCCCAGATGCACCGACCCCAGGTTCTTAAACCCCCTCCGCACGCCGTTGAAGAACACGCCCTTCTCTGAGGCGGGCTTCTGGAACTGATCGTCTGCTTCCGAGTCGGATGAGGTCAAGGAATCGTGGGAACCCAAGGAGCCCAGCGAACCTATCGGCCGCAAAGTTAGCTTGTCTGCCATGATAATTCATGCTGTCCGCAGCCAGGACACACGCAGAGGAGATGGGAGGAGAGGCAGGCAGCGAGGGAGAGGCACGAAGCCAAGGAATTCTCGCAGAGAATCAGCTGAGAAGGATGAGAGAGCTTACCTCACCGTCCGTCCGTAGATTTTTGGTTCAGGGTAGGTACGGCTTCGGATCCGCAGGCACGCAGGCACGCAGCAGGCACACGCAGCACAACACCGCAGCGCGATCCAGCACCGTACAGCACAAGCACAGCACACTGAGCCCAGCACCGCAGCGCAGATGAGTCTTGGGAGGGGTGGGCTCTGGCAGCCGGGAAGTCTCGTGGCGCTACGGCCGTGTCAAGTTGTCAGACTCCGTAATGAAGATCGGGGCGGATCCCTCTGAGGCAGAGTCTAATCCGCAATGGTTCGTGTGCCGAATGCTTGTTGTAGGGTTTTGGGAGGTGGAGGAGGAGGAGGTGGTGGTGGAGGTGGTGGTGGTGCTGGAGTGATGACTGTGGGTGCAGATGCAGAAGTGCAGGCAGAGGCGAGAGGGAGGGAGTCGTTCTCGGAAACACGTCCCAGCCCACTAGTGTCTGTGCTTGTCTTATTATCCTCCTTCTTCTGCTTCGCTGCTTCGCTACTATGCTCGATGGGGGATGATGCCCCTCCCGATTATCTTCGATGTATGTACCACACGGCAGGAGACTCTGGGCCAGGCACGAGAGGTAGTGCAGTGCAGTAGGGTCATCGTTGCAGTAGAGGAGCATATGGATTACCACATGTCCGTATAGCAGAGTTGTGATATAGATCAACTCTACGCGACTTGATAAGGGCTCATCTTATAGGCTTAATTACCTTTGACCTCTCCAAAGTACCGTACCACCTCGTCACCGTCAGAGAGTCAGAGAGTCAGAGAGCCAGACCCTCTCCTCTGGCTCCATATCTTCCTGTTGTCGATAGCAGAGGGCCAGCAAGGTTCCACCCTTCTTCATCTTGATGTTGCCATTACCTACATGGTGCTGTCAGTTGAATTAAGGTAGCCCGCCCATCCGTACCCGCTTCCGGCTCTCCTCACAATCCTTCTCCTTGAGAGCCACACGCCCAGCTGCGATCCGTCCGTTGATGATCCCAGACCGACCAACCGAGTCACTGGATCCCAGGCTGGCCGAAGGACGCCTGTTTCTGCGCTTCTCATCTCCAGGCGCCGAGCCAGCCGTAGAAGGGGTTCTGCAACACGACCATGGGATGCTACAGTACACTTCGCTTGTAAGGTTCGTTGTGTTGAGAGGGAAGAGGCGAGAGGCGAGGGGCGAGGGAGCAGAGCAGAACAGAGCCAGAGCAAAAGTAGTCGAGGACGGTGAAGGTGAGGCCAGGCGAGATGGGTTTTGCAGCAATGGAATGGGCGAATCATGCATGGTGTAGAGTGCGTAGAGTGCGTAGAAGTGCATCCCGTCCAAGCCAACCCGGTCGCAGGCCGAGAGATCTTCATGATTACTCCACAGGGAGAGAAAAAAAAAGGTGGTGAAACAAATGACTCGAAACGGGCTGGCCCAATCATTCTCTTTACCAATCTCCCAATCCCCGGTTCGGTTTCGTGTCGTGTTGTGTCGTCTCGTCTCGTCTCCTCGCGTCTCTTTCGAAGTTGAAGAGCGAAGCAAGCAAGCGAGCCATGAGACTACTGACCGCATCTCGCATTTTATCTCCCTCTCCTCCCCTCTGGTCCACCAGGAACAAGAGAAAACGTGTCATGGCCCCTCCCGCCGCCCCTGATTCCTACTGTGTCCACAATCCCAACGCTCTGCACCATTGTTTACAGTAGCACAAGCACAAGCACACGAGAGAAAAAGAAGCGTCTCGTCTCGCCCTCGCTTTGACCGGTAGTGATAATAGTGATGGTGATGGTGCACATGATGGTGGTGGTAGTGACAATATACCGGTATAGTCGTATAGTATAGTATAGCCCGTACCATAACAAACCCTCGAACGGTTCGTCTGATCGCACACGCAGCACACGCAGCACAGCACAGCACAGCACAAACTCATCGGAATCCCGGCCCCGGTTGGCGGAGGATGAAAACCCCTGGCCTCTTCCTTCCCATTCCCCTTACATGACCACGTGTGATAGTCGGTCACCTGGTCACCTCCCATCAAGAGCCCCAGCTTCACCAGGGTCAGGGTCTACGCGGCATAGCATCACCATTCACAGTTGGGAACTTTAGAAACTCACCCTCACCCTCACCCTCACCCTCACTCTCACCCGGTCGAATGTGGGAGGGGAGAAGAAACGCAAGAGGAAAAGAAGTAGAGAGAGAAGAAATCAACATGGATTGGAAGAGCCGAAGAAAAAAAGAAGCCTTTGCCCTCCTTCGTATCACCTCGTGTTGAAGGTGCGCGAAGGGATGAAGCCTGCAGCAGGGTTAACCTCTCTTCTTCTTCTTCTTTTTTTTTCTTTCTTTCTTTCTTCCTCTCTCTCAATCCTTCATTCTCCATACTATACACTACAGCAGCACCAACCCGCCGATGGTACAAGCTTCGTTTTTGTTTTTTTCTTTCTTTTTTGTGTGTCTGTTTACTTTTCGCCCTGCTACGACCCTACAGGATGATTTGTCACTCGCCCGCCCGCCCGTTCTACAGCTACACCAACTGACCGCACGCTAAAGCTCACTTCACTTCACTTCGGTACTGTACATTCGGTACATTTCATTCGGTAAGCAGCCGACGACTTATCATCCCTCTCTCTCTCTCTCTCTCCCTCTCTCTCTCCAACCAATCATCCCATATAATATACTATCAGCATTATAACAACCACAACCGAACCCCTTTTCATTCTCCTTTCTTGTACCGTAACAAGCTATCTTGTTAGTAAATAAACGGGTAACTAGAAGAGGTATTCAGCAGATCCTATCCCCACACCTACCGGCCCTACTTGACGCGTAGAAACCAGCGGATTCTATAAGAGACGTACGAAGAGCTATAGCTACAGCCTCTACTACTACGTGTATATATCACAACGCAGTAAGTACTTCTGGTATATTTAACAGTAAGTGGATATCTAGCTATAGCATCCCTATCCCTATCCATCTATCTATATATCCTTGCAAGATAGATAAACAATTCTTAGATAAAGCGAGTCTTGACAGAGAGCTTCTTCATAGGAGGAGGTGGTGGTGGTGGTATATCGACCGACACATATTTACATATGTACGTTGAAGAGGTCAAGATCTTCTCTACTTCTTCTGTTCTCCTCTTCTTCTCTTTGCTTTCTTTTTCTTTTTCTTTCTTCTTCTTTTCTCGCTTGTTCAAGTAACCTTCTCAATCATCTCTCTCTCTCTCCTCTCGGCATTCAAGCTCTTCCCGACGCTCGAGGATTAAACGTTTAGATTCTATTTTGTTTCTTCTTTCGTCGTTCTTTTCTAAAGGTCTGCCGTACGACCTAGTGCGTAGTGCATAGGTATTCGAATTCCTGATTCGATATTCTTCGGATCTAAACCACCCAAAGTACATCGAAGCACAGCATAGTAGAGCAAAGCAGATCAAAACCAAGCAGAGAAAAACAGTTCCATCCGTCCTTCTAGCGACGTGTTCATTCATTCAATTATTCATTCAATTATTCATATATTCATCTATCAACCCATCTATTCTCCCACCCAGCAAGGAACAATCTAGATAAATTATATACGTGTAAGAAAAAAAAGCAGAGGCTAAGAAACTAATCGCATCGCTCGCTCAAACAACAGACAGACAGACAGACAGACAGACAGGAAAGACGGCCTCACATGATCTCGCTCGCGAACTTGCTGCGCGCGCGGATCTTCGGGCCGTAGAGGACGAGGACCCAAGGGACGATGGTCAAGAGGGCGCCGATGCCGCCGAGGAGGGAGGCGGCGCCTTGGAAGGTGAGGCCGTTGAACATGGCGACGGCTAGAGGGTGAAGAGAGTCAGCATTCGAACTCGCCTTCACATTCGCTTTCGCTTTCGCCTTCACATTTGCCTGGCGACTCAGAACACAACTTACTGACTAAGGGAAACACGCCGCCGAGCATGTTCCGGCAGAACGACTGGGCAGCGAGCGCCGACGACGCATAGCGGTGGTACGTGTCGGCGAGGTAGTTGAAGGTGGCGAGGTAGATGGAGAAGATGCCGACGGTGGCGAGGCCGATGGCGACGGTCGGGACGATCCAGGGGATCGAGGCGAACTGGGTCCAGCCGAACATGAACAGGCCGATGGGGAGGAGGGCGCTCTCGACGCAGGCGAAGTAGAGGCGCGATTCGGGCGACGACATGTCGAGCTTCCGGATGGTGAAGCGGGATGCTTGCGTGGCCGTCCGGCCGAGCTGATCTGTGTGCTTGGCTCCGCGCCCGAGCTTGCTGATGTAGCGCGAGAGCAGGGCCTCTTGCGAGATGGAGAGCATGGTCGATAGCACGGCCGCGACTGACATGGCTGTGAAGACGCATCCGGAGTCTTGCACGTCGAAGCCGTGGGATCGCCCGAAGACCAAGGGGATCGAGCCGAACGTGAGGTATAGCACAGCCCACGCGAAGGCGACCCAGAGCGAGAAGAAGAAGACGACGGGTTCTGTGACCAGCATGTGGAACGGCCTGTAGACGGAGATATGGATCATCTGTGCGATGGATTGCCGTTCTTCGTCGGTTTTGACCTTCCATCTGACCCGCTGAGAGTGAGTCTCGGCCTTCTCAGACACGCGAGCCACGTCGACGCCGAAGTGTCCCAACCTCTCCCTCTCTTCATACCACGCGTTTAGACACTTGGCCTTCTTGCTGAGCAGGATGGACCCGCGCGTCTCCTTGAAGAACAAGGCGAACACGGCGATCAAGACACCATTCATGATGGCTTGTAACCAGAAGACCCATCTCCAGTGCAGATGCTGTACGATGAGCCCGCTAACCAAGGGCCCAAGTCCAGTCCCAAACAGAGCTCCCCCGGAGAACAGAGCCATCGGGGTGTTCCTCTCATCGGCGTGGTATAGATCACTGACCACACCGCCGACCATGGTGGAGAATACCGAACTTCCGCAGCCCACGAAGAGTCTGGCAACAATCATGCCGCCATACGACTGCGTCACGGCACAGCAGATCTGGCTGACGAAGAACAGGATTCCGGACACGACAAAGACCGGGTATCGTCCATTGATCTCGGAGAAGGGCGCGAGCACCATGGGCGCAATGGCAAACCCAGAACAGAAACTGGTGATGCCAACAGCGATGGCAACTTCACTGACCTCCCATTCAGCAGCCATCTTCTTGGATGCCGGAGAATAGGCGCCGGCCGTATATGCCGTGATGAGGGTCGCGATACAAGACAGCCATATCGTCAAGCTTTTTCTCGTTTTGGACCAATCGAACGGCGAAGTATATTTTTTCAAGTCTGGCTCTGGCGGAGGCGGTAAGGCACCCGGTTCTAACAAGCCCTGCGAGGACGGGAATGGGAGCGGCGTCTTGAAAGTGAGGTAGTGGTACACGATGGGAGACGTCGCGTCTAGTCTTGTACCAACTTGGGAGGTGCTGGAGATATCGGACCGTCCATCGACGTCCCCTCGAAGACTTTCCTCCGTCACCGACTCTCCATCGCTACTTGGTTCGCGGCGAGGCTGCTTCTCCTCGCCAAAGATTTCTGGATCCATCTCACGAGCGATCATGGCGGGTGGATGGAGTTGGGTATAAAAAGAGCTCTTGCGAATGATAGCAGCGCAACATGACAATCAGCGGAAGCGATAACCCGTTGGAGGATGAAGAGCGGAGGGTCCAGAGAGATAGCAAAGGAGACGTTGGTGGGAGACGCAGAGCATTATGAATGACAGCGAGAAGAAAAAAAAAAAGAAGAAGAAAGAAAAAAAAGAAGAAGAAAAATGGAGAATGGAGGAAAAGAGGTAGGTGAGGAGGGTGAGCGATATTCCCTTGAGTCATGATGTTTATATCCGCAGACCGTCGGCAACCCGTCCTGTTGGAGATTTTTGAGTGGCTGCAGGGCCTCAGGGCGTCCGGGCCCCAGATGCCGCCGCTTATTCCCAGCTATTCCCGGCCCCGCCCGGCAACTGAGGTAAGCAAGGCTGTGAGGGGTAATGGCCTACCCGTCGAATTTGCCCAAAGCGGATAATGATTGGTTACCAAGACTTGGTGCAGGCTGTGTTGCAGTGTTACCGCGACAACTCCTTAGGGTAGAAGTGATGCAAGGACCTTACTCATCAATCATACTCGGCCTTGGAGGCTATCGTCAAAGCCAGCCAAGATCTCGCCGCTGCTGTACCATCACATGGTTCTCTCTGTGGCCGCTATGAAGGGGCTCATCTGGTCGGTAGCATATCGCAGGCGGTGAGTGACAGAGAGAAAAGAAGTAAGCCATGGCAGGGACTAACAGATCACACAATGTGAAGAAGGGCCGAGCAAGTAGTTGTGAAGATGTAGAGGAGCAAGGCCAACTCTCCAGGTCGAGCGAGGTTGGTAGGTAGTAAGTTTCGGCTATAGTGCTCCCGCAGAACCTTCTCTAACCTCTTTCCCTCAAGCTACTTTCATTGATTATCAATTCTGATTTCTGAATTCTCAATTCTCATTCCGTACCTAGGTATCTATTTAAAGCTCTCAACTCAGATCATCCCTCCACACTGAAAACCACCAATCAAACCACCACCAGACTAGATGAATTCAGATATGACATGCAATGCAGACAGACAGACAGACAAGATAGACAGTACCACTACCCACACGAACGACAACACTTTGATTGACCACTTCTGCTTCTGCTTCTGTTTCCTCATCCATCCACCTACACTTTCCCACTCTTAATATTCCTCTCCTCCCCTGATCCTCAAAATCCTCGCAAGATCAAAATCAACAACAACAAAACAAAACAAAAAACGCCAATTCTGTGCACCAAATCCTCTTTACCAAAAACAAAAACCAAAGCAAACCCCCACCCCACGGCCCACCACCTCGCCCTAACCCACGCGCGAAGACGAGAAAGAAAGAGAAGAGAAGAAGAAAAAAAGGGGTCCAGATCTAAATTGAAGAAGTGATTCAACTCGTCTGTCTCATTTAATGCCTACCCACCCCACTCAGCATACACACAATGCAATGCACGCAGACACAAAACGAACGCAAGATAATGCATCAGGGGATGGAAATGCAGAGTGAATCAAAACAAACAAGCGAACGCTACACCAAAAACAAATTTCAAGGGCACAAAAACACCAAAAGCGTTTCACTGGCTGCCGTGAAAGATCCTCTTATAAGTAATCTCGGGCGTACTTGGAGCCGTAGGGTTCTTGTTCGGAAACGAAGCCACCTTTGCATGTAGGGCAAGGCTCGATCGAGACAAGGCTGGTGACAGAGAGGCTGTTGGGACCGTCGCGAGCACATGATCGGTCCGAGGTGTGACGGGTTGATTCAGAGAGAAGAAATCAACCTCGCTCTCATCCCCATGCTCGTAGACACCTAACCCGATGGCTCCATTGTCCGAATAATCCAATTCCGGGCTACTCTCATCCGTATGAGAGTCAATGTCGGCATCGGAACTACGTGGTGACTGCGTGGTTTCTCCAGCAGATGATATATCTGGCATTTGAAGATTTAAGTGTAATCCGTGTCGAGCCGCAGGTGGTAACCGCCCAAACGGCGCTCCTGGGGTTTCAATCTCCAGATGAGGTGTTCCGGAGGGTGTTGAGGCGCGAGAATGTTTGGAGACAAGTGGTTGCATGTACCGCCGGTTGGCACTCAGATGTGAACTGGCACTTCTCAGGAGTGGCCGTGAGGTATCTTTCATTTGCAGACCAACATCTTCCTGCTCTCCATTCAAGCTTGCAAATTGCAACGCGTTGAAATTACTGCCGCTGTCTCGCCTCCGTCGTCCACCTTTTCTTCCAGTAGTGCGAAGACTTCCAGTCGTCATCCTGCGCAGATCAACCTGGCTAGGGCTGAATACTACACGAGCTCGGAGTTGTTGTACTGCGGCATCCAATTCCAACTCTACCGCACAGTGATTCCTTACTCTGCTCAGCTTTGGCCATGTCGCTCGCTCTCCCGAGAGACAAGTTTGAACCATGAATTCTGCCGTGGGATTCTTCAGCATCCTGGGGAAATCCTTATACTCAATCTCGGGTAAGATGGTGATATCGCCAGAGTATTTTTGACTTAGAACCGACCGGCACTTTGTCACGAGGTTAGGAAATATTCCCAGCTCAGCGAGGACCTGCATACGATACAATGCCTCATCTTTGGCAAGGTTTGTCAGAGTATAGACCCATCCTGGCCCAGTAGAGTCATCCGTCAGTGCCTCGTGTGTAATGGCCTTGTCATCCTTAGCCAAGAAAGGAATCACATGAGGATTTACCTGAGAGACGATAAAGTGATTCACGTTGAACATCTCTGCGAGTCGTGTCATGGGTAGATCATTATCCACACTGCCATCAATCCACTTTTGTGGTGTCGGGTTCCAAGGGATGTTCTCGCCTGTGATGGGATTCTTGACCAGAAGTTGCGTAGCCGAGAAGAGGAAAGGCACGGAACAAGAAGCAGCAACAGCCGACCAGATCATGACGTTCGGCGACGTGACATAGTTGAGAAGTCGAGGCAATTCGTACACCGATGCCGACGAGACGCAGATGTTGAGGATTCTCCGAGTACGGTTGTAAGCTTCTTGGAAGGTCATGTCGCCAAGCAATTCCTGCATGACCCTAATCAGATGCTTGATGTCAATCCAAGAGCCTTGAGTCAACAGCCGGTGCACACGTTCAAGCACACCGTCTTCTCGATCAGGGTCCTCAAACACTGCCAAGTCGCCGTATGGAAAGGATTTGAGGACGTCTGGTATCTCCTCATCCATGCGCGTACACAGGACAGCGCAAACAATGCTGCCGGCCGATGCGCCCGAAATGATGCGCGGTAGTAAATTGGCTTCAAAAAGCGCCTTCAAAACTCCTACGTGATTCATGCCAAATGTAGCACCTCCGCTCAGCAAGAGGGCACTTCTCCCAAATGCCTGCCTGGCGTAGATGACCTGCTCCAAGATGTCTTTGGTCTCCATGCCTTGAGGGAGGCTATGCTTGCTCGTCTCTACCAGCGCGCGGATGGTAGCCAACGTCGAATCTATATAGCGCTCAATGAGATCCTTTGTCCCGATGTGGGTGTGCTTGTACAGTCTGATGTTCCCCATTCCTGCCAGATCGCGGGATAGTGAGGTTCGCACGAGGTGAAGCATGGCCTTGGTATCGCAGTCTGTCCTCGCCTTGTCGAGCTGCTTCAGTCGAATCTGCACGAGACCGTCATCGAAGTCGGGCGATGCTGGATCCTGCTTCCAGGACTCGTTGTCTTCCAATTTGTCCAGCTCCTGTGCGGCCACCCTCCACTGGTCGACCGTCTCGGCATTCTTCATCCTCAATGCTAGAATCTGGCCCATCTCCTCCCTGCGCCTCATCTCGCAGCGTTCCTCCTCGCTCAACCCATCATGTAACTGTGCGAGAGCGCTGTTGACCAGGCCCGCGCTGCCTCTCAGGATGCGGGCGGCCGGTTCGACCAAGGACCATGTTGACGGCTGGCGGGATAGGGAGGCTCGACGGAGGGCTTTGTCTTTGGCTGGGTTGGATATAGGAGCGGACGAAGTGGCTGTCTTTTTCTCGTCATCATAGTGCGAACAATGCAACGGCACTTTGCTCTGAAAGTATCCTAGCAACACCATGTTCCTGGTCGTTGCGCGCCATGAAGCGTTGCGCGTGTTGAGAAGGGTGGTGGTGCAGCTGAATGAAAGAAAGAATGAAGGTTGATTAGAGCAGCGCACTCATTGAACAAAAAGGCTTCAGTCAAAGTACCTTACAAAGAAGACGGCAATTGAGGTCGGCGTCGATGGGATGATGGTAGCGTTACGGTAGCAGCGGTGGTGGTACTTGTACTAGTTCGTGGGCCATGCCAATGCTCTGCGGTGAAGGCTGTTGTGGTCGGTGGGCGGCCGGAGATTAATCCTAGAGGGGAAATCCTGCGCTGTGGAAGGTCGATGGCTTTTTCTCTTTTTTCTTTCTTTTTTTGTGTGTGTATAACGAACACGTACCTGTATTCCTGCGACGGGTTGGGAGAGCAGAGATGGTTGATGGTGGGTGGGTAGGAAGAGAGAGAGAGAGACAGTATGTATGTATAAGTTGTGATCACTGACTGACAGTCCAAGTATGCAGGGGCGGCCGCGGAGGGTCAAGGGTCTTGCATTGTCGTCATTCCTGTTGGACGAGAGCAGAATGCGGTCAACTGACTTGCGCATCAGCCCCAACCCTGGCCACATCTCCCACATTCCCCAACTCCCCCACCACCACAACCCCGTCTTTGTTTTCTGGGGGCTCCAGAAGGAGAGAAGGAGAGAAGGAGGACCATCCACTCACAAACTCCAGCACCATCAGCTGACGAACTGAGACTTGACTTGGTCTAGTGAGGATTATTCGGCGGCTGACTCGCCAGCTCGCTCGTCGTCGCTTACCCACCGCCCTCGACCTGAGT
Source organism: Pseudofabraea citricarpa (assembly GCA_029641185.1). Taxonomy (NCBI): domain Eukaryota; kingdom Fungi; phylum Ascomycota; class Leotiomycetes; order Helotiales; family Dermateaceae; genus Pseudofabraea; species Pseudofabraea citricarpa. Next base: position 510,855 of record JAPWGK010000021.1, on the reverse strand, counting down.
CAACTGTATGAGACTTACCTGTAGTCTATAATTGTGTGAGACGGACAACACCCCTTCTACCTCCCCCCCCCCCCTCTTTAACCGTCGAATCCCGCTGCTATCTATCTTATGCCCGGAGTGTGACCGCCATTTACCCACCCACGATTATCACAAGCCGGCCGCGATGGTAGCTAAAGAGCACAAGCACAAGCACGAGCACGAGGCTGAAGGCTTTTGAGCTGGTTAGGCTTATGGTGTGGATGTGGGTGTGGTTATGATTGTGGTTGGGCGCCTATCTCTCTGTTCTGTTACTGTTACCTTACCTTCGGATACTACTATCCTACTCCTTTCCTTCCTATCTGCTTCTTCGGCCTACGAGCCGATCTGATCTCATCGCTGTGTAACTACTACCCTACCTTACCCTACCTTACTCTGCCCTGCCCTACCCTCCCTTTCTTACTATCCCTACCTCCTCTACACCCAGCCTCATCTCACACACTCACACACTCACTCTCACACACTCACACACACACAACAATAAACGAACCCAACATAAACCCTTCTCCAACCGACATGCCATGGCAGTTACTTGCATGTGAAAACCAGCACCCTCTTGGCGAGCAGAGAGCACTGACAGAGACATACACACGCACACACACGCACATACACGACAAATGAGACAGGTAGATGATAACTGACAAGGCAACGTCGGCCTGATCACAACGAGCCATTTCTATTCCCGTCTGCCGTCGAAAAGCAAAAAAAAGGCAAAAATCCAAAGCAACGCCTGGGTATACGCTTTGTTACGTTAACGCCGAGTTCCTCTCTAGTCGAGGCTTAGATGCGTTGCGCCGAGTTCGTACATGCCCAGACAAACAAAACCAAAAAGACGAAAACTAAAAGAGAAATCCATGCTATGCCGTGCATATCCCCCCTCGCTCGCGCGCATGCACCCGTTGCCGCTCCCTAGTACAGCTTCCCATCCGGTCCCGTGATACCCTCGCTGGATGCCATGTTGCACTGTCGAAACAACCGTTGTTCCTCGGGTTTGAAGGCACCGCATACCGAGTGCAACACCCCTTGGTTGTTGAACAGCGCCAGGTCGCCCTGCACCCAGCCGTGAGGGTACACCAACCCGGGAGCAATACCTGGTCTCTGTAACCGGTAGACCAGCTCCCTAACCTCCTTCAAGTCATCCATGACCTCACCGTTGGGGAGATGGATGGCCTTGATAGCAGAAGGATGAATCTGGAGCGCAAGATTGCCCGTGAGAGGGTTTTTCCAACACATGGGCAAGATCTTGATATCTGCCTCGTTGACGGGAGGGAGTTCGGAGAGAGAGAGTTCCAGGCCCTCGGAGACCATTCCGAGTCCTGTGGAACGCGATTTGGATGGCGACATCCAGATGTATGGATGTGGTGCATATTCCACCTTGGCACCGCGCACGAATTCCTTGTCCTCGTCACTCAGGATATCGTACATTCTCTGTCCAGAGACAAAGGCAGTCGTGCCGAGCGGGACGTCCAACTCGTCGCCAGTTCCGTCGTCGTAGCGAAGCGTCTGACGACGACCTTCGGGCACTTTCACAGCCATCAAGCTAGTAACCTTGGGCGGGTTCAGGGCGTACAGTGCGGCATCGACGTGCCATCTGAAGAAGCGGGTAAAGTCCAAATCTTCCGCTTCGGGAACGGCATCCTTGTGGAACTTCTTGTGGTGTGGGTGAACAAGGGTGATGTTCTTGAGGCCCTCATACTCCTCAAAGGGACCATTGCCAATGACCTGGACTTGTGGTTGGTGGGGGATGGTCTTGAGATCTGGGTGAAGGCTATCACGAGGAATCAGTACGGCTTTTCCATGTGATAGTCTGACCACACTCACACTGAACGTTTTGCGTCGAGCGTCTTGCCGTGCCCGTAGTTCTCGGCCGTGGGGTCGAATCTCTTGGTCAGCTCGTATTGAGCTTTGGGCGAGAGGCCCTCTTGGTTCTTGAGAATCACCACGTGCGAGGTGTAAAGAGCGTCCCGGATGGTGAGAAAGTCCTCCTCGCTGAGATTCTCCAGATCTACATTCTCAATCTCAACTCCAAAGTTGACCTGGGAGCCTGCTGGGACTGGCAGAGGACGGATCTCGAGAGCCTTGACCGCCATTGTGTATGAGATGTAGAAACGAAGAAGAGAGAGAGAGATCCAAGAGAGAAGAAATCCACCACGTCTGAGCTGACACGAGACGAGCCCTCGTGGGGAAGACGTGCTTTATATACTCAGAAGATAAGATACAAAGAGTGGGGACGGTACGGATAGAGAAATAGCTCACTTACATGAAAGGCATAGCAAACCTACAAACCTCCCAGCCGCCGCGGAGAGTGGATATGTCGCGAGGCCAAACTCGTGGCATCGCGGGGATTGTGGAACTAACTGTGGGCAAAAAGATAAAACCGTCGTCGAGAGCCTCCGAATGTGGAAGGAGGAACTCGGAGCCCCCCGTGCATCACGTGGCCGGGACCCAAACGAGAAGATGCGGCGACATCCTTTGTTTCTCACCTACCCAAGCTTGGTTGGATGTGTAAGAGTATCCATCTCTAGAGCTTTTCCGCTTTGTCCATCGGTCAATCATTTGGCTCCGCTCTAGCTATGTGCTTTTGTTTGATGTTCGAATTATCAAACTAGAGACGATGAACGGCAACCTGATAAGCCAATTTGGTCATTGAAACTCGTCACTCGACTCGCCGCTACCTGCCTACCCACGGCAGTTGGACTAGCTAACTGAACAATTGGTTGATTAACCAAATGAAATCCCCAGGATAATCGTTAAAGATAACACTTGCATCATTCTTGAAGAAAAAACGTACAGATTGTGAAGAAGAAACGATCACATTGTGACTTCTAACAAGATCTACATCTGTTAAGCGACAAGGGTCTGTATTGCTCTTGAATCCACTTTTGGTCGCTTTCCAAATGGAAACAATTCCCTGTTCAGAAGTATCCTAAATCTAGTAGTAGGATTTTTTGCTGCCATGTACATTCTATATGTATAGGCCCTCTATCCCACGGTTGGTGGTGTAGTGTATGTACCTTTGGGACTAGAATCTGAATGTTGCAAGCGTGAAGCACAACATCATATGACCCTTCCCTAAGTATGCTGCTCATTTCTAATCATATCCAAGGTTCTAATCCACGTCGTCGTCGTTTGTTTGCGGTAGATCAGTCTTCTCGGCGGATTTGACCTCCTTGTCCTCCTCACCTTCGAAGCCCTTTGCTGTTCCATTCTTGAATGGCACGCCAGCCTCTACACCCTCCTTGACATTTCCATGTTCATCTATGTCTTCCTTGAGATACAAGGTAAATAATACGACAAACAATACGGTGTCGGTCTTGCGGTTCTTGAGCACATATCTGAGCGTGTGTGAGCGCTTTTGCTCAGTCCTAAAGCAGTAAAACGTGGATGTTGGTATAATTATAGGTGGTTGAAGATATCTTTTTAGATCCAGGAGAAATTGTTGGGACCAAGGGGGGCACAAAAACCAATAAGTGATGAAAAAAGAGACTTACCTGAGACCTTGACCATCCCAGTATCTCATGATAGGTAATGTGAATCCAGGTAATCGCAAAGCAAAATCTGTTGTCGAGATCGTCAGCACATCCTCAAAGGCAATAATCCATTGGAGGAATTTTAAATCCCCGAGTGCCAATCTTTTACTTACCGTTGAAATCCAGATAAGGGTTGTAAAAGTCGCATCCGTAGACTTTTCCCTCCTCCCAATCCCAGTCCTTTCTATTTTCCTCGTTTAAAAAGTGCTTTTTTCGTGCCGCATCGGTGGTTGGAACCCCCTTCTCTGTCCTTGAATCCAGGCCATCCTCATCACCACCTTCTTCAAAAACGAGGCCTATGTCTTCCACCTCCCCTTCTTTGCTGCCTTTGCTTCCCACATGCAAGATATTCACACTACTTGCAGCAGGACCGTATAAGTATGGTTTATCGGCGTACACATCACCATCCAAACCAGGATCCACGACCCATTTCACAATTCGGAAGGCCGTACTGAATCCAGGTGGGAGTCGGTCCCGAATGGGATGGTCGAAGTCATTGCCGAAAACGAGATCATTGGCAGAGATGGTGGTTTTGGGGGTAAAGCGAAAGGCGATGCTGTACTGGTCGCCGTTCTTGGCATGCAGGGGGAGGTCGAAGTAGGGCGACGTGCTGGGTGAGTCTCTGGGGAGGCCGCGATAGTTCTGTGGGCACATTAGTTAGTCGCGAGTTCTTTTCTTTGGTCTGCTAATTATTTAAGAATCTCTATGCTTACTTGAACTCTCACGTTGAGATCAATCGACATGTGCTCCGAATCCACCGACACGACGTTTGGTGAGTTGACGGGCACGACCTGGTGCTTCTGAATATCATATTCTGAGCCCGCCGTTACTCGGAGGATGTAATTATGCGCCATCTTGATCAACTTGGCGCAATGACGGTTTTTCCCGAGCAAGTGTCGGAGATTAATTAATGTGTGTAAATCTCTCGAAAACGAACCAAGATGACAAAGACTTGGAGGGGCGCGGGGATGTTCGTGAAGATGGAGAAGCAGAGACGAGAGATCTAGGCCGAGCAAAATTGTTGATTAGGGCGATTGATTTGCTCCAGGATGTGTCGTCATGGCAAACGGCAGAAAGCTTACCGCCTGACACGCTTCACGCTTCACGCCGGCACGTGCAAATAAATACTGCGTCACGCATCAGCTGCATAGAATAATGATGGATTCAATAATGTCTTGAGCAGTTCGTTCGTTATTCAGTCCTTCTTCTCGCCTTGTCCCCAGTCTTGGAGATTGACCACCTCGGGCACGCCTCCACTACGGGTAATGATCCAGGTGACATCGCCGTCGCTCTCATTGACTTCCTGATGCTCCGTCCAGGCTGGAATCAAGGCAAAGTCCCCTTCCTCCAGCACTTGTCGCGTCTTCCCGCCATCGGATACGATCGCTCCTCTGCCGCTCTTGGCGAAGACAATAGTATCCTGCGAGCCGTGGTGGTGGATGGCGGATGCGGTATGCGGATGCGCAATCATGACTGGAGATGCATCAGTCCGACTCATGTAGGGTACGGTATGTCTGCAGTTCAAGAGCTTACCTGACGCACAGAGCTTATCGGACTTGTTGATGATGGCACCTTTCCTTATCATGCCCTCGGTCTGACCAGTGCCCGGATCCAGCTCGGTGGACTTGGTGACGTGCACACCTCCCGATGGCATAATGATGGGGAGGATATCCTTGATGATGGGGAGCAGGGAGGTCATACGTGCTTGGGCTTGGGGCATACAGGACGTCAGCCTGCGTATGGAAGATGAGGATGGGGAGTGGGGGATTGGGGGATTGAGAGCTGGGAATTGATAGTGAGTGGTAAAGTGGATGGTATACTATGTGGTATATTGTATGGTATAGTGAGCGATAGAGTGAGTGGTAGTGAATGGTATAGTGGTAGTATGAGTGATATTGAACAGTACAGTACACTTACTACACAGAATGCGGGGAATGCTCCGAAAACGTGGAGGGATGTACCCAACACTATTCACTCACTTATTGCTGACCCTGCTTGTCACTTTGGTCTGCTTGGGTCACTGACTCGAGTACCCATGCCCACCCATGTTCTACCCGTGCCCTCTGTACCACCCCAATGGAAATAAATGCATGCATTTCTCCGTTGAATATGTGTTTCATGATCAAGAAGGAAGGAGGAAACAGGAACAGAGCCATCCCCGCGGGTCATGGGCCATGTGCCATGTGGCTGGCCGCACGTTGTACTCGGCTAGAAGCTTACTGAGGAATCGAGGATGCGATGCATTCACGATCTGCCCCAAGATCTTACAACACACTCCTCCCTAATCCGGCCCCATCGCAGTGGTCAGCTAATCTAGGCGCCGCACCGTTCTCAATAACAATCCAAATAACAATAATGTCGTCTCTCGGACCTCCGACATGGGCCAGCCTGGGTCGCAAGTTCCGAGGGTTGCAGAGCTGAGGGATGCTTCTGTGTAGATCACCATCTCAAGCCCTCGAGCACGTCTTGTCACCTTCCTAAGGCAGACGGGTCAAGGCCTTTGCCCGTACACAAGAATCCATGGCCAGCACCAATGACAAGCCGGTCAAAGCAATATGAAAAGCCCTTCAAGAGTGGCCTGGTAACATATGTCCCTGAACGAGCTGGCCGTCGTCTCTTTGCTCCCTGGTCTGCAGATGGATGTCACTACTGCACTGTTGATTCCAGGAATAGCCGGTGCAAAGTACCGACATGTCTACCAAAGAGGCAGCTCTATCGACACGATGCCATCCACAACCTCCCGCAATGGGAGACATGACCTGCCAACCACGACGACCCATGGCTGATATTTGCGGTACGGCGTGGCGTTGCTGAGGTTAACCTTAATGGCCCAGGAAAGAGGGGCCAACCGAGCTACTGTATTGCTAGCACTGCACTGACTGCAGAGACATGCAGAGACGGATGTACAGTATGCTCCTTGCTCCATCTTCATCCTTCGTGTGCTGTTGTTGATTCGGGCATAGACAAACCTCCAGCCACAAACCCGATCAGTTTCCATCCGTGCGTTGCTGCAACAAGAGCTTGACAGAAGGCTTCGGACCGCGCGAGGCTGATAGATATAGTCGTCATCCATACACCACCATCTTGGCTCCGACGCTCCTCCTGCTCACGAACCACCATCCTACACGCTTCGCACAGCCGTCTTCCTCTATCCATTGCTCACTCTCACCTGCCACCATATTCGAACAGTCAATCACCCCGACAGAGATTGCTTATGCGTACTTCTGAATCCGGGTAAGCAGCTTCCGAACGGCGACGTGCTATATGAGTCGTAGTATTCGTGCGAGCAGTAAACTCCCGTGAAAGTGGGGACTCGAGACAAGGCGCATTACTTGGGTTTGGATGTACGTTCTGTCCACCCAGAGCCTCTCGCCATGTCGTCGTCTTTTTCGTCCGAGGTGACCGAGGATGGGAGGGTGGAAATGGAGAACGATGGGAAATACATACATGGGAGGATTGACCCCGGCGTTGAGGAGAACATTGGACTCCTCGAGGGTGTGCCTGTGAAGGACGTATCGCAGGAAGATACAGACTCGCCACAGACCGTCGATGATTCACCAGTTGAAACCGAGGTAGAAGATATGCAAGAGATGACAAGGCAAGCTGGGAAGGGAAAGGAAAGGGAGTCAGCAGCGCAAGAGATATCTGGAGATTTGGTTAGATCTGGTAGGTCGTCTTTTTTCATAAAGCCTTCATTTTTCTTTCAATAAATAAGCAACGCTACTTAACCTGGCTTAACGTATGGAAGCTTGTAGCTTGTAATTCTATTCCTGCTTCACTGTGATCATTTCCCTAAAGCAATAGCTAATGGCTTTCCGTCTAGATACCACAACTGCCAGAAAGTCACAACACTGCTCTCTTACCAGTCTACCATCGGAATTACTTAATCATGTACTTTCATTTCTATCCCCCATGGAGCTCGTCGCAGTCTCTTCCACGTGTCACCTTCTCTCGACTCTTGCCAGGTCGGATCTTATCTGGTATCGGCGTGTCCAAGAGAACGTCCCAGGCGTCAAGATATCTTCGACCTACCCATGCGATACCTATCGCGAACTTTATCAGTCCCACGATCCACACTGGTTCTTAACCAAGTACAAGATATGGTTCAGCGATCTGTTCCTCACGGGGAGACTGATTCTTGCACGATATGATCCTCGACGTGGCTGCATCGAAGGTTACAGACTGGTTGCTGAGCGCACCCCTCCAACCTTTGCTCCGTGGGAATACGATGACGAAGTGGTTATTCATTCCTTCGATCCTCACGTCAGGTTGCATCTTGATCAACCAGTCATTCAATTAGATGCCTTATCCCTGGAATCTTTGATGGCTTCGTCAGCGAATGCAAGACACGAGCACCGATTCTCGGCCGAGATTCCAATGAGAATCAAATCTCCGAGCACCCGATCTATATTCTCTAACTTCCTTCTCACCCGTCCTGTAGAAGTTCGGCCGAACATGGAACTCTGGCCACCGCCTAACATTCCCGCTCCGCAACGGGTCCGAAATGCAAGCCAGGAATCTTTTGTTGGTCACGGACACAAGCCTCAGAAGCGGTCCGAGGTTTCGGATCAGGCATTCAGGATACGGCAGTGGATGGAGATGGGTGCCGGCCGAGCACCTGGTCTCCATCAAGGAGAAGAAGTCTTTACCTATGGGACATTAGAACCCTGGCTATACACTCCCACCAAGGAGAAGCCGTACCGGGGGATCTGGATGGGTGATTACAGCGGACATGGAATTGAATTTCTTCTCATGAACCAACCGGATGATACCGAACCTTTTGACGAGGCTAGCGTTATCCAACAGCCTGAGGAGACCAAGGAGGAATGGGAGGCCCGAAAAATCGAGGAAAGAATGTGTCGAGGAAGGATCGAAGCTATTAAACTGACCGGTGACCCAAACGTTCCTCGTGGAGAATATACATTCATCGCCGATGATATCGGGAGGGCAGGGTACATACGTACGATAGAAGAGTCGACATTCAAGGGCGCGAGGGTCGTTCGGAGTAGAGGTCACATCGCAGCCAGGATGTTCAAGAATGGTGAGTTTTTCTTTCTTTCTTTTTCTTCTTTTGAGTCTATTTTGGAAAAGAAGAGTGTTGTATTAACGAAACAAAAAACAGATAAATACATTGAGAGCCAATTGATCCTCATCTCTCCTAACCGCATGGCCCAGTATTGGGTAGGATTCGGCCACATCAGTTTCTTTGACCGCGTCGATATCGATTCCTTCCTCTCGCCTTACGATGATAGCATGCATCGAAATGCTTGTATCTCGACGAGTCAGAACCAGGGTCAGGGCGAGGGTCATGGGCAGGGCCATTAATCCTTAATAGGGAGAGAATGATGGGGGTGGAGATGGGGATAGGGATGATTTTGTACATAATGAATGAATGATGAATGTAGGAACAGGGCAGGGCATAGATGGAATGGAGTAGGATCAATATCTCCATCTGCGCTTCCTTTCTCTCTTTCTTTTTCTTCCTTTTTCTTTTCTCCCTTGGCTACCTATACATCTGACTACTTTCTGTCGTCGTAATATTAATAGATCAACCTGCTCCTTTTCTCTTCTGTATCTTCTCTGTCCTTTTTCCTCTTTTCTTCTCGTATATACCTACTTACCTATCTATACCTAGCCTAGCTTACCTATATTATCTATACCCATACTAAAAATCTATCTCCTACCTCTTACCTCCTACCTAACCTAGCCTAGCATAGCCTAGCCTAACCTAGCTCAGCTATAGGTACCTAAGGTAGGTAGGTAGCTTAGGTAGGTAAATCAACCAACATAGCAAACGAAAAAAACAAACAAATAAGAACAAAAACAGGAATAGATCCTCAAACTCGAAATTCAAGTGAAGACTCGGGAGCTTGGGAATTCCAAAAGCCTCTTCCTCATCTCATCTCATCTCATCTCATCCCGTCTTATCTCATCTTCTTCACAGGAGAAGACAGACTGCATATGCAACTGGATCTAGATCCAGACATACATGTATCCTTCCTTCTTTCCCTCCACGGTTTTTGTCTTGGCCTTATCTTAATCTTACTCAATTGCTTGGTTACTGTCCTTCATTCTTCTATATCGTAACCCCTCTCCTCTCCTCACGAGTTGTGCGTTGTGCGAAATACCACGCACCGCCATACATAAATACATGTCTTCTTCATAAGCACCAAGTACCTGTAGCGAACCATCGAGGAGCAATAGATCAACCAGCCTCACCAAAAACCTTCCACCTTCTAGCATGGATAGAACTTCACATCAAGAACAAACGAGAAGTTCAAAATCAAACAGGTCTCTGACATTCCACTAAGACTACTACTAGACCTTCACGATGGAGAGCCCATCAAAGAAAGTACTATACTGAACTAACCCCTGCTTGGCCCGATTATTCCAACCAACCATCCCATCCCATTCTGTACGCCAAGCCAAGGTCCTGTTCTGTCTGTATGTACTCCAAATCCCCCACTGCCGCTGCCACTGCGGATCAGTCATTCTGGGTATCCAAACCAGTTTCCGACCCCATGCAAAAAAACAATAACAATAATACTAACACGAACAAACCAATTCTACTCTCAAACAACGAGTGAACAAACATGCGCCAAAACAAGAAACTCCCAGGCAATGCCATCCTCTTGCTGAGACTGAACTCCTGTACTTCCAACTCCAGTATTGATGCTGAACTCTAACCAATGCTACAAACTCCTTTCAAAGCAATTCATCGTTTCAATTAGTGTCTTCGAGACCCTCCCATGGAAGGTCGATATCTAAGTTATCCCGTGCTTCGACAACATCAAACAACGTGTAAAGTTGATCTGCTTTGGCATCCCGCAACAGAGCAACTTCTTGGAGTTCCACGAAAAGAGCCTTTCTGGCTTTTTTATTGAGACTGCTATCTCTTTCATCATATCTGGCTTGAAGCTTGGCATGCTTCATTCTGAGATGGTCAATCTCATCTCTTATGGCCTTGATAACCGTGTCCAAAGCAAGACTTGGTGCCATGGTAGGACGCATTGTTGGCTCATCTTCGTATGGCTCAGGGATAGGTGTGCGCAGGGATACCGGAATAGATTTGTCGATATGAATCTTGTCCATGGCATCGGCATCAGCCTTACCACTGCGAATCGCAACTCGAGTGCAGATAGTGCAGTTCTCCGAGTTATGCTGGCACAATCCACCTAGAACGTCGCGAGCAGTTGGTGATAGAACTGTTCGCGCATTCTGCTTGGCAGCAGCAATGATATCGGGGATGATGAACGCCGATGTCAAATCATCATCAACTTGAATATGGCGTCTCTCTTGGCTTGCACCACCTTTCTTCAAGATCCCTGGCCGTCCAGGTTCTGGACCTATATACTGTGAGTAACAATCTGAGTAACATGGTGATGAGATGTACCTTTTGCAGAGCGAACTGATCGGATAGATCCTATAGACCGAACAGTGTCCTGCTCTAATAGTGATTCTGCTTGAAATTAGTTTTCTATTTAGGTACCAAAAGTGAATTACTGTAAAATTACCTCCTTCGATAGTCTGTGTATCGTCGTGTCCCACAAACTTGGCGGTTTTTTCTTGCTTCGACTCTCCCTTCTTGGAGTGAACAGAATGATTAGATCTTACAGATCGAATGCTTTCCGCTCTCTCAGATCGGTTGGACACCACTGATCGGGTATCATCGTCAATATCTACAACTATGGACGGTTAGTAATTATACGAAATGGAAACGATTTCAACATACTCTTTCCAGATCTGATGGAGCGCTTTGATGCGACAGAGTGGACTGATCCCTCAGATTGAATAGTATCATCTCGCATAACTGCATCTATTAAATATTAGCCAAAATCGCACTCAACAAACCAACTTTCGCTTACCTCTTGCAGACTGTCTTGCCTGATCTTCAGACTTTTGTTTCACTTGCTCCTCTGCTTCTCTCTTCGCCTGCTCCTCTGCCTTGCGCTTGGCTAGGTATCCGGAACCAAAGAATGGTCGCAGTTCATCGGAGAAGTTCGTGTCGTGGGTATCATTGAACTCACTGACTTCGCAGTCTTTCTCAACAGTGTCATCATATCCAAATGGTGTAGATCTCCTGTGCTCTTTCTGAGGGCTACTCGTTGTAGATTGACCAACTCTTGTAAAGGCTGCTTCGAGCCGCTGGATCTTCTTCTGGAACCTGGATTCCTTTTGTATCCATTCCCGGGACTTTTGCTGCCATAAGCGGCTGGTTTCCCGATGTTCTTCACGATATTGCGAGATCTCGTCTTGCGCAGATTGTAGGTCATTCTTCAAGGCGTCGATTTCACGCTTCATCGCATTCCTTTCAAGAGGCCAAGTCTCCCTTTCGGCTTTGAGGGCATTCTTTTCTGCCAATATTGCACGCTGCTCGCTCTTGAGTTGGCCGTTGCTAATATGCGTCTTTGACATCTCTGACTTGAGAACAGTGATATGTTCCTCGAGGGTCGAGATGTTTTGGTTCAAGTCCTCGGTAGCACTTTCAAGTGCTCTATTGTCCCCTTGCAGGCGTTGAACATCTTCAGTGGCTCGCTCTAATTGATAGACCGCTTGGTCACGTTGGAATCGAATCTCGTCTCGTTCCTCGGTCACCTTCGTAATCTGAGTTTCTTGCTTACTCAATCGTGTTTCCAATTTGGCCTCCATCTTCATAGCTCCCTCTCGTGAAGCTGCAAGTCTTTCTCGGAACGCCTTGACTTCAGACTCGAGATCTAAATACACATTAGACTGGGTACAACGGATTGGAGGGTTGACCTACGATCTTTCTGTTGACAAACTTCACTGAAGTGAAGATTTCTAATGCCATCATTGCTGGACATACTTCCAACACCACCTACTCCGCTGTCTTTACGGAATCCCTTTTCCTTCTCAGTCTCCAGTGTTTCAATCTCTGTCTCCAACGCATATCGATCAGTCTTCAGGTCAGAAATAACAGCTTGATCAGCATTTCTGAGTTCTTTCAACTCGTCTAGTTGCCTCTGAAGCACCTGGCATCTCCAATAAATATCAATCTCCTCCTCTTGATCAAGCTCTTCAACAAGGTCCTTCGGGGCCTTTTTAGTACGGGTGAAGTCCGCTGAGTATGAGCGGCCTTTGGTCACCATCATTTTGGGAACTGCTGAAGCGCTTTTATGTGTGTCATATGATACTAACTTTGAAACGTCGCCCATCTGCTGTGGGAGAGCAAATGAGTGCTGTGTATGTGTTGGTGTTGTTGTACTTGTATTGGCGTAAGATTGTTTCGTGTTTTGCTGTTCTACCTGCTTGATTGCTGGAGGTTTAGCAGCGACATTACGAAGTACGTCAAAATCTTCCGCGGTGTACTGTTGTGAGGATGTGTTAGTGTTGCCGCCCTCGTTGGCTAGGTTACTGGTGGAGAAGCGCGTGTTTTTGATAGCAATGGCGTCAGATGACCGTTGAGACATAAAAGAAGACTCAGATTCATCTCTAACCCGAGCTTGGTAGGCTGTTCGCGGTCTCTGAGCATTTATTTTAGGGCTTGGGTTGGCGACATGAAGATTGCCAACAGCAGAAGTTCTAGGTGGGCTCGGCTTCTTTGAGGCCGAGTATGAAGGGGAAGCACGTTCAGATCTCTCATCTGCATGAGACGCAACATGGCTAAATCTACTCTTAGAGCTTGATCGCTTACTGTTCCTCTCCACTGTAGCTTGGGCAAGGTTTTCAATGGGTGTCGAGAGAAATGGCGAGCTGTTGGGCTCCATGTGAACCTGTTGCACTTCGGGCAGGATTTGGGATGCTAAAGTTGGGGAATTTGGTCGCATATTCTGATCTATCCAGCGGGCACTCGTCCTAAGGCTGCCAGAAAGTTTTTGCTGCACGCTCTCCCTCTGAGTCTTGGATGACTTTCCAGTCGGTGTATAGATGATTTTGCATTCGCCAACATTAACCAAGGGCGATCCAACATTATCTGAAAACTCGGCAAGTGGAGCGCGAGTCGGGCCTGGGCTTCTTTGTCGCGCCTTTGCACCACGCCCAATTTCCAATTCGTCTTGGTAGTAGTATGGGCCAGAGTCGAAGTCTGGAAAGGCTTTGTCAAGCGCGGATGTGTTGAGGTTGTAGGCAGATGTGATCTGCTGAGAGCGGGGTTGCCATCTGTTGAATTTTCTCGCCGTGTCTCGCATACGTGGGAGATCCCCTGTGTCTTGTTGTAAGAGTCCAGTAGAGCCCTCTGCTCCATCACGTACAGGGTCGAAGTCGTTTGTGCTTGTGGTAAAGGTAGAATCAGGGCTGATGGTGCCGTGTTGCGATCCTGTCGAAGAAGCAACAGAGTGATCGGGATTCAGTTGTCGAGACATATCTCGGATTTGACGCGCCTTGATACGGGCATCCTTAGAAAGAGTTGCCATTGCAGCCTGCGACGTGTGGTTAGCAGCCAGCGCAAGAATGGTGGGGTTTGCGACAGGATACTTACTACTTGTCGCAATCCTTCCAGACGCGGTAAGATACACACTGATCAATGGATATAATACTCCAGCGTGGCCAGAGGGGAGCAAGCAAGCAACACACGGGGTGGTTGGTGCAAGCAAGCAATGCGATTGGTTGTAAAGTCGGTGAGGTCGAAAGTAAACAAAGACTCGGCCAGTTCAAGATGGTGTAGATTGGTGAATTTGTGCAATTGAACAATCCGGAAAATTGGACTGAAGAGAGAATATCACGAAGAGCGAGAAGAGACGCGTCAGATGGGAGTTTAAGGCGGATGTGAAGTTGTTGTTGTGGTCGTGAGATGTGCGGAGAGGAGAAGAGTTGACGAGAGGGAGCTCGGATGGAGGTTTTGGAGGCTGGACGCTGGATTTGTTTACTGCCCGAATTAGCAGGCACGCGCCAATCCCGGGGGGTCATCCTCGTCTCCTCGTCTCCCAGTCGAGCAATGAGCCGACAGAGCTACGCCGCTTGATTGGCTGATTAAAAAAGAACGTCAACACACCTTTTATTTTGCTTGTGGGGATCTTATCCGGCCGGCGGCCTTGTCTTATCTTCAGATGATCGTATCGTAGGTATCTGTCTTAGCTTACGGTATGCGCGGGTCATATACAGCTCTGCGGCAAAGTATATCGATGCGTGCACCAGAACCAGCATCAACAAATTCGAGAAATGCCCTTGGCATTTTTCTGTATAATTAATCTCATTTATCCCAAGACCCACATACCTGAGACAAGACCAAAATAAACCTGAATTTAGTCTCTATTGTGGATGTGGCACGTGACGGAGCAACTAGCAAATACATGCACGCGAGAGAGAGCAAGAGCAAGAGCAAGATCAAGAAAGGTATAATTCGTTTTTCATTATCCATGGTCCCAAGCGCATTCCGTCAAACCCACCCAATCAATTCATGAGAATAATATACGCCAATCAATCTATACAAGCTTCATTTCATCCCACTGTCTATTGTCCTACTCAGACGCCAACTTTGTTCAAACCATAGAATCATAAGTCCATCCGCCTTGCCGCCTTACCCGATCTCTAGCCTCGAGATCCTTCTTAACTTCGTCGTCCGTCAGACGATCCTGTCCACTCCAGTTGGCACTAGAGGTTCTGGCCCTGAATTTGTGCCATCTGTCTTTGCTCTTGCTAAAGACCTCTTCCATGTTCAGCGGGCCGGGTTGTCCAAAGACCTCCTGGGGGTCAATGGTTTCTTGGAGCGCTAACTGCTTTCGCAGATCAGGAGAGTTGGTCCATCCAAGAGCCACAAAATCATTATCAGCATCAGAGTCTTCGTCCTCCGAGTCAGTGTGGATTTCTGGGAGCTCAATAGTCTCTCCATTTTGGTATCTAGGTGATGATTTGGCTGCTGACTTGGCTGACTTGGCTGTAGACTTGGCACCGCCGGCAGGCCCAGCGGGACGTGCAGGTGTCTTGTGTAGCTGACCAGTAGCCTGGCTTGCACTTGATGCAAAAGCAATGGGCGCTTTGGAGACTTGTGCCATATCCATAGGATGAGCGGGTTTCGACTGGTTCATATTATGTTGTGATATTAATGTCGTTCGTTGCAGGGTAGAATTGGGCGCAGGTGCATTGGCATATCCACTGGGGAATAGGGATTTTGTAGGCAATTCCTATTCAGATTAGCTTTGGTAGCATGAAACCAGAAATTGTTTCTTACCTTTTGACGGACACTCGACTGGCGAATGGGAGGTGCCATCATTCTTGGCTGATGCTCAGTGGTATCATCATCGTCGAAATTCTCACTGGTCTTGCGGCGCTTGGAATTACTCTCATTCTGCTGATATGACGGTCCGTTTCGTTGCAACTGAGGGCGAGAGTGATGATCTTCGTTGCTCTCCTGTTGGAGTGGCCTCTTGGGCGGTGCCTTGTTATTAGTCTGTGGTACTGCCCGAGCGAGCTCATCTTGTGATCGATGCGAAGCAGTATTAGGTCGAGTCGGTTTTGCCGGACCTGTGTCTCCACGTTGTGATGGCAGTGGAGGCAACGCCTTGTCTTGCGAATAAGACATGTCTGCTGCAGCGGCTTGGTGACGCATTGCAGGTGGAGGTGCCCGAGTCTGCTTTGCCTTTTCCATGTCCAGTCTCCGTTTCTCCATGGCCTGCCGAGATGCTGTTTTCTTAGCATCGGCAATTCCAGTAGCGTGCTCCCTTTCTCGCTGAAGTTCTCGCTGACGTTCAGCTTCCTGGCGGCGTTGTTGTTCTTGTTGGCGTCGCTCTTCTTCCTTGATAGCTGCACGCTGTCGTTCAAGTTCCATCTTCGCATCTTTCTTGCGCTGCACAGCAAGGTCATCCTAGAATTCGTTAGAGTGAGACTCGGATGATACTAATACGCTAGTACATACCTGTTCTTTTTTCCTTGCTGCTGCTTCCAATGCCTTGGAAGCAGCCGATTTAAAGCTAGTCGATGATGTCTTACTATGTAAAGAAGCACTGCTTGCCTTGCTCCTCAGGGTTCCCTGTGTCCCTTGTGAGGATGTGGTGGAGGTTGATAAGGAGTCTTGTAGACTGGCAGAAAGTGTTGAGTTTGATGGATGGTATTGGTGTCCCCGCTGAGATCCAGTATCCACCCGTATGACAGTTGGCGCTTTAGCTTTTGATGCTGTCTCCTTTGCTGGCTTCAATGGGCGCTTTAAACCAGGTCTTCCTATTTGAGAAGCTGTCTTTGGGCGTGGAAGAGCTGGAGGTGGCATAGCAACTGACGCCTCTGCCATTTCGACATCCTTACTCTCATAGTTAGCAGCGGCAGCGGCTATTCCCTCAGCTTCCAACTGAGCCTTGGTTTTCCGAGGGCTGGTACGAGTTGCTCGAGGTAATTCAACTTGACTGGCTTTGGCGGCTTTCTCCTGCTCTTTACGTGCCGCAATCTGCTTTTCCATAGCAGCGACCCTCTCTTGCTCAATATGATGCTGTCGTGCTTCTTCTTGAACCTTGGATCGAGCCTTTTGGAGCTGCTCCTCCATACGTCGTGCATCCTCCTTAGCCTCTTCTTTACGCTTCTCTTCTCGTTCTGTTGAAGCACGCGTCTTCCGTATGCTTTTGCCAGGGCTAGGTGGAACTGGCCCCGCCTGTGTTTGATTTGTTAAATGTTTCTCAAGTGATGGATACATCGGTTCACTCTCGCTAGAGAAGGCCTCGTCTAGGGGGCTCATAGTCTTGAGACTTGGTGAAAGTGCTGATGTTTTCGCCTCAGCACTGACTGCTGCACTACTTGCAAATAGCCCTCTTGACGTTTTAAGAATGGACGAGAATTTATCCTTGGCAGCTTTCAACGGACTACCTTTCATTCTTGATGGTGACTTTGGTGGTGTCGTCATCTCGTCATCCTCATTTGACAGTGCCGGGTTTGGGTTGGATACTGATATCGTCTTCTTAATCGACAGTGTCATTGAGTCATCTGACTTCTTAGGCGATCGAATAAATGATGTTGAGGCAGACTTGAAGTGGCCCAGATTGCTTGTTGATCTTTCCGGGATTGTAACCTCGCGTACGGGAGACGTCTGTTTGCTGGCTAAACCTCGTTTTGGAATATTAAACTGAGCTCCACCAATGCTATCTTTACCATGTATACTCTCCATCACATCGGTTGTATAACTCTTTGCGAGTCCAGGTCTGGGACTATTAACATGGGCTGGAACTATGCTAGCTGCAGGAGGGCCAATCCAGCTATCTTCCTCATCATCTGGGAATGCTCCCGGGGCAGCAAATGGACGGTCTTGTCTAGCTGGTGATTTCGGATATTGCGTCTCCTGAACTGGAATTTGGCTAGATTGGGATGGCTGTGACATCGCTAATGCACTACTTGCAAATGACTTTGAGGGTCTTGCGGCGGATTTTGATTGTCCAAGCATACTTATTTGGTCCTGTAAACGCTGTGTCGAGGTTTTGTTGTGGAGTTTAAAGATTTTGGTCTCGGTGTCAGATTTTACATTTTCATCAACACTGTCAACGTCCATCTCATCCTCATCATGAACGTGATCTTGCTTGATATTTCCAAGACTTTTGCCACCAGTCTGTCGTCCGTAATAGCTCGTTCGTGTTTGGTCTAAATGGCTTGTACGGGATACACGATTTCCGATACTTTTTTTGGTCGTTATGGGATCTCTCGCGGGTAAAGAAGCGAAATTCAAGCTACTTTTCCGAACAATCGGTCTAATGGGGCTTGATCCTTCGGAAGGAGACTGTGCATCATCTACATCATCCGGCTCATCCGCTTCGTCACGTCCACTTGCTGCCTCTTCTTGCTCAGAATGCGCTTCTTCTTCTTCTTCGTCAACAGAAGCTTGCTCAACCACGGGTTCAGCTCGTTTTGCAGGTGATTTTGCGGGTGATTTCGTTGGCGATTTCGTTGGTGATTTCAACGGCGATTTGGGAACTTCTATATTTTTCAAAGGCGATCTTCGCTGCGGCGTAGGTGACTGCGGAATTCTACTTAGGAGTGGCGATTTTAACACTGGATATTGGATTGCGGGCGACTCCTGAGTCGGTTCTGGTTCATCAACATCCATATCCTCGACCTCAGCCAACACCTTTGTTTGTTCCTCTTTTGCAGATTTGAAAGACCCTTCTGTCGTGCGTCTTTCTTCTGATTCTCGCGCCTGTGCAGCATCAACAACGGAAGCCAATGCATGACCTGGGCTCTTCGAAGGAGAAACTCTGGGCGCCGGCTGCACATTCTCCTGCTCGTCAGTTTCTGTCGCGTTATCGGACTGGCTGCCGTGGTAGCCAGAATCGAGGGTTTGAATTATTCGCTGGGGACTTGCATCCTTTGCTACTTGATGAGCTTGGTGTATTGCTGGTTCATCTTCCGCGACTCGAAAAGTTGTAATTTGTCGATCGAAGTGTGTTTGCCTGAACGGACTGGGCGCGCCTCTTGGAGTCGCAGAAAATACATTAGAAAGCGGCTTCTCAATGTTAGCAAATCTATACCGTACTCCAATCTTCCGTGTCTTGTCAACTTACTTCCCGTGGCTCCTGTGGATTTAATTTACGAGCAGTCCTTGGAGTCTTAGCGCGTATCTTTCCAGGTGTCTTGAATATGTCTGCAAATTTCCTGGGCGAAGATCAGCACAACCCGACGTGAAGCTTTCGGTTTACTTACGACTGATTCTGGGTGAATATCTCTGCCATGTGCTCATTGAGCCATTCCACCTCATTACGCGCAGCAAAAGTGAAGCCTTCCACCTCTGATTCAGCCCACTGCTGCGCAGTACTTCGTTCACCTGCTATCCATGCTGGTGTTTGCTCGGTGATCTCTTGTCGCGGGTTCGCTCGCATGGCAGCCATTGCTCATGGAGCAAAGGAATGCGCGTCGAGGAGTTGTAAAAGCAAAATTGATGGCGTCGTGGTTATCTCGGGATCATAAGAACATGTCGTACTACAATTCGAGGTCGGGTAGTGGCGGTTTGTCGTGGGTTGTCGAATACTGGAGGTGGGTGGTAGATGATTGCTCTCGATTGTCCTTGATTGTTTACAGGCGCTTGACGACGCGATCATGGAAGAACAATGTTGCGGCCTCAGGCGAGCTCCCCGCTGCAGGCACTCTCCACTGCCAGCTCAAAATAACAACTCGCTTGACGATAACAAAGCAGAGGAGTCTTTTCATGTCATTGCTCTTTATCGTACTTATCGATACAATTGTCCATCCGGCTCAGCGGATTATGAATGATAAAAATCAGAAAAATATGTGTGACCGCTTACTCCAAAACACCCGAGGCGGCACAGACATCATCTCACAGCGGGTTTAAGTTAGCTAGTGTTGCTAGCAATGGAATTCTTCAAAGTATCCGCCTCAAAATAATGCAGGGCGAATTTCATGGGGTAATTAGGGACAGATCTCACGATCAAGAATTGAGAAAGAGCACTTATAGAGCCAGACTTTTCCTGTAACAGAAACAGAGAGCGAAGACGTGCTTGGTCGATTGCTTTATTCTGAGATACCAACAAAGATATCATCGCTATGGATACTATATGCCTACGCCTAACTCCTATCACATTTACTCAACAGGATTTATCTCTTAGCCAACGCTGCAAATCGCTTGGCCAGCTCATCAACGTCTGGAATTGTGCCTCCTACAGGCCCTTTGCTTTCGATTCCTTTCTTTTGCGTTGCAGCAGCCTGTACTTTAGGGGATGGTTTCAAATCCAATGATCCAACCTTTACCCTGGGATGCAAGTTGTCAGTGCTGGGACTTGGTGGGTTAACTCTCAGTGGGCTCGCAGGACCAAAATTCCTCGGTGGTGTAGCCTTGCTCAACTGTTCCCTCTCCTCCTCTACCTTCCCGTCCGCAGCTATCGGCGCTTCGAGATTCTTCTGGGCCTGTCCACCACTTGGATTCTCGTCGTCATCGTCGTCATCATATTCTGGTGGAGCTCCCAATGCCTCATCGGGCTTCTTGGGCCAGTCGACTTCATATGTTCTAGCGATCTCCTCTAAGTATCCCTCGACCAGCCTCTGCGCTGGTGGAGTCACCTCTAACTTCTTCAGCACCTTCTCACTGACTCCATTTCCTTCCATAGCATCAAGGGCGAATTCCTTCCCATATTTGTCCACTAGTAAGACCCGTACTTGTGCCAACTCCTTGATCTCTGTTCTAGGCGCAGAGTAGATCAAGCTGCGTACTGCCTCCTCCAACCCTGGATCGCATATCGGTGACTCCATAAGGCCAGTTCGCGCCAGAAGTAGTTCGCAGTATAATTCGAGGATCTCGTGGAGCTCGGTGGTGATGTCAGAACGGATGATATTCTCGACACGAATGCGCGCCGACTCAATCTTGCCAGCTTTGAGTAACTCGGCCATGGCTCTTCTCTGCTGCTTGGAGACTGCTTCATCTTTCTGCTGGACCATTCGCAAACGGGCGATGGATAGCTTCAGCTGTACCTTCAGCTTCGTCTGGAGCCTGATTAGTGCCAGTGAGCCTTGCGACAACAGCGCAGACTTACAATAATGGTCGATGAAGGCGCCATGATTTCCTCGAGCTTGTCTTGCTCCCGATGGAAGTTGTGGATAGTGGAAAAGAAGCCAAAATTGTCAACTGATCTTTGACTCGAGGACTTGACGGGGTATGTCTGACTTGTCGGAAGGCTGCCGAGGAGGAGGTGGGAATGACGGAGTTGGTGGGGTGTACGGTCGCCAACAAAGGCCGTGCGTGCAGCCAATATCACAATTTTACAATCTCCCGCCGATTCTCCTATTTTTACTTACGGTCCCACTCTTTCGGCGTCATGCTTTCTTGTACATATTTTCCGAAAGGATTCCTTCAGCCTTGTATGTGATTTTATTTCAAATGCCTTGTGGGTGGAAAGGGGTTTTTTTATCTTCTTTGTCAATAAAGTTAAGAACATGATCCTCGATCGAGGCTCGACTGGTTGGAAAGGGTCCGGTTATCTCTGAGAAGCTTTCGGCATGGGCAAATCTAAGAAGATGATGGACAAGGGGGGAGAATGGCTTGAGAAGAGGGCTGTAGCCATCTGGACAAACCTTCAAACGAACCACCTATGGCAAAGAATATTGAAAAATACTCTAGCCACGACAATTGCCGTTATTTTGGCCTTGATACCAGCCGTTGTTGAGAGACTCGGCAGGGCTGCATATCTCGCACCCATGACTACCGTCTTCGGTCATCCAGGAAGGCGGTTTGGGATGATGGCTGAAGCATTGATTCTAGCCGTCTCCGGGACACTCCTAGGTGTTGCTTGGTCTACTTTCGGCGTCTTCCTCTCCAGTCTTGTGTACAACGCCAATCCTCCAGCAGCATACACTATCCGAGGCCTCTTTCTCGTAGTTGCCGTCTTTGTCCATGGATTTCTTCGGTCACACACTCCGCGCCTGTTTATCTTTGTTCTGCTCATGATCATTGTAGCTGTGGTAAGCTTGACCAGCACTGCGACAGAGGTCACAACGACGAGTGTTACCCAATTGGTATATCCGGTCCTTTTGGCTGCCGGGATCTTACTTTTGGTGAACACACTTGTATTTCCCGAGTTCTCGAGTAGCTTCCTTGGTATTACTACTATCGAGACTCTTGGAGAGACTGTGCGAGCGTTGCGAGATGCGGGCAAGTATTTCATCAATACGGCTGAGATAGCAGGAAGGATGGAAGACTCTTCAGAACAAGAAACGGAGGAAGAAAACGAACTCACCCAGGCTCCTACTCTGGCTGAAAAGCCACCCAAAAAGAAAGAGGACGATAAACCTCTTATGGAACGAATATTATCAAAATTCCAAAAGGCCAAGATAGACGAGCCAAAGCTTGGGAAGGAAAAGGGAGGAGATAGCGTTGCCAAAACTGTCAAGCTCAAGTCATTGACTGATAGCAAAGCCAAGTTACGTTCCAAACTGGCAAGCTGTAAGGCAGCGCAGACTGAGTGCAATTTCGAGCTTGCATATGCAGTATTACCACCACGGGACCTCAAGCCTATCAGTGATACGTCGATGAAAGCGCTAGTAGCAAACACAATTGCTCTGATAGGGTCCTGTGAGAGCAAGTACGCATTGATGGGCGACGAACATGATAACAAAGAAGTCAACCAGCCTCAACTACAGAGACCAACCGAGGAATTGTATGGTGAAAGTGGCGATGAATCTTCACGACCTGTCACACGAGGCGAAGAATCCAATGACGAATCCACAGACGACAAGCGAGAAGCGAAGGAGAAAGAGAAACGCAAACGAAAGAAAAAGAAGGATAAGAGGCCAAGTCTTGAGTCCGAAAGGGAAGATCTGGAATTGGTGAAGCCGAGAAAAGAGATTGAATTTGGTGATGTTGAGTTGCTAAAGTATCTCGTCAATCGTATTGCGAAGCCATTAGCGGATTTACAAGAAAAGATTGATAGGAGTGTTGACGTTGTCACATCTTGTCTTGCATATTGTTATGATGTTCCAAAGCTACCTTCTGGGACGCGGCCACCTACTGGGATCGAGTTGCAGGAAATCGACATACGAGTTGATATATTATCAGAAGCCATGGCAGAGTTCGACCGAGATTCAGCGTCAGCACTAGAGGGAGCCGCAGCTCTGCATAATCTTGAAACTCCAGGTGTCGATATCATGCCACGCATGGAGACTTTCCTCATCTCATCATTCTTACTTAATCTACGCCAAGCAGCTTTGCACACTCTCGAGATGCTACGACATTCTAGAATCATTGTTGAAAAACGACAAGCAAGACACGAGCGACGAAGATTGTGGGCACCCAAGATCAAATGGAAAAAATGGCTTATGTCTGGTGGAGAAGAGGATTCGCTCGCCCTACCGTCAACGGCTCGAAAAGATGCTCGAACTGGAACTATGAGAGAAGATGCCAACGAAGATAACTCAACAACAAATAGCAAAGATGATCTTATTTCAAAGAAGGATATCGAAACCGGCACACCAAAAACCTCTCGCTCGCCAAAGCCAGTGTCACGACGGAGATATGTTGCAAAACCAAAGGCAGAGGAGGGTGATTTGCTCCACCGACTGCGAAATGGACTAGCTGATTTTCTCGAGTATCTTTCTACAAGTGAGGATGTGCTATATGCACTCAAGATGGCAATCGCAGTCCTTCTCGTAACCTGGCCAGCATTTCTCCACCAATGGAATACTTGGTACTCATTAAATAGGGGTGTCTGGGCAGCATTACAGCTAGTGCTTATCACTGAAGTAGCCATAGGGACATCCGTCAGCGTTTTTATACTCAGAGCTGTCGGGACTACACTCGGTTGTGTCTGGGGATACGCAGCATACGAGGCAGGGAACGGGAATCGAATTGTGATTGTCGCTATGCTTGTGATTGGTATCATCCCATCGGCTTATATTCAGCTAGGATCAAAATACATCAAGGCAGGTATGGTTTCTATCGTGTCAATGTGCATCGTAGCACTAGGTATGTGTTTCTACATTTTTTCCAAGTAGAGCTGAAGCTAATACGAAGGGAAAATAGCGACAGCAGATGGTACAATTCCTGGTTCAGCGACAGAAAACTTCCTCAAGCGATTGATCGCCTTCCTCATCGGCGGCGTTGTCGCATTAGGTGTGGAATTAGTTCTGTTCCCAGTGAAGGCCCGTGATCGACTTGTAGAATCTCTCGCATCATCACTACTACAGATCAGCGAGATGGAGAGCTGTCTCGCATACGGCATCGAAGCAGAGACCAATCTCTCTGCATCCTCCTTGATCGTGTCAGCTCGGTTCTCGAGAGCAAAAGCAAAAGCTGAAGGTGCCCTCTCAGCCGCTGAGACTTTCCTGCCATTCTGCGACAACGAACCGCGCCTCAAAGGCTCCTTTGCGGGACTGGCTCTCATCTACGCTGAGATATTATACGTACTCCACGCCATCGTCGACAAGATGGACAACATGCTCCACCTCCGACACGAGTATGGCTCTGGTGTACTCGAAGAACTCAATACCCAAGTCTTCTCGTACCGCCGCAACGTTGCCGGGAGCATAACGCTCATCCTGTTCGCCGTCCACTCGGCGCTCCTCACCAAACTCCCACTCCCACAATTCCTCCCATCGGCCCGTCTCGCTCACCTACGCATGATCAACCGCGTGCGTTCTGTCATTCTCGACTCTCACTCCGAGCCGCCCAAGCACAAAAACCACACCCACGCCCACACGCACAGCGAGATAGACATCGAGCAGACGATCCTCAAGCGGCTCGTGCGCCAGAAATACCTCTCGTGGAACGCCGCCTCAGCCGGCCAGGTCGAAGTCATCGAGTACCTGGAAGAGCTGATCGACCTGACGAAGCTGCTCGTGGGCGCCAACGAGTTCCGGAGCGGCTTGTTGACGCGCCCGACGTATCGCGAGTACATCGATCGCGTACAGCCTCTCGCGAATGAGAACCTGCATCACAAACTAGCTCACGAACATGAACACGAGCATGAACATGAAGAAGAAGACAATGACGAAGAAGAAGAGAGAGATACAATGCCTGAAATCAGATCTAAGCCCACACATTCTCCCTCCCCTCCTTCACCACCACCACCGCCAACCAGCCCATCACCAGCATCATCAACCCCAACACCCATAAGAAAAAGAAGCACCTTCCGCATCGGGAGCGGGAGCGGGAGTGGTGGTGGTAGTGGTAGTGGCAGTGGTGAAGGCGGAAGCAAGACGAAGACAACCACGGACAACACATCATCCACGCCAGAAGCCATCGAAAGAGAACGAGAGATGGATATCCCGCGCTCGCTGCAGCGGGTCCGCACGCGGCGCATGAGCTGGGTGGCTGAGGAGAGCGCGCGATCAATGGGTGCTGGTGGTGTTGGCGTGAGCAAGAACAAGAACAGAAGCAGAGAAAAACAAAGAGAAAAGGAGGGAGCGGGAGCAGGGAAGAAGACGACTTGATCTATCTCGCGTGATCTGTCTCGTTCCTAATAGTAAAATAAAATAAAATAAATTTAAAACTAGGTCAAATAAATTTCAAATGATATTATAATATATCAAGCAATGAAAGAGAGAGAGAGAGAGAGAGAGAGTTATTCCTCAGTGCCGAACTACGTCGCTGAAGAGAGCGCGAGGCGAGGTTGATAGGTGGTGTTGTTAGTACTACGAGTACGAGTAAGAATATAGTAAGAACAAGAATGAAGGCAGAGGGGAAGAAGAAAAGAAGAAGAAGAAAAAGCAAGGGGAAGAGTTAAGGAAGGGGACGGCGATTTAATCTTTGACCTTCTGATTCCTAACAACAGAAACCAAGTTTGAATAAATTCCACATCCATCACACATCATAAACAAACAGACGAAAAGACATTTTTTGGAGGTGCAGGAAATTTCTCTTGTCCAATTCCCCCCCCCCCCTGTTTCTATTCTACCTCTCGTTATACCGTACAACTTAGCTCCACTCCTAGCTAGGTAGCTAGCTAGCTAACTACTATAATATGTAACCTCTCTCTCTCTCTCTCTCTCTCTTTCTCTCTTTGTTTGATGTTCATCCAACCATCCATCCTAACCACATCCTTCTCTTCTCTTCTACATCCACACCCAGGGAAAGGACAGAGAAGAAGAGAGAAAAAAAAAATCAAAAAGACGAAAGAAAGATCATCTCGTCTCATCTAATCTTCTCCTCTCTTTTTCTCATTCATCATCTCTACAAGTCCCCTCTCACCACTCGCACTCCCACTCCCACCCTTGACGATTCTCATAAATCTAATTCTTCTTCTTCCTCTCCTCTCAATAAAAACACTCCGGGTATCGTATCTACAAATTTCATTTCAATCCCCACCCAAAAAAAAAAAAGGAAAAGCCACACCCACACCTGCGGCTCGCTTGCTGGCATACACCAATGTCACTCGCTTCGCTTCCGTCATATTGCATGCATTCTTTAACGTCAAACATAAGTACGGCCGTTTGCTATCACGTCGAGCGTGCCGTGGTCGTGCTCACTGCTCTTTTACCCCAGCCGCCCCAGAACCCGC
Organism: Pseudofabraea citricarpa; assembly: GCA_029641185.1. Taxonomy (NCBI): domain Eukaryota; kingdom Fungi; phylum Ascomycota; class Leotiomycetes; order Helotiales; family Dermateaceae; genus Pseudofabraea; species Pseudofabraea citricarpa. The sequence continues at coordinate 484,427 of JAPWGK010000021.1, read as the reverse complement.
CCGTAGCTGCAGGTGCTGCAATAGGGGTAGCTTCTTTGACCTCGACTTTGGGTGCTGTCTTTCCAGTCAAGTAACCTGAGAAGGTACCACTGCGTTCAAGGGGGACAACAGGCTGGCTAGGACTAGCTCGGTGGCCTAGGTTGGCACCCAAGCTCTCACCGCTGCCAATACCTAGCATCTTCCTCATAGCTTCCAGTTTCTGCTTCGATTCCTCTGCTTCTTGTCGGGCAACTGCTTCGGCTGTTTTGGCCTGAACAAGTTCGAGCACTAATGCATCGGTATCGTGACTTGTTTGTTTCGTTGGTGAGGGCTCCGAAGAAGGCACAGGGGTGTCGCTCGGGTTCATGTTTAATCTCAAACCAGGGGCAGTATTTAAACTGCTTGTTCTCTTGTTGAAGACGGAATGCTGGCTACGGTTGGAATTTGCTCGACCTAGCTTTAGCTGTCGCAATCCAGTTGGAGCTGAACTTCGAGCAGGCCATTCATTCTCATTGTTCACGGTGCCATCTGGAGTCGTTGCTGTATTCGAGTTCTTTCGGATCTTCTGGTTCAGCTCTTGAACCTGCTTTTCCAAACGCTGTCGTTCTGTGTGATTGTGCCGGATATGGGCATGTTCTCTCTTCAACTCTTCCTTGAGATTCGAAATCTCTTGCTCATGTTCGGCTATTTGTCGATTGTAAGCCTGCGATTTAGAAACCTCAATGATCAGTTGTTCTTTTGAGCGGACTAGTTCATCTCTGAGTTGTGATTTCGTTTGAAGGACTGACGAGCGGCGGTTATCTACAGGAGCTGTAAAACGGTCTTCAACAACGTCAAGCAAAGTGGAGAGTTCGTCGGCTGTAGGTGCATGATTGACAGCGTCGTCTTCGCTTAATTCCGTGGTAGGCGTCGTTTCAGGTGAAGCGATCTCCTGATTTATGGTATCATCTGAATTCTCCTCGTCCGTCTTTGGTTTGACAGTTTCCAGACTTCCTTCGCTGTCTGCACTTGTGACAGTATCCAAACTGCTCTTCTTGCGAAGCCCATCGAGTAATGATCGAACGGCGTTGCGATCCTCTTCCCGTTCTTCCCGTTCGTGTTGTAGTTGAGTGGCGAGGATAGCGTGGTCTCTTTGCATCTCACTTAATGCCGTCAATAAGTCCTCGATTTGGCTGTGAAGGTTCTTGTCCTTCTTGTTCATCATAGACTGTCCTCGCATGGAAGCGCCATCCATGGCCGAATCTCGTGATATTGATGTCGCATCTGTGGCGGTCGAGGCATGGCTTGCAATGCTTTCGGAAGCACTGCCCTCCATGGAATTTAGTGTGGAAGCGATACTCTGTTTTGATGGAGACCGGCGAAGGAAACTGACAGGTCGTGATGGTGCTATTAAACCAGGACTCGGACTTAAGTTTGTAGATTTTGTGGACGAGTTTGATCCAGACCATAAGCGACCCAGGAACCGGGATGCCGATGAGACGGCTTCTGACGGGGCTGCTACATCAGCAGCCTGCGAGGCCCTATAACTCAACTCCAGGGCTTGAAGGCTCTCATGCGTGACAACGCCAGTAAGCCCCACAAAGTCGTTGACAAACTCATCAGCATTATAATGATAGCAGTCCCAGAGTCCTCTCGACAGTAACAACTGCATGACATCCTCGAATTCGGTGCAAGCAATTATCCTCTCTTCGTTCTTTCGCATCAAAGACAACGCTACTCTCATAATCGTCTCGGAGGCTCCTTCAGCAAAGATGACATCGTAGATACGGAAGAGCATCGGAAGCGGACATGTCGTTGCAAAGAACGACAAAAACCACTGCGACACATAGGCCGGCTCCACCTGGAGGAAGTCGAGATGTGCTGAGAGATTGGGCAGGTGTTGCTTTAACAGTTCTCGGAATTGATAGATCCGAACATGGAGACCCGAGAGGTCGGGAAGAAAGCAGTTTCGTAAATCATAGTTTTCCATCAGTCTAGTTAAGTTAGCATGTCAGTAGGTTTGAGGAACGGCGCGTGGCTTACCGAACAAGCACACAGAATGCTTGCTTATCACCCATGTGCATGAGCAGAGGGCCAACAAGAAAGCCAAGACCCTGACAATAACCAATCTTGTGATCATACAGAGAGAAGCACTTCAATACTCTTCCGAGCATGCGTTGTCCGTCACCCTCTGGATCACGGAACATATCCACACCAGGGAAACTTCTCCCAAGGTCCTTTCCGATAATGCCTTCATAAGGACTGGACTCCAGACATAGCCTGTCAAATTGGTCTTCCAATAATCTATCCCTGGCACCAGACATACTCTGCCATACTACCCCTCGTAACGGTGGTGGCACACCAGCCCTGATCTTCTTCGATAACAGTGTCGGCAGACATTGGGCCGTCCGGGTATAATCTTGTACTAGCGCACCCCAGAACTCAAGGTCGGTCATAGGTGGAGGGGGTAAAGCTGAGTATCGAAGTGCTGAAGGGGTTGGTCCATTGACGAGCTTCTTCAGTTGTTGTATGGAAGGCGGTCGTGACATGCCTCGGGCACGGGTCTTCTCGATGGGGCTTTGTACTTTGACAATACCGGATTTCGGGTTCGTAGCTATGAGGTTGTTCTCCTGCTCAAGTCTAGCCAGTAGCAGAGCAGTAGACTGTCAAGTTAGCAAGAGTCTGAGAATAACAGTGTGTACGCGTCTTACGTCGTCAGAATCCTCACTGCGAGGCTCCTGCTCCTCAGTCTTCTCCAGGTTCTCCCAGTTGACCTCTGGGTCTTCAGATGCTGCCGAGCTTGCACTACCACTCCGTGATCGAGCATCTGGGGAAGCATCTTCTGATCCCGTAGGACTTGGGACTTCGTTGCCGTAGGGGTCTCTCATCGTGATGGTTGGTGACTCCTCTACGATATCATCCTGGGTCTGCTCGAGTGAGGGATCAGGTGTTGCCTGCTCGAGTGAGTCGTCGTCCTTCTCAGTTCCTTCCTCGTCCTCTTGGTGTACCTCGAGTGGTTTCGTAACAATGGCAGTATCGACAGACAAGACTGGAGGCTCGGACAAACGTACGGTGACCATGGAGTCATGCGGCATAGCTTGGGCCTCCATCCCTTCGACTTGGGGTTGAGTATTCTCCTTGTGATGGCTCATAGTCGGTCAAACTCAGAAGGCCGTGACAACGGCGAGGAATGCAGGCAAGCTGCAGGGCGCCCTCTCTCCAACCTTCACTTCAACGACCTCGGATCAACTTGGCGTGCTTGAGAGGGCCGAGATTCGTGGATCTGGGAAGGATCCCACGATCTGGTTCGCTCGAATCGACTGACTGTCGCGAATGGAGAAGCGCCGTTTCAACAAGGAGCAGGAGGTGTTTATAAACAGCAACAACGAGGGTGTTCCATGCAAGTAATGACGGACAAAATTCAGAACTCGACGCGCAAGTAAAAGAGCGGCAGCTGCTGAGCAAACGGGTCAAGCAACGAGGCACAAGAACATGATTAGGAGAGGGAGGGGAAAACGGACAATCGAGAGCAGAAGCCCTTGCTTGGGGGAGCGTGGCCGTGGATGGGAAGCTTGAAATGAAGGTTCAGGGGTTGAAGGAAGCCGAGCGAGTCAGTGTCTGTGATTGGATCTGGCGTGCTGCGAGCTTCAAGCGACCTGAGCAGTGCCGAAAGGGGGCAAGATATTAAGTTATTATCCATGACTCCAAATGTGATCTGATCCACTGCACACAATCACTGCATAAAGGTCAAGTCGGACGAACGTAATTTGCAGTCACTTCTGACGTGGTCAGCATATACTGTACGGAGCGGAGATCATAGCAGTAGAGTTTCCTCCCATTCCAACGGCCATTCCGCTCGTGCAATAATATCTACCGGTCGACGCGGCCTGGAAACGTCGAATTGGCTTGGGAGGTGCGAGATGCATGATCGTCGTTGGACAATGGCGAGGTTGGAGTCTTGGACAGGTTGGGAGGGAATGTTTATCCGTGCCCCCTATTATTATCGTCGCCAAGGGCACTTACTCCACTACGTTGGACTGGCGTGCCAGCCATTCATTCTCTGCCATCGATAAGCGTTTAGTCACTCACGAGCACCGGGCCTGGGACAGTATTAATGGTTATGTATTTTGTGAAAAAACCAGACGCATAGACTAAAGCAACGCATCATATAACCCTCGCAAGTCCAAGTTCATGCTCAAGCTCCATGACGAGAAGGAAAGTGAAGCTCTCCCATACATAATAAGTACAAACACAGTAGCGTCAAGTCGTGAGTCGTGCCTAAGACCTCATATCATACCAACGGTTCGCGTCGCTCGTCTCGATATCACTTTTCTCATCGTTCTCTAAAATGTAACCAGTTTGGATTCTCCCAATATCATCTCCTACCCATCAACCTCCCATCCCTCACAACATTTCCGAGGCCATTCCTGATCAACCTGCATAAATAATTTATGCGTCGATCAGATGCTGGCTCTCTCCGGTAGAGCTGAGGTCTTTGGAGACGAACTCGTCTGCGACAGGGGTGGACTTGAACTCCTCCTTTGGAGCAGCTGGGAAATCCTCCTGCTTGTACGCAGGAGCACTCTCGAGACTGAGAGGGGTGTTGACTGCGGCTGGGAAATCCTCGTTCTTCAGGGCAGAGCTGGTGTCATGCTTGGCTGACTTGGTGGTTGCAACGGGGGAGCTGGAGCGTCCACGGGCGTGTGCAACCATCTCTTGAGCCTTGGCAGAGTAGTCTCCAACAGATTGCTTGGTGTACTCGGTGGCACGGGCAGCGTGGTGGCTAGCAAGTTGCTTGACCTGTTGTGTTTGTTGGTTGACAATGTCCGAGGCATTCTTGACGTGGTGGTCGATAAGCTCCTTGTTGGTCTTGTAGATCAAAGGTGAGAGGAAGAGAACAGAGGTTGCGATAAGAGACATGCCCCAGAATGGAACAATCTTGATCAAGTAGTAAGAGAAGAAAGCTCCAAAGAAAGCCTGCAACTGTTAGCAACTAGACCCAGAAGAAACGGAGCGGGCGACTTACGGCAACCGAGGCAAAAACATTCTCTGCGAAGATGATACGTTGAGACTCAATGACAAAAAAGTTGATGAGCTCGTGGACATCGCCGAGAAGGGTATCAAGGGTCTGTTTTGGGACAGTGTAATACTTCTTTGGGCGGACCTGGGAGGTGAGACCCTGAGAGAAGAGACTCTTTCCAGCAATCTCAGCGGCCACAGTTATTCCAAGAGTCATCCATGTCAGCTTGAAGGTATATCTCAAAATATTCAAGTATCGTGCGGCGAAGATGAAGGTAACGATGGACAGATAAGCAATGCCGGAAGCTCGGGGGTTGTTCCAGCTCAAGAGGCTGCCGAAGAATGAGTGGTAGTGGGTAAGTTGCTGTCCGGTAGCAGTTCGCTCATGGGGAGTTGTGCGAGAGGCAGCGAGGTTGGAGAATTCGGCCGAGGTCTTTGCAGATTGGTCCTTGACGTTGGTAGCTACAGGGCCTATTGAGGAGCTGTGAGCACGGACATGCCACAAAAAAATACCAGATTAGGAGAACATACCATTGGCAACAGACTGGGTGAGGGGGTGGTTCTGCACAGCGTTGATTGCAGCAGAGGCATCTGGGATAATGTTAGATGGGTATTGGGGGAGCTTGAAGCCGGAAGTGTACTGTTTCAGAGTTAGCGATACGCAATCACACGATGAAGCTGTTGATGGGACTGTCAAGCTTACCTTACTGTCAACCACCGTCTGCTTTGCGCCAACTAGACTCGTGTTTGGGTTGCTTCCGTTGGTCTGGTAAGAACCTTCGATGGAGGGTTGGAGCGTCGCATCAGCGCTGTTGGGGTTGTTGTAAGCAAAGTCGGACATGGTGACTAGCTTTAGGGGCTTGGGACGAAGCGGAGAAGGGATTCAAGCAGATGACTGCTGGTGCTGCTGGAGTTGTGTGGAGAGCAGAGAATAGAAGAGAGATGGTTCTTCTAATTGCTGTGCGGAGAGGCAGTAGTATCACGACGATGGATTGTGGTGATGGTGAAGGTGGAGGTGGAGGTGGAGGTAGAGGTGGTGGTGTAGCTTTGATGGAAGGGAAGGAAGCACAAAGAAACCTGATAAATAACGTAGGTGTGAAGGTCGCATGTGTGGCTGCCTCACTTGGGTACCGCACGTCATCAGCCACTTCCAGGGCCAAAGCGAATTACAGCATTCACAGCATTCCCTCACAATCCACCTCAGCTCTCCCGCCATTCACCACTTCTGCTCTACTGGAACCATGATTCCCATGATACCGGTGACTCTCATGTTTCCCATGACGCGTCTTGAAGACAGATGTTATACCCACCGTGGTATGATCACATCACACACAAGACACTCTCTCTCTCTCTAGCACCCAACGAGAGCGAGAGCAGGCGAGCATTCACATGTGAGAGTCACGCGACCAGGCCAGCCCAGCCCAGCCACAGCAGACAACAGATCACCATAGAGGGGAGCTTCGGGGGTGATGGAGCAACTCGCAGCCGTCTGAGGGATCCGGATTTTTGCGAGCTACCAGTACCGTAGTCCGCAGCACGCCAGAGCTGGGTGTGGGTGTGCTTTCCAAATCACGTGTCGATTCCCGGGTTTTGGGGTGAGTCCGATTTGATTGATTCAAGACCGAGTCCAGGACAAGGATAGCTGTTTTGTATCCATCCAATCAAATATGGTACAACCTCATCGAGCTATACAATATACAAGTGTTCGCATTCAACTACCATTCCTCTCCCCCCGGATACTTCCTCTGCTGCTGTATTTCTAATCACCCATCGTCTAATGATTCTGCTGTGCATTAGCTCCTGTTCTCCACATTTCAGACGTCATTCGATATGCGGTCATCGTGCTTGGGACCTGGGAACGGATGGTCTGAGAATGATCAGTGGCTTTCTGAGGAGCATGGTTAGTATTCAGAATCAGAGGAACGTGTCGTTATTACAGCCTTGGAAGTAGTACCAGCCTCACTTTTCGTCTCTAAATTCCGTTGCTAAAAACTGAATATCTGTAGCCAAGTAAAGATTCTTGAAATTTGCTGTTCCGTGCCTCTAATAACATCTTTCGGATAATCAGCATTTTGTAGTCGGTTTGCGATGCTGGTCATGATTACACCACTTGTTAATTTTAAATGAGCAGAAAACCACTACCTTGAAGTCACTACGCTTTGTGGGAAGAGAAAAGAAAAGAAAAGATGATTAAATACACAACTCATTTCACATTATCTAACAAGCGGACTGTACTCCCCAAATTAATATCAACCCTTGCTTTAATCCTACTCGCACGTACTATGACCCCCTAAAACAAGGAAATAATATCGGGTTGAAAATAAATCACATTTCCGCTTTCTTTTCTCTGCAAAAGGGGAATCTCAATCAAGCAAAGCATTTTATCTTATCCCTTGCAAGTCTTCTTGATTATTATATCTCTCATCTAAAACACAGATATATTACAAAATTTTCTCTTCCTCTCTTCCTCTACTTCTCTTATCCTTTTTAAAATCCTTTCTTCTTTCACTTGTCGCTCCGGGACACTCGCTTAATAAACGACAGCTCTCTCTTGTTCTCCCCTACCCTTTAAATTTCCTGGAACTAACAATCAAACCTCTGACTTATTATACTCCGAGTAACAAAAGGTATACTTACGCCAACTTGATGAGATAGCTTAAGTTGCAAGTTAAGCTATAAGAAAGCCTTTAAATTCAAAGAAAATCTCAAGATCTCCTTAAAAGCTGGTTTTCTGGTAAAGGAAAATTCTAATAGCAGGGAAGTACTTTACGCTTTAGCTTAGAATTTCCCCCCTCAATGTTTTTTCTTCTCTTCTTATTCATAGATGTAATCTTAATCAAACATGCCTCAAACCCCTCTGCTGCGTAATCACTCATTTCACAGTATAATTAGAAACGACAGGCTTTCAAAAGTATCCACTCGAGGAAAGATAGCAAGACAGTTTTGATTCAATTTCTAATTCTTGTGACACACGCCATACTTCGACTATCAGAGTCAAAGAAACCCATCTTCCCTAATCTCAATCAGATATGATTAGAGAAGCTCGTAATGTTTATGAGTACTATTATCCTCTTACCTACTCCTCATCCTCCTCACTTTCTTCAGTCTCTGATTCGGATCGTGTATAATGCCACCTAATATCGTATTCATCGTCCTCATCATATATCCAACGGTCGTCGTAGTAATCAGTCCAAGCACCAGGCATAGCCCATTCCGGGTGCTCAACCATCTCCCAAAAAAGCCTCAAGTAGTTGGGGAAGTCCTCGGTGATCCACAGATACCAGTCCGTCGGTCGAGGCCCATAGACAAAACCGATCAATCGCATCATGCGCGAGGTCTGATGTCCAATGTTAAATGCTCTCCTTCCACCGTGGTGAAGATAACAAAACTGTTCTTTGTAACCGTATTGTACAAGATCAACCCCGCATTCCAACAGCATATTGAGCCAAGCATGAACAACCGATATCAACTCTTGATAGTATTCATTTTTGTGCCTTGGATCTAATTCCTCAACTATCCTGCACCAACCAGAAAAAATATTTGCGAGTGGTTGTCGGCCATCCCAAGCTCTGAAGGTGGTGCAAATGCACAGCCTATGACGAAACCCCATTTGGGGTAGAGTATCTATTATTAGAGTGAGAAGATCGTCCCGCTCTGTAATCGTACATATCTGCCAGCGTATAAAGTTCCCTTTGGGAATATATTTGCCTGAAGCAAGAAATTTCATTTGCATTTCTTTCTGGCAAAAGTCATATAAAAACAAACCGAGAAGTGACATAGCACGGTTCTTATCGACAAGTTCAAGTTCTGAATGTTGGATAAGACATCTTATCAGAGGCGCTGTGTTCGGTGCTTGATAACTATGGACGATATCGTGGGCCATGTCGATTCTTTGGGACAGATCGCGGGCCGTGAAATTGAAACCTGAGTTTTCTAAGTACCACTTTAATGTTGAAGGCGAAATCCAAACAGTTCCTATGTCATAGAGCAAATTCTTATGATCAAACAGACCTTGGTACGTCTTGTCTGCAATGCAACGAAAAATTTCATTGGCAGCATTTTCTTTTCTTGCTCTGGCAGTATAAGAAGGGCAAATCAAAGCTATGCGCAATAGTCCGCCGCTATATCTATGTGCCATGTTAGACAACCAAGATCTATCAAATGAGTAAAAGCAGGCCGTACTTAGAATAAGATGTGTGATTTGGATCTGCACCATTCTCTAAAAGGAACCGACACGTAGCAATATGACCAAGCCAGATCGCAATCTGTGATATTAGTAACTCAGAAGACAGACATCCTGTTACATTTTGAGAATACCTACATCTAAAACTCTGTGACCATCATATCCGACATCACAAGGCGTAGCTTTTCCCGAGCTAAAGAGTTCTTGGAGACCGTTCACGTTGTTTGTTGCAGCAAAACTCATGACAGGTGCTTCTTCATCAACGATATTGTATTGGCGAAATGTTGTAGTCCAACCCGAGTACGCTCTCTGGCTGTAGAATTCCCAGACTCGGCGTGAGACAGGAAGCCAATAAGGTGCTTTAAAGCGAGCTAGTAATTTCGCGTGGTGCTTCACTATTTTGTTATCTCTTCTATAACACCCTTCCGACCTCTGCCATTGGTTCTGCGCTGAAGGAGACCCCTCGAAGGAACTTGGTCTCGAAATCTCCTGGCAAGTATTTTCTTCAGCGACTTCGGCTTCCATGGAGCCAATATGCAAGTGGCTAGATTGTGATGAAGCTGCTGTGGTTTGAGCCATGGCTATCTTGACTTCAACCAGACGCTGTTGATTTTCAGTGGCAATTTGTATCTGAAGCTCGTGTCGTCGCCTTTGGACTGCTCTGCGACCCATTCAGCACATTTTCAGGAGTTGAGACCACAAAAGCAGCTATTTGAAAACAAAAAGTAATACTCACCCCAAGTAAGTCTGATGCGACAGCATAAGCAATAAATTAGCAGCATCAAGTCTCTTCGCCAACCTCTCAATGACCCCCTTCTTAAGTGCAACCTGGACCTTGCCAACACCGAATCTTCTTCTGATCACTAATGCCGACTCAAGATTTTGAATGATCTCCTCGAGGACTCTGACACTATTGCGACATAATCCAAGACACTCAGCCGCAGACGAAGATTGGATATCGGACAACCCATCATCGACGTAACTCTTCTCAATATCGGCAAGGAGCTTTCCCATGATCTCGATATGTTGGATATTATTCCTAATCTCCTCGGGGGCGTCTTTCACGTTTTCGATGAAGTTCCTGATCTTAGTGACGCTTTCGGCGATTTGAATAGCAAAGGCTGCTACTCCCAGCCCGCTGGCAACGGCTCCAAGGACTTCGGCCATACTGTGACATGAAGAAATAGAAACCGATTACATTCTCGGGACTCAAATCGTTGTGCTAGAACTTTCATGGCGATAGCTTGGAGAATGGTCAAAGATAACTTCGACGAGGCTCTGGAGAAGGGTTGACACGTCAGATGCATAGCCTCAGCGCGACTGCAGGCTTCCGCAGTAGCAAACAACAATGACCAATGCCAACCACACCATTGGAAGAAAATAAGTCAATTGGACGTCTCTGCATGGCGCGGGGTTTCTGCAACTCTTGGGCTCTCAGCGAGGTGTATTCGAGGCTTGTAGCAAGGTATTTTGCTGTAGAGAGCTTTCATTGAAGGGAACGCGACAGATGTGGTTCTGAGATGTTGAAGGCCACCCAAACACCTATTAGTGCAGAAGCGCCTTCCCCATTCTATATTAGCGCCACTAACATTGATAACTCCACTTTTGATGCTGAGCACCTACAAGCTCATTGTCCGACCTCGAGAAGTCCGTGAATAAAGTAATTTATTGTACCTAGGTATGTATTCCCAATCAGTATCAGGAGAACGTCCGTCCACTCTTGTCTCATAACATCCATCTCTTGATGATTTCTCCTCAACTCGTGGGTCGTATTTCATACACGGAAATAATTCTTCCTGTCCAGGCTCTCAGAATCCTCCTTTCACCAACTATCCATTTTTTTTGTCTGTCCAGGTAAAAACTCATAACACCGCTTGTACTCCAACATAATAAGGGTATCCATACTATATAGATTTTTCTCATTTAAATCGATTAATACCACATCATGATCTGCCTGCCATTCCTTGTGCCTGGGCTTGAGCTTGTGCTTGAGCTTGCTGCTGTTGTAACTGTTGCTGCTGCTTGGCTTGCTGCTCTTGAACCATCCTTTGTTGCATTTGTGCTTTTAACATCGCCTGGTTTTGATCACCTGTTGGTGCTTGCTGTGGCTTCTTTGGCACCTGAATCTGTGGGTCTTTCTTTGGATCAACACCTGGGAAAAGAGATTGTAACCGCTCGTATTGCTCTTTTAGGACCGAGTCCCGATCTTCCTCCGCATCTCCATTCTCACTCTTCACACCAGACTTTGCAGGAGAGCTTGTTGATGGAGAATTTGGCTTTCGTGGTGGAGGGGCGCTCATTATCCCAGGATGTGGAGGTATTTGAGATGATGGCTTGTGTGATCGATCAGCAATAGCGGCAAGATATGCGAGATTACATTGAAGCCGGCGCATATATCTTATGTCATATCAGCATTGGAACTTATTTTTCGTCAGAGGGACCTACTCATTCCACTCTTTGTGGTTCTGCGCCTTATCTTTCTCAGCCTTCTCCTTGTCAGCGGCCTCCTTCTCCCCCGCAGTGGCAGTATCAGGACTGGTAGCCGTATTTGCAGCAATCTCCTTCTGCACAGATTGTATCCGAATGGACGCTCTCAGAAGTTCCCCGTTTATTTCTAGTAGCAAACTAACCCTCTCCTTCTCCCGCGCTTCTGACCCAGGACTCAGTGGTGTTGCGATTTGAGAGCCCGCACCTCCAGTCCCTTGCGCCCCAGGAGGAAAATTTGGTGTTTGTGGAGTCACAATCCCCCCCGTTTGCTGCTGATTGTTATTTGGCGTTTGGTGATGCGTGGGATTCGAAGGTTGCTGCTGCGGAGTGGAAAATTGTGATTGCTGAGCAGTAGCATTGGGAGGCGTGCCTTGCGGTGCACCACCATATGGAGATGTGCGTGGCTGTGGGGTAGAGCTGGTAGGTGGTTGCATGCGTTGCTGCATACTGGGCATGCTCATCTGGAAAGCTGGCGGGCCGGTCGTGTTTGGTAGATACTGTTGCGGTGGAAGGGTAGTGGCTGCTGAGGTCGGGATGCTTGCGCCGTAGGGAGAGCTGGTGTATGGCGTTTGGTAGGGAGAGCCCACTGTATATATCTTAGCAGCTGCCAGCAAGAGGTAGTTCGCAGACAATGTCTTGTTGAAAAGCGCGACGTGCATGCGCCAGCACAAATGCGCTTGAGGAAGAAACAATCCAAATCTCGACGCGGAGCACAATAGATCCAAACAACGCAAAACAGGGAAAACAGAGACTAAGAGACTCCAGACATCTGCGAGCGTGCAACGTACCGTGTCCAGCACCACCGCCAGAAGCATGCGCCAATCCGGTATTCTGCATCATCCCCCCATTCCCACCCATGCCGGCTGGCGCATTATTGTACGGGGATTGATGACTCTGAGGAGGGCCGCCGTACGGGTGTTGGGGATTGTACATCTGTTGCTGCTGGTGCTGCATGTGCGGCTGCTGCTGATGGTGCTGCTGCTGATGTTGCTGCTGCTGGCCTGGTGGGTTCTGAGGATTGTAAGGCGCATTGCTGGCCGGGGGAAAGCCATACGACGGCGTGTACATGACGAAGGGGAGGCTTGGGGCTTCGGGTAAGGCCTACAATAGGCAGGCCATGTGTCGCACTCGGAGGTCCGTACCGTGCAGTCAGGAACTGCACTGCTCTCAGGATGGGATGGCTCGATGGGAACTCTCTGGGGCGACGCAAATCAGAGCTAGGGGGTTGCAGTTGCTTTCGGGGATATTATTGGGGAGCTGACAGGATGGATCTGGCAATGGAGTCGTGCATGAAGAGAAGCGAAGATGCACACACACGACGCGCTAGGCAAGCTGACTGGCCCAACTGACTCGACAGGCCTCGACAGGCCCGCGCGCCTCATGCACGACATGTCTTTGGTCACTCTCGGACGTTTGTGACAGCTTGGACAACACGAAAGTCTATCATCGACGACCTGATCGCATTCCTGCCCGTACGGACGGATAGTATAGCACAAGACAAGACAAGACATCAGCGTAGAGAGGAGAGAGCCATGTCGTGGGAGCAGCCGTTTCACAATAAGCTGGGGATCCGCAGAGGAACCCTTGACCGTTGACACACGAACATCACAACACTGTGGGACCATGAACCATGAACCCTGGGCACATTTAATTATTATACATTGGTAGAGGGTGCGTCTGCGTCTGCATCTGCGTCTGCTCCTCGTTACCAGTATGTAGCATACTCGCTAGTCCCGTCGATCAGCCTTAGAAACTCCTCCGCAATCACCTGGTCCGTTCTCTCACTTGGGTGTAGCTCATCATACCACAGGAAGTGGTCGAGGCTGAGATCGGTGGTCTCTGGGCAGGACCCGTCAGGCTGGCATAAGATATATGTCCCGGTGACATTGGCTGGCGAGGACAAGTATGCTGTTGGATTGTAGTAGATGTCAGCCATGAGGCTATGAACGTCGAATATGGCTATCGAGGCTCTGGGGTACCGTTTGGCAACCAGCCGTTCAAAGGGCACTCGGTAGTCGAAGATGCTGTTCACCAGCCGAGTATACTCCTTCATCTTGCTGCTGATCTCGGTGATGTTGCTCGGCTGTTCTTTGTCAACGGACATTCATTGAGACAAACACAAGGCTTACCTTGTCGGTCCAGTAATGAGAATATGTCAGACCACCCGCATCAGGCATTCCATATAATGGAGACAATTCCAACGGTGCATTGTTCATCAAGACAAAGTACCGTCCGCCAGCGTCATAAATACCATCAAATCGATCGAAAATGCAATCCACATAATCTGTGATCACGGTTCCGTTTAGACTGCTATCCGTCAAAAAAGCACCTTGTCCCAAATCATTGGTGCCAATCCACATCGAGTAGACCGTGTTGTCAGCAGTACGGTTGGTATAGAGCGTGTTCGTTCCGGTAGAAGCATTGATATATGCTACATCAGCCTCAAAAGCATCAACCTCATAGACCACATCCGGAAAAGGACCAAAGATGTTTGCGAGATACCGGAAGATGATTTTGTTACTGCACACGGCTCCAGACACAGCATAATCATACAGCATCGTACCGCTGTAGTTCGATACCCATCGAGGCCACGTGATTCCACCTCCTGCAGTCGAGTTACTCTCTGGAAGAAGTAGTCCGGGCGGAGGAGCAGAGCCGTTGTTCTGAGCAAAGTACGATAGCCTGCTCTCATCGGTGTAACTACCAATTATGATTAGCATATTCGTCCTTTGCAAATCTTGCTTACTCACCTGTCACCAAAGGCGACAAGATTTTGGAAATCTTGAACCCAAGGATTACTAGCTGCAGGCATGACACTTGCAGCCAGCAGCAAAAGCGAAGACAACAACATCTTGGCGTCTGGTACTACTAGAGTGTAAGACAGAACGAGAAGACGAATGAGCTTTGAGGAGCGTGACAGAGTAAAGAGAGGGGATGCTTATATATCCCAAGCAATTGGGTACTTGCCGGGGCACACAGTAGGGTCATCGTGCATCGAGTGACCAGACCATGGCAACGTCTAATCTCAAGTGTAATTCGTATGCCGTTCGACAAGCTCACCAGGATCCCTTGGTGGATCGTCCAATAGCTAGTACCCCGCATCGGTAGGGTAAGATGAATGCACGGGAAACGACCGGCTGAAATCAAAAAGGTAGACGGAGATGCGGAAGACAGGGAACAGGAACATCCAAAGGTACCATGACGCGGATAGACTGCAAGTTCTCGCAAGTCACTAGAACCTCGAGTTTGAATCTCATACGTCAGTGGCCGACGAGCTTGATATCGAGGTGTTTTCATTTCAAGACTTCTCGCTTTTTGGGCCGAAATGAACTATGACCACGTGACACAATGACCGGATGAACCATCATGGTTTCTGGTTGGATATTAAACTCAAAATCATTTCTCTAGCGGTTTGTTCCCTACCACTATGGTATGACATGGCACTGGCATATAAGATGCGTACTCCGTACGCTCATAGCCTTCTAACAAGCAATAGCCAAAGACCTCTTGGGTTTAAACTATGACAGACAGTAGTGTAAGATATCATTCTAGCCTTTTATAATAATAATTCAGTAAAACTTAGGCTAATAATTACTCCGTGAAAGCACTCAATAACATAAATAAGAAGTAATGTAGCCTAATAATTACTCCGTTGTAGTAATACAAAGCGGAATAAAAGAAAGTCCGAGTTTCGCTAGATACACTAAGGTCGCATGTTATATCACGTGAAATCAAATAGTAATAACGTTTAAATCACCAAAAGCCGCGATAGAAACTAAACTTCTATATTTCTGCTGGAATATTTAACCGATTATATAATAATCTCCTTGGAGTCTGACGATTTTATGTTAGGGGAACTAACTGTCACCTGCTTTCTATATCAGATATAACCTCGCCAATTTTTGGCCTCCGAGTTACTGTATAGAGGCTCTCACTCCGATTCTCTCATATACCTGGGGATCTTGTTTATATTCATCTTTCAACCCCTTTTGCAAAGCCTCGAGTGTTGGATAAAATAACGTTATCCAAGCGTCTTTATTTCAAGACTTTCTGCCGAAGTGAGTGTTGGTCACCTGACCCAATAACGATTTAAACCATCTTGGTTTCTGGTTGATTGTTAAACTGCAGCAGAATCTGAGAGTATTTACTTTATAAACAGCTAGAGTCTCTAGAATTCAACACAGTCGTTTTACTCCTTGTCCTCGCAGAATGTGATGCGATTCCCAAATGGATCCATAACCGCCATCTCCTCAACACCAGGCGCTGGACCTTCCTCGATGCCCGGCCTCATGTAGCGATACGTCTTGGCTTGCAGCTCGCCATGATACACCCCCAGTCCCTTCATCGCGACCCGGACGTGGATACCGGGACTGCCATCGCCGTGGTGCTCGCTCAGGTGCAGCGCCAGCGCGCCCCTCGAGACCTGGCGATACAGAGGCGCGTTGTCGTCAAACCTGTGGTCCCAGTCGACCTTGAATCCAAGGTACCCGAGGTAGAACTCGTCGGCCTTGGCGATATCAAAGACGCGGAGGATTGGGATGACGGATTGGAACTCGATGGCCATACTGTAATACCTTTGCGTGCGCGCCGTATGGGTAACAAAGCGGGCTCGAGAAGAGGTTAGACTATCAAGAGCCGTGGAATATGTGATCTGTAAGATGAATGATGGGTCAGTGATAGATGCTACTAGTTGAAGGGTCCATGAGAGACAACATGAAGGGGTCGTACCAAAGACACAAAGTACAGAGTTGTGAAGGGAGGCGATCGTTTAACTCTCCCGGACAATTTGTGTTACAGTAGGGATTTGTGTTACAGTAAGGGAAAGGCATTACTTATACCTTAACGCCAAGGTTTCTTACAGCAGGCAGCAGTGGTCATGCTTCTTAGAAGGAGGCACTACTAAAAAGAAGTTATCTTATAACGCCGCGAGGCGTTTATATAAACCAGCCCATCACCTATGACGTAAGACTTCGGTATAGCGTCCCTGTTTTTAAAAGAATTGTAAGTAATCTTACAGCATCGAATTCTCTTGAAGGCGAGTTGAAGTCAATTGCGTCGTTGAGCCAGCGAAGCGATGATTGGTCAATGTAGCTTTATTGCTTTCGACATATTTTACTTGACCGGAAGAAGCATTCAGACGTTCTATCAACATGAAATTGTCCTGTGGCCTTTTTCTGAAATTGCATGCAAGTACTATACAGTATCTCTGAAACGGTATGCATTAATGCTGATTGAAGCTAACACTCCGGCAGGATGAAAAGTAAAGAAAGAAAATCCCTTCCTTGTTTATGAATTACCAGGTTATTTATTACGGCCTATAAAATGTGTTCGTGTTTTATTCGGGTTTCCAAGGCTTTCAACGAGGCTGCGTGCTGCTGCTTTTCGGAAGCATCATTGGCGATGACATGGCTGCACTGCCACCACCTACATGCAGCATGTAAATCTCATCGTCTTCAAACATCATCTCAAAACACATCATCAAGAACTTTGAAGATCGCGGGAAGTTCCTCGGAATCTCCATGCAACCACGTACAACTTAATTTCTGACCAAACTTTGCTCTCCACTGATAATTTATAAGGGTTGATGTCCTGTCTATATATAGCCTCTAGAGAACCCACGAGGCTGCGAAGCTCATCACCAAAAGCAACTGCAGAGGATCGCTTTCTTGACCCACGAAGACCACAGGAACTCTAGCTATAGCTTTCGCAAGGCCTAGCTTGATGTCGGTGACGTTGACTACTTCCATGGTGTCTCACAAAGAAGTGATAGGTGACGAGCCAGGTAATACCTGTTATTATACGTTCGACTAGAACAGTCTTGCTGACCCGAAGAGTTGAAGAAAGACAACATCACAGGAATTTAGATGCAAGCAATCACTTGGCTGAACACCAAAAGGCAAATTGTACATCAAGGGTGTTGTGGAGCTGTATATACTGCCTCGACCAGAAGATTATTACTTCGGAGCCTGATCTCTACAAACATGCTAAGATCGATCATCCAGGACTGCTTCCTCAGAAGGACGAGGCTTTGGGTGCTTGGAGAGATTTTTTCGCAAATGCAAGCCTGTATACCGAGAGGTGAGTAACATTATAGTAGCTCCATAGCTAATTGCGTATGAAGCTTTAAAAAAAGGCTGATAATTTCACTAGAACATCGGACGATGCATCAAGCCAGATGAAAGAGCACCTCCCCAGTAGTACGGTAACATGCGAGAAAAACGTCCGGCCAGGAAATAACTCACATGAATGGCCCAATCCGGAGCTCTCAATCGGATCAAAATGCAAGTCACTAGATAGGCTCGGGAGATACAAGTGTTGGACAATCCGAGAAACAAGCCCAGCTCATCTTGTGTGGAAAGTAACAGTTAAACCCATGACCAAGATTCTTGAAGACCAATTTGAGCATTTAGAAACCCGTGGATCTGATATCATATTTGAAATGTATATGATAGGACGAAACCCCAGCAAGTCACGACCTACGATTGTATTCAGTTGTCCAGAAAAGCTCTCTCGCAAAATAGCTATTAAAATGATTGAAAAGAGTGGCTTACTAGCAGACTATCCTGGTGTGATGCTGGCAGATTGCTCGCGCCAGCCTCGAGCTTTAGCCCTCGGGTCTAGTTCTGAGATGATTCGATTGGAACCTGGGGTTTATACTACTGAAGATATGACTTCCTTCGGATTCTCGATCCTAATAGCTAGCACTGATTTGGATAAACCACGAAGAGCAACCATGGGAGGATTTCTCAGCATCAACGATACCATCTACGGGTTTACAGCTGCGCACGCTTTCTTAGAACCAGAAGCGGATCATTTGGACGAGGACGAGGATTTTGACTTTGAGATCCATGGATCTGAAGAACCAGATGGAATCCCAAGCGAGGATGAACAACCTGCAAATACACATTTGAGTATTTCTTGTGGGCAGACTGACGCTTTTGTGGGCAGCTTCTCATCCGACCCAGGTCATACACTAGGACAGAAAGAAAATATCAGCCATCAAAAAGAGACCGCAGAAGACTTTGAGTCCCCAAGTACACCCACTGGCAATTCTATATCGAAACTTGGTCGCTTATATGAAACTCCAAGTGAAGCTACAAGGAAACACCTCGACTGGGCATTAGTTGAAATTGACATCGACCATATTCCATCGCATGGAGCTCAAGATAATCAGTCTGAGACAACGACCAAAAGGAAGAATCTATTTAGAAATGGAGAACAGTCTGTTGAATGTGAGAATCCTCAAAAATATTTGAGTTTCTTTTATTCCGTACTAATTCCTTCTAAGCCATATTGTCGAATGATCTACAGCAGTATAACTTCAAGGGTACGGTTGTTTCAGAGCCATTAGATACCGATATCTTGGCTCTTTGTGGCTCAAGCAATATGCCTTTAGAGGGGAGGTTATCTGCAATGCCATCATTCATAAAATACAGCGGAAGCACGGGTTTTCAAGAGCTATGGCGTGTCACGCTCGAAGCGGGGAATTCATTCGGTTAGTTGGTCGCGCTGAAAATCCTCTTGTAATATATTTCTAACTTCTACTAGAAGATGGGGACTGTGGCTCTTGGATAATTGATCGCTCCAACGGCTACTTATACGGGCATTTGGTATCCGGATATCCTGTGAGCGGCATTGGGTACATTGTCCCAGCATTTCTTACTTTGGAAGACATCCAGTGGACTCTTGGAGCGAACGTCCAGTTATCTAGTTCTGCTCTGCTTGATAATTTCCGTGCGAGGATTGAACGCCAGAAAGGATCTTCTCGAAATTTTCTACAAACACGCCCAAGACCAGAAAAAGACTCTGACTTAAACCCCGTTTACATGAATATGGAACAGCCGCCGCCCGAGTTGACTAGCGAAATACAATCTGAAGATATCGCGGGTTCTCTATCGACCGGCCTACTATATAATCTAGATATAAATACTGATACTTTATTGTCAGGAAAGTGTGGGGTATTACCAGTCGTCTTGCCGCCTGACACCATCTATTCCGAACAGATGAATATCCCAAAGGACACTTCTTCCCATAATGCCATGCCTCAAACTTCAGAGATTACCCCATTGTCAAGTGCGTTCGTTCGGTACAGACACGATACAGGTGGTATGATTCCCAAAGATTCTTCTGAATTTGTGGCAGGTGCCTCGAAAAATGCTGTTGCCAATTCCAATAATCAAACTTCGAAGGCTACAGAATTAGCATATCCGCTCATTTGGAATATGGTCGACACAACTTATCCGATCTACTTGGGCCAAACCAATCCTCGATTTATGTCGACTGGCCAGATCAAGATTCCTGACAATCTCAATGGTCAAGCGTTTATTAAACAGGCTAGTCCTACAAATTCTATGATCTGGAGCGACGATACGTTATCGTTCACCACGCAAAGTTCAGCAGAAATCACTCTCCCAGTAAGCTCAACATTTCCCCATGGCATTACGTGCTTGAATAGCTACTGATCATAATTTAGTGTGAATTCACTTTTATAGGATGTGAAATTGAATTCTCTCTGAATGAACTTGAATCTTGGATATTACATTCAGAATCTCACTTTGCGCCTCATGGCCCACCAAAAAAAGCAATATGCACTTTTTGCGACGATGATACTGCAGTTTTTGAAAATGCTGCTGATCCTACTTGCAACTGGAGAGCCCGCATGATGCACATCAGTGATCATTTTACGAAGCCAGGAGGGACTGAACTAGCCAGGCCAGACTTTTGGGTATTGGATTATATGCGGAGTATACATCACATGAGTGAGGAAGACTACAACCATGCAATCCTTTATGACGAACGACCGCCTCTAGAAGATGTTTATCCTCTTGGCTATCAACCACAAGAAGCAACGGAGCGCAAATACAGGCAATCCCAAATTCCCCATGATCTAGAGAGGGAAGAGAGGGAAATGCGAAGAGCAAAGAAGAAGAAGGGCAAATCAACTCATGGAAGATCTCGAAGAAATGATGGAAAATTACATATAGAGAGCGGATATGAAGTCGTTCTTGCTCTGGACAACAAAGACAACGACAGGCAAGAAGGGAAGGGCAAGGATAAATCAACGTAAAAAACTTAATGTGAATATCAGGGATATAAACAGCTCTCACTAAACCAGTAAATCTTAATCACATATATTTCGCAATGACCAATCATAACCGTGCCCGTGACTGTTTCTTAGCAACCTGTGTCTCCTACTGAATGGGATACATTAATATATGATATTCACTGCCACTTTTCTTTTCGGCCAAAAATATAGGTGCAGGTTTTCACTTTTATTCAATGCTACCTTTCTGTATACTTGAACTGCTCTTCTATAAATTCCCAAGGCCTAATACGAAGTAGCTCAATCCACTTTGCAATGGAAGCATATTAAGCGAGCACTCCTTGACTCATAACCCATTCATTCCCCGAAATCATGTCACAAAATTACCTCAACAGAATGAAGTATTTCAACAACTCATACTTGTACAACTACCTACCTCCACTAACTGCGAACAAATCTCTACATTATATGGTTAAGCGAGGGAGCGAGCCCCCTTTCTTCTACTTCCCTCCCAATGGCAATCACGGCACAAGGCAAATTTGTTTGTTTATATCTAACCTCCACAGACCAAAGCTCTCAGAGTATCGAGGGAACCATGAAAGAGGGTAGCGCAAGTAAGAATGATAGCAGAGATCTCACCTGGAGGAATATTTGCTATTCATCAGGCTTGCAAGTCTTACTTATTCGATTTCTGCCTTATAACAACTAGAACATGTATAACCCCCTGTGACGGGACACGGTCACGTGGGTACACGCACTAGGCACGCTACTGCAGTATATAGTCTACAGGCACTAGTAGACTAATACCACCAGCTTCACCCCCTTACCTTGATACCCCCTTTCTTACCTCTCTAATTTACTCGTGATTTCATGGTATAGAAATTCCAATGCACCATAAATCGACTGAGTATCTGGAGTCCCGCGAGGTTTGATGTCAGATATGATCGTCTATTTTTAAAATGATATATTCTCACAAAAGACGTTTTTAAACTCGTAATTATCCATAAATAGATTCCATTTTTTTCTAGCTGCCAGTTAGTCAGGCTTAAATTCTATTACTCACTAACAAACTAACCTACAGCTTTCAGCTTGGTTTTTGAGAGTTTACGAGTCATCACCACACACCCTGTGTTTTTTCTTTGTCTTTTAGAGTTACAAGATATATGGCAATACATCCACTGCTGCTCTATCGGATAATTTAATTGATTGATTGTCTTATCTTCTTCGAATATTGGTTGTTTGGAATAAAGAAACGCCAATGATTATGTAGATAGCAGAAGTCTTATCTTTCTCCAAATACGCGAGCATCTCAGGTCATTCACTATAACAGCCTGTGCCTTCCTCTGTCTCCGGATCAACTTCAACTACAATTGAACAAAACCCCGCACTATCCCTCCTCACAACACTTGGACCCAGATGGCTACGACTTTCGACGAGGCTCAAAAGCGCCGATATGGCTTCCACGGCTTGGAAGTCCTGGCAAGTAACAACCCATCGTGTCTCAAGCCGGTCGCCGAGTACAATGCACTCACATGTACAAAGAGAATGTATGCCTTCCAGTGCACGCCCCAATTCAGCAGTGAATACGATACACAACTCCATCCGGCCATATTGAAGGTACTAGAGGCGCGCAACCTTACCCAATGGCCAGTATGCTTCAGCAGGATCCACGTAATCCGTATGGGTTTCAAGCCTACTAATGCTACTCCAACGCTACTTATCATTTTCCAACAAGGTCACGTTTCTGCAGAGCTTGCTAAGGACATCGTTTCCGCCATTGTCGCATCCGATACGTCCTCCCTTCTCGCATTACATAGCCCGTAAGTGTGCGGCATCTTTTTCTGGAGTCATTGCTAATATAATACGGCAGTCCTGTCTGGATTGATATCTGCGCATATAGACCCGCGTTCGAAACTCGCGCCAATGACATCGACTTCAATATCTTAGCGGCCTATCCTAACCTGTATGCCGATAGCGCTCCCGTCCCTGGATCCTCAATCGGCCTGCAAGAGAAGAAAGACCGCACAGTTAGCATTCTGTGCTATGTTCAGCACGAGAAGGATATCTTTGTGGTGACAAATGGCGATATTGCTAGTGAATCTGCAGAAGCTATATTTCTCGCAGACCAACCATACAAGCATATCGAAGGACAGCCGAAGCATTGGATTTTGTCCCCCTCTGATGACGACCATAAAAATATCATAGAAAGTCTTCAAACATACTTGGACAACACTGAAAAGTCCCTCGAACATTTCAAGGCTCTCAATGAACGACAGTCTTATCGCACCTATTTACAAAACTTTCAAGGGGATAAAGCTGAGGGCTTTAACACCTACAAGGTTCGCTCTAAAGGAGTTCTAGAGGATGATAACAACTGCAAGAATTGCAAGGAGCTTTTAAGAGATCTTCCAGAACGTATTAAGTGTGCACAGCGCTATGATCGCGTATTGGGGTACGTAGTAGCTACGTCGGGTAAAGTTCAACCACCGGCGATCGATGGTAATCGACAGGACTGGGGGCTGATTCGTTGCGCAACAACGGAAGGCCGTGATTATCAGAATCGGGTCAGTCCTCTTCCCGTGTATATGCTAGAAGCTAGAGCCATGCTAACTCTATCCTGATAGCACCGCTTCGTTGATTATTGGGGCCGTGGAGTTCCTGGGTATTGCAACCACACCAGCTTTCGTCTCGAGGAGGAGGTTCGCAAAAAGATCAAGTGCGCATTGCCTGATACTGAGCATGATTGCATTAATTGGCTAGATGAGACTGAAAAGTACTTTGCAACGAACCCGCCCAAATCTTTCGGTCCCATCAGCGATGAGCCTTTGAAACCAAACGCAGTCTATCTCAAAGCCCCCAGTGCAAGGAGGGGATTTCATGTTTATGTGTGCAACGGGGTCAAAACCACACTGGGCTCAGGTCAACTAGTCGGTATCACACGTGAATGGAGCTTTGTAGAGGCTCAAGGTCAAACTTATGCTATCATCGAGCATGGCGATTCGGGAGCAGCGATGCTTGACAAGGATTATAAGATCGCCGGCATGGTTTGGCGAGGTGTTGACCATCGTTGGATCGACCTTACCTACGTTACCCCTATCACTCAGATTCTTGGGTGGATTGAGGAGACCATGGGCTGGGAGTCCGGTAGCTGTGTTTGGTTAGAGGAAGAGAGCTTTTCTATGTAAATTGTCTACTCTACTTTTGTCGTAGAACTTCAACGCCGCTTACTTCTACTTCGATTAGCTTGCTAGGAACATAGCAATGCATTAATACAGATGGTGATCTGTTCCTTCCATATAATTGAGAACGTGTTAACGATTGTGAAGGCCCCTTGGTCTTGATTCTCCCCATTATAATTCCACTTTTTATTTCCTTCTCGCCCCCTCTCATCTATAAATACCATCATATCTACATGAATTTTTAACCATAACTAGAGCCACAACAAGCAATAATACCACCGCCATTTAATCAAGAGAAGAGAAAGAAAAATGAGATAATTATATGGTAGTTAATCTCTGTGCCCAGGGCAAGAAGTAAACCACACCAGGTAGCCAGCCAGTCTCCTACGACGAGGAAAAAGAAGAGGATTTTTTTTAGGAATTAGAGAATGTAGATGGTGCATAGCACGCAATTCGAAATCCCGCCTCGGGGTCCAAAGAATGTTGCAAGTGGTGCGCTGCGCTGCGGTCGGGTCGATGTAAAGTGAGTGTTCTTTAGTTTTTGAAAAAGGAAAGAAAAAAGGAAAGGAAATTGTATCGCTGGTGGTAAGGACTGAAATATGCTATTCTATAGAGCAATCATGTAAGGACCGTGTATATCGTAAACCATTAGAAGTTCTTTCGTGTGTACCTAGGTAGGTAGCTTTTTTTTTTTTTTTCGCTTGTCGAGTCTGAAGCTAATTTGAGGCAAATAGGGGTTAAGCGAGGAGCTCGGTAGACTGAGTGAAATAGGGGCTAAGATAAGGCGTATTGCGTATTACAATCGTTTAAGTGACTTTGATTCGGAAGATTTCAGCTCATTGTATGAGTACGAGGCGACGAGCAGATGAGAGCTATGTATTCCAGCCACAGTAGAGCGACAACTGAGCGAGCAAGACTTTCAAGTCCGACGAAGATCAGGTCCCTCCTCCCTCATGCGCAGTCAGCACATGTTCATCCAAGAGAATTTGAGTCGCAAACCCATTATCCGCTTTCTGGCTCTCATCAATACGGCTTCGCGGACACGACGGGACGAGACAGTAGACCTCGCCATGCCAGGTTTTGTTATGCAAGATCAGTTTATCCCTGCGGTTCAGCTTCGCTCGTCTCGTGCTCATGATCCGGCTCGGACAGTGCGGCTTGGAACAGTAGACCGGATTTTCGTGCACGCCCTTGATATGGTTATCGAGGTAGGTCTGCGTTCCGAAGGGCGTCTCCCGACGTCCTCTGCGCCGCAGATCGCAGCCAGGTATCGTGCACCAGTAGCGCTTCTGGTGCACATTCTTGACGTGGTTGAGCCATAGTTTGCTTTTCTTGAATACTGCCTTCGTGGCACAGCCTTGCCAGAGGCATGTCTGCGGTTCCCAACATGACGGGTCGTTGTGTGCACTCCATTTATGCGCCTGGAGTGCACTGTTGTTCTCATAGTACTGCGCCTTCCTGTCCGAGGAGCCTTGGGGTTTACAGTCCTGGCACCGTAATTGCGGGTGTATTATGTTGGATGTAGAAACTGCCATCCAAGTGGAGCCCATTGTACTCTCAGAGTAGCCATACTGAATGTTGTAGGGAGTCGCCTCTGTGGCGGTATTTTGACAAAGTCGCTCTGGGGGAAGAAGAGAGAAATCGCTAGAATTAACATGCGATATTTGTGGATGACCATCAAATATGTAATCCATAGAGCTCATGTCAACACCAGGCTGAAAATTAAAATCTTGATGCCATTGGAGGTGTTGTGGATTGTTCATAGCTTGGTAACTTTGCATATCTGATGAAAATGAAGAGGCAGGTACCAGCAAAGGTGCTTGTGTTCTGTATTCAGACTGCTCGTTGAATTGGACTGAATAATCGGGATAACCGATGGCTGAATATGAATCAGATTGCCAATCAAGAATATCGTGCATGGCATTGGTGGTTTTCTGAACCTTTGAAACCTGCAAAGAGTATGGCGCGGGCATAAATGTGTTATCCACCAAATCTGTAGATGCAACAATCTTGTGGCTCTCTAAAGATGACGCGCTTCCTAAAGACGGTGGTGACGAGCCATGCCACCACTGAGGATTGACATGATGAGTCGGCGTGGCATTTGTAAATTGAGGAGAAGTGTGGTTTTGTTTTCCAGACACAAGTCTATACTGTAGAGTCTCCCCGGCCTGATCGAAAGAATAGCTCATTGGGAGGAAGGTAGCGTCATTGATTGGCTATGCCAAAAATACCCCAGATGCTTGGTAGTGCTATATTTCCAAGACGCCCCTGTGTATTTGGGAAAAAGATAGGTTCTGGCTCCCTAGAAGATGGTTGGTTAGCTTCTATTGTAAGTATTCGGGATTCAAGCAAGAGCTTAAACTTACCAAAAGAGATAAGTTGGTCGTGAGATTCAGGTAGGAGTACTAACCTGAGAGAATTCTGCCAGCAGGCGCGAGCAACGAAAGAAACAATTTCGACCCAGCGAACGGGACTCCTGAGTTCGTATTACCCTGAACCAATCGTCAAGAGGATTGGAGAGAGAACAGAATGAATGATAATCGGAGTGGACAATTAGAAGATGACAGATGGTCCGAAGAACGAATGTTGTCGGTGCTGAATCAATTGAGGAACAAGACTGCTATATAAACACGGCTTCACTGACCTTTCATCTCATACATATGATCCAAGTCCAATGTCCTGGGAGAGAAAGGCTGACAGGTTCGGAAGGCTAGTTTAGTCTTCATCAGGAAGGGCAATTGCACTAAAATTTTGCTGATCTTTGTTTTGACCATACCACATGCTGAGATTTTTGTTGTTGAGCCTCATCCTTTCAGCCTTCTAGAACGTCGAGAGGGAAGCTAATAGAGTGACGTAACGTGGTATTAAGGTTGTTTATTTGTTTGTTTATTTCTCTGATAGTTTGTTTATACCCACTTAAGAACCCTTGGCGATAACAATACCCCCAGGGACCTGGCTAAGGGCGCACCTTTCGAATCATCTTCCAAGCCCACCTGTAAGACTGATCAGTTATCTCACCCAAGTCTTGGAGTTTCGTAGGACAAACATATCCATTGCAGAGAGTTCTTGAGACAAGTTCAATAGTCAATCGCCCTTGTGTCTCTGAGCTTTTTCGGGAACTCTTATGCACCATTCATTACTGTAGTCTTCCCGAGCGGGGTTCGATAGAGATCTTCACGCCTAGAAAGTCTCCAACTCAAAATAGCCTGATAGATGCATGAAGCCCTTGTCTTCAGCCGCTGGTAGACTGAGAAGCACTTTGATCATAGCGAGCTTTTTCTGCCGTTGTGTAGCTTCGATGTCGAGGTGATAGAATCTAGACAGATCAGAGGAACGGCTCAGAATATGTATGCACCCGAGGAGGCTGGAAAGAGTTTCTCCCTCACATGCTCACATTCCGCGGCGAGGTGCGGCTGTTTCCCACCAACCATAAATATAGATGTAGAGAAATTGAGTCCAGGGCTCCACCAGTCTTGGTCACACTTGGCAGGTCTGCTAGCTATTGCCCGAATGGCATTCATAGGCTCGGCTCCCCTTTCGTCGGAAATCCGATAGATCCCTTTGAAGGGTGACTCGAAACGCCCTTGGGTCGTCCCGGCGATTGGTCTAAGATTTAGTGGGTGAAGCATGTGGTAAGCCTGTCGCGGTGCGAAAGTGGAAGTCGTAGCATGAAGAAAGAAACATGAACCAAGAAAGCGCCAAAGTTTTGGACACTTCGCTAGAGGGAGTGAGATCTTGGTGCTGTCAGGACCATGACCATGGCCATATTCTTGAGGCTGTTAACTTTGATTCTAAATTTGAAAAGTCAAGTCTGCGACTTCGAGGTTTGATCATATGGGTGATTGTACTAAGCTTGATCTTTCCTCCCCGGAATTAAAATTAAGCGAGCAAGTAAGCCACCCCCTACCATCATCACCTTTATAACAGTTTGAAAGTTCACTCATTATTCATTATTAGAAACGTGAGCGCGAAGAAGATTTAGACAGGAAACTATTCATTACTCATACACGTATGTGTGTCCAGTAGGACGAGATAAAAGCGAGCAGAGTCCGGAAACTGCTAAAAAGAAACGCATGCCAGTTCAAAGAAAGAATAGAGATAACCACCCTGGTTGCTTCCCGCGGTCCCGGATATCCCCGAATAAGAGAAATACAAAACCATCCAACGCCATAGTATTTACACATAAACTTCCACATCACTAAAATTCGTCCTCGCTCTCTTCATCCTCCACAACTGCTGACTCGTCATCATCGTCAACGTCCATGTCGTCTTCTTCCGAATCGACATAGACAGGCTTCTTTGGCTTGGCAACTGCTGCAGCACGCGCTGGGCGACCACGTCCAGCTGGCTTTGGTGGAGGAGTAGGCTCGACATCCTCCATATCGACATCCTCCTCTTCGTCGCTAAAATCTTCCTTGGCTTTCAATTTGCTTTGCTTTGCTGCATAAGCTTTGGCAGCGGGTGACAGGGCAACTGGCTTTGGTGCGGCAGCCTTCTTCGCTTTTGGTGCGGGCTTTGCAGCAGCTTTGGGAGCGGCCTTCTTGGAAATAACCGGCTCATCATCTTCATCATCTGAGAAAACGGGGGCAGAAGCTTTTCTTCCCTTGGCAACAGGCTTCTTCTGTATCACAGGCTCTTCGTCGTCTTCGTCATCTGAGAAAACGGGGGCAGAAGATTTTTTCCCCTTGGCAACAGGCTTCTTTTGTATGACAGGCTCTTCATCGTCGTCTTCTTCATCCGATAATACTACTGCTGGGGCCTTCTTGGGCTTCTGAACAGCCTTTGGTGCAGGAGCTTTCGAAACAACCAACAGATCATCGTCTTCATCGTCATCTGAAATCACTGGCGAGACCTTCTTTTGCTTTTGAATAGCCTTGGGAGCTGCTTTCGTCGCGGGAGCTTTCTTGGTTACGATGGGTAGATCGTCATCGTCGGATAGAAAGCTGTCGAGCTCATCTTTTGGCACCGGAGCGGATTTATGGGGTGATGATCTTGCTAGCATTTCGTAATTTGTCTCGTCTTCGTCAGAGAGATCGAATGTTCTGCTTGCCTTTGCCTTTGGCTTAGGTAGACCTGAGCTGCTAGTAGGTCGCCCACTATTGCTGCTGTCGGGACGAGACATGGCGAACAAGGAAACTCTTCCATTCGTGGGTTTGGCATGAGAAGCATCTCCTGCGCCGATGCCCTTGACCATATTGTCAATGTCTCCGAGGCCGTCGTCGCTTTCTGAATCCTCATCTTCCACAACCCAATTCTTTGGCGCAGCAGCAGCGGCACGCTTGCTACGGCCATTAACCGCAGCAGGTTGCTCACTTGGTGCCCGCGAGGTACTCTTGCTCTTCACAGCTGGGTTTGATGTAAGTGCTGCAAAATCGTCATCAGACAAGCCCTCACTATCCACAGCGCCGTCAGAGCCCTGTTGACCATCGGATTTTGGTTTTGGCTTTGGCGAAAACATGTCGAGGAAACGTTGATTAGACTTCATTTCCACCTTAACGATGCCCTTGGCAGGATTAGCCTTTTGTGGTTTTGTTTTGGTTGGATTGTATTCATCGTCTTTCTTCGAAGCAGCCTTTCGACCTCCTTTCTGGCCAGCTCCAATCTTGCGGGAAGCTCTTCGGTTGGTGTTTCGAATTGACTTGTCGTAATCGGCATCTTCCTTCAATTGATTCTCCCATTCAACGATGAAGTCATCAAGATCTTGACACCAAAGGTCCTTTTCACTCAATTTCTTGAGTGTGTCGTGTTCCTCTTTCTTGCCAACCATCTGCTGCTTTAGTTTATCAACACGTTCTTGTGTCAAGGACCAGATAGGAAGCTTGTGAACAGTTAGTATTTGCCAGTTCATAGATGAGATAAAAGCTTACACCTAGAAGATAATCATAATCTCTTGCACCCGAATCTTCATCATCAGCAACCTCCTCCGTGTTATCAACCACATCGTCATCCTCGCCGGCCTTCTTAGCATCGCTTATCTTGGGGAAAGCTTCATAGCCACTCTTTCGTAGCTCGGCAACGAGGACTGGCTTCTTCTTCTTAGAGACAATCAGTTCGCCATCAATGATTTCAGTGACAAATCTGGCTTGGTTCTTGAGCTTGCGATACTCTGTATTTAGCTTCCCAAGCCAATATGCCTATTCAGTGTCAGTGAGAAGCTTATGCAAATATGTGAAGTAACAAACCTTTCGAGAAGTGTACATGTCCAGTCGGTACACATAATATTCCTCAAGAATGTCTTCGACTTTTTCGTATTTCTTGATTTGTCCACGTTGATCAAAAGCGACAAGATTCGAAGTGGCGACTGTCTTATTCAACTTAAAGCGCTCGGCAAGACCATCAGAAAGAGCTGATTTCATATGCTTTTCATCAAGTTGAATGACAAAGTGAACATTCTTGTGATCGTTGAACTCCTTGTAATCCTTGATAAAAGAAGGCACCTTCTCTGCCTTTATGATATCCTCAAGCTTGGCTTTGAAATCGTCGGTCCACATTCGAATTGGGAGCTCAGTAATGACAACCTCGTTGTCTCCGTCCTGGCTGACGATACCATTGAAACTATAACGATCTTGGCCCGCCGGTTCGGGAGTGCCTTTCCAGCCACGGAACCAGGGCATCATGGTCTCAAATGGCGCCTCCTCTCCATTTTGTTCTTCCAAGCGACCCATTCGACGCTTAAGATTCTTGACGACATCAACAGGATGATAATTTGGAATAGACGTACTCCAACCAGTTCCAATACCGTCAGCACCATTGAGGAGAACCATGGGCACTACAGGGCAGTACATCGTAGGCTCAATCTTGCGTCCATCATCAATGTTGTGTTCATAACATGGCTCGTCCAAGGCCGAGTAAACGCGACGCGCAAATGGCGAAAGTCTCGTGAAAATGTATCGAGGACTGGCAGAATCACTGCCTCCAGCCAATCTACTACCAAAACTTCCACTAGGTTCGAGACAATTGACATTGTTGGATCCAACGAAATTTTGTGCAAGACCGATGATAGTTTGATGCATCGATGCTTCACCGTGGTGGTAAGCTGTATTCTCAGAGACGTAACCAGCCAATTCAACAACCTTAGTATCCTTGGTAAGATTACGCTTGAAACAAGCATACATGACTTTACGCTGTCCAGGCTTAAGGCCGTCGATGACGGAAGGGATAGAACGTAGATTATCAGCCATACTGAAAAGGATCAATTCCTTGTTGACAAAATTGTCGTAAGTGATGCGCTTCGTTGAATGATCCAAGAAAGTCCCAGGGATGAAATTACCGAGCCACTGCTTTCGAGCATCGGCCTTCTTCTTGGAAAAAGCAAGATCGATCATGTCCTCTTCTTCTGCCTTCATGGTTTCGAACTCTCTCAAGTGGTCGTCAAGATTGCTGAAATATAGTTGACCTTCTTCAGGCGCACTTGTTCCCAAACCCTTGTAGTACTTGTGTTTCCAACCTTTGTCACCCTTGTGTCGCTCTTTCCACTCCTCGTATTGGGGCATGGTGAAGAACGATTTTGAGCTAATTGGTTTCTTAGGATTTGGACCCTTCCATACTTTAACGATAGGAGTGATAAATTCTCGGAAGAATTCAGGCAGCTTGAGTAAGCTGGGAAATTGCACTTGAAGAAAGTTGATCAGTAACCCTTTGATGTGACTTCCGTCATGATCTTGATCGGCCATGATCATAAGATGCCCATATCGAAGACCAACAGTTGTAGTGTAATTTGCTTTATGCTTGAGACCAAGGAATTGTTTGATGTTTTGAATTTCGGCATTCTTAGAAATCTGGTCGATGGACGCATCGCGGACGTTCAGCAATTTACCACGAAGTGGAAATACACCAATCCTATCTGGATCTAGAATGGCTCGACCTGCGACAGCAAGACCTTTGGCTGAGTCTCCTTCTGTCAAGATCAAGGTACACTGGTGGCCGTGCTTCGTACCTGCCAAATTGGCATCGACAAGCTTAGGGTTGCTCATACGTGAACGTCTGTTTCCATCGCTCTTTGCCAAAACCTGATCGGCTTTCTTCTGAGCAAAGTCGAGGATGTTCTGAACGGCATCGGTTTTAGCGACCTTCTTGAGGAACTCATCGCTGAGAACACACTTGCTGCCGAATGCTGACTTCTTGGTGGTCAGTTGCTCCTTGGTTTGCGATGTGAAGGCCGGATTTGTGATGAGGCAGTTGACAAAGAGGAATATGTGGTTCCTAATTTGATTGGCCTTCAAAGCCATACCCTTTGCATTCTTCTTTTTGACAACGTCGATAAGCTTATCGCAGATTTGATCGGCAATATAGTTAACATGAGTACCACCGGAAGTTGTGGCGATAGAATTCACGAATGACACCTGCTGGAAGGAGCCGTCAGAGACTGCAAAACCAATCTCCCATTTGTCATGAGACTTTGCATCATCGATGATGACTGTGTTCGCTACTGATTCCACGCCTTCCTCCAGGCCTCTCTCCTTGTTGATGGCTTTGGCATACATGGTGATGTATTTTTTGAAATCCATCTTGATGAGAGTGCCATTGAGGGATACCTTGACGCCTTTCAATGTACCCGCCATGTCATAGACTCTGCGCTTTACCAGTGCTTCGAAGTCGTCGTCAATTCCATCCATCTTGAATCTCTTGTAGTCGGGTATGAATGTGATTCTAGTGAAGTCGGAACTCTTGCTGGATGAGATTTTGGCCTTGCCCATCTTTCCCATGTTGTCTGTCCAGACCTGTTTATATCTCTTGCCTGTGTTGGAATCCTGGGTCTCCAGAGTGAATTCAGTACTGAAAATATTACAAAGCTTAGCTCCGTATCCGTTACGACCTCCGGTGGTCTTCTGTTCATCATCATCATAATTGGATCCCGTCAATAGGTGACCAAAGATCATCTCTGGAATGTAGATTTTTTCTTTCTATCACAAACATTTAGCAAGTGCCACGAGTTCAACAAGCCGGTAAGTACTTACTGCGTGGACCTCAACTGGTATACCACGACCATTGTTCTCGACACTGATCTCTCCCTTTTCTCTATCAACCACAACCTTGATAGAATTCATGGAGCTATCACGCTGCTTGTTATCGGCAGCATTGACCAAAATTTCGTCAAAAATCTTGTAGAGACCAGGCACAAAGGTGACTTTTCGGAGCTCCATCTGTGAAGTCTCTGAATTGAACACCCACATCTGCTCTGTTGTGGCTTCCACAGATCCAATGTACGTATCTGGACGTTTGATGATGTGCTCTAATTGGGTGAGCTTCTGGTATTGGTCTGTCGCACTTTTCTTTACTGCAGCCTTGGTCTCGGAAGGACCGTCTAGGTTCATGCTTTCATTTTCGAGCTCCATCAAAGGCTTGCTTGAGGGTTTTTTGACAACAGGAGCCTTTTTCTGTTTCTTCGCGCTTGGAGGGGTATCAAGTAAGGCATCGTCGTCATCGTCAACATCAGAATCGTCGTTGTTCGGTGGCTCATCTTCGTCGTCGCTATCAGGCTTTGGGCGCTTCTTCGTGAGAGATTTGGGTTTGAGAGTTGTCTGTACCATCTTCTTGGGCACAGCTTTGGCAACCTTTGCGGCCTTTGGGACTTTTGGTGCTTTAGGGGCTGCGGCCTTCTTTGGACCAGGTTTGGCTTTTGGCTTCTGCGAAAATTGCTATTAGAACCATAAAATCAATGTGCGACAACTCCATATACGCGCTCTAGCAGCAAGAGAAGATAGTATCAGATGAGAGGGTATCTTACGGAAACAGGAGCAGGAGAGAATGGGTCCGAGTCGCCCTCATCGAAGACCGACTCGTCCATGACGGTGTCCTCGAAGTCTGCCATTATTGCAGCGCGCGACGCGTTGCAAAGAATAGCGTCCAGGGGCAAAAATATCAAATGTGGAGGTTGTCAGATGCAGTCCGTGATGTTTAAGTCTCCATAAAGAACGTCGTGGAGTTGGACTGACTGTCAAAGTCGTAGAACTGAGTGATGTGCTCGAATTGTCGCCGAGCTCGAGATTAATGTTCGCGATCGCAGTCAAAAGTCGGTGGTTGCTATGTGTTGAGTTGGTAAACAAATAAATTCGCGCTAAGCCTCCCGGCCATCAAACCAGGGGCAGACACGCGTGATTATGGTCACGTGTATATCGTGAGGTTTTGGTTTCGCTCCAGGCTATTTTTATGGCTTGCTTAGTGATCAACTTCAAATTCAACGTCACGCTGCTCCGTACAATCATCGCCCGAAGTGGTCACGATAGAATCACAATAAGAGAGCGAAAGACAGACGGAGAGAGCGACTGGAGATTTTGCGGTAGCAAAAAAGGTCCCGACAAGTGGCTGCAATGATCCGCCATCCAGCCTCCGCAGCGTTCTACAACAACACCCCCGTCTCCAAATATATCATCCACCATCATACAACATGCATCCCACGCGTTCCTGAGTTCCTGAGATCTGAAACGGGTCTCAACGGCTGTCACAAGATCTTCTAGCAAGTCAACGATGCAGCCTCTGATCTTTGTATGACGGACACCTAAAATGGAAACAAGATGCCGTTTGTCGGCCCTCTGAGATGCGCCCCAGGACCATTCTGAGATGTGAGAAGGAGAGGGAGACGCAGCCCAGCTGCGCAATGCAGTGCCACAGAAGAATGGAAGGACGCACCCTATTATCCATTTGGTTCTGGGAATTGGCTTTCACACCGAGGACTGCACCGCCAGGATATCGGCATGGTCGATATAGGCATTGAGCGTTCAGCATTGAGCATTCACTATTCACCATTCAGTATAGAGCATCGCAGGCACCATGACTTGCATCCTGCACACAGGCATTCTCGCACTGCGTCGCCCAGTGCAAAAGTCATGTCACTCCGTTTGTCGAGGGGGACTTGCAGCAACGTGGTTGGCCTGAAGCACAAAAGCCCGCTTCAAGGGGGGCAAGCGGGTAGCTGCATAGCAAGAGCATCGCAAGAGTATCGTAGGGGCAGATGAGCCGAATTGCTTGTCTGGCTTCTCTGCACTGACTGTCTGCTGCTAGAGACATCGACTCGAGAAGGAGAAGTCACACAGTTTCCGTGGCACGGCTTGGGTTGGCTTGGGCCGGCTTGCCTTCTACCCATTGCCATTGCTGTTGCTCATAGGGTGCTGGGCATGATGTGTCGGCTGATGATGTCTCTGTCGTCGTCGGTGTCGGTGTCGATTGTCGATTGTCGATTGTCTCCATCTCACTTTCATCTCAAACACTCACTCACTCACCATGACGACTTCCTGTCCACGTCTCCCCCATCTTGCCAGCCAAGCGACTGCCGGATGCCATCTTGAAAGAGAGCGGTGATGTGGGAAGCGGCTGTCTCCCGCTTGCATGCAGGCGATGCATGGCCTCACGATGCAGCCTCCAACTGACAGCTGCAGTCCCCGGCTGAGATGCAGACATAGGATGCTCGTACTTACTTCTCGAAGGCACGAAGAAGACGGTGAGCATCAAGGGTCCTGGGGTTATGGGCGGCCACAGACATTGAACCTCCCTACCTTTGGCCGGGGGGCTGAGTGCAGGTGAGAAGCGTCAGATTGCCTTTCTGCGTGTTGCCAGCTTGTTGAATGCAATGCCATAGATGCCCGTGTCTTGCTTGACAAGCCCAGCCCAGCCCAGCTCAGCTCAGCTCACGTGCAATCGAGTAGTAGCATGAAGGGGAAGAGTTTCTTTGTCTCGCTCCGCCGGAACATAGGCCCTCCCCGGCAGCGACTGCAGCCAGCCGTGAGAGAAGGGCCAGTGTCATTTGCCTGCCTCTCTGCACTCAAACACGCCAGCTCCAGACACACTGCACTCACTGTCTGCCCACACACACTCACACACTCACACACTCACCCACCAACCCCCCTGCAGGCCGAAAGCACCTCATGCACACCTCATGCCCCTGGTTGCCATGTTCCAAATTAGATTCCGCAGTTCCTGTGAGACGTCTTGCCTCGATCTCTGCTCTGGAAGCCGGCTGCGATGTGTTGCTCAATGGACCTGTTGGCTCCAGTCAGCGGGCACGGGAGCGGAGAAGATTCACAGAATCGCAGAGAGCTCTTGCGCATCGTTTGATGTGGAAACCTCGTCAGCCTGGCTCTTGTCTAGCCCACGTATTCGTGCCCGTATCCAGATTTCTCCATAAGAGGAAACATCGCCTTGACAGAAACAGAGAGAGAGGAAAAGGGGGACCAGTTCGTCCACGGCCACCAAACATTCACTCAAAACCTCTCATCCTCCTAGGGTCGGCATTAGATCACGCACTGGCAAGCCTCTCGCCTCGACTATAGAAGAAGCGGTGGGCGTACAAACGGAGTGCATATCTATCACAGGTCGACTCCAAGACATCGACAACAAAGAGGCGTCCATACCGAGAGAGTGTTGGTAGCTATCAAAGACACCCTGAGACATTCGACATCCTTGAACTGGAAGCTGGCTCACCGCTATCGCCATCTTACTATCGAAGCAGCTTTCAATTCTTGCTCAAAAGCAGCTCAGCATCTCTTGAAAACGAATCTCTTTCAACACCGGACCTGTTTGCCAGCATAAAAGCGCTAGCTCGCACCTCTTCTGTGCCAACGCTGCCACTCCCTGCAACCTCCTATCTTTCTGGAAATCCACTCGGCAGCGAAGAAGCCTCTACCGAACTTGCAGAATTAGAGGCTGGAAGAGCCTGAAGTTCAATCTCACCGCCATGTTTTCCGTGGCATCACTCCTCAACCCTGCCGGTAAAAAAGAGTCCCAATCTAGTGGCTCTCGACCTCCATCAAGTCCTTCTTCATCGTCGCTCTACACCACTTCACCGTCATCCTACGGGTCTCCTCCCCTTTCCAACAGACCCAATCTCGTCTTCAAGCAGAAGATGACGAAGGACGGGGCTGTATTTGTGAAGGGCAAGACCAAAGGCACCGTCAATTACCCTCCGTTTGACGTCCTAGATGAGAAAAGCAACCGCCTGGCCCAGAAATTCCAGGTCAAGTACCTTGGATCCATCTGGGAGTACGCTCGTCATATTCCTTACAACAGCGAGAAGAAGACCTTTCTTGACAAGACTGGCCGAGAGAGTTTTGAGGGTATGACGACACCATGCCTTATCCAACGATTGGATATCCTTAGCTGACTCCGTTCGCAGTCTTCCAGTACGAATTCAAAGTTCCCGAAGAAGACAAGGTTTATACAGTGATGTGGGACTACAATAACGGACTCGTTCGCATCACACCCTTCTTCAAATGCTGCAAATATTCCAAGGTAAGATCAACTCCAGAGGTTCACGATTGCTCCGTCATTGACTCTTCCCAGACCACGCCAGCCAAAATGCTCAACATGAACCCTGGTCTCAAGGATATCACTCATAGTATTACTGGGGGCGCTTTGGTTGCACAAGGTACGTAAAGAGGTTCTCAAGTCGTTGGATTATTCTTACCAAGGAAATAGGATACTGGATGCCATACTCCTGCGCTCTAGCCGTCTGTGCGACATTTTGCTCTCACATTTCTGGTGCTCTTATCCCCATCTTCGGTCCAGACTTCCCATCTCAGTGTGTCCCTCCTGAAGCACCGGAGCATGGCCGTATGATCATCGACCCTTCAATCATCGTTGAAGCGACGGCGCAGGCTGAGCGGTACCGCCGACATTATAGCAGCCAGACATGCAAGAATTCGAGTCGAGACAGCTACTCACCACAGCAAGGAGCACTAGATCGACTTTCTAGCATGCACACTACGCCCGACGCTCATCTCAACAAGCGTCTCCGCCTGAAGAGAACATTTGGAGGCGAATCTCCTTATACCGATACCGAAATCGATCGCGCTGGAAGTGAGACAAGCGGCGATGGCTATTTTAGCCCATCGTCACCTAGCCCAAGGCTGATACACCGATCAACATACAGACATCTAAATGCACACACACACAGCTTGACATCATCTCGCAACTTCAACATCTCTCCAGCAGCAGCGGGACCCAATCCACTGCTGACGGCAGTGCCACGGTCTATGGGCTTCAGCAGTATCAACGCCCTGTCGAATACTGGATGGCAGTCGAAGAGAAGAGCCGAAGAGATCGACGCCGACGACGAGTACGAGAGCAACGACGATAAAGCAAGTGTCGATAACAGCAACCCTCCATTATCTGCCTCGTCTGAAGAGAAAGAAAAGGAGAGCCCTGATGCGAAGAAGGACGATCAAGATCACGATGAAGATGTCAGGATGGAAGATGTCGAGGCAGCCGACAGCGATAAGAAAGCCGCATACCTCTTGATGAACCTCAACCTCAAAGATCGCGAGTCGGCTGCCATGGAGCCGGAAGGCCCTCGAGTCAAACGTCTACGTGCCACTTCAATGTAATATACCTTGATTTCCTACAGTCTCCTCTCGGTCTACAGAACGGAACAAGCAAACAATCAAAACATATCAGGTGCGCTTCAACAATTTGTGCGGGGGAGAAAGATCTAGGTTTTCTTTTTGTAAACGGGGGAGAAAGAAATGGGTCGGTAGGAGTATCTGTCTGCGTGGGATTCGTCATCTGTTCATACGATTTTTGGTTTTTGAGGTTTTGATGACATGACATTTTCCTCTTTCTTTCTCTCGCACGGCCGTCCGTTCATATTGACATTTAGAATCTTCTCTCGCTTTTTGTAACTATAGTTGGTAATGTGAAATTCTTTTAGTTTTATTCTTACTTTTACTTCACTTCAGTTCTGGTAATGTCTAGTCCAGTCCGAACCAGTCCAGTTCATCTCCACCTCCAGTCCATCCCCACCTCTCTTTCTCTCTTCGGTTCCCGAATCCTCCTCGTGTTACCCTCCCCTCCCCTCCCCTCCCCTCCCCCTCCCCGCTCTAACCAAGGCAAGGCAAGGTAAGCCAAAGCAAGGCTAAATACGGTGAGGTACCCGTACGTAAAAAGATGCTTAAATTAACCCCCCTTCCCCGGCTCGCCTATTCTTCCTCTTTCCTTTTCCCTCTCTTCTCTCACTTCTGCTTTAACTTCGGTTGTGCAACGCGGTGTTTTGGAGTTCCTCGCGGCTCGCGAGTCAGTCTGTCAGTCTGTTCGTCACCCGAGTCGAGACGCGTTACCTCCCCGTTTCTCCTTTAAACAATCCGAAGTTTGCTTGCTACATGGCGAGGAGCGCGAACGAGGGGAAGGGGGAGGTTACTCGTGTCTCAGGATATACACCCCCCTCCCCCCCACTCTCCTTATCATGCAAAATGACTTGGGTTTTTGTTGTTGTTATTATAAGAAGCATAAGAAGCATGGCATAGTAGTGTGAGCATGAGTTTGAGTTGGTCAGCTCGTACCAGGAGAGTTGGAGAACTGAAGGAAGAGAGATCTCCGACGTCGGCAGAGACAGAGATAGAGACAGAGAAAAAGATGGAGATGGAGGGAGAGGTGTGTCTTTTTATAACTCTTTTAGTTTTTTCCCTTTTTTTTTTAGGTCTACCCAAGTAATTAAACAGGTAGGCTTTCTTTTCCTTTTCCTCCTTTTTTTCTTTCTTTTTGGTTTCTTCTACCTAAGGACTTAGGTTGTCAACGCAGCAGCCTTCTTGCGCTTGAATTCCTTCACCCACTCTTCGGCCCGAGCCTTCGGTACGACGAAGATCCTCACCACCTCATCGACGACCACGACGCTACCCGAACTCAGGATCTTCAGCAGTGTCACTTTCCGC
Source organism: Pseudofabraea citricarpa (assembly GCA_029641185.1). Taxonomy (NCBI): domain Eukaryota; kingdom Fungi; phylum Ascomycota; class Leotiomycetes; order Helotiales; family Dermateaceae; genus Pseudofabraea; species Pseudofabraea citricarpa. The sequence goes on along the minus strand of JAPWGK010000021.1, from coordinate 444,920 downwards.
CCGACCTTGATCAGCCCGCCCGTCGATGTCTCCATGTAGCACTCCACGCTGCCCGGTCTATACAAGGCCTCGCGATCCCACGGCAGCGGCAGGATATAATCCAGGTGCTGGCCCAGCGTGTCGAGCTCGTTAAAGGCCTTGATGAAGTCCGACTCGAGATGCAGCGGGTATAGCAGCACGGCGGGGAAGGCCAGTGTCGATTTCGGGTCCACTGGGTCTGGCACTAGCTCGATCTTCGCATCTTCCATCTCAGGCGGCTGTGCAGATTTCTGCGTCTTGATCCCGCGCGCCTTCAGTGCGGCATTCAACGTATATATCTCTCGCAGCCGTCGCTCTTCTCGCTCGGCTTCACGTTTCTTCCGCGCTTGTATCTCGTCGTTCTTCTTGAGGATCTCGCGAGCCATGGCTTGCAGTGCTGCGTTTGCAGCGTCGATCGATAGGCCTCGCGCACATGCGTCGTCAGCTTCTTCAATGCGGCCCAGCTTCAACAGCGCCTTGGAACTGCGGTAGAAGGCCTTGACGTTCTTCGGGTTCAAACGGAGCACATTGGCGCAATCGAGAGTGCAGCTGCGATAATTCTGCAGTTCGAGATGACACGCCGCGCGATTCGACAGACACGCTTCCAGGACCTTGACCTCTTGCTGCTCGTCCTTCTTGTCCCCCTCGCCCTTCTGTCTCTTCCGCACCTCGGCGAGCAATATCGCTATGCCTTTAGTATAGAACTCCTTGGCGTCCTTCCAGCTCTTCTCGGCGTACGATTCGTTACCGCGCTCTTTAAAGCCCGTCGCGACTTCGAGCGGTGTTCCTTCGTACGCCAGCGCCTTCAATGCTTCCAGATCATCATTCTCCTCGAGCTCCGTCATAAACAGCGGCGATTTATTCAGGTCTGCCAGCATCTCAGCGCCCGTCTTCGTTCGCGCATCTGCCAGCGCTGGCGGCAGTGCAGGTGTTGGTCCATCAGCTGGATTCTGCGCTGTGCTCTTCTGCGCCCCGTACGCGTTCAGTGCCTGTGTGAGCAGGTCTGGCCCTGCACCTGCAGCATCTTGCCCTTCCGAGACTTTCAGGTCGTCTCGGATCTCGTCGGAGAGCTCTTCGATCTTCATATTTGCGTTACTGCGACTGTGGCTGGCTGATGTCAATTGAAGCTTTTTCGACAAATTTTTGGGAGGCGGGCTGGCGGGGTGGGGTGGAGCGGGGATGTTTTCTTATCGCGTGTTATCTTAGCTTTGTTTTGGCATGGCTGGTGGGATGACGATAGATTTCGCGTGAAGTGTTTATTGATGAATTTATTGCTAGAGCTTGATTTGCTTGATGAAGTCTCTTGGAAAGAGAAAGATTGATCTTGGTCCATACTGAGTAGTCTGCTGTTCAGTAGTGCTTTGGTGTCTGGATGCTTTGATTCCTCGTCGTCTTACCCAACACCCCTCCACGTGCTCTCCCCCTCACTTTTACCCCTTTTCAATCCTCGCCTATCGCTTACGTTCCTCGTTAATTGCCTAGGCGGGCAGTCTTACCGGACTTAGCGGCCTTATAAATCGTCCGGGCTTGTAAAAGTCCGAAGCTGAGTGGGCAGAAGTACAGGCTTTGAAATCAAGAGGGGTTGTTGCACATGGCAAGATCCCAGCACATCCCCAATTCGCGATCGCATCATCAAGTGCGGGAATGACATAAAACCAATGCTCTCTATCTTTAGTAGTATAAAGACATATACATCTTCCCTCCTTTCATCCTCTTCTCCGTATTCTCGAACTTAAGTAGTCTCCAATTCTCCAATTCTCCAATTCTCCCCCCACACATCATTTTCACGTGATACGTACTTATACTTTCAACAACCACCACCCACCCATCTTTCATCATGGCAGCAGCAGTAGCAACACCCCCCAAGATCACCCTCTACACGAACTACGGCTGCCCATGGGCCCACCGCGCCCAGATCGCCCTGGCGGAGCTGAAGCTGGACTTCGAGACGGAGCTGATCGATCTATCCAAGCCACGGACGCCTGAATATCTGGCCGTCAACCCGCGCGGACTCGTGCCAGCGTTGAAGTACAACGACGAGATCATCACTGAGAGCAGCATCATCGCACAGTTCTTGGCTGACGCACACCCATCGCACCTGGTCAAGAGCAGCGCCGACCAGGGCGGCCCCCTGCAGCGTGCCCACATCAACTTCTTCGTCGACGCCTTCTTCTCCTAGGTGCTGGCCAACCTATGGCCCGTTGTCAGAGCCCCCGTGGCCGAGAAGGCCGAGCTGGCTGTCAAGTTGACCGAGAGCATTGTGAAGGAGCTCGAGCCGTTGCTGGAGGATGCGGCGCCGTTCTTTGGCGGCAGCAGCAAGCTGACTCTTGCTGAGGTATGTCTTCTCCCTTTTTGTTCGGCAAACGGTTTGATTAATGCTGGTTTGCTTTTTTCGTCTAGGTGCAAACTGGATCCTTTATTCTCAGACTCCTCTCTTTCCCAAAGTATGAGCGTTTGTTTCCCGCTAGCGTCCTGAGTGACTGGGAGCAAAAGGCCCCAAACTTCTGGAAGTGGGCCAATGCTGTTGTCAAGGAGAAGAGCGTCACCTACATCTGGGACGAGAAGGTTGTCGCCGAGGGAACTCTGGCTCGATTCGGGCCAAAGGTTTAGATTATAGGTATTGGTGAGTAAGCTGAGCTGAGAGGCTGCAGAGTGTCTGAAATAGCTGAAATTGATGCATTGGAATTATCTTGGGTTTTGCTCTTCTTTCTTTTTATGCTTGAGGAATTGTGACTCTGGATATTGCCCAAGAAGATATCTTGGAGACGTGAGTTCCATGAAAGTGAGCCATGCGGTAGTGTGAGGACCATCAAAGTTAAGCCTCTTGTATGGAATCCTGGAATGTGAGCCACTCAGAAGATCCTATGCACAATGCCCGGATCTTTAAGAAATAGAATATTATCTGGATTGAGATTGTGGCTATCTTTCTTGCACGCAAATAGACTGGAATAGCCAAGTAATGTTGAGGAGTATCCATTAAGTGCAGATTAGCCGAGATATGAAGAAGCATTAGGATGCATAAAGTACTCAGAATGAACATAACTTCTGGGGAGCATGAAGAGAAGGATCTGACAATAATCCCATATCGTGTAGATAGACAGCATAGCTACTGCAAAGTATATGGCCCTAATATCCGAACAATCGTAATCGCAGTCATCATACAAGAAGGCATTCTAGGAAAAGCAAAGCATTTGTATTCTCATCTACCACTAGTCTCTGATGTTCTAGTTTCTGATATTCGAATCTCTGATGTTCGAATCTCTGATGTTCGAGTCTCTGATGTTCGGGCAATCGTCAATCATCAGCCAATCGTCAGCTGATCGCCTATCTCATAAGGCACCCATCTAAACTATCCATACATGAAGAAGAAGAAAAAAAACGGTATCATGCCATTCAAGCATCTCGTTCCGTCTCAGCCTTTCTCCCATCAGGCACCCATTTGAACTATCCATACATGAAATAAACACCATACCACGCCATTCAAGCATCGTGCTCCGTCTCTGCCTCGGCTTTTGTCTTTACCTCTGCCTCTGCCTTGGCCTCTGCCTCTGCCTTGGCCTCTGCCTTTAGCTCAGCCTTTCTCTCACGGCGGCGGCGATTGCGACGACGAGTACGCTCCTTCTTCGCAGCCGTCTCCTCGTCGACCTTCTGCTTGGCAGCTCTAGAAGCAATCTCCATCTCCTCCATAACCTCTCTCTCGGCGCGGTCCATGCACTCCTGGATCTCCTCTGGAGTCAAGCCCTTCTGAATCTCGTCAAGGAGTTCCATGCTGTCTAGAATATGAGCGCGCTGCTTGTCGAGGAGGGCTTGACAGCGGTCTTGACTGGCTTGGCACTCAGCTAGTAGCTCCTCGATGGATTTCTCACCAGGCTTGTTGCTGTTGCCAGTTGGTGTTCCAACAGCGCTGGTGCTGGTGGGAGTCTCCTTGGCAGCGGTGCCGTCGCTGGATGCAGATGCGAGAGCAGCAGAGGCCTCGGCGAAGAAAGAGCGGAGGTCTGGTGGCTGGAACTGAGCAGCGATCTGGACCGGCTTGTATTCGGCGTCGGGTCTGGCCTTGCGAGTTGGTGGTAGCTTTGAAAAAACGACCAGTTCATCTGTTATGGTTGGGAGCGCAGCCTTGGTAGCTGTCTCGCTGCTGACTTGGGGTTCGTGCTTGGCCTTGGCGAGCTCCTTCTCCGTCTTCTTCTCGTGCTTGACGTTTCCTTCCTCCATTGCGCCTTTGCCGGATTGGCCCTTCTTCATTTCCTTCTTCGCTACGGCTCGTGGCTCTTCCCGGGACTCTTTGTCACGGTTCTGCTCTTCCTTTGCGTCTTTGGCGGCTTGGGCGTTCTTGTCTTGCTCTCGCTCGAGTGCTCTGGCTTTCAAGACTTCACGGACTTCTTCGTCACGGCGCTCTTTTTCTGCCTGGGCCTTCAAAAGACGTTGTTGATTCTCTGCGTCTTTGATGGATCGGGCTTCCTTGTTCTGCTCGCGCTCGCGTGTTCTAGCCTTCAAGATTTCGCGGACCTCTTCGCTACGACGTTGTTGCTCAAGTGGAGTCTTCAAACGCTGCTGCTTATCCTCTGCGCGTTTGGCGTGTTTGGTTTCCTTGTTCTGCTCTCGGTCTTTCTCAGCTTGCATCAAATCCTGCACCTCCTTCTCGCAGCGTTCTTTTTCTTCCAAGAGCTTCTTTTCTTTCTCCTTCTCTCTTTCGAATTGCGAGTGCAGATACTCCTGCATAGCCTTGAGGTAGCGCTGTTCCTCCCGCTGCGACTCAACTCTGCGCTGGAGTCTCTGCTCTTTGGCTTCGGTGTGCCTGGCTACGCGCTCTAGATGACGCAGGGCTCTGGCATTCTGCTCCTCGATTATCTTGCGTGTCTGGTCTTCTAGGAGGTCCAATCTTGAAGCGGCAGGAGTTGCAGTTGCAGTCGTGGGGTTGGTGGGAGTTGAAGTTGTGAGCGTGGTGGGAGTTGGAGGGTTGAAGGTGGTTGCGGTGGCAGCAGAAGTAGTAAGCGGAGCGGTTGTCGTTCCCGGGGTAGCGCTGGTAGATTGAACGGGGGTAGACGTCGTCAAAGAAGAGCTGGCTTCGCTTGCTTGGGCTTTTTGCATCTCTTGGATACGTGCCCACATGCTCTTTGGCGGCAGAGAAGCGGAACCCTTGTGAAGCAAAAAGAAAACGCGTCAGATGACTGAGTCGGAAGATATCTATTGCAGGTGCGCCGCGGATAGGCAAACTTACGGTATTCATTAGATCGTCTTTAACGTTGCGCTCCGTCTCGCGAACATCATTGTCCTTCTGCTTCTCCTCCTCCTTCTTCGCGTTGGAGGTAGAGGCGCCGCCCTCACTAGCGATCTTAGCCGTCGAACAACCCATATCGTCAATGATCTTAGGGTGGTAGGGCACTTTCATGCGGTGGCTATTGGACATAACGAGATGCCAGAAGCTTGAAAGGGTTGAAAGAGGTTTAGATCATGAGAAAGAAAGTTGTTGATGGGAATGACGCGGGCGGGAATAGGTTAGGTTGGGGGAATTGTCAAGTGAGTGCACGGCGCACGGACGTTTTATATCCACGCCTCATCTATTTGCTTCTGTCCCTTTTCTCTCTCTCACGGGACTGGGAAAAGCTTCGTGCCTTAACTGAAGAGAGACAGAGATCCCTGAGTTGGCATGCAGGTCGGTCGGCTATGCCACTACCCACCCTCCTCATGTTTGTGGAAAACCTCTCAAGCAAATATATTCAACAAAGTCAAAGAAGTCCATAACTCAAATACTCCTTCAGTATATCACCCCGAAGCCTCAAGTCCATCCATCCTCTGAGGCCTATAAGTATATTCCGAGCCAAAAGCCAGCGAGGAAGATTTAAGCGACGAGAGCTAATATGCCTGCTAAGCGACACCGAGCTGGCTAAGCGATGACATAGCACACGCCGCACTTGAAGCACGTCGAGTCTCCTTCTCTTGCCTCGGGAGAGTAAAGAGGTCATTTCGGGGGGGGGGGGGGGGGGGGGGGGGATTTGCATTTTATTAAAATCCAAGGCAACGTTGATTCATGCTTTGGGGGATGGACTTGGAGCACTTGGGATTGTGGTCAAAGCTAGTGAGGCCATAAATCACCAGGAGGACCAACTCATCAGACACAGCAAACCCCAGAAAATTGATCAACTTACAGAGAGAGAGAGAGAGAGAGAGAGAATCATCCGTTCAACAGCTCAGGTACCTATACCTACGGGTCGTATACATAACCACGATACCTCTCTAGCAACAGCATACTTACAGCAACACTACATCAACATGAATCAAACCACCCCATCCATCTCTCTCTCCCCCTCCATAATCAAACCATCGCATCAAGAACAACCAAAAGAACAAAACCAGGCACCCTCTCATGACCCAGAATCCAACTAAGTAGCCATAGAAAAAGAAAAAAAATAGAAAAAGAAAGAAAGAGAAGAAAAAAAGAGAAAAAGCAAGAGAGGGCAACGAAGGGAAATCTCACTTTCCTTCTGCTTCTTCTTCTTCTTCCAAGCCCCCCAACAAAAAAAAAAAAAAAAAAGACAGATATCGTCTATGACGAGTGATGAATCACAAGTCATATGCTGTCTGAAAGAGAAAAGACAGATAGAATAAGAAGTGGGGTTTCGAATCCTGACTTTACCTCGCTACCTACCTACCTACCTACCTATCTATCTACCTCATGACCTACCTAGGTAGGTAGGTAGTTCAAGCAACAGATAAGATTACCAAATCAACCACGATAGAGTCTAATATCCAATGTCCAATTCCCCATCTAAACACGTAAACATACAGCGGTATTATCTACCTCAAACCTCGATCTTCGATCTTCGAACAGCCCTAATAATACATAGCCCAACGGACGAATCACAGCTAGACGGTGTAATATCCCTCCTAGTAGTACAGTAGTATTTCAGTATTTTAATATACCATACCATACCATGCCGTGCCGTGCCGTGCGATGCAGCCAGTCTAAAACTTCTTTTAAAAACTGCTGAATACCAATTCCACGCTTAGCTACGCTACGAGTAAGCGGGTTAGCTGATCTTACAAGGAGGTAGGTAGGTAGGTAGGTAGTTGAATTACATCAAAGGTACGAAGCAGCGAAGCGATGTACGTACGTACCACTCGAGCGGATAATAGGCGAGCGAGTATATTATATTATTATATTATCATCAAGACACCTTCAAGTGCCGCTTGCTACCTTTCGAGCTGAGATGAGATAAGAACAGCCATGATCAGAGTACAACGAGTCAGAGCATAGACGCTGCATCGCAATAGCGAGCCTACCACATCACCAAACACCTTCAAGTGCCACCTTTTGAATGAAAATAAACTTAAAAACCATTCATTTCAATTCAATTCTTCACCATCATTTAGGTATCTGTATCTAGACCAAACCCAGCCCGCGCACGCTGAATCTTTGCAATCAAAGGACCATCCTATCCTGCTTCCCATATTTCGCTGTACTGTTCCCATCGCTCTTCAAATACCGGCCGACCGACCATCCATCCAACCAACCAAATCCACTCCCAAATTAGACCAGTCCGTCGTAGAGAGATAGTGCAGAAACGATCGTCTCGTCACGTTTGCTTCCCTCCTTGAACTCCTCCATATCTAAACTGCCGTTCTCATCCTTGTCCATCATGCGGAAGATCTTCTTGACTCTCTTCTCGGGTGTATCTTCATCAGCCGGTAGCTTCACCATAGATCCAACCTATTGAGGTTAGCGAATTCTTCACCATCGCTTACGAAGCTCTTTAACCGATGTCGTACGCCAAGACGTAGCCAACGAACACGTGATGTGGGGGGTGAAACTCAAACATACCATCTTGTAGATGGCCTCAACAATTGCCAACATCTCATCGTAGCTGATCTTGCCATCTCCATCAATGTCGTACAGTTGGAAAGCCCAGTCCAGCTTGTCCTCCATCTTGCCCCGACTCGTCACACTCAGCGCGCAGATGAACTCTTTGAAGTCGATCGAGCCTGACTTGTCGCTGTCGAAGACATTGAAGACGTAGTCGGCAAATGATGATGGGTCACCGAAGGGGAAGAATTGTCTATAGATCTTTTGGAACTCCTCCTTTGTGAGCATGCCAGAAGGGCAGTCCTTTAAGAAACCTAGATTGAAGCGCGTTAGCTATGATTCTTCTAGCGAGCCAAGAAATCATACCCTTATACCATTGTTGCAACTCCTTCTTGTCGAAGTGCGTAGATCTTTGAAGTTCACCGAGCTGCTCTTGAGAGAGCTTAGATTGTCTGGGATATCTGGTTAGCTCATCATCCGACTCGGCTTCTGTATCCTCTGCGGCGCGCGAAAAACGGGATCGAATGCTCGAGTTGCTGATTGCTCGGGGTAATCCTTGAACGAGATTGTCGTAAGAGCCCATCCTCTGGAAGTAGCGCAATGGCGATCCATTATCATTGCTGTCTGGAGATCTTGGTGATCTTGGTAGTCGGGTAGGCGAGCTATCCAAGCTTCTCGAGTACTCTTCAGACAAGTGATCCTTGGAGTATCTCTTTAGAAGCGGCGCGGCCTTTGGCTTGATGGTAAACATGTCTTCCAATGGAGCAATGCCGTCATTCTGTCTCATGTACCTGAACAGCTTCATACACTCGTCGTCTAAGCCAGGTGGGCAGATACTGAGAATGGGAAAGACTTGGAAAAGCGGTAGAATATGACTGAAGATGATCGCTTGGAAGATGTATAGCCAGTACTTTCGTTGACTGTAGAGCGGTATTTGCCAGAGCGCCATGCAATCGCGTATGGTGCCGGTTGCTTTTGCTTTCTCTTCCAGCTCTGCAAGATCGAGTATGGTGAACGCGGGTTGAGAGGAGAGGCGCACAAGGGCCCTTGTGAATGGCTGGCCCTTCATGGTTGGCGTGTCGGTGGGTCGCCTCGCTCTGAAGGAGCTTGTGTTGTTTGTTGCGGTGGTTGTGCCATGATTCCCAAATCTCAGTTGCTCTTGTTCCGCTTGTTGGTGATGTCGTCGTCGTCCTGAGGTATCGAGGCATCGAGGCACCGATTTACGTTGCGCTTGCGGAGGAATATACACACGGGTGAATAAAAAATCAGACACTCACGATTTTCCCATATTCACTCCTCCTTATTCTATCAACAACAACAAATGTATGCGGCGTGGTTCGTAAACGTCAACAAAGATGCGGCAGGGCCGGGAAGAATAGACGCGACCTGCTCAACACTTCACAGTCAGACACAAATTGCGAACAAGAAGAAGGAGAGTAAAGAAGGGGGGAGACGGACCAAGAGGGAGAAGTTGAGAGGGGATATTCGCGCACCACAGTGGGGAGGGATGCAGGTACGACGAGGCTGGAAGGCGAAGAAGGTCGTGGGCGTGGCTTATACAAGCAACACAGGAATCCGGTTCGTGGTTCGTGGTTCGTCGTTGTCGCACGTAGGCAGAGAGGCGGGCGGAGTCGAGCAGCTTCACGCTCCTGTACACCTGGGCCTGGTAGGCTTGCGACTGCGTCTTCTGGAGGTGTCGTGGGTATCTGTTATTGTGGCATTGACAAGGTGGTGGAGGAGGAGGAGGAGGTGGTGGTGGTGGTGGAGGAGTGAGGTCAGGTTAAGTGGGCTAGGGTAAGTCAGGTCGCCTGGTTCGGGTCGGGACAACAAAGACAAGACAAGAGAGTAGTCAAGTACGGTACAGTAATTGGCGCTGGGTCGTGGACTGATGCTGGAGGCTTGATGCTTGGTGCTTGGTGCTTGATGCTTGTGCCTGAGGGGGGACTTTGGGGGACTTTGAGGGGACCTGTGACGGGGGTGTATCTTTGACTGGGACTGGGACTGGGACTGGGAACGGACACAAGGCTTGGGGATTGGAGTCTTTTTCTTTCTTGTGGGAGGAGGGTGGAAGGCGGAAGGTGGAAGGTGGAAGGTGGAGGGATGATGCATGGAGGAGGGATGGAGGGATGGAGGGACGGAGGGATGATGATGGCGAAAGAAGACAGACCTGGGCCGTGGCCGTGGTCGTGGCGGGGCAAAAAGTGCAAGAAGAAGTGCAAGATGTGCACGGCGTGTTTCGACAACCGTAATGGAGGCTGAGCACCCAGTGATTGGTTAAGCGACACTGCTCACTTGCCTCTTTTGACTCTTTTGGCTCTTCTCTATGCTGGGCCTCCGACGCAAGAGCCTCATCATGGCCACCATCCAGTCCAGTCTACGTACGGTACGGGTCTTTTTTGTTTGTTGTGAGGCGCAATAGGGCTGATGATGTTCTCACTCAAGCATCCATCCATCCTGCACATCCACAGCACAGCACAGCACAGATCCCACATCGCTCCATCGATCTCGTCATCGCCAGGAAGCGGTACATGTAACATCACGTGCCCACCTTCCGTTTTCCCTCCTTCTTGTTGTTCCCGGTCGGCACTGCACTGCACTGTATCACCGTCGCCATCGCCATCGCCATGTTGGGGAAGTTGCCGATGCGGTATTGTATGGTACGCGATACGATGATGCAGCTCAGCCAACCAAGAACCGACCACCCCTGAGCGCTATGAGCAATGGTTCAGGCCGTTGGGGGGATTCAGAAACAATCTGGACGGACAATGGTCGAGCTGGACATCTCAAACATGGAGCATGCTCGAACTTTCGAACTTTCGAAGTCGTCTCATGTTTCATCGCCCTATTCAGTCGCCTGCCAAGAGAGCAGGCCATGTCATGGGTTTCAGTCCCTGATGATCACTATTTTGAAGCTGGCTGGCTAGTCTTTCGTTTTCCCCATCAACAATCATTCGCTTTGGTGGGGACGAAGCGCCCGACAATCTTTTGGGCGGTGCTGCGAGATACCAAGACGACAAGCCAGCTTCCAAGTTCCAAGAACCCTCATCCCACTTTAAAGGGGATCAAGCCTTACCAAGACGCCGGTAGAGCTGCGCGTTGGCCATAGCAGATGTGACAGGCGCGTGCCAATTACGATGATAGATGGTGGCCAAGGACGGCACTGGGAGCGACTATCATTCAATTTGCAGCCTTGGATTCTGCTGACAAGCTGGGTAGAGATCGCAGTGCACACTGACCATGTATATATTTAACAGCAGTGCTTCAAAGCTATGCTAGCTATCAAGATGCAAGGTCGACTCTTCTTGTCAATTTACATCCTCAATGGCAGTGCTTTCAGAGCTATGCTGCGTGTCAAGATACAAGGTCAACTCTTCTCATCAATTCACACCAATCAAAGCCTGATTCCCATCAGACGACTCTATTCTTATTCTGAGTGAGCTAGGAGAAATACAAAAATCCAAAGCAAGATTCGATAACGATACCAATTCATCGGCTATCGAGGATCTTCGTAGTATCGATTTTGGACACTCATCCTAAATCCAGGACATTTCAGTAAAGACAACAAAGCGAAAGAAAATGCAACTGGCCTCAACTATCGAGATCACTCGAAAACTGCATGAATACAGTGTTTCATGCACACGCAGGGCCATACTCTCACGTCTGCCAGATCCATTTAGAGACCTCGTTCTGGAGACGCATCAGATCGATCTCACAACCGTGGAGAGGACTGCACAACTCCTAATGATCTCGGTTAAAGTACTTGGATAAATGCGTTGTGTTCGGCAAGAAACATCCCTGCCTTTGCGCTGAGAAATGACATTTTTGCACCTCCTGATCCTTCTTCTCTGGCAATGACAACAGCATCGGAAGAAAGGGAGAAGAAAAACGGGAATACATGCCCCCGGCCGTGCACCCAACCGTCGTCAAAAGATGCTGGCTTTCAGGAATACTCCCCGACTCCTGCTGGTTCAGATGCTTTTGTCTGACGCCCGGAAATGTTGTTGCGAGCTGCGGTATGGTGTGCTGAGTCTGCCTCTCGTAGGTAGGCGGTGGGTTTATATACTTTTTGCCTGGTGTGGAAAGGTTACTGTGAGTGATTGTATGACTCTTGATGATTCAAGTAAAATGAAGACTCCTGCAGAAAACATGCCGCCAGTACACGCCACCACTCGAACCTTACACCAGAATCCTTTAGATGTGTTGCAGAGGCCATAATCTGTAATTGGTTAATGTTATCTGAACCCTGTTTCTCGGCGATAGAGGAGACCACTTCTAAGAGCAAGATGAACTGTGTCGCTTAACTTCCTGCCTTCACAGGAGCTGTATATCTTTTTACGTCTGGTTACTCTTTCGTGGTAATTGAGGCTGGAATTACACTATGGGCTTTCAGCATAGCTTTATCTCTCGTTATTCGGATATGGGATCAGCTATGGTCCAAGAAACTGTTTCTCGTTCTCAACAGCCAAGGTTCCCGTAATGACTAGAGATTATCTTGCAACTTATTAATCGTAAGTAGGCATCAAGTCATACCATATCTGTACTTACCACTTTCCAGAACCTTTATTCGCGAATTTGGGGTCGAAATCGCTCCAGCCTTCATCACTGTCACGCACTGCATAACACTCGAGCTTTTACCTGAATCGTCATCCTTGGAACTATGGGTGACGTGAATCAAACGACTATGTTTAGGAGCGAAGAAATTGTAGCATGGATTCCAGGTGGGAAGCGAAGCTATATTCATACACGTTCTTCGAGTCCAGACCCCTAACAAAAGATCGGACTTTCGGACTCTTTGCTTTCAAGCCCCGATAATCCAGGCTGCTTTGGTGCAAAACTGTAGCACTAGACATGACCGGGAAAATCGATATTGCGCCATACTTCCTCCGCCTCCCCTAAAACCTGAAACACAAGTTCTGATTTCATTTGGATTGGTGGTATTCCTTCCAACGCCGAATCGTCACTGTGAATGACACCAAGAAAGTTCGTCGCACAGTCGTTCCGGATATCACTTCTTATTCGAACCGCAGGTCGTACTAAACGCAAAGTGATAATACGGAACATAGTTCTCTGCAGCAATCGCTTAGTCATTTGGGGGGCAAGGTACGAGACTGCTGGACAGTTTTCTGCCTTCTCTGGCCAGAGCTCGAGATTTGTGGGCCTCTATTTGTGTGGGAGTGTAAGTTTATGGTGTGATTGTGGATACTGAATCTTAGCAGGCTCTCTTGATAATATTGATTGGCACTCTGTTGAGTAATCTATGACAGCTAGGACAGCAGCCGCACAAAACGTGTACATGATATGACCAAGGATATCCAGATTCCAAATCGAACGAGAAAAGTGCACAAAGTCCTCACAACTACATAATAACACGAGGCTGTTGCCTGCTGTTCAACAAAGTCGCTGGAGACGCAGTAGATATATCAGCTAGGTTTTCTTCTTGTGGTCTCTAAATTTCGTCTACAGTCGTAAGTTGTCCAATGAAGATAAGATAATCTGATTAAGCGACGGTATCAGAAGCGGATTGATTAGAGCAGACTAGAAACTCATCGCTACAACTTGCTCGAGCTAATGTCAGCGAAACGACCCCGCCTCTGCTTTCATGCTCTCGCTTGACTCTAAAGGCTTACCTCCGTTGCTAGTCTGTAAGATCACGTTGTCGCCGCTGAATCGGGGACTTCAGGTCAGCAGACATCACATATTGCCAAGAACAGCCAGCCACCAAGTCCCTGATCGAGAACTTGCGGGATGATCAGTAAGTTATTGAGCAGTCGAGTGTTTCAGATCGTACTTGATACTTATGATCGATTCGGAGCTGCGATTTGCATAATATATGCATAAGAAAGTGCTTCGATGCAAGTGCCATCACATCTTCCGGGTGAGCAGTTGTGCTTTCAGATATTTGGACTTGTTCTGTCTTTTGATCCAAGTTGTTGAATGTTTCCACATAAGCCACCATCTTACCATGCTAATTATCTTTTGTCTCGGTTCAGCTTTCGCTGCGCCCGTCAGTCTGACACGCGTGTTCTTTGTCGGCCATACCATTCACGTCCTACCTCGCCAATCAGGGAGATATATGGCCTAGGATGAACTCTAAGAGCTTTGCCATGTTACTGATCTCGCCACATCACGTGGAATGGGGCTTATCCGTCTCTTAGAATTCGTATCCGCTCGCTCAAACCGACCTCTACTGCCAAGCGAGTCAAGATCACTGGCTGGCAGCTTGGCCATGGTTTACTTCGAAGTAGATGGGCCTATTCCACTGATTGGAAAGTCTCTTTTTGCGGGACGAAGCGAGCGCTATTGACTCCACGCGATCAACATTCTTAGCAGTGTCCGGTTGCGGTTAACACTTTGCCTAGAAGCAAACTCAAAGAGACAGAAGAAAACAGAAAACGGACGTTGACCGGGAATTTCTAACGGTATAATTGAATCCCTGCCATCTGCTGTTGCATTTCATATACGTTCCTTCCCCAACATTCCTTTCTGTCCAACAGATATACTCCCTTTTCTCGAAATTATATAAGTTTTAATATTCAAGTTAATAATAATAGCTTCAACACTCCTTTCGGTTGCCTGAAAGCTGGTCAACAACTCAAAAAGTATACTTCTGTGGCATGGGTACATAGGTGCTAAGCATCAACTCCAAACCTGAAGATATGACACCAGAGCAAATCAGAATATGTGTTATTGTACTTGGATCCATTGCAGCTGCTGGATTCTTTCTTTCTGTTACAAGCCTCTACTGGTTGCTGAGGATAAAACGGACATTCCGCCATGAGTAAGTTGGTTGCTGAGGTCCAATGCACAAAGCTTACATTTGTATTCAGTCTAATCATGCTTCTGGTTATTACCGACATTTTAAAATCCTTCGCATATATGGCCCTCCCATTAGCTGTATGGGCAGGCACCGAGGTTGGTAGTGATAGTAAATACTGTCAGTTCAGTGGCTTTCTCATGGCTGCGACTGTAGAAGCAACAGGTTGGTCAATATTCTAGTCTTGCATGGCTTCCACTGACGCATCCAGACTATGTAATCGTCATCCTGGCAATCCAGACAGCTCTCCTCGTCTTTCGCCAATATCGCGACCCAGGATTCGGTGGTCTTTTCCAACATCGATATATTCTATACGCAGGATGGGTTATTATCCCATGCGCAATGGCATCAGTTGCCTTTGTCAACCCAGACAATGCATATATCTCGATCGGAGCTTTCTGCTACCTACCCCCTCGCCCCATCTGGTATAGACTGACGATGGCATTCATCCCGCGCAGCCTTGTCTTCGTTTCCATTCTGGGCATCTACTCGGCCATTTACATCCATACGATGCGAAGTCTCAAGGAGATACGAGAGGCCGAAAAGAGCACTTCTGTACACCAACTATACCTCGAGGAGAGCACGCGAACAGCTCGACTCGGCTCTCATGCATCGACTACCAACGCCACGGTTGATGACTTTAATATCGCACAAGACGAGCTTCGGCTTTGCGCTTCTGGATTCAGCAACGACATTGCCCTCGCCGAGCAGGGCCACCGCTCCAAGCCGTCCATCGGGAGCCGCATCCGCGAGATGGCCATCCCGGTGCAGCAAGACTCAACATACGGGGGGTTCAGCACGCTGGTCGACTCGACGACGACGACGAGCTCATCGCGAGCCTTCGCGCACCCGGAGAAAGAACGTAAGGCACCGCCCGTGTCCAGCATGGAGCAGAAGCGCATCGAGATCCAGCGCCAGCTCCGCCTGCTCTTCGTCTACCCGCTCGTCTACCTCTCCATGTGGATCTACCCCATGATCTGCCAGGTCATCGTCTGGACGCCCATCTACACCAGCGGCCACCTGCCCTTCGAGATGCGCGTCGTATGGGGCGTCTTCCTGTCGGCTCAGCCGGGCGTCGAGTGTCTCGTCTTTATCTTCCGCGAGAAGCCCTGGTCCAAGGAGAAATCTCCCCCTCCGGCCTGGGTGGTCAGCGCCCTCGACCGCGTTGCCAGCTTGTGGCGTCGTTAGCCTTCCCTTCGCCTAGGAGTTTTGTTCTTGTCGAGTTTGGGTTTTTGTTCTCCCCTTGTAGCTGGGGGATCGTGCAGCGTTTCGGGTGTTTTCTTGTTATCGAGAGAGATATCTGGTTCTGTCTATCAAAAATGGTGATTGGATCGTTGGGTATGGATGGATGGGTGGGTGAAGGGGTGGGTGTATTTTTACTTGGATATATATAGATGTCATCGTAGATGTTAGCAATGAACTAACTTCATGCCATCTGGAGGTGGATTTGTATGTATGTATTTACTTAAGACTTGTAACTTGCAACTGCTTTCGGAACAAAGTCAATTTCCTCGAGAAGGTTAACCGGGAGGCCACCAGGTGGCATAGTATTTGAGTAATGAATCTTCGGGTTTGAGTTTTGAGAACGTCATTCTTAGTGTTTGTGACGATTATTAGCAACTTGCGAATTAACCTACCTCCGCACCTTGGTAAACTTCTTGTTTGTAATTGTTGTTAATAAGACCTTCGAATACTAAAATAGAATATAAATATTAAACCTAGGGAAGCATTAAAACCTGAGATCAAAACAACGTAATTATAATCACTCTCACTAATATGCAGTATCACTTTGACAACATTGCTCGCTTGTTCGCCTATTCTCTTGTTCTAAAAGGAGGCCGTCGTCGCAATCACGTGCACAGGCGCCTAGCGTGTAATCGTCTCCCCGATTCTCATCCGTCGGGAAGCTCCAGCAGCACACGATCCCTTGCTACCAACACCATCAATGGACAAGATCATTGACAGTCGCTTTGAGCGCGTAGAGAAAGCCCTCGCGACTCTGATCAACTCGATTTCCACCTACAATCCCTCACCAGCGCTCGCCAATGATTTGGTGACTGCCGATTCAGAGCTTAGCAAGGGCCTAGAGCAACGCAAGTAACACCTCCACGCTGTTTTGGCGCAGGACTGATATTCTCACAGTATCGACCCACCAGTCCAACCATGCGAAGATCCTCTCCCTGCGCGCTACGTCTGCTGCTCTCGACACCCAGATCCGCGAAACCTTGACCCTCCTCACGTCCACACGGACCGAGCTGCTCGCAACCCCGGCGACCACCTTCCCTACGTCTACCAACCCAGTCTCCTACTCAGAGCTATTATCGTACGCCCGCAGGATCAGCAAGTTTACTCTTCCTGCCACGTTCCGCGACCCAGAGCCTGGCGCGGCTGAAGCATCTGAGAATGCTGGAGTGAACACACCGGGCAAACCAGACTCGCAAGCCAACGGCAGCGCGACTCCCGTCCCGGTCATGAATGGTGTCAGTCAACCGGAGACGCAGTCGACGAACACGGCCATGGAAATCGATAGCCAGACCCCTGCTCCACAAGCTCAGAACTCTTCTCAAGATACCACACTCCCGGCTGAGTGGCAGCAGTTTTTGGATACTTCAACTGGACAGCAATTCATACCCTGGCCCTCTGAAGAAACCATTCGCAGGGGTGCTTTGGCTAGCATCCAGATCTTGGTAGATCAGGGAGTGGATCTGGAGACGTTTGATCCAGCCAGGAGCGCTGAGTTGGAAGCAGAGAGGCTGAGGATCGAAGAGGAGAATGAGAAAGCCAGAGAAGTCGAGAAGGCTAGGCAAGAAGAGGAGCGAAGAAAGGAAATGGAGCGAAGAATGTCAGCTAGTGGGCCTGCTAATGCGGGGAGGAGGGAGGAAGAGAAACCGAAGGTATTCCAACTCGAGACTTTCGATGATGACGACGATGAGTAGAGAGAGCTCACAAAGGCGTTTCTCTCACTTATGGCTTGCGATCGGCGAAATACTGAATTATATAACCGGATATCTATCATACCTTCTATGGTATGAGTACTTGATAATAATCTAGGTTATATCCTCAGATCTTGTGCTCTTAAAGGATGTGTTGAATCTCGAATATGGTTTATTAGCCGCGTGAGATCTATAACCAGACAAATGTCTGTGTACCATGGCATTTAACGTTGCTTGTTTGCTTTCCTTCTCCCAGTTTCCAACCCATCACTTTCTTACTTCTGAATAATCTAACGTCATCGCATTTGGAAGGCGCAATGTTTTTGCCAGTTGGGCTTGTTCTTCCCGCCAATTTCTTTCACTCAAGGGATCTAGCCGTATCTTGAATTTCCTCCCGCAAGCTTGATTTTGAGACCCAAAAGAACCTGTAGAACAGTGAGAACTTTTTGAGGATTTAGTCGATTTCTAGTTTCTTTTTGCTGAAGATATAAACAATAACCTATTAGGTTCCTCGTGTTGAACATTTGATGCGGCTAGTGCATAATACTTGTTAAAGTATAGCTTCGACTGTTGGCTGTCAGCTGTGGCGGTGCGCATCACACTTCTACCTACCTATCTTGCAGCCTTGTCTTCAAACAACATCTTTCTTGATAATTACATCGTCATTCTAAATGTTTCAAGATCTGCTAACTTGAACTCAAACGGAGTACTATTTATGGCAATATGTCGGGGTTATACTTTGCCCGGTTACATAACATTGCTCAGTTACGAATTGGGGATGACACGGAGGCTCAGGACCAGGAGGAGGAAGATGAACTCAACGAGGAGCTTTGCGCTAAATGCATAGATATACTCCATCGTTTGGAATTCGAGGACTCAGCTACTTTTTCTGGTTTTCCAAATTACGTCCTCCACCATGAAACGGTAGAGGAGCTCCTCGCCTCAGCAGAGGCAGGTTGCCTTCTCTGTGTTCAATTTTGCCGAAGCCCATCTCTCGATAAGATGGTTCTCATGATTGAATCACCTCGGTGCTCGTACGCTCAGGGGTGTGGCCGCGTCTACGCTTCCCGTTCTGGGCCAGGAATCGAATGGGATTTGTCGCTGGAACATGTCATTGCCATAAGTGGGGGAGGTCATGTATCTTACACTTTCAAGGTCCACATCCATCTTCCATTCTTGAACGGTAAGGTTGTCACCGGAAATCTTCATGCTGAGGCTCGGGGCTAAATACGGAAGGCTTCGACATTTCCCCACCGGCGACATTGCCGCATAACAGCAAAGACGCTTTGCCTCTTGTCAAACAATGGATGCAGTATTGTTCTACGGAACATCAAACCTGTATCGATTCTCGATCGCCGTTCAAGCCGAGCCGGCTGGTATTCGTGGATACCGAGAAGCCTTGCGTGAAGTTATCTCGCGACATCGACGGCTTCCCCGACTATGCAACTCTGAGCCACTGCTGGGGGCAAAGGGCCTTCGATGTTCTAACTGCCACAAATATTACCGCGTTCCAGGCAGCGATCCCGCAAAGTGCCATCTCGAAGACCTTTGCCGACGCATTCTGGAGTGCCCGAGAACTTGGCATTTCCTACATATGGATTGACAGTTTGTGCATCATGCAAGACGACGATGCCGACTGGAGCGCGCAGGCGAGTCTGATGAGCAGCATCTATACGAACTCCAAGATCAACATCTGCGCTACTGCTGCTGAGGACGGCAGCATGGGCCTGTTCTATGAAAGGCAGTGGGTTGCAAACTGCCACATCAGATTTCATTCGTCGGAGAAGGAGGCTCCTCTGGTCTGTGAATGTACGCCATCCCAGCTGTACACTTCAATCATCAAGGATACGCCACTGTCCACACGAGGGTGGGTAGTCCAAGAAAGGATCCTGCCGTGTCGAAGCGTGCACTTTGCATCGAAGGAGGTCTTGTGGGAGTGCCATCAAAGCGTTGCCTCCGAGTCTTTCCCCAACGGATACCCTCCCTCGCCGCTACCGTCCGCCGAGCCGCTGTTCTTTCAAAAGCAACCGCTCCAGAGGAAGATGTGGGATTGGATACTCGAGCAGTATACTGAATCGTCCCTGACTTACAGTACCGATAGATTGATCGCGATTTCTGGCATCGCTCGCAGGATTCACGACCAGACCAATGTGCAGTATCTCGCTGGTCTCTGGCGGGATACCTTGGAGACCGACCTGCTCTGGAGACGACATCCGATAGCCGCCGGGGCCAGAATCGTCCCTTACCGGGCACCATCCTGGTCGTGGGGATCCTATGACGGACGCATTCTATCTTCCATCTCAAAAAGCCCGGGCCAGAGCGAAAGGAAATTTTGCATTAAGATCCTTGATGCTAAGACAGTTCCTCCTGATACTTTCGGTGAGTCTAAATTCTTGAATGGAATTTCATGCTTTGATTCTGTTTCAAAACCTTGAGACCTTCCAGCTTGTTTCTATCTCCTCTAGCTATGTTATTGAATGGATGCTCAAGTATATGCATAGCAACGCTGACAGCTAACGGCGAGAATTCACATTGCAGGAGAGATTACCGGAGGTGTCATACGCATATCTTGCTACCGGCTAATCAGGGGCAGCTTCAATGCATCCTACCACGTAGTGTTCAAGCACTCCCGGCATGTGTGCCGGGGTGAAGTAGATGCGCGAGGCGACATCCAAGAGCCGGCCGTGTACATGTTACCGATAACCATTGCTCCCTTCCCTCGAAGCGACGGATGCGTCCTGGCTGGGCTCTTGCTGCAGCCGAGCCGGCAGACCCGTGGGCAATACGTCAGAGTCGGCACCTTCAACTACCAGGCGGCTGATAGGATCATAGTCCGCAAGGACTTTGAGGATCCTGCTGGCTGGGCGGGCGACTCGGCATACATGCATGTCTTCCTTGACGAGAATGGGGAAGAGCACCGTGTTGTTGAGTTGGTGTGACGATTTCACGTATTCTTTCTTTTTACTTTGCGGAGTTGTCGATGGCATTCGGGTCTAGTATCAGTAGTCTACAACGTACATCAACCTTGGTACTTGGCTATTGTGTTCTCGCCTAGGCTGGATATATCGAGATCTCACTTAGCTGGGATGTGCATATCGCTACTTATTTATCGAAAGTCTCTGACAGTATATTCTGTTATATAGGTAGCTTAGATATACACATTTAGTCTCTGGATGAAAATTAACCCTGTGATTTTGAGTGCTTTCGCCGTACTTGTATCCGAGTAATGGCTCCTCAGAAAGAGCCTCAACTGGAGCGCGAGGAATGATCGGTAGGAATTATCTCAGTGATCTCTATTGCATGTTCCAGAGACTCGTAGCTAGGCCTTTGAGTTACCTGCGTCGCTCGCGTCACTTGATAGGAACCTGGCACAATTGTTCCTGCACCTACTTCCTTCCTTTAAAAAAGTGCAGCATCCAACATATTCCTATGAAGAGGAAAATACACATCTACGCATCTCTCGCTCTCCCCTAATCTTCTCAAATATATCCGCTATCATAAAGAGTTGGGAAATCTGGTATATTTGTAGTTGGGAAACTAGTCGGTAAAAGAAAACTCGACATCTGCGCACTGATTAGCCCAAAACAGCAGTATGCTATAAACAGATACCCTAACTTAGTTAGCCTCGTTAAGGTACAGATCAGGAAACAATACCACATGAGGAGGGCTTAGGGTTGGGAGTTGGGAGTTGGGGCCGAAGATGAGGCTGTAAACAAAAAGCTAACATCCGTGCAGACTTTGGCTTGAACCACACCTTGTTGATGAGCCTCTCTACTGTATTCAGCAGCTTTCCAAATACCGCTATACTTACCTGGTTAGCTAATGGCAGATTCGGATCCTCTAGAAACGGGCCGTCCCTTGATCAACCCATCCGCAGCACGGACTCCAGAAGTGCAAGCGGCACTTGCGCGAGCGAGCGAGCGAGCAGGAGAAATGGAAAGAGCCCAGGTTTTGGAGGTTGTTCCTGTTGCACAATGATTTTTCCTGCATCACATAAGACAGGGGGCTCTTTTCAGGTCTAGAAAGCTTGGTGTGTCATGTTTCGGAAGATCTTGGAGTCGCCCGAGTTCCGAGGGAAAGACTGCAGGAATCCGAAAGTCGAGAAGCGCGTCGACAAGTTATTCGTCGGTCGAAGATGGAGGCTAAAGAATTTGGAAATAGAGGCGAGATGCCGACGTGGGCCTTGGATGGTGATTCGGTAGAGAATCATCCAGAGGTTGTGGATTGGATGAGAATGCAACATATACACAACTTGAAAAATAAGGCCAGACGAGGTGGATTTCACACTTATATGTATTCCTTGACTGAATACTGATTTGGAGTTGCTCTAAGTCAACGTATTGCCTTTGCCACGCGTAGAGAGTCCTGAACAGCACCCGGCTAGGGTTGGTGGAGAAGAGGCGAGGGACAATGGGACTGTGGTTGGTAATGCAGTGGCCAACGCGGAGGCTGATAAGAATCTGGGTGGCAGTTCTTGGAAGGATATTGTTGGGATCCAAAAAACCTAGTTTAGCAATAGTGAAAACGATGAGTAAATTACTTGCGAGTGAAATTTAACACACAAAGATATTATAGTGAGCACGGCAGATACAAGTGACGCGAGCAACGGGAGGTAAGCCGAGACACTATAAAAGTAACTAATTATCACAACTTCTTCAGCGAAATGTAACAATTATTGCTCAGTGAAATATCCTCTAGCGACCGTGGTATTCTTTTCCTCGTTTGAACTGGTGTGCTTCTATAGCTTCAGTCTTGTGGGTAGATAGTAGAATTTATTATAAGCGAGCGAGGAGCTGGTGCTCACTAGATCCAGAAATGCTTCACCTGTAGATATCGACTTAGACTTCAGAGCTTTATTATGATCGAATAGGCAGTTGCTGGACCTTCCATCGTTGAAAACTGAATATTTGTTGCTTTGAGGTTGATATGGAAAGCCTGGATCCATGTAAAGCGCTATTCAATAATCAGAGCCAATAATTATTGCAGGGTTATGCCTAGGAGGTCAAAGAGTGACTATTGAATTGTTCCTGAAATCAATTGGTAGGAAATCCGTAGGTCCATTCGAGGCTACCTATTTATTACAGCAACTGCGTGCAGAATCAAACCTTTCTAGCAAGCAACAAGTAGGTCTAAAGGCGGAGGAAAGGATTAATCTGAGGACGTTATTACAGAGAGAAATCATGCCAAGATCTGAGATGTTAAAGGCTATAACGAGCAAATATAGGGATCTAGCAAAACGTCAAAAGTCCCGAGATCCTTCTAAGATAGCATTCTAATTTCAAGGCTCTAATATTTCCCGTCACTTGCCCTTTTACTTCTGCCGTACTATAGGGCAGCTTCCTATTACATGCCGCAAAAGATCTCATGACCTCGGCTGTTGGAAATCTTTAGCGATGGTGGTCGTGGTTGGTGGACAATTACCTGACAAGATCGTCAACCCATCGGCTCAATTAGCTATAAGACAAGAAACACGGCACTCTATTTGAAAAACTCCACCAGCTCCTCGTAAATTAGATTTACCCAGCGTAGAACCCCTCTTCCCAATCGACAATAAATATGGCGCCTGATCGCTCGTGGCTGCAATGGGTAGAAGACTACACTCACAAGTTTCATCTTCACTGAGCTCTTCCCAACGATGATGTTATTTTCACTTCTTCTTGCCGTAGCGGCAGTTTTTTTGCCGGCGTCGTTTGCACAGCAGCTTGCCTTTCCCGGCGCTGAAGGGTTCGGTCGCTACGCGACAGGTGGCAGGGGTGGATCCGTCTATGTCGTGACGAACCTGAACGACTCCGGCAGTGGTTCCCTGCGCGATGCAGTATCTTCAGCTGGGCGCATTGTCGTCTTTGCCATTGGAGGGCTTATCACCATCGACTCCCGCTTGGTAGTATCCAAGAGGATCACCATCCTCGGCCAGACGGCTCCTGGTGACGGCATTACCGTCTACGGGAACGGCTGGTCTTTTTCAAATGCCGACAACACCATCGTTCGCTATATTCGCATTCGAATGGGAAAAGGAGGAGATTCCGGCAAGGATGGCATTACGATCGCTGAAGGCTCGAATATGATCTTCGATCATGTTAGTGTGAGTTGGGGCCGAGATGAGACGTTTTCTATCAGCGGAGAAGTATACAATGTCACGATCCAGAACAGCATCATAGCTCAAGGCCTCGAGACTCATTCCTGTGGTGGCTTGATCCAAACAGACGGTGGAGTTTCACTGTTTCGCAACCTGTATATCGACAACAAGACCCGTAACCCCAAGGTCAAAGGCGTAAATGACTTCACCAATAACGTCGTCTACAACTGGGGTGGCGGCGGAGGTTACATTGCTGGCGATTCTGATGGCCTCTCATATGCCAACATCATGGGAAATTACTTCATCTCTGGACCGAGCACCACAGTCACGGCATTCACCCGTGGAAACGCCAATTTCAACGGCTACGTCTTGAATAATTACTACGATCCAGACCAAGATGGTACGCTTGACGGGACTATCCTCGGCGCTTCGTCGTCTAACTATGGTGGCATGGTCCTTGTCTCTACTCGCTACAATTATCCTGCCGTTACTCGCCTCCTTACTGCTCCTGATGCTGTCACCTATGTCACGACCTATGCTGGTGCTTCTAAAGTTCGTGATAGCATTGACACTCGCCTGATCGCTGAAGTCAAATCCTGGGGAAAGACTGGCGAGCTCATTTCAGATGAGACAGCATCGCCGATGAATGGACCAGGTACTATCAATGGAGGCACAAAGTTGACAGACACAGATGGGGATGGAATTCCCGACTCTGCAGAGAGCTCATTAGGCACAAATCCAAGCGTTTCAGATAGCATGGGGGATGCGAATGGCAATGGTTATGCGAATATAGAAGACTGGGCCAACTCGTTGGTGCCTTCTAGTTACTGAGCTGGGTTGAGACGAAGAAAGCTCAAGGACCCCATGAGCTGGAGAACAACAGTTTTACCGACATTCTCGCTTTCTAGGCTTAGTTATCTACAGAGTTGTATATAATTTGCATGATTGTATATAGTTAGTATAAGATGCACCCAGATTCGATTTCTCTGCAATGTAGAGCTTTGAACTATGCGCCCTGACTTTCTGTGCCCTTTTAATCAAACGATGCTATGGTAAAGCGACTTGTATGAATTGTTATTATTACCCATATTAGACACTCATATTTAAGTATAAATTCCTTCCCATGACGTGCCGTCTTATGCACAATGAGCGGGCGGCTCTATTCGTAAACGAGAGTTATCGGAACGTAAAGTATTTAGCGAGGACAGCCTTGGGGGGTCGATCTGAACGAGTTAAAAGCATAAGCTCAAAGCATAACATATTCAATGGAATGAAAATTGATACCCTGATCCAGAGGCTCTCTACTTTGACGTGCTCGAAATTTCTTTTACTCACATGTATATCCATCGACCTAGCCCATTCGTACAAATATCACCTCGAGTAACCCACTGTCTGATTCTGACAAACTTCGCAACCAAATGTCATCCGGTTTAATATTGCAATCAAGAAGCTATAAGTCTTTTAAATGCACAAGCAAGCATTGCATGGTTAGTACTTCACTCGCAACACAATGCAAAAATCAATTCATGCCCTTCGGTAGCGACACTCTATTGGTTGTAGATACGTCTACTAACAGGCGTGTGGTTGAGAAGATCTGGGGTTATGCCCACACCCCAGGTGGATAATAGTGTTACGATACACTCACCATCTGTATGTAGATTTGACCAAATTGTAATTAATGCGCATCGGCATTTCTTATACTATGAAAAAAAAGCAATAAGCGAGCTTGAAAGCGCGACGGAAACAATGTCCTATTTCGAAGAATACACTTATGAAATTATACCCACTAAGAGGGCATCTTTAGGTAGCTATCCTTCATATTAAATTTTGGATAAATGCCTATTAATAGCTAAGAGGATGGAGCTGCGTTTCCCTTTGTATGGGAAGATGAGACATAATCAATTCATTCGAAGGAGACGAGAGAAGAGCATTTTTCATTTCTACATCATGCATGTTTATGTACGTGATTGCTAATGCCCACAACAACAAATCTTTCAATTCATTCGTAAAGCCATAAAAAGCCATGCAGTCATCAAATAAAGCGAACCTTTGCTTCTTTTGCAATACCACGCCACGCCATGCACGCAATCGTTAGATAAAAATGATCTTTTGCTTTCTTTTCCCTCGAGGTCTTTTCTCGAAGTACAAGCCTGTATCTCAGAAGAATAGTCATTTCGTCAATTTCAAGGATCAAAACAAATTCCCGATTTCTTTTCGCCCTCGCCCAGAACGCCAATATGCCTCCCCCTATGGTATGAGATAGAAATTTCCTTGTGTAATAGAAATCCGATAATTGTTGTTCTGTCATGATGTTGCTGATGCTCGTTCATTTACTGTCCATCTTCGCTTCGGGGCAATTTCTCGCATGCGCTCTGCATCTCCTGGTGGTCTGGGTGAACCCCAAAGACCCAATGGTGCCACCTCATCTACCTCATCTTTCTCATGCTCAACAGCAGATTCGGGTACGGCTGCCTTTTCTTCTGTTGGCTGAGTGGGAGATGCTGATCCATCATTCCCAAAATTCAACACCATGCTTGAACCAAGATCTTCCTCTTCCTCTTCTTCGGATTTCGGTGTACTTCCCCATAGTCCAATCGAGCTTTGTCGAGTTGGTGCATAATTTCGAGGCGAAACAGTAGCAATGCTATTGTTACGTCGGATACTACCTAAACCAGCAGAAGTCGTAATTGATCGAATGGGCTTGCCAAAAGTTACGCCATTTTCTGATGGTATACCAGGTACGCCATACCGCTCTCGGAATGCTGTCATGCCAGCCAGAGAAGGAGCTCGAGAAGACGATGGAGTACTGCTCGAAGAACGAAGGTGCTCTGTATTAGCGACGAGCTTTACATCATATTCATCGGATATGCTCAGAGTCCTAGAAGAGACACGAGAGTTTGGTCCTGGAGTGGAGGTAGGTAAGCTATTATCAACGACGGGTGGTTTGCGCACAGCCATGGTTAACGAAGACATGCCAACATCGAGCAATACAGGTTGTGCAGTCAAAGCTCCTATCAGAGCATTGCAACCTGCCCCATGCGTGACCAGGACGAGTACCAAATCCGTATCCTCGTCATCGGCTTCCTCGTCGTCGGACCGTGGAGGAGATGGAGGAGCCTTCGTGGCCAGCTTTGCGGGATCGTCACTAAACGAGTACCATTGTATCATTTGCTGAAGGCCCTTTCGAAACCTTTTGTGCATAGAACTCCATTCCTCGCCATACTCACCACCGTTACCCCAGTTTTGGGGATCCCTCATGCTGTCCCATTGGTAGTCGACGTCTACACAGGAGTCACGAGCATGAGCCACGTATCCCGGTGGAATCGGATCTGATGATGAAATGGAATAATTTGGAACCGGCGATTGATAAATCCCGTGTTCTGCCAGAGCGGCGCCGTTGACGCTAGAAGATATTTTGTTGCCACTATGACGACTGCTTCCACTCCCGACACTACTCAGACTGCTCGTTCTATCTCTTCTGGGAAGAGAATGAGCAAGACTTGAAAGTGCAGAAAATGGGCCATCATCATCAGGTTTGCTCAATGTGATTGGACTTCCCCATCCACCAGGAAATCCCTGGTTGACATTTTTGCTCACTTGCATCAGGCTGCTTGTATCTTCCCTACGCAACAAATCCGCTTTGGCACCAGCCACCATCATAATAGAACTTGGAGGTGGAGTAATAAGCTCGAAATAATCTGGCGAAAGCCATTCTCCTAGAAATGCATCGACACGTACAACCGCCTTCTTAATAGTTTCGTGCTGTTCTATGGTTTTGACGTTGGGTTTCGAAGAAGAGGAAGAAGAAGAGGAAGAGGGTTCGTGGATAGGCGCTAATCTGGGAGAGTCGGTCGAGATAGTAGGACGCAGCTTTGGCGAGGAATGTAGTTGAGAAGGCGTGGAAGACCGTGGGGTAGATCGTGAAGATGAAGGTCTTTGGACGGGTGTATGGCCAGGATTTTGCGCAAGGCCGGCAGAGATAGCAACAGAAGTCTGAACGCATCGAAGAAACGGCGAGCTGTGGATAACAACCTTGTGTCTCCTCTTCCTCCTGTCTGCTGAGGTGTCTGTGCCATCGGACCCAAGAAGCTCGTCATCTGTCTCCCGACTGCGCAGAATCGCAGCTATGCGTGAGCCTAGAGCCTTGGATTGCGTCCAGCCGCCATATGTAAGAGGAGGGTCATAGGGTGTGGGAGACGTGAGGTGCCACTGCTTATCAGCAGCATCAAGTCTCGCGCCATGCCTGCAGCATCACACGTCAGCAAAAGCTTCTCCGACCATCTCACAGGCTTCTGCAGCGATGTATGGTGTAATGACGGAAAACTTGGGAGGGGTAACGGCTTTTAATGTAAAGTCTGTTGATGTGCGGGGTGAGGGCGAGCGTGCGGGCCGGAGTTTGTTTACCTGACGACAATGACCACGGCTGGTGGCCAACCCATTACAGTTCAGGTTGAGTGAGGCTATTCGCAAACATCAGATGATGGCGAGAAAAAGGTTGGACTCAGCGGTCAGAAATAGGCTTGGGCGTATTTAGGCTGACTCGTGGATGATGCAAGAACTGAGGTTGATATTGAACAATGCACTACCTGCCCCGCATTAACATGTGATGCATCTGGAGGGTCCACGCTAGCTATTTTGGTACTAAGCGTGTGCCTCTACCGGGAAATCGTACTTCCGGATGATGCTAGCGGCTGATGCTACGGCAGCGGGAACAACAGCCGGGCATTACTCCATTACTCAGCGGCCAGATGCCGGCATTGATCATCACGTCTCCCTGACCAGGTTGATGGCATTCACAGTTCCTACGCCCACGCCTCATCGCTATACGCTCCTTCAACTGGAGTGCTCACCAACTCAATGAAGATCTCCAGCCTTCTCCAGCTCCCCGTGGTGCTGGCATCGTTGCTGGCACCTCTGCCAGTCGCAGCAGAACACACATCTAATTGGGCTGTTCTGGTCTCGACGTCGCGCTTTTGGTTCAACTATCGCCATCTTGCAAATGTCCTCTCCTTATACCGGACCGTTAAGCGCCTAGGGATACCCGATTCCCAGATTATCCTGATGCTTCCCGACGATATG
Source organism: Pseudofabraea citricarpa (assembly GCA_029641185.1). Taxonomy (NCBI): domain Eukaryota; kingdom Fungi; phylum Ascomycota; class Leotiomycetes; order Helotiales; family Dermateaceae; genus Pseudofabraea; species Pseudofabraea citricarpa. Next base: position 416,199 of record JAPWGK010000021.1, on the reverse strand, counting down.
GCCTGCAACCCACGAAATGCATTCCCAGGAACAGTATACTCGAATGCGGATCGTGCAGTGGATCTTTACGGAGATAACATCGAGGTTGATTATAGAGGCTATGAGGTTACGGTGGAGAACTTCATTCGCTTGTTGACGGACAGAGTGGGCGAGGAAATGCCGAGGAGTAAAAGGCTGTTGACAGATGACCGGAGTAACATCCTCGTTTACATGACAGGTCATGGTGGCAATGAGTTTCTGAAGTTTCAAGACGCAGAGGAGATCAGTGCATTCGATCTCGCAGACGCTTTTGAGCAGATGTGGGAAAAGAAACGGTATGGATTCAGATAACAACATTCTTGAACACCACTGACTCTCATCTAGGTACCATGAGCTCCTCTTTATGATTGATACTTGCCAGGCCAATACCATGTATTCGAAGTTCTATTCTCCCAATATTATTGCAACTGGGTCTTCAGAAATCGACGAATCATCCTATTCGCACCACGCTGATAACGATGTTGGTGTGGCTGTCATCGATCGCTATACATACTACAACCTAGATTTCCTCGAGACCCATGTACGAGAACCGAGTAGCAAGACCACGTTAGGAGATCTATTTAGCAGTTACGACTCTGCGAAGATCCACTCCAATGCTGGAATAAGATATGACCTCTTTCCAGGTGGCGAGCAAGCAGCAAGAGACAGATTATTGATGGATTTCTTTGGGAATGTCCAGAATGTTGAGGTAGATGGAGGGAATGCAACAGAATGGAAAGAGGACTTGTTGCTACTGGGCAAGAAAATTGCCGAATTGAGAGAGAGACAAGATGCTGCCGATGCACAGGAGAGAAATGCTACGGCTTTTGAGCACGAGATACCAAGCCCCAAGACGAGGAGGATTAGAGCTGCTAAAGTCGAGGTTGACAATTCCTGGTTTGGCAAAAAGACTATGGGTGCCTGGGCTTTGGCTGGCTGTACACTAGTTTGGCTGGCTGGGTCGTACCTTGAGTCAGCGTGAGCAAAATCTTCGGCGATTAATAAATAATACCCACTTTCTACTTTTCACTAATCTGCTGTCAATTCGACATCCATGGGCCGTGGAATCATTTGAGAACTATAATCTCAATTCTGACTCACCTACGTGAAGCCGAAAAACGTAGGTGTACGAGATCAATCAATGAAATGTCGATTCTGTCTACTTCTGGGAATTTCTCCCAGCTCGTTTCACTTGCTACAGTGAACAAAGCAAAACAAAGCAGAACACTCAGGATACAGCCAGCTTGCAAGAGTGTGTCTGGAATTTCTTCGCTTGTATGCAAGAAGAACATTCTATGGAAACCCGAGCATGTCTATATAAACGGCAACGATCTCTTCTGGAGAGCAGCATACCTCAACGCTCGAGATTGCACCACCAAGAAAAACGTTCAGAAAGCAAAGACACCTCGGAGCTTCGGAACAGTCATTCAGCAAGCAAGATGTCGCTCGACCCCAGAAAACCACCCACGACCCTCAATGACAATCTTCAACTCTTCCACAGAGCAACGGAATCCTTGCGCCAGACCAATGCAGACCTCCACAAACATACCGTGGTTTTCCGTACAATGCTAGATAAAGTCGCCGACGACTTCCAGCTGTTTAACGACTTTGCATGGGATAATTTTGCGGACAGTATCGATCAGCTCGATGCAGGCGACCTCAAGTCAGTCATCGCTTCTGCAGATGCTCTGCGCCAAGAACACGAGGCACTCCAGATTGAGATGAAAGAAACCGAAGCACACATGAGCCTTTTTATGGAGAGAACCACCAATTTCCATTTATACTTGGAAAGAACCTTTCCACGGTTCCCCGAATTGCCGAAGGAGGTACGACTGATGATCTGGAACCATGCTTTCACAGTGCAAAAGATAATTCCTATCACTCTTCATCAGTACTGGCATCATGGAGCTCCGCAGTGGATTCAATCGGACCTGCAAGCAGTGACGCACAAGTCGCCTCTTTTTTCAGTCGATAAAGAGGCCCGAGAAGAAGCTTTCAAAGGTCTCCGGTCATATTTCCATCCCGCGGACGCCCTTAGTACGCTGTCTAAATTGGTGGCCAATTTCAATCCCTTGGTGGATATCTTGTGGTTGGCCGATTCTATTCGCATTGGCGCCCACAACTACTTTGATCCCTCTCGCCCTGTGGAAGCAATATCCATCTTAGACGACTTGCTGATATTTTCTGACGCTGGATATGGAAGTCCTGCGGAGCAATGGTATTCCAGCCAACACTTGAAGGTGAAGCGACTCGCAATATCAGAATTCAACCGGCATGAGCGTACTTATGATAATTGCGTGGATGCAATGCAGATAATCCAGACTTTCAAAAACCTCGAAGAACTCATCCTCGTTGTCGAGCGGGACGACATATCCAAGCATGATCAAATTTCCTTCGTCGAACCTACCGTAAATTACTCGCCAGGCAAGGAAGAAGAGCAAGCAATGGTCGAGTGGATCCATACCATTGACCTCTCCAATGAAGCGCCAGGCCCGCGAACCAGCTGGGGCTATTTCGTATACAAGCTACGCCACTACATTGAACAGGAGAGGCGCAAGAGCGAAGAAAAATTACAATATCTACTCAGCAGTAAGTAGGTACAGCGAATTTTCAGAAGTGAAACTAACTCTTTTCAGATGGGGTATGGGGAGATGCTGAATATGAGTATTGGGAGACTTATGAGTGGGCCCGAAACAGATCACAATGGAAGGTTCTAGATGTCAAGTGTGTAAGAGCGGTATCTTCCAACAAGCCATGGAAAGCTAGGTAAACAGTCTTCCTCCCAAACCTCGTACAACTGTGTTGGTTATTGGATCACAATCATCTATTGGATGTGGACATTGGCATACGGTAACGGTTGGAGATGGGGAGGTTTCTGACTTCTCACAGAAGCCGGAGTAAAGAACAGAGAATTATGGACGGCGTGGCATCCACGCGAATGACATCGTGTTTTTAGTAGAAGCCTTCTAAACTTTTGAGCAGTAACTCTATCCAGATTGAGTTGAAGAATCATAAGAAGCCGCCGCTAAGAAAAATTTCGTCTTTTCACTCGTAATCTGGGACTAATGCTTTGTGCTTTCAAAAATTGAACAAAGGATATAACGAGTTGCGGTATAAAGAACGAGAACACACACCTTTTAACAAGCTATGAAGAATGATCACAATAAATCAAAACAATGCTCTGTTGTCACTCCATACAATGGCCCTCGAATATCTTTATAACTACCGAAGTTACCCCACAGGACAAGACCCATCGTGCACATACACTCACACAATCACCCACACAGACAGACACCCACATTCACATCCAAAACAAAAACAAGAACCTAACCTACCAGGAACTCAAGATGTGCTTCCGAGTCACTCACAAATACAAGTGTGGCCACTGGGGCGAGCCAATCGTCGTCATTTGCACAAATGCATCTGAGAACAATATTCATTTTTTGCAGTGTGGGCATTTCCAGGATAAGCGTCCTTCCTGTGACCTGTGGTGCAACGAATGTAGCTTTATCAGCGGACCGTCCGACAAGTCTTAAATCTCTTAAAGGAGGTTTACAGTATTACTAGTTTTCTTTCTGCTTTCTTTACTTCGGCTTTGGGCAGGTAGATGAGTTAGTACAGAACTTTTGATAAGTAATAGAACATATCCTCAAATTGTAAAATCTTGAATCGTTTTGTGAGTTTTTATCTGACGTGAAAAATTATCTGATGTATTTGTCTATGTGTTCTGTGCTGGCAGCAAAGAATTTGTGAGATCCCACTTCCCTCCTTGGACTTTGATGTTCTGAGAGGCGTAAGATAACCTTTTATAAAGAATCTTCTATACTTTTTCTTCTCCAAGTTGTAGCCTGTAGCTACTCCCGAATACCCTAAATCCCTTTGAATGAAAAATAGAGCCTCTCGTTATTAGCATTGTGGCTTTTGCAAAGACATATTAGTGTGCTATTGGCTATCGGCGTTTGTATGTTGCACGGTTTTCCATATTCGGGGGGTAGCCGCCCTCCATATCTACCAACTCTTCGGTAACTTGTCTACCAACGTTTTAAATTCTTCGAGAGAACACGATCCACAAATCCACCGCCAGAATACTACCTGGAAAGAGCAACCTTTTTCATACAGGGTTCTCTCTACAACGACGACCTTCACAAGCCTCAACATGGACCCTCTGCCTTCTGCCCAGCAGAATCTGTGTGCAAACACTGGACGAAAGGCTAATAGCAAAGAGTTGCCATGCCAAAATACAGCCAGTCTAGTCTGCGGCTCTTGCAAATTGGTTCAGGTGTGTTGTCCACGACGTGTGTGAATTAGCTAACGTTTTTAAGTATTGCTGCAAGGAGTGTCAGATCACGGACTGGCCTCACCACAAGAAGATCTGCAAATCCGACCTTATGAAGAGCGAATTTGTTCCAGGCTGGAGCAAGCAGGGCCGTCTTCCCAGCTGGGTCTCTGATAGCGGACTCTACTCAGACTTTGGCTTGAAGCAATATCTCTGGGGAAACATGCCGGCCTTGAACATACTAAACGGAGAAGAGAGCAAGAGCACCGAAGATGCCCATCGCGATATCGATTTACTCTTCGCTGCATCTGGAGACATCCGCAACGTCATTAAGACTATCCTGGAAGGTCTTTCAGTTGGGTATGATGGCCGATGCACGCTTGTCATCAACGATATCAATTTCATCGTCGTCGCCCGCAACGTTATCCTACTATTCCTCGCATTGAGCCTTGAACCCGAAGAAGCAGCCACGATCATGATACACGTGTGGTATTCAGCACTACTAGAACATGGCATGGTAGATACTCTTCGCCATGTGGCACTGGGACCAGTTGTTGAAGTTTGTGAGAAGATTAAAGACAAGCCACGGACTTCCCTCCAAGCAAAAACCTTTTCTTTCGGCAAGAGATCTCTGCGGTTAGTGTTAAAGAAGCACCAATGGGATGAGCTGAAGGATTACTTCAATGTCCCACGGGGTTTAACCCAGGAGGGTGCACAGGAAATTCGGCGGCGCGTCATGTTGGCTCCAGAGAGAGTCGACTATCTGCATCGTGCTTTGTGCAGCCAACCACCTCCGATCCGAGTAGCAACGGTAACGTTTCGTGAAGATGGTATTCTTCTACCGCATGGTGCATCGAGAGAGAAGTTTGACACACCCAACCCGTGAGCAGCTCATTACCCTCCTTTTATGTTTGAAGCCTGGCTGACTTTATAAGCACATTCTTTCACGAGGATCGAATCTGGCCTATGAAAGATGATGCCAGTCCGTTTGAAGGCTGGTATTACCATGAATACATGAGATTCGCACCAAGAGCTACCAATGATGTCACGGGCAGCTTCTTCTTCTTCCTAAGAGATACGCTTTTGCGTTTCTGTCAGCGTATCAAGGATCTCAATATCCACTTTCGGCTCTTCAATGTTGATGCTCGAGAGCTTCCGGGTCATTTTAGCGCTGAGGAATCTCAGTTCGACCGTATCGAGGTGGGTAAAAGTTCTTCTCTTGAACTTAGTAGCAAGCACATGATAACAGTTGACTCGAATATAGGTCTCAAATATCTGTGATCGCGGATACGTCGGACCCAAAAAGACCCTTTCCACGTTCAGCCCGCTCCTGAAAAAGACCAACCCAAAGGCGATTTTGCTAATGCTCTTCCTAAACGTTGTCAGCGAGGTATATCACGAGAATGATCCGAACGGCCAGCAGCGCATCAAAGAGTCCCGGAGGCTCATGCAGAAATTCATACCCATACCGCCGATAGCACTCATAAATATGATGACCGGTAGCACGAGTGGAATGGACAGCCCGGAGATGATCCGAATTTCGTCAAGCTATACGATGTTCGGCGATTTCGAAAAGGCTTTTGGCACTTTCTTGAAGGATGTCCAGATGCACAAGCTAACGAAGAAGTACGGGGTAAAGATTAAGGAGAAGCATTCTGTCATCGAGCCTTGGCCGTTGAGGGTCACGGTAGAGACTACGAAGGAGGAGTTTGAGATTAGATGTGCTTCTCTTCATACGGGGAGCGAACGGTATATGGAGTTTGAGAGGGTTTGAGGGACATAACCACAGATTGCAGTTTCTACCTTCAAACACAATACAAACGACATCAGATTTTCCGAATAAGACAATCGCAACATTAGGGTTACATCTGAGGTCATTAGAAGCTCTATGCCATGGCCCCGAATCCCAAAAACAGGTCGATAGTGATAATAGAATAGGGAGTAGTAGCTGTAGCAGATTTTGACGCTCTTAACAGGACGGTCGATAGCATAGCCAAAATACAGTATTTCTCCAACTATAAGTTGAGCCCTCGTAGAGAAATACCTAAAGAACAATAGCAAACTAATTATAGGTTTATACATCTAGCTACCTAGGTGGCGGAGATTTAAAACCCCCAAACCATAAATTCTTTTTGACACCCAAGGCTTTTCGACATGCACAGATAAACTTTATGATGACCCTTTAATTTCTCACATATTATCACTGCTACTGGATCAATAGAAAGACGTGGAAGCGATGTGCAAAAGCTTGGCTACTTAGCTAGGTATGTCCGTATCTCACCAAGTGTGGCTTGGCAGACCTAACTTTAAACGACGACGACGTTATAATTGGACGCCTCATACCTCAGAAGTCATCCCGCCTTTAGCCCAAATCTATCAAGTACCTAGATAATCAGCACTAACATTTCTAACTTCTGATACTCCAGGACCTCATCGGAATCCTGCTCGTCAATTCATCCCACAATCAAAAAATATAGGAGCTCATCGCAAGCAGCACTATCTACCTTCGTTTCACCATGTTTCCCGAGCTCTTCGCCTACTTCTCCTCGCACTATCACATCTTCCTGGCCGTTATACTACTCTATGCAATATATGCACGGTACGGACATGGAATCCACAAATATCCCGGACCATTCCTGGGCTCGATAACGAATTTCTGGCGGCTGGGATACACGTTCTCGGGACGAAACTCGATGCCCATGGTAGATCTGCATGAGAAGTATGGCAGTGTTGTTCGGTACGGGCCGATCATGCTTTCTTTCTCTGATCCGAGGGCCGTGCAGGATATCTATATGGGAACTGACCAGTTTCCCAAGGTCTGTCAACTCCTGAAAAGTAGTCTGTGAATCTGGGAGACATTTTTGACGAGTGAAAAGTCTGATTACTATGCCATCTCGGATTTGATCCTCAATGGAAAGAAACATGAGACTTTGTTCTCTACCCGAAATCAAGATCACCATAGCAGGATGCGACGAGCTTATGGTCCCGCTTTTTCTATGACTGCAGTCGCTCAATTGGAAGGTTATGTCGATGAGACTATTGATTTCTTCATCAAAACCTCCGCAGAGAGATATGCAGATAAGATTGGCCCGGAGGGAAGTCTTGATCTTGTTGAATGGATGCAATATTTCGCATTCGATGTGTTGGGGCAGCTAATTTATGGCGAGCGTCACGGCTTCATTGAGAAGAATGGTGATGTGGATGGCATTATGGACGTTGTCAATGTAGGGAATTTGTACGGTTACTACGTGAGTACTTGATGACCAGTGGACAGAGTTTCTGTTATGGGTGGTACTGATATCCCAAGTAGACTGGCCAAGTCCCATGGATGGATCGTTTTCTCTACAAGAATCCCATCCTTCAGTGGTTTGCTGAAAAGGGTTACATCGACCTGGCATTTGCCGTGGTCCCATTTGCAGAAAAGCACATCCGCAAGCGGGAAGAGCGTCCCGCGAAAGAAATCGACGGGCCTACTGGTGATTTGCTAGATCGCATGTTAGCTCTTCAAGAGAATAACCCCGAGATTATGAGCAATGTAGAAATTGTGAAGCTATGCGCAATTCTCAGCTTTGCGGGTTCTGACACCACGTATGGATGACTTCCTAGGTTTCTTTCATCATCTACTAACTTATTTGGCAGTGCAATCACAATATTTGCTCTCTTGTATTACCTCGTCAAGAATCCTGAGGTATGCAGGAAACTCCAAGCGGAGATTGATGCTGCAATGCCGGCAGGTTCAACCCGACTCTCCTTTACAACTGCACAAACACTTCCTTATTTCGATGCATGTTTGAAAGAGACATTTCGGGTTCATCCAGCAACGGCATTTAACTTCGAGAGAGTAGTACCAGCGGGTGGAAGAAAAGTAGGCGGGGACTTTATTCCTGGTGGAACCATCGTAAGCGCCAATCCGTGGACTGTTCACCGCAACCGAGAAATCTTCGGCCACGATGCTGATATCTGGAAACCCGAGAGATGGCTTGACATAGGAAAGGCTCTGGAGATGAATCGGTATATGTTTCATTTTGGAGCAGGGAGTCACATGTGCATTGGAAGGAATATCTCGATGCTTGAGATGTACAAGGTGATTCCTGCGTTCTTGAGAACTTTTGAGGTATGCTGAATTCTCCACTTCTATTGCTTTTTCAGTATCTCTAGAGAAAACTACGCTGATTCCCGATTTCTTGTGTAGATATCCTTGGAGAAGCCAGGCTCGGAATGGAAGCTGTATAACATGATTTTTGTCAAACCAACCGAGTGTAACATGAGACTTCGTCGCCGCTAAGCAAACCAACAGGTCAATATCCTGATAGAGGAAATCTAATGGTTCGCTGGTGTAGTTTCGAGTCGCTCATTCTGTCTAGTCTGGTTGCGGTTGTTGCCTCCATGTACTTGAACTGCGGGATAGTCCAGAGGCTGCACTTCTCCGCCCTTTCCTTTAATTTGATGTTATTAACAAAAGCTGTATTCAGAATTAGCCTTTAGCCTTTAAGTGGGCATCATATCACAAGTGCTTACCAGAGGTGTTCTTGAATTTAGTCTGAATGTGACGAATTCTGGTCGGCCAATATGTTTCCAAAACTTCCCACGTCAGCTCTGGCCGCATTAGGTGCAAACCCTTGCGAAAAACTAAATCAGATGGTGTTTTCGAAGGCTTCACGAAGACAACGTCCTTGTCTTTTCGTACGTCTTCAACCCCGACAACAAATATGATCGTTGAAATATTAAGTTCGGTAAGCATATCCATTGCCTTAATTAGAAGCTTATCCATTGTCGGAAGCATATACCAATCATCGTTGTAGTATTCCTCGTCATAGTGAAATTCGTCATAAAACGGGTCACTATAGTACTCCTCAGTATCGTTATCTATAAGATACGACCCCTCGCGATCTCTGATCGCATGCCATTCATAGTATGACATTGCGAATGAGTTAAGATGTCCAGTATTGTGTAGCTGCAGCTTAGATAGTTCATTTATCGAGTCATCTATTCTATTCCTGTCTTCAGAGACCCAAATAGTGTCAATTCCGATATTGATGTAAGCCTTTGCATAACCATCAGAGAACTCAGGTACATGGGGCTTCAACATCCGGAGACATTCTTGCCTGCACTCTCTGTTTACCCGTAACAGGGGGCGATGTGGAGATAAAGGGGCCAGGTAGACATCGTGATCGATATCCATATGCCATGCTTTCCTAGGCGTTTTGGAACGGTAATCAAAAGTAATAACCGTGGGTTCGTTAATTGCATATCGCCATATCGCGAATCGCACTTCCTTTGGTAGTCTGCTGAAATAGATGAAAGAACCGACAGCACCTTTCAGAAACTGGATCTCAGACTGCTGTGAATTGATGATTGCAGTTGATTTGGCTTTGTCTTCTCGGAGTGCTTCAATTTCAGAGATAAGAGCTGCCAGGTCGTGCGCGGAGATCTGGACTTGGATTTTATCATCATTGACAGGCTGCTGCTGGTTGACGCACTGGCGCTGGGCTCCGCGACTGATCACTTCGAACCGAATTTCTTCATCTTGAACAGCTATGCTATGCTCGGTAGCTTTGTCGTTGGGGTTGCGCGATTCCATGTTCGTTGTGCGCCTTTGCGGCTTGAAGAAGAGGATGTAGCCTGGTAGGAGATTGTTATTTGGGTAGCAGCCTATCTGGATTATCCTTATTCCGAGTCTGTGTTTGGTCTCTGTTACCTCCGGCACATTCACTCAAAACCTTTCACTCTTTTATACAGATTTTACATGGAATTCTGGTAAATAATGCTGTGGTTATTCTACTATAAAGAGTCTTTGAGTAAACTGGGGTAGTCAGTGGAGAGAAACTGTTGGGGTCATTATAATAACATTCTTTGCTACTTTTTGATTAGCTGCTTTGGGGTTGACCATCAGGGCCAATCGCGAATATATTCAATGGCATATGCCTTATGGCTATTCAATCAAATGAGATCTGCTGCTGGCAAAAAAAGACATGTGGAATTGTGCATCTAACAGATAAAAAGCAAACCCTTTGCTATCCCAAAACCCCGCAAAACAGATTTTCCTATTACCACAAACCATGCGCGCCATAGCCAAACTCCGTTACCCACTACACACTATCCCTGAGCCTTTTCAAAGAGGTGCCATGTTGCTTGCACGCCTAAGTTCATTGAGATGAGCTCTATTAATACGTCCCTCCGCTCGCTTATTCCCCTCGTGTCGCTTGATGATTTTTCCCACCTGATATCTAACAATAACCTGGTTCGACAAGGCCCATTCGCGGATGAGAAAGATATCCTTATAGTCAATCTCAATTCCATCCTCGATCCCCTCGATTTGTGATCTTCGATATCCAGTGTATGGAACAGGCCAGCTCTTGCAGACGAGCGCATCCTTGCGACCTGCGACAACGTTAGTTAGTAGTCTTTTCCTAATTGAACCAGAGATCTCATGTACTTACCATCAAACACAAGAGTTCCATACACTGTGTTCCAGTTTCGCGGATCGATGCCTGTCTTTTGAAATCCGAGAAACACTCCACCTCCTGGTGTTGGCGGGGCTCCTTCGTAGTGAACATATGAGCTGATGTTAAGTGGACCGTTGAATGGGATAGATTGAAGGAAATCTTGGACGTTACGGCTCTTGGCGACAAGTGGGAGTCTGAGCTGGAGTTCGGATTCACCAGCAAGGTGCCTCTCGACGAAGGACTTCCAGTAGTTGGTACTCATGATAAGTGGTAGTTGTAATAGGCGTCGTTGAAGGTGTTTTTCTGATGGGATTTGCGACTAGAAGAAGTGCAAATTGATTGGGAGATATGCGCGGTTAAATAATTTGTTGTCTGGATGTTGTAAGGTTCTGGAAGGGAGGCAGGCTAATATTGTAGGAAACTTGACAGACAATGAATTTTTTTTTTTATTCTAGAAAGTGAATGAAGAAAGCAGAAGAAGTGCGTAGAAATAAGCTTTACGCTACGCTAAACATCCAACAAAGAGAACAATTAGTGGTGAAGCCAAACATTGTCGATTGCTTTGTTTCATGGCACAGACATACACAAAGGGATATTTCAGCACAATTTACAGAAAATACGATCATCGTTTAGAATCCCGTTGTCGATACTCATGCTCCGTCTTTTAAGCCAGGGTTTCTTTTAAGGATCGGTCGTGGTAATCAGAACTGGCAAAAGAGATTTAGATAGCAACATAAATCTACCATGAGAAATTCACGTGATGAAATTTGTCTGTGAAAGAATCCTATTATCGTGATTATTTGCTTGTGTGAATTAAGTTAAAGAGAGAAGATACCTGTGAGGTCTGTATTTTAATATGCTGTGTAACTTGCGTGAAATGAATTAAATCAACCGATTTTAAAGATGACTTGTCTAACCCGGCTCCAGTATTTTATTGTTTTAGTCCTTGACAAGAGCAGAAAGGGAAGTCATGACAAACGTCTCATTTTAAATAGAGCTACAAGTTTGGCAATTTATTGATTAATGGGATTTCGTTCTATACTAGAAATCTTTTAAAAGCTTCTGTTCTAAATAGCAGGCATATTCTGTACTATGTTTGCTCTTAGTTAAGTCTACCAGGCATCACTTTTCTCATGTCATTTTACCAGTGTTCTTAAACAACGCTTCATTTGTAAAATAGAAATGAAGAATAGAAGTACAGCATGATCATGGACCTGGTTGTAACAACCTGTTGGCATTTCAATGGCAGTCTATGTAGTTTTAACATAAATTAAACACCGAATCAAACCCTCGGTCATATCTCGGATTAAGCATCAAGTTATTTGCCGATGGCATCTGCCGCTCCGAAGCACCCCTCGCTTGTGCGACTAAATACCGGACCTTTTGAGTATAAGTAAATAGCTTAAAAGTACCAAGAGACTTTGATATCGCCAGAGCCAAGAGATAACTTGAGGCATTCTACAGAAGATTCTACGAGGGACAAATCAGAAGGATGTTTTACCAACCAGGCGTGACACCACACGGACTTCCCAGAGACCCGTTCAAAGTAAGATACACAGAGCCACAAAGCGAGAGTTATTTTTATTGATTATCAGTATAGGCATGCGTAGTTCCGCGACCCATTGGCTGGATCTCCACCACGTCCAAAGAGGGCATCGACAATCTAGCACCGTACTCGCAATTCAACAACCTGACATTCGACCCGCCATACGTCATGTTCTCAGCGAACCAGACGCTGGAAGGGGGACGAAAAGACACGACCATCAACGCCGAGACGACAGGCGAGTTCGTGTGGAACCTCGCGACCTACCCGCTGCGGGAAGCTGTGAACATCACATCGGAGCAGGTCCCCTTCGGCGTCGACGAGTTCGCGCGCGCAAAGCTGCAGAAAGAAAAAGCGAGCTTGGTTCGTCCGCCCATGGTCAAGGAATCTCCGGTCAAGTTCGAGTGTAGATATCATTCGACCATCCGTCTACCCGGCAATCCACCCATGGGTACGGTCGATGTCATTATCGGCTTGGTTGTCGGCGTGCATGTCTCGGAGCATGTACTAACGGATGGGTTGGTCGATATTCAGAAGACGCAGCCGATCGCGAGGTGTGGCTATTTTCAGTATGCGAGGATTAGTGAGACGTTTGAGATGGTCATGCCGGGGGATAAAAAGGGGTTGTATGGGCTGGAGGGGAATGCGGCGTTGAATCGGAAGGAGAACGAGGATCAGAATGAGAAGACTGTATGAGGTATTTCGAAAATGGTTTAAATAGATGAGAGATATTCCGTCATAAAATGTGAAATGGGTTAGTTAGCTCGCTTGTTTTTGTAATGGTCCAAAATACCTCAAGAGTTCTGAGACTTCCGTAAGAAATTGACTTTAGCTAAGTGTAAACCTCTGGAATCTTACTAAATGATAGGTTGTATTTCAGATATTGTCCTCTGCCCTGCAATATCCAGAACAAGAAACATGAACATAACTTGGGAACCTCGAACTCTCTTCAAAGCTACCCCTATTTAAGCGAACGACAAGCGAAGCCGAGGATTACAATTCTAAATCGAAGTATGATCTTCAAGACAGCCGGGGCAGAATACATAGGTATTTGTTTCATAACACTAATATACGTTGGTTGTAGAGTATCCCACAGCAAGCCTTCAAGAACCAATTAACGTCAACATGTGACTTTACCATCGGGTTAATCACGTGTTACGGATTGACGTTGATCACCAACCCCACTTTCGAGCACGATGAGAAGGAGTTCTTATGATCTAGAGACTTAGAAGTGCTATCATCGTATCTAACCAATATTCTTTCCATCAGTAGTCTAGATATACCAAAACATGCAAGAGGTTCACTGTTCGGGTACGCCCCGAGAGGTAAGTTAAGTGCTCGTGTCGGAAGATAGCCACACACTAACACCAGCCCAGATCGGCAGACAGCATGGAATTGCAGCAACAGAGAAGATCAAAGGTACACTAGCATTCTATACTGAGTATTTCCAGCGGAAAGCAAATATGGACTGGGATAGCGCTAGTGTGACGGCCGAGAATTTTCTTCCCTTGCTTGAGCGAGACTGGCCAGATTTAGTTGACGAGATGAAAGGTGCTTCTTTACTGGAATGAATTTCTTGTTCTGTTTGGGTGATAGGACTGATGAAGTTTTGTAGGTGTTGCTGAGGGAGCGGGATTGCCATTCAGTACCATCTTAGCGATGAATGTGCGTACGGAGATTTCGATGGGCATGATGACAGACGGGTGTACAGCGCTGGCATGGAAGACGGATGATATCTCTCTCCTGGCTCAGAATTGGGATGTAAGTTCAGTATCTCAAATTCTGATCTACGCCAGATCTTGAGATTGACATGAGAAAAAACAAACACAGTGGGAAGTGCCTCAACAGAGCAACCTGATAGCTCTACACATCAAGCAAGACGGAAAGCCAAGTATCACCCAGATCACCGAAGCAGGCATTATCGGCAAGATCGGACTGAATTCTTCGGGCGTCGGTACGTGCTTAAATGCCATTCGAGCAAAGGGTGTCGATTACACGCGGCTGCCAGCACACCTTGCACTGCGCGTGGCTCTGAATAGTCCATCTCGCGCAAGTGCAGTGTCGACGCTCGAGGCATCCGGCTTAGCAGCCGCAGCACATATTCTCATTGGCGACCCTACGGGCGGGACGTCCTTGGAATTCAGCGCGTTGGATCTCGTCAAGTTCGAGATGAGGGATGGGCGGATTGCGCATTCGAATCACTTCCTCGTTAAGCATGTGGAGGGAGTTGCCGATGCTACGTTCATGCCTGATTCGAAGGATCGAATGAAGAGGATTATTGAGTTGATGGATAAGGCTGCAGAGGCGGAGAAGGGCCCTACTGTTGCTCTATTCGATAAGATGCTCCAGGATGAGAAGGGCTTACCGGGAGCTATTAATCGCATTGCAAGTGACGCTAGTCCGAGTGCTACTTTGTTTAGTATCATCATGGATTTGGGCAACAAGGTGGCTACTGTGAAGTTTGGACGACCTTCGTTGAGTAAGAGTACTTTATTGTTGGAGCCGTGCAAAATATAGCTCTGAAATAGGGGCAATCAGGTAGTCGAAATATTTATTTTTCCCATGGGATGAATTAACAGTGATGTAATCTGAAAAACTCGTGAATAGAGATGCTTACAAAATACAAAGGGTCGCTTACGCTCAAGTATTAAAAGTTGAGACTATAGCACAAGTTATTTGACATCCAAGAGATGAACTTTCATGGCTATTTGAGTAAACAAGTGATTAGGTAAACAGGGAAATCAAACACTTACACTTTCACAGGTCAGAGGAAACTAACTTCAACTAGAGTTTATTTCTAAGTTACTAATTGTTGTCCTTGAATGAGAATAGAATCCATATAGCAAAACCACGTCAACAAACAAGGAGCTTTAGTTAAGAATTGCCCCTTTGTTGCTTTTATGGTATTAATGGCAAGGGTTGTGGGCATAAGCAGCGCTTGAGCTCATGATCTTGAAATCAGCTAGTCAATATTCACAATAGCCAATCCTATCTGGAGTTTTTCAGTTTCTTTCTTTTACTTTGTGCTATTTTCTTCTTCTTTCCTTTTGTTTTCCGGGGTTTTCCAGGGAACGTTCACTCGGGACACAAGAGCTACCCGGGTGTCATCTACCAACCTTAAACCAGATTTTGTTCAAAGCGAGACCAAAGGGAAAGTCTAGATGCTGAAGAATAGCCACCAAACCAGCCTCTCATAGCGCCCGGGAGCTACTGACAGGGGCCTCCCGACGCCTGTAGATCCCGCACCTCAGCCAAGAAAGCCAAAGACATGCCCCTCAACTTCGCAAAGAGCCACAAACAGACCTTAACGTGTCCAAGGCTTTACAAGCCTGCATCAGCTTGCAATTGATGACGACCAAAGCGAAGTCGAGCGAAGAATTCGCATCGACTGATGATGTTTGATGGGTCGATAGTCAGGTTTCAGAAAGACAGGACGTGTTACCCACTTTCACATGCTCGACGTGGCGACGTCATCGGCATTTCTTGCGTGCATCAACCTCAAAGCTTAACCCGAAGCTCTCCCCACACAAAAAGCCCCAAAACGACACGACGTTGCACTTTTGTGATAGAAGAGGGGAAAGTGAGAAGGGGCTTTCACATGGTATTCTCGGGTCCACTAGCATAGAATCAGGAAAAGTGAAAGAAGAAAAAAGAAAAGAAAAAAAAAGGAAAGCAGGGCACACGGCACGGCACGGGGAAACAAACGACCTACGGTACAATGACTTCTTATTCTACTTCTCCTCCTTCTTCTCTTTCTTCACTTCTCCCCTCCTCCATCTCCATCTCTTCGCCGCTCGTGGAGTACTTCGACAAGCTATTCCCAAACATGCCGAATCCTATCTTGCACCCCTTCGCTTTTATTTACGTCCTGATCCAATGGGTTCTCGATAAACTGCTCTCGCCGGAACCCCCCGTGCCGGGTGTGAAGCTGGGCAGACCCAAGATCGCTGTTATTGGAGCTGGTCTGACGGGAGTCTCTGCGGCATCTCATTGCATCGGCCATGGATTCGACGTGACTATTTTCGAGGCCGGTCCTCGAGAACAGCTCGGAGGCATTTGGAGTGTAAGCCCCCGAAGCTCAATCGCGTGATGTTAATTCAATTGGCTGATTGCCGGTCGCAGCGCGTGAATAATACTTCTGGATTGCAGATCCATTCGGTCATGTATCGCTTCCACCCCTCAGTGCAGTGGAGTGGTGGCTATCCCAATCGCCAGCAGATTGTTAGCCAGATCACCGAGCTCTGGAAGAAATACGGACTGGAATCCCGCACCAAGTTCAACACTAAAGTTGAGAAGGTGTACAAAGATGAAAAGGGTCGGTGGATCATCAATGATACGTCGCTTGGTCGCTTCGATGGAATCATTGCAGCCGTTGGGACTTGTGGTGATGCAAAAATGCCCCGGATGGCGGGGATGGACAAGTTCAAAGGCGATATCTACCACTCTTCGGATCTGACAGGCAAGAAGGCCAAGGGCAGAGATATGATCATCATTGGAGGCGGAGCCAGCGCGGTGGAAGCATTGGAATTCGCGTCGCATGAAGAAGCAGGCAAGACGTATATCCTCGCACGAAGCGACAAATGGATCATCCCACGCAATCCCCTCATCAATGTTCTACTAGCACTAAACATCTTTGGCCAAGAGACAGTCCTCTCATGGATCCCTGAGATGCTGCTCCGCAAATTCTTCTATCGCGACCTCCAAGATCTGGCCCCGACCGACAAGGGGATCTTCGAAGGGACGCCGATGGTCAATTCAGACGTCATGGACAAGATCCGCGAGGGCAAAGCCGAATGGCTGCGGGGCGACATTCTCGAATTCAGCGAAGAAGGCGTGAAGTTCAACAAGCGGGCGAAAGGGGTGCCGCCGAACGGGAAAGGCGAGGAGGTGCTCATCAAAGGAGACATCGTCGTGATGGCGACGGGATTCGAGCGGCCGTCGCTGGGATTCCTGCCGGAGGACAGCTTCTCGAAGCCGTACCAGCCTCCAAACTGGTACCTGCAGACGTTCCCGCCCACGCACCCCTCGGTCTGCTGCAATAACTGCACGTACGTGAACGCCATCGGCGCCGTCGGGAACTGGCACATCGGCATCTACACGCGCATCCTGCTCATGTTCTTGACGGATCCCTTGACGCGCCCCCGCCCCTTCTGGATGGAGCGCTGGATCGATATGACGCGCGTGCTGAAGCAGTTCAGCCCCACGGGCGCCTTTGACTTCTTCACCTACCTGGAGCTCGTCTGGTGGTTCACCTTCTGCATCGCCTTCAACCCCTTCCGCTGGAAGTGGGCGCTGTTTGTCTTCTTTGGCATCGGCCGGGAGCTGCCACGCAGGATTGTGGATGCCGAGGATCGCATGCGCAATGGGTTAGGGTATCGGAATGGAGAGAATTATGATACGGGAAGTAGCTTTTGAGGAGGTTGAAGGCAAAATGAGGTGACGGGGAGGAATGAGAGACAAGAGACAGTGGAGGGGGAGTGAGCTGGAGAAGAGCCAATCACCCAAAGTAGCCTCAGCTTATCGAGACTACTGCATGCTTAGATACTATAACTACCAGTACAGTTGTACAAGAAATGAAGTAACGAAAGGATTCTTGATGAAAAACCTCAACTCACCTGTCTATCTACACTCTACTCTGTACTCTACGTGTAGATTTAAGCGGTCGCGTAATCCACCACGTACCACAAACACCTTGCAAAATGAAAAATGAAAAAGATCAGTGGGGAGAATAATACCGGCATGCGACCCTTTTTTCCTTCTCCTTTTTCTTTCTTCTTCTTTCAACCTAAGTTTGGCATTGGATTTTGGATTTTGGATTTTGGATTTTTGGGATATACAGATAACTAGGGACGAGACAAAAGGAAAAGAATGAAAAGAAAGAGAGCAAAAAAAAGAGATTCAAACGCCATTTTTCACCACACCGCCTTTTTGCCTGCTCGATTGCTTGCTTGGTTCATTTCAATACCAAACAATCCTGTCTTGATTCGCCGATCCTATCCGATCCGATCCACATGATATCATCCATCACGAAACAAAAAGATGCTGCTGCCTCTTCCTTTTCTATGAAGATGTAAATGAAAAAAACAGAAGAGCCGGCTAGCTAGACTTTAAAAGTACAAGGTTTTCCCCCCCTTTCCTTTTCACCTTTGTTGGTTCTCTCGCTCTCTACACTCCCGCAGGCGTAGACTATACGTTTACATAGCTCGCTTCACTACCTCTTGGAAACTCTTGAAACTCTTGAACCCCATCAAATGCATACATGCGTGCGCGTCTTCTAATCAATTTTGATGGATCCGTAGATCTTCTGTACGAATGCCCAACTGGCGAAGAATCCAATGGAGCCTAGATGGGAAAAGAGTTAGAAAGAGAAAGAAAAAAAGACGGCTTACAAGAGCGGAGATGACTAACCTGTAAGGATGAAGAAAAGGAAAGAAATGAGCGCGCTGTAACCAATGTACAACACACTTCCTGCCAATCCTCCGAGTTGGAGTTTGCTGACCCAATAGATAAGAGCATTGGCAAAGACATATCCAGCAGATGCACCAGCGGTCAAGAAAGCTCTCCAGTGCCAGTGGTAGTTCTCACTGCAGAGTAGGAAGTAAACCATCAGAACTGTTACGGCAGCACATGTGATGATCATGAGCCCGTAGCAGAGGAAGAGGAAACCGAACATGTAGTAAACCTTGCTGAACCAGATGGAAGACATGATGAAATATAATTCGACAAAGATGGCGCCAAATGGTAAGATGCCAACTAATGCCATCGAGGGCAGAGGCTTCATATAGGTGGTGCTTGGAGGAATTTGACGAGGGATTTGGTTCGTGCGAACTGGTGGTGCAACAGGAGGCTGGCGGAAACCGAACCAGCTGCCAGCGAACGAGAGAGGCACTGAAATTAAGAACCAGATACCTACAATGACAAGCATAGTAGTAAAAGGTACAGCACCCGATGACTCCTTAGCCCAGAGGAAGAGATTGAGGAAGAAGAATGTGCTGAACACGATCCCAGGCACTAAAGTTGGAGTCAAAGCAATATTAAGCTTCCAGCTTTCTCCGCCAAATGACTTGTAAACTCGAGCGGAAACATAACCTCCAATGAAACCTAATACTGTGTACAATAGAACCATGATCGTTCCAAGAGAGCCACGGTTTGATGGTGAGAGGAATCCAAGAAGAGCAAAGGCGATGGTGAATCCAGTCATAACAAACAATTGTGCACCGTTGCCAAGGAACACACTAAGAATCAATGGAGAGCTTGGTGTACGGAAAACATCACCGTGAACCAATTTCCATCCTGAATCTTCCTGAACACCATCTTCAGCTACGACAGATGTTCCAGACAAATCATCAAGGTTGATATTGTCTAGGCGGTTGTATCGAGCAATGTCTTTCTTCAAGGCACGGAGCAGGATTGACACCACAGTGATAGTCAAGAAGATAACAATAATCGCGGAGTTAATCAGAGAGAACCAATGAATCTTGGGGTCAAAGACATGCAGGTATTTATCCCATCTTGTGGCCCAAGCCGTTGTAGAAGGTCTCCAGTAAACGCTGTAGGTCCAAACAACAGGAGTCTCTGAGTTTTCCGACAGAGTAAGTGGTGGACCTTCTTGTCCACAACGCCCTGAGCCATCAGAAACCTGGTTGATCCTCGAGGATGGCTGAACAATAACTCCCACTACTCGTTGTTGACCCGGTGCCAATTCGTGGTAATCGATCAGAATATCGTAGTGGTTGTTTAGGTGCATATTCTTAGCATCATTGCTCCCCAGAGCAAAGCCTTGACTGTAGAATTTTGTTTTGGTAACCTCATCTTCGATAAGTTGTCCAGCTGGCAGACCATCAACAAGCCAGTTTAAGCTGAACTGCTGAGCTATCCTTCGGTTGACAAAGTGCGCTGAGGACTGGTCAAATTTCACCTCCCCGCAAAGTTGTTTGCATGTCTCATTCACTCCCATCTTCAACTCAAAAGGCGAGGTCATGATGCGGTCGCCAAACAAGATGCTTCCCAAGCTTTCCGACACATATTGAGGTCCTCCATCAGGCCTGCAGAAGTGGAATGCTGGATGGTAGTAATCGAAAGAAACGACAGATCGCAGCTGTCCATCTGTCTGTGACCCGACTGGTGTAAGGCGATTGACGTTGAGAGGAACCCTGCCTCCTGGAGGATATGTAGTCGGCGCAACGCCGGGGAGGTAGAAGGCTGAGGATAACTCAGGAGCTGCGAGCAATGTCGCAAGCAGTGCCACTGAGGGCGAGAAATCTCGAAGACGCATCGTGCTTGTATCTTGAAGGAAGAAGCTTTGTTAGTTGGATGTTGAGCCGGAATGTCCCTGTTAAGGATGCATCTAATCTCGAAGGAGCTTACGAATTGGGCAGTGGTTCCGTGACGTACCTACTTGGCCTTGGATCTACAGGCACCGAATGCCTCGGATTCTTTCCAACTCAAGTAGAGAAGCAGGAGCTGGAGCTCAGCAAGAACTATATCTTCAGCTCGTGAAGTGAAATGAATTGGCGCAACAAGGAAATAATGCACGTCTTGGACTTTCTCACAGCTCGATAGAAAGCTCCAAGGGGAATCTGGCAAGAGCCAAGCCGGACCGGGTTAACCTTCAGCCGCTTATCGGTGAAACTTCGAAATTTTTATCAGCCCGCGAAAACATCTTGCGACAAACCTCATTTTCTGCACAGCAAACCCAACAAAATGGCCGTTGAGACATCACTGCCAGCACTACTGGCTACTTTAACCCAATCGCTCACTTCGGCATTGGAGTCAACACCAGATGCTAAATCAGCAATTCCTCCTCAAGATGGCATATCCCTCCTCGACACGAAGAACGAACTTCTATTGTCGTATCTACAAAATCTAGTCTTCCTAATTATTTTAAAGCTACGAAACCGCCAAGAGGCATCCGAAGAACAGGAAGAAGAAGATGAGGATCTCGAAGATGCCGTTGTTAGGAAATTGGTCGAATTGCGAGTTTACCTGGAAAAGGGCGTCCGTCCGTTAGAAGGCCGTTTGAAATACCAGATCGACAAAGTTCTTCGTGCTGCGGAAGATGCTGCAAGAATCACTGCGAACACGAACATGTCCACTAGGAAGGTTGCAAAGCCCGAGGAGGATGATTCGGATAATTCAAACGAAAGCGACAACGAGTCTGCAGATGGAGTCGCTCTCAAGGCATCTGAAATCAATGATCTTCAGTATCGCCCTAATCCTGCTGCTTTAATACGCCCCGCCGCCGCAGCAGAAGAGGCAAATTTCAAACGCGCACCAGATGGTGTTTACAAGCCTCCGCGAATCAATCCAGTCACAATGCCCACGACAGGACCACGCGACAAAGACAGCAGGAAGCCACAGAAATCTGCTACCCTTGATGAGTTCATCACTACCGAATTATCTAGTGCACCACTTGCTGAGCCAAGTATTGGAAGCACAATTGTTGCTGGGGGACGAAGGTCAAAGTCCGAGAAGGAGAGAAAAGACGAAGCAGAACGCAAGGAATACGAAGAAAAGAATTATACCCGTTTACCAAAGGAAAGCAAGAAAGAGCGTGCCAAGAAGGGTGGAAGAAAAGATGCTGGTTATGGTGGAGAGGAGTGGAGAGGTCTGGGCGAGGGCATTGATCGTATCGACAGGTTGACACAGAGAAAGGGAGGAGACAGCAGGAACGTTTTGGAAAAGACGAGGAAACGGCCAGTCGAGGATGGACCACGGGGAACAGGCGGTCAGGAAGGCCAATCCGCATTGAAGAAAATCAAGACAATGGATATAGGAAGAAGGGACAGAGGGCGAGGGCAAAAGTAGGTAATCAGACCAAAGAATTTAATATTGCTGACGGCAAGACATCCAATCGGATAATGTCAAGCTTCTTCTATTACTTTGCTATTATCAGTTTCAAAAGGCGTTCGTTACTCTATGATTATATTACATCCACCTTCCAGTACTCGCTCAACTCAAGCTCTCAACTCTTGCGGTGCTGTATTTGCAGGGGCTTCATACGTAGGAGCCGGACTCCAAGCCGACTTGTGCTGTTCTTCGATGTACGTGCCCCCTTGCGGATAGTTGTTGACCTGGCCATGGCCGTGACTCTGATCCGTGTATGTCTGGTTACTACCCTGGTTACTACCGCTGTTTTGACTCATCATCAACGCGCTATCGCCTCCCTCTGGCGCCCTCTTTCTTTTCTCGCGCCAAAACAACAAAGCCAGCAACCCCAGAGCCAAAACACCCAATGGGACGCCAACTCCAAGACCAATCTTTGTCCCGAGGTCCGAGTTGGAGTTGGAGTTGGAGTTGGAATTTGAGCTTGAGCTTGAGCTCGAGCTCGAGCTGGGTTGTGATGTTTCTCCTGTCGGGGAAGAAGTAGCTGCCGTTGCAGTATACGAAGCAATAGCCGCAGATGAGATATTCTGTACCAATGCATCTTCGCCAGGCTTGAAGGCATTCCCTGTGGTACCGAGCGTGAATTGGGATTGGCAGCAAGTATCGCCACTTCCATAGCCACAGCAAAAGTTACTGACAGCGGTTCCTTGTGCATCACAGCTCCACAACGGAGTCCAGAAGTCATATCGCTGCTGACTCGAAGGATCTTCTACACTTAGCTATGCTTCTCTCCAGTCACGGGAGGCGCATCATACCTGTCACGCAAGCTGGGAATTGCTTTGCGCAGTTCGCCGACGCCCACGATGCATCCGTACAGCTCCCCCGATATATCCATCCAGACCTCCCGAGGCAAAACCCACTTTCTGAGCAAGAGTCCTTGGGATCGCAGCAGGATGAGACGCCGGAAGATGTTTGGTTACACGGGACGTGATCTGAAATTGTTGTTCCGTCGGGATAGTAGCAAGTCTCTAAAGCATTTGAGATTCTGGCGAGCAGCAAACCTGCCGCGATCAACTGGGTTGGGAACATAATCAAGGGCAAGGATCTCAGCCAGGCAAAACAAAACGAGCGGATGTATGTACAGTACCAGGAGAAGACAAAAAAATAAAAGGCTCGAGAGGTTTGGAAACAAGCCTTTCTTTAAGCAATGGGAAGTTCCATGACTTCCTTTAGTCTCAATGTTTCGGCACGACAAACTTGGTTAAGCTTATTGCTTATTGTACGTGAAATAAATGGGAAGCGCCTCGTCGGTAAGCGCTTGTGCCACTTCACGTACCTACTCGTGCTGATCAGTTCATTTGGAGTCTTTGAGTAGCCAACCAGTCTCTCGAGTCACAGTGTGCTGCGACGTTCCAGGTATTTGAGAAATACTTCTAGCTTCATTTAAGGAAGCCGCCATCGCCTTCCCCAGACATAGAAACGGCTTATATTCCTTCTCAGCTCTGAGTCACGTGGCACATCATCTGAGATCTACATTCTTGTTGAGATAACACCTTCAATCCTCGATTCTCTCACTCCAACTCCATGAAATATCTCATGGTTCTCTAATCTTCAAGAAATTTGCTTACATGAGCCAAGCAACGCAAATAATTCCACACGTCGAATCAGACATTTTTATGTGGACCGCCCTCTGTGATTTGGTTTCTTCTACGCCTCTTTGGCGCAGGTGAGGGTAGGTTACCCGACGGAGCCGCCCAAGAAGTGGAGAATCGAGAAGGTTGTGATTGTCACGATGTTACGATGTTGCTGTTTCATTGCAGCACAGCCTTGAGGCTTTGGGTATTGGCTTGTGGCTTAAAATATTTCCTCGACGTCGGCTGGGCCTAAACTAGGGAAAGCTATTGAAATTCGGGATGTCATCGCGTGATTGCTTTAAATCCAGACGAGACTCCGTCGAAGTACTGATAAACACATAGTTTGAAATCAGGTCAGTCACCGTCAGTGAGATTTGTTGAGATGTATTCTTGATCGAGAACTAAGTATCTAATTCATACAGAACAGCGCATTTGACTATGCACCTCTAAAGACTACATCGTCAACGGGGTTTATCGTTTAGATTGCTAGAGGCACGGAGTAGAGAGAAGCATCCGTTCTTCGCACTCCTAACCCCAACGCTGAAAGCCGTATAGCAAACTCCAGGGAGAAACAATACGGGGTATACGCGCCATCACCAATCCCAAATTTCTACCTCCAGCCCATGCCTGCTATCTTCAGGCACATTGTGACCTTAAACCCAGTCCATACAAGACGGTTGCTTCTTCTCGAGGAGATCTTACCCTTATCGCTCCATCCATCTCGAGAAAGAATGCGCTCCAAATGTTGCTTTATCGGCTGACCACACCTGTCAGTCAGTATTTTTTCTTTCAGCGAAATGTTTTAGGATATCCTTTGCTGCATGGCGAGACTGGGTCTCGACCCGTCCATTTGCAGACTCGGTTTTCTTTACAGAGTGCTGGCTTGCGGGTCCGTCTTGGAAGGGTCTGTTGATGTACATGTTATGTGAGGCAAAAGATGGCATAACAATAGGGTCTGAGGGTTGTGCAGCTTTGGAAGAGCAATGAATATTAGCAGACGGCTTTTTCCGAATCCTTTCAGCCTCATACATCTCCCTCTGCCACTGGAGTCTTGCGGACGAGACGCTATCAGTGATTCTTCGCTTGGATCCAGGCGTGATGGATGTTTCTTCGGTTTCAACGGGACCTGCAGATGAGCTGGAGCCTTCGCCCCGACTTTTGGCCCAGTGCGTCCGGTAATCGGCCCAAGACTCCTGGAAGCGCTCGAAATCTTTCAATGCAGCATTCTCGTTCTTCTTCTGAGCGGATTTGGCCTTTGGGTCCTCTCCGGTCATGGTCGTTGTGTCCCTCGGGGGCTGAAAGCATTTAGGTTGAGCTGTCTTCGTCTTTGCTTTCTCTGCCTCTGGTTTCTCTGCCTCTTTAGTCTCAGCCTTGGTGATCTTGACGGTTGGTGTTGGTGCTGGTTTTGGCTTTTCTGCAATTGGATATTAGCACAAGTGTGATTTGAAAGGAGTTTGAATATTTATTTACCTTCAGCCCGGCTCAAGGTAGTTCTTGCATCTGGTACAGAGGAAGGTTCGTAGATACGAGCCGGAGAGCAGGACCTAAAGTACTCCTCTGGGTTGGTCAAGGGATTATAGTCTCTACCCACCATCAGTTTAGGCATCCATCGGCCTCTTCCCTCCTGATCCAACGCGGACAAAAACTTCGTCATGGCTGATATGAATCTACCAGAAGTCTTGATAGATTTGGCAGCGGGAGCCTCTTCTGAAGTCTCCTTTTCGTTTGTCCGCGTTTTCGCTCTTCCTCGCTCCTCCTGCTCTGCTGCTTTGGGCTTATCATCCTTGCTAGGAGTCTCTTCTAGCTGGGACTTTAAACGGTAGGGGATCAAAACATTTTCACCAGCGGGTGGGTAGAGCAGCTGGGGCAGGGTCTGTGTATCTGGCTGTGTTGGTGTCTGTGGCTTGGCTTTGGCGTGGGCTGGATTCTTCAGGATAACCCAGTCGCCATCTTCAGAGCGAGCAGGGCTGTTGTCTCTGGAACAGCCCGAGTTGAGGTCGATGGCATGGAAGTCATCCATATTGTCGAAGTATTGCTTGTACTGGTCGTGTTGGTAGTGCTGGTAGTGTTCTGCGATGTGAAGATGTTAACGCAGAAGATCTGCGGAGTGATGGAGTGGGTTGGAGGATGGTGGTTCTGGTGTGAATGTGTGAAGATGCGAAGGTGTTAAAGCCTGGAGAGAAACCGCTCTTTTATAAATTTCCTTCGCAATCTCTGTGGGCTAGCTAATTTCGCCGGGCGCGGAGCTACTAGAATAGACACGAAGGTATAACCATTAAAAATTCACAGTTTTGTCGACGGCGGCTGAACAAGGTTGCAAATGACCAAACTCACTGACGGTACATATAAAAGCGTATCAAAATTTGCGTTCTATTTCTTTCCGGTGCTCTTAGTTTCAGGCCGGTTCTTTTAGATATAATTTCTTTGTCGCAAGTTGCTGAACATGGGTGGGTTATGTTGTGGGGGTTTATGTTCATGTTTGGTACGCTATCACTGGTAGTTGGATTTCAAAACCAGGAGCTTCGAAAGCTCGGAAACCCCAAACTAAATTCTTTGAACACTGGCTTGTGATTCTATAGGCAGGTTTTGCAGTAGGCAGGTTATTTGTGGGTCTCATCATCAGATACTGTACCTGAGTACCTTGTTGGTGTAGATAAAGTTTTGAGCCCAAGGTAAAACTGCAAAGAAGAAGGTGTTTGTTATAGTTTGAAAATAATTAAATATGACTGCTTTTGTATAGCTGTTTAATTAGTCACAGGACTAAAGCTTTCATTCAGGTATGTTACCAGCTCCTAGGTGAATATATTTTTATAGATAGTATTCTCAGTCTTAGGCTTATACAAGAATCATATATAATAAATACTTCCAATGTATAAAGTCCAATCTTAGTTACTTACTTCTAAAGTTGGCTAAGGAGTAATCTTACCTTTATATAAACTTTTTACTCTCAAGATATAAGTATAAGAAGAAGTTAAAGAATTTCTTTAACATTATATCCCCGAGAAGTTATACCTGTTTATAACACAAGTGATCAACCTTTATACTAAAAGAATTAGAAAAGAGTATTCCAACTGAATTAATAACACTTTGATGCTCGGAGCTTATTGTGGAAGCTCTAAACCTGAGATAAATCTTTATTTCAGTTATGTTTTGATGTATAAAAAGCTACAATACTACTATGAATAGAGGGTGGCTGGAAAATTATCTGCAGATTGAACTGGATGGCTCGCTGATTGATGAATGTTATACCACAGCGAGTAACCAAGAACTGTAGCATAGCAAGGCGCATCTGTTCAATCCAACGTATTTAAGCAACGCCGGGTCGTTACCTTGATAAAACGTATATAAATGACTCCTACCACCCACCCCTCGTTAGTCTTATGCCCTCCTTGGCATCTCAGACACTTCATGTGTATCTTTATACTCCACCGCTACGTCCTGCCTTGGCTATGTTGATTCGAAATATGCCTTTTGAGATTATCTCTTCTTGTAAAACCCCCCTCTACCCCGTCTGGATTGTATTGGCAGTTGGCATGATGACAATAAAACCGTCGACCATTATGCTTAGCCTGGTGCCGTGCAAGGTCTTTTCTCAAAGAAAAGGCGATGTCTCGTGCTGCGCATGAAGGCTCATTGCATCGATAAGGCTTGATGTCACGATGTGATATTTCCTATGTCGGCTTGATGAAGTTAGCAAACAAAGTACCTCATATAATGGCTTGTCAGATATTACTTGAGCTTGTGACGGTGGGTAAAATATCGGCCACAATCAGGATAATCACAAAGCCAGTCATCTGCCAAGGTTGAAGTTACATCTGTACTGGGTATCTCTTTACCAGTTGGGGTGGTTTCGTTCAGCGAGGAGCTGATGTTTCGATTCTCGACTTCGACAAAAGGCGTCGCGGTGTTGTATTCCCTTTGTCCTTGCTCGGACATCTCAAATTCCGCCCCCTCCCATTGCCCTCCCGAATAATTCCATCCCTCGAGATTAGCGTTCTCCTCAAGTCCAAGGTCGCCAAACCCTGGTTCGAAGAGCCCAAAAACCCCGTCCGTAAATCCGTGATCGGCACCTTGGCCTTCCAACCAAAGCCCATAGTGGTCGAGACTTTCAAACTGTCCCGATAACGATCCATCCCAGGTAGGAGATCCTGTCGTTCCCGGACAACAGAGATCCTCAAGACTAGCACTGGGTAGTAGACACGCATCGAGACCGCTTGATTGCACTGGATCACTGTAACATTCTCGCGAAATAGGTGGGCGAGCGGAGGTGGTCTCCGCTCAGGAGAGCTGACAAAGGTTGTAAGGCTGTGGGAATATCAGCACAACTTTGAATGAGGTTTGGGTTGAGGAAACTGGGAACATACACTATCAGTCCCAAGAAGGTTGATGATTAGGAAAGGAGGGAAAGAAAGGAGACAGCAGGCGCTGCTAAATATTGTTGTCATGGTCGGCCTCCCAAGAAAGTGCATGGCCGGCCTCCAATACGACTGACCAGGCTGGGGAGACATCCTTCTCTAATGAGGTTAGCCCTGCAGCCACATGCCTGTTGATACGATAAGGCTTGCCAATATTCAGTTCTCATTGAACAACGCCATGTGCGGCCTCAGCACATCATGCAGTATCGACAGCCAGATTGCTGTGATTGGAAGATAGAAATTGTGCGGCCTCACTCACGTGTCATAAGCAGAGAACAACCTCGATCGCACAGCTCAGCCAACTCTCATCCTGCATATGATTTTAAGACAGGGTTTAGAAAATAATTGTTTTGTCATCATAAATTCCATTGTTAATAACTGCACATTTGCTTCCTCCAAGTAAAATATTAAGCGAGCAACCCATATCTATAGGTAGATTTTGCCGCCTTTTCCGCTTTCAAAGGGATCAGAAGAATAGAATAGAATGGCAACAGATTTATAAAGGGCAAAAGCGCAGCTTTGATAGGTTTTGTAGATAATGTTTGACAGGAGCAGCTGCAGTTAGGTAAATGCTATTGTTTATGAGAAAAACCAGATATTAAACATTGTGATCAACTGTTGATATGTTTTCAAAGCTGTCAAAGCTGGATTCTCAAAGCCTCATAATATATTTCTATTCTTACATTATTATAGAAATAATAGTCGCATGCTTAGCTATAGTCGTTATAAAAGCTCAAATATCCCCATTTAAAAAAAAAAAAAAAAAACTTTCGACACGATATTCAACACGTGGTTCCAGTCGAGCCGTTGCTTAGGCCAACCGATAATTATCTCTTGACACAAAAATTCAAATATTAAAATTTATAACAACTTTTTAGCTCTTTAAAATGAATGATAACAAGTTTCTGTACTACAATACATCTCAGTCAAGCCACTCAAGTCAACAGAGCAAAGCGGCAAACGGCAAACCATAAACGGCAAACCATAAACGGCAAACCAAAAGCCAAAAACCATAAACCATAAACGGTCGTAGCGGGACCCGAGAACCCGAGTCCGAGAACCCGAGAAGCGGACACAGCCTTACGAAATGATTTTCTAATTATACCCACAAGAGTTTTGATCCACCTCGCCTTGTTCGACACTTCCGTGGAAACAACGCGG
Source organism: Pseudofabraea citricarpa (assembly GCA_029641185.1). Classification (NCBI taxonomy): domain Eukaryota; kingdom Fungi; phylum Ascomycota; class Leotiomycetes; order Helotiales; family Dermateaceae; genus Pseudofabraea; species Pseudofabraea citricarpa. The sequence goes on along the minus strand of JAPWGK010000021.1, from coordinate 386,881 downwards.
CACATTTCCGTGTCACGGAGTACCGAGAGAGCCAAAAAGCTGGAGAGATGAGTAAGATGGGTCGAAGGATTCGTTATTGGAAGTGCAGTGACGGTACTACGTACAGCTGTCAATTAAGCGAGGCCCCCGGCTATCATCCCATCAGAAGAACCCCTGTCAAGAAAAGCGACCGTTTCCAGGCCATCAGGCTGGAACATGCAACAAGCAAAAGAAGCAGCGAGAGCTTAAGAATGGGATTGATTGCAACCACAGATACAGAAAGAGAGAAAGAGATAAGAACCGGGTAAACCTCGAGCTCGGTGCAGAAGGGCCCAATCCACAATGGCATGATGACGAGAATCTTGCGAGCGTCGACACCCGGCAGTTCTTCGCCAAAGCGTGTCAGGAGTTGTGTATTTCCAAGCACGTCGTCGCTCCCGCGGAGAAGGCTCCTCGAAAACCAACACGAACCGAGTCACGTCGCAGAACACCACGCTCTCAAGCAACTTCTGAGCCTTTGCTTCCCTTGCCATTAGGAAATAAACGTATGACTATGCAATGTCAGCTCTTTTTTCCCTCTGGCAACCTTCCATGTTTTCCCGACCCACCCGCGACCAGCCATGATGGATACATATAAAAGCAAAATGCAATACGGCCTACATGATGGGTTCTCGACTCGGACCATTCAGTACATTGATCTCTCCAATCACTTACTCCAATAAAAGTCTGACAATCAAAGACACATCTATTCAAATCTATCAAAACTCTTGATCTCGTTTCTCACTTCTGGACATCTCAAGAATAAAACAGAACATGGGACTCACTCCGGATCAGATCAAGATCGTTCGATCGACCGTTCCAGTCCTACAAGCGCACGGGACCGAGATCACGACAACATTCTACAACAACCTGCTGCACGACGCCCCAAGCCTATGGGACATCTTCAGCGTGACGAACCAGAAGAGCGGTGCCCAGCCCAGAGCGCTAGCAGGTTCTCTGCTGGCATACGCATCCAACATCGACGACCTGGGCGTGCTAGCCCCAGCCGTCGAGCGCATCTGCCAGAAGCACGTATCGCTGTATATCCAACCGGCGCAGTACGATGTGGTAGGAAAGTATCTGCTCGCGGCCATGGGACAGGTCCTCGGCGATGCACTCACTCCCGATGTGCTCGCCGCGTGGGCAGCGGCGTATACGCAGCTCGCTAACGTGCTGATCGGCAAGGAAGCCCAGCTGTACAACGAGTTCGACGGCTGGACCGACTGGCGCAAGTTCAAGATCGCCAGGAAAGTCAAGGAGGCCGATCACATCACGTCGTTTTATCTGCAGCCTGAAGATGGGAAATCGCTCCCAAAGTTCAAGCCCGGTCAGTACATCTCGGTGCAGCTGCCCGTCCCGAGTTTCGGATACCTCCAATCTCGACAGTACTCTCTGAGCGACGAGCCCAAATCGGATTATTACCGCATCAGTGTCAAGAGAGAAGCGGGTGTGATTGTCGATGGAAGTACCGTCATAACCGAAGCTGGCTTGATCTCGAATACCCTTCATGACAGCATCGAGATTGGCGATACGATTGGCGTCTCGCATCCAGCTGGAGAGTTCTTCCTAGATCCTACAGAACCCGACCAGTCGCCCGTTGTCCTAATCTCAGCCGGTGTAGGAATCACACCTATGATCTCTATTCTCAACAGCCTCGTGCATCACAAGTCCACCTGTGAGATTTCCTGGATCCACACGGCTAAAAGCTCAGCTCTTCATGCTTTCAGCGACCACGTCCGTGACATTAGCAAGTCACATGAGAATATTCATAGTGTGGTGTTCAAGAGCAACGTGGTTGATGGCGATGTGAATGGCGAGGATTACCACTTTGATGTGCGCATGGACTTGAAGAAGGTCCACCCACAGAAAGATCTGTTCTTGGAGCACAAAGGAGCCACGTACTACATCTGTGGACCCGGCGTCTTCATGGCTGAGATAGCTGCCCGTTTGAAGGAGATGGGAGTTGCTCCAGAGAAGATAAAGATGGAAGTCTTCGGAACTGGTGATTTGAATTGAAAAATAGGACGGGGAACCAAGCGACGAGCAAGCGATTTGTATACATTTTGGCGTACCGGGGTTAATCGGAAGATCAGAAATAGAAGATATAGAACTTTGCCTTATTAGCTAGAACAAGAAATATCTTCTCTCATCAAGTAAATATCGGTTTCAGTGGATTTTCTGCTCGTGCTGGATATAAATCGTGAAATCAAGGATAAACATTGTGTTAAACTCTCTCTCAAAGATGTATCAACGCTAAGGGAATAAAGATTGCGTCAGCGATGCTGCATAATGGTTGCCGCCAAGGACATCCTAAAGGTCAAAGATGTACCACTTTGGTGAATCAGAAGTGTGGTTGAAACGATGTTTCCAACGTACTCTGAGATGCCTACCTAGATGGCTAATTGATTTGATGTTCGCAGGAAGTCTTGGGACCCAGAGCTGATTCGTCATTGGGGTAACAAGAAGAGGCTCTTATTCTGAATTGCAACAGGATAATGGGCTTCGTACATAAGGAACCACGATACGAGAAACAACAAAACGGCCTTGACCTTTGATTTGTGCTCCACAAGCCACGTTTTCGGTAAGCCAGCACAGAGATCCGACAGCTGAAAAGGAGAGAGTCGACAGCAAAGAGCTAGCATGACCAAAAGAGAGTGATAACGTGGTAAGGAGAACACGAAACACCAGCTGACCGGTGACTCTTATTAGGGAGCCTCTCAGTCTTTCCCTGATCTGACGCCCGGCTAAATGGCACGGGAAAAAGCAGCAAGGCAAGGCATACTGATGGGGGTGAAAAATGTGACGGTGCAAGGCCAGTCAAGATCAACGGCGAGGTGATTCGCTTGCGATTCTCAGCCAGCAGGTTTTCTATGGTAACCCAAAGCAGAGAAGCAGATGGTACGCTGACAACCAGAAAGTGGTAGGTAACCAAGCCTCGCGCAGCCTAACGACCGGCCCCAAACCAAAAACCAGAAATGAGACCAGAATAGAGAAGAATGAGAAATAACCCATCGGGTTTATCTACCCGGTCGCGTAAAAGCGTTGCTGTTGAATCAAGCGACAGACTTTGAGTTCAAGCCTGTGCGAAAAGAGTCGCATCTCGAGGCTGTTAATGCAAACCTTTTGACAGAAGGATGAGCAGCTAAGGTTCGGCGTTGTACGTGGACTTGGAGATGACTCTCGTTGGTGGGTGACAAAAGCTGAGGGTGTGCGTACGCGTTTGACCTGGCAAGAGGCATAACCAAATGATTGGAGTATCATTACAATGCTGTCACTGCCCAACTCCGTAGCACAGGCAAACACAGCAAGCTCTCCAATACCATCTTTGCTGGTTAAAACGGCCTGGAAGATTCAACTTAAACATTTCCTTACTGGCCCAAGATGCTGACCATTGAGTGAAATCCGGCTGACAACTTTGGGCTCTATGATTCTGCAACAAACTCCTACCCAATCGTCAATAATGTAGCCATATTGCTCATAATGACATCGCAGTAATTTGCGAGGGAATCCTTAGCCTATCGCTTTTCGCCTTAGCTACCAGGGCTGCAAAAGTAATTTAGTTTATTACTGACCTGTCTCCCCGCACAGCAGGAATTGGAGAGCCTCCGCTGAACTATACCGCAACGCTTCCTCTTAAGCCTTCCTGATATTACTCAAAAGTCAAAGCGGGAAAGAGAACCGCATAGCCAGCCAATTATTATCGTTCTCGCTGTCGTCAAGGAACATAGAGCCTTTTTTCCTCACTAGCAAAGCGTTAAAGCTAGTTAAAACAACGAGTACATCTCACCATATGAGCTACCCCAAGCTGCGAGCCGATGATACAGGGACGCTTACTTTATCACTTGGAGACCCTATGTTGGAGTTGCCTGTAGACCGGGCAAACTCTAGCACACAATCCGCCACACCATCAGTCGACTCCGAGAACAAAATCAACAAGGCATGCACGACAAAGCTTGATGAAGCGTTCTCCATGAGGAATCATGATCATCAACACTTCTTTAAACCCGGTAGACTTTTCGAAATGAACTGGACCGAAGGAGCTAGTAAGTACGGTAACAGCAGCCAAGATCCCATGTTCAGAGTCCGATTTGGTCAACTTGTATTCTCGGCGATCAGGTTGTTTCTAGTCATCCAGACCAATCAGCAATCATGCATTTGTGTATCTCTCATTGCTGGGGCCTGCATAGCAGAAATCAGTTATGGTCTGTATACTATTAACGGACTACCAACTTGCCCTGAGAGACTCGTTGAAGCTCGACTCCAAAATGGCGGCCGTCTAAAATTCGACGACTCGATGATTGATTTCTCAAGGCCGTATACAATTGAAATGAATCTAAAGGTCAAGGATATTGGAAGGCTTGAGCCAGATTCTCTCAGAGATATAAGGAAAAAAGTTGGAGAATCGATGTGCTACTTAATGAGGCCTTCGAAAAGCGAACCTGACCATGAACTCAATCGATTGACTACACAAGATAGTCCCGAGTCCTCAGTCTTTCCTTCTCCAGCCCCGGCTTCACCTGACACTTCTGCACCCGTTGCTTGCAATCCCATATTCGCATCAAATGGCAAGGAACCACGCAACTTGGATACACTGACTCCGGACTCCTATCTGCCAGAAAACAGAAGTAATTATGATAATCGGCAATACCGAAAGACGGCAGGGAGAAGGATTCAATCTAATGATAAACTGTCTCCAAGTAAGAATCCTTTCTAGTCATGTAGTCAAATTTACTAAAATGAGACAAGAATACAAAGTTGTGAATGCATCCCGATTCTTCGAGAGTGGTCGCGTAATCAAATTACTTTGGTCAGAGCCAGCTAGCCAGATGGCACCCTGGTCTAACGGTACCAGCCCCGTGAATAACGGCGAGCTCGCATTTTCCAAACCACGGCCTTTTATTGTGATTGCCGAAAGGCCGTATTTCAGCATATGCGTTCCGATATATTCGTACGGCGGAAGAAGGGCCGAGAAGGACGAATCTTGTCAAAAAGACCATGTCTTTATCTATTCCTCCAGGGAGCAGCCACCTAAAGGGTTCTCGTTCGCTCGAGAACCGATTCCTATAATCATAAAGGACTCTACTGAGATGAGAGGTATATCCCTCATTAATTTTACGAAGTTGTACACCGTTCCACACGACGTGAAACTGGTAAATGTAGGCATCATTACTGATGCAAGCGTCGAGAAGCTCAGGAATTATTCTTTCGAGCGACTCAAAAATATCTGACGTGGTCCTAGACTGGACCAAACCATACATTTTCTTACAATTTGTTTCTTCTGCCTTCTTTCTGATTTTTTGACGTGCCTTAGGAGGTTATGATGGTGTTTTTCATAGTCTGGTTTTGTTTTCAGTGCGTGTGATCAGAGAGTGACGTCTCTGGGTGCTTGAGATGTCAGATCGAGGCTGGAACTAGGCTATTGGCTTTGATATATTAAGGTTTGGATAAGATTGTTCCTTTTTCTCCTTGGCAGTGCCTTTGTTGCTCAGTTATCCTTTGATGTACTCTAGAATAGGATTTTTTTCATCATACAAACTCCATTGACGAAATGTCAATAGCTGAACTATTTTGTGAAGTTTTGCAGTTTCCTTGTAGTATTTCTTCTTTTTTCTTTTGGCCAACACACCAGCTTACCATAGACGCACGAAATATGTTTGGCACTGGGTTGTGGATTTGAAGCCTTTCTTGAAAATCTACGAGTGCTACGTCAAATTCTAGCCGCACTACACCCATCTGAATTGCATCCAACCCTAATAGCTGTCCTGGCCAAAATCTCCATGTTCTGTCTTTGGAGTCTGATCACGATCGTATTTGAATCGGGTTGCGTTTTCCCAATTTGGCCTGTCGACTCTTGCTTACTTTCTGCATCAAATCCTTCGTCTCTCAGATCACGTTGTGACTTGTGTCTCTTATTCATTCGCGGCTGAGAGAAGCTTCTATATTCGTTTGCAGGAAATGTCGTCTACGTTTGCAGGGACATATCATTGTCATACGATTCTTGAAAATCATCCAGATTCTCATTCGGAGTTGCAACGGGGCTTATGGATTATGAGTCAGCGTTGTCGTTTGGGTTACTTGTCGTTTGGGTAGTTATCGTCTGGGTAGTTATCGTCTGGGTAGTTATCGTCTGGGTAGTTATCGTCTGGGTAGTTATCGTCTGGGTAGTTATCGTTTGGGTGGTTTTCGTTTGGGTAGTTATCTGGGTAGTTATCGTCTTGGTAGTATTCGTCTGGGTAGTTTTTGTTTGCGTAGTTTTCATTTGGATCTTGACGTGAAACTTCCTGGGCCGGAGCTGCAGTAGGCCATATGTATCCTGAGTTAGCGTCGTCGTTTGGGTATTTTTCATTTGGATCTTGATGTGAAACTTCCTGGACAGGGCCCGGATATCCTGAAGCCTGGGACTCAGGGCTCGCTGCCGAATTGAAAGAACGATGGGCCGAGGAAGAGAAAGAACCAACTGTAGACTGGAAACCCATACTCTCCTGCCAATGCCACAAAAGCCGGGAAATGTGGTCTGTTGGAATTCTTCCGATTTTGGCAACCCTTATATTATACTCCACCGTGTAGACGGAGCCAAAATGAAGCAGAGATGATGGATCAATTTTTTCATGGTTCTCCACTATGATTGGAAATGGTGATATAGAGCTCGGCCAAGAACCGCTGGGAGAACGTTTCATAGAATCGTAGACCATGGCGTGCTCCTTCGTCTCTATCCCCAATTTCTCGATGCCGCGCCCACCATACGTCTGTAAGGGAATGCAGATACAGTTAAGTGTCTTGGGTTTCACAACCACAAACCGTCGTGCTTTTGAATATGTTCTGTGGCCTGTATGGGCCGAAGTGAATCGATTGTCGGCGACAGTACCAGCAGGCTCTGACCACATACACTTAAAGACCCGACCCGGTATAAAAAACCGCTTAGGATGGCGTATCTTCTCGAATGAAGAGCCTTCATCCTTCGTTTGAGGAAGGGGTGTTGTATGCCAAGCTTGAGTCGTGTTCGCAAGCTGCTCACTGAGCTCATCCTCCTCCGTCCATGGTAAACTGTTGTTGTTCACATGGCTGTTTGAAGCGTATTCTGAGCTTTCTGCGTATTCTGAGCTTTCTTCGAGTTCTGGTATTTCTGATATGCCATTTGTTTGGGAGGGTGTCAACTTCGACGTGTTCGACACGTTTTGATTCCTACTAGCTGGTGGTTCGATTAGTAACTGCGATACAAAGAGGCCGAGCAAAGAACGTACATCTTTGAGAACCAGATTCGAGGTTTCGATGCGACTTGCTCTTTCTTACACTCCTACTTGAACTTCCAGACATCGTCCTCAAAGACCATAGAGTCGTACGATAGAGTGCTGTGGAATTTGCCGCTGTGCCCTGAAGCCCGCTATCTGCCGCTCCCAAAACTGCGCAAGTGATAAAAGATCTGGTACATTGCCTGCACGCATGCCGTGTGGTGTTGGAGGTAGAGAGAAGGGAGCCAACCTAGGCCGCGTGCCCAGGTAAGGAGATTTTAGGGATGTACTTAACTCATCTGCAACGACAGCGGAATGACATAAAGAATTATGTGGCCCAACGAAGACCTATGATGCCTTGGAGGGATGCCAGGCGCTGACCAGTCAAATGAGCCACGCGGATAGACGTGGTACTGCACGAGGCTTTCTCGATGCCTAAATGCAGGTTTCATTTCATACCATATAGCTGAGCTCACCGAGTTGAAAAGAAGACTTAACTATGAGCAAGAAAGTTGATGCGACTGAAAATCCGTTCTCATAAGAGAATATGGAGTGTTATCTCCTACGATGAAGACTACGATGGCAGGAACTCTACAAAATGCCAAGGCGGTAAATCCGAAGGCCCACGACCCCGCCAAAATCTAGCCTCGTCCCACAACCTCGTCTCGAACTCTCTCCCCCGAACAACAACCACCCATATCGCAATACAATTACCAGCTACGCATCTTTCGGAGACACAGAATTGCTACTGCTTGCATCCCGCTACATTTTATCTGCCACAAGATATCAATTGCCTCAGACACGGACTCTTGCGCCTCGGAGTCTCAACGACTCTCACGCCCATTTAATCTCCGAATCCCCTCTCTTTTCTCGAGCATACAGCATTATCTAGGCTCGAGACTCGCACGTACAATAGACCCGCTGCGCTCCCCGGCACGATGGCAACATCAGGAGCGGCGACGATGCTTCGGCGACAGCTGAAGGAGATACAGCAAGCGAAAGACCTGCCGGGCATCTCGTGCGGGCTGGTGGACGACTCGAACGTGTTCGAGTGGGAGGTGATGCTGATGGTATCGGACGACTGCAAATTCTACGGGGGTACAGACCGCTCTGGGACTCTCCACACGCCTGGCTAACGCGCGCACAAACAGGAGGCAACTTCCGGTGCCGGCTGAAATTCCCTGCTGATTATCCTCTGCTCCCACCTTCCCTGACCTTCTTGAGCCCCGTCCCTTTCCACCCGAATATCTACGAGAACGGCCTCCTCTGCATCTCCATCCTCCACCCGCCCGAGGATGACAAGTATGGCTATGAGAGTGCGAGCGAGCGCTGGTCGCCTGTCCAGACGCCCGAGACGATCCTGCTGAGTGTGATCTCGCTGCTACATTCGCCGAACGATGAGAGCCCAGCGAACGTCGAGGCGGCGAGGCTGTGGAGGATGGATAGAGATAATCTGGACACGAAGCGGGAGTTTAAAAAGAGGTGCCGGAAGGGCGTGAGGGAGAGTCTGGGCGAGGATTGAAGACTTGAACATAGCCTTTATGAATAATGAAACGTTGGATATATGGTTCTTGAGCAAGTGGCTTGGAAACAAAGCAGATGCTTCTCTGCCAATGCGGGCAGGAAGAAGTTGGTGGTCATCAGACGACCTCTGCATGAATAGCAATAGCAAGTTAGCAATAGCATTAGCATTAGCGAAGCATACCAAATCCAGATTCCATATTACAAAGCATTTGTTGACTGACTGTCGGAATGTGGTAGTAATACGAGCGAAACATACCCAATCCAAAATCCATACAACTCTATCGTAACAACTCCGGAATATAATAGCATCTTCTCAACTCTAGGACCTTCCTCAACAGTTGATCTCTACAGTAGAATAGTTTTTAAGAAACCCGGGCACGAAAGCACAAAACACGCAAACACGCAAACACAAAACACCAAAACACCAAGCACCAAGCACCAAACACCAATTCCCAAAATCCACTCTCTTCCACGATCCCACCAAAAAAACACACGACGTTCTTTTTGTGAATGATCAACCCAAAGCCACCCCTTACACAACACAGGCAATTTCTTGCCCACAGTAATGAAGTAAACCAAGCTTGCACTAGTCATAGCGAGATAGAAATACATATCTTCGTTGTCGATGAGAGAGTCCTGTCCTGATTCTGTGATATGATATGACATGCTAGATGTAGATATAGATAATAATAATAACACGTAAAACGATACAACAACCATGACAGAAACAAGTCGACAATCTATCTACTTTACTTTCTTTCTCTGTTCGACTACCTACATCGGTATCTATTATTCACGGCTAGTTTATCATGTGATCAGTACTTTCTCCCCTCATATTCATGTTTTGAAGGGTTTCTTCTCTCTCCGTGTTGTTTACCACCGGAATCTACCTAGGTATCTGAGTAAATTTAACGATCTCTATACTGAAGGAGGGCTCTTCTTGATAGAGGACGCGGCGTATAGGGGGGGAAGCTAGACAAGCGAGGATGTTATTTTTGAAACTACCCATACAATAAGAGCAAGTAATTATTGAAAAGCCTCGAATTTAGCATCGACCTATCTCAGATTAAATCCCTGCATGCTTTTATCTTACCACGACGTATTTTTACACAGTTAACCAACCAACCAACCAACCAACCAGCTAGCCCCGAGAGGTCTTTCCTCGATTTTACACTCCAGGATTTTCTAATCACACAATCCCAATAAGCGACCTGCAACGCCATCCCACTCCTCGTCCCATCTCCTGCTCCCCTCTCGCACAGCACCCTTCTTCAACTTCTGAAGTTCCTCTCCCCCCCTCTCGCCAAATAACTCCATCAAGACCGTCGTCAATTCCGACGCCGTCACAAACCCCCTCCCGTTCTCGCCCTCGCGTACCAGCTCGTCCCAGCTCTCGTAATCGCCGTACCCCACGACGGGCAAGCCAGCACCGAACATGTCGACGACTTTCATGGGCAGGTCGACGCCGCTGCTGCTCTTGTGCAGACAGACGCCGAGATCCGCACACGCTAGCAGCGCTGCGTAGTCTTCGGTCGTGAGCCAGGCCGTTGAGATGGTGACGGCCGAGAGTTTGGAGCTCTGTGTAAGTTTGGCGACTTGCGAGAGGTACATCTCTTTCTGGGGGCCTTTGCCTGTGATGACGGCGAGGATGCGTGGCAGGTTGGCGTTGGATGATGCGGCTGTTGAGTAAGAGACGAGGGCTTCTAGCAGGAGAGAGAAGTCCTCGTCAGGTGTCCAAGAGGTGCTGCTCACGAGAAGCCGCGTCTTGCCTGTCATGATATCCTTTGCATGCTTCTGCGTCTCGGGAACCCGTTCAAGGAACGCACGTCGTGCTTCAGTGTTAGCGATAGGCTGGAATATTGCTGCTGGTCGATCGTGTAGTGTGAATATTGGGGACCGGACGTTGTACGGTTTGTTCTTCAACTGCTTGGCCATCGCATGTGTGACCGTGAACGAGGCGGTAGGCGCCCATCTTCCTAGAAAGGCTTCATAGTACTTGGAAACGGTCACGAAGGGATGGGAATGTCCCCGGGTGCCCGCAAGAATCGTCCATCCATAATTATGCCAGTCTATAATGAGGTGGGTGTTGCGCAGGAAACAGACTATGATGGCTATGAAAAGTGTGGGGATGGAGGGCGGGTTCTAGCAAGGGAGGTAGAGGCTTTAGCGGGGTAACCAACAGAGGGCAGCGAGCAGACTAACCTGTACGAGTAGCCAACGCGAGGGTTTGGTTTGGTAGCTAAGTGTCCGAAAGAGACTCCATATCTGCCACAAGACTTTCAATGGTCCTGCTATAACAAATGGAAGCTTGTTGGAGCGGAGCAGCGGCGGTGGTAGTGGCAAAGGTACAATGGTGATCAGGGGATTATCAACAAGTCCCGGATGCAATGCAGATTCTAGCCACAATTAGCCAGGCAGAGAGAGATATGCTTTGAGATTCCTGTTACCTTGATATCCAATTACATCAACTCGGCCCCCATGCTTCGCTATGCTCATCGCGTGATACTGCATCCGAGGGCTACGGCCAATATCTCCGAGGACCAGCACTTGGACGGAGATCTTGGAGACATCTTGATCGGTGGCTGCTGGCGGCGAGTGCTTGACATAGGAGCTGGGAAGCAGCAGGAGAGTTATAGTGAGGGTGGTTGAAGCAATAACTGCCAAGGTCAAGAGGAGATCCAGCATTGTGACGTGTCCTTAAGCAGTATCAAGTTGTGGAATTTTGTGAGGGGAGTCAATTCATTGCATCCAGCCGTCCCAATCAAGCTGAAACCAGAGTGCGCATAGCAGAGCAGAGCACGGCAATGGAGGGGTGGCTTGGAATGCAGAAGTGCTCTCTGCTCTACTGTAGTTTGTAGGTGCTGTATTCGGTGTCTTGGGCCTTTTCCAGGTTGAGACTCGGGTCCAGCTGCCCAAGTGACGGCAAGTGACGCTTGCGATTTAGGTTCGGACGACACCGCTTTCTCGGCTGCGTCATGCTGCATCTGCATTAATTTACAGGGGAAGATACAGTAGCGAGGCCCAATCCGCCCCAGGCTCTGCGCCCTATCAGCGGGCGCCTCTTTTTTCAGGGGCAGCACAGCGCAGCATCAACACCTTCCCAAATGCGATGCCCAGTCCATCCTCCTCCACCTTCATGTACAAAGTCCTCCCGTGTCCTTGAGAGCCAAACAGCCTTCCACCGCTTTGTCCATTGTTCCCTCGTCGCCGTCCGCATTCAACCCCTCCGTCTGCAATTGTTCCATCGGCGCCTCATTTCCCACCCGGCCTGAAAGCGCAAAGGAGAGATACGCGCGGCGAAACCATACATGACGAGGAGGAGGGACTGTGAAAGAGCTTCGAAGCTCGATTGAAAGACCCAGACGGCGCACAATGGCTTCGACATACGCTCTGCCAGCGGCGACCATGACCAACAGTCACCATGGCCATGTACATTCGCACTCGCACTCGCCCATTCGACCAGTATACTCTGGGAACACGCCGAGGTCAATAAAACAGGAGCGGCCAAATGGGAACCTACACGCGCACACGCACTCAGCCCCTCATCACGATCATATACATAAACACAATCATGAGCCATTGCTTCCTACGCCACCGAATAGCAATAGCTCGCCGGCCTTTGCGGACCCGTTTGTAACGGAACACGACCATTCTCACAACCACGACCACGACCACGGTCACTCCCACTCGCACTCCGATCAGCCATTGAGCTCCTATGAGCCCCCGACCAACTCAGTCATCTCTCACAATCATGGTCACGATCATGACCACGACCATGATCATAGCCATCACGATCACAGCCACGGCACCACATTAGAGACGAGGTCTCGTTTTACCAGCAAATTACTTCCACTCGTACAAGGATACCCTCTTTTGCATACCATCTTGGCGGAGAAGGACTCTCGGCGCATCTTTTATTTTATGAGGTATGGTCAGGAGCAGAGAGATCCGGGCAAGGCTAATGATTTTACAGTTTCAATTTCGCTTTTATGGTTATTCAGGCTTTCTATGGATTCGTTACCGACTCGCTCGGGCTTCTCAGCGACAGCATACATATGTTCTTTGATTGTTTAGCATTGGCCGTGGGACTCTTTGCTGCAGTAGCTAGCAAGTGGCCCCCGAGTCAGAGATTTCCTTATGGGTTTGGAAAGATAGAGAGTTTGTCGGGGTTTGGAAATGGGGTATTTTTAATGTAAGCGAAGCTATCGCCATTACGAAACCGTGACTAACAGATTCATCAGGTTGATAAGTATCGAGATTATGATCGAAGCAACCGAAAGACTGGCTGAGGGAAGAGAGACGAAGCGTTTAACTGAGTTATTCGTGGTCAGCTCCTTGGGTTTGTTGGTGAATTTGGTGGGTATGGCATGTTTTGGTCACCACGGCCACGCCGGACACGATCACGGCCATAGCCACGGCCACTCGCATGGACATTCTCACGATGAGAAGCCGGCTCATAGTCATGACCACGACCATAATAATTGCGACCATGATCACGACCATGCTACCCCTCTTCTAACTGACGCCAAGCCAGTTCACGATCACGGATCCCACTCGCACTCTCACGACAATGAGAATATGCGGGGTATTTTCCTCCACGTTCTGGCTGATACAATGGGCAGTGCAGCAGTCATTGTCTCAACACTTCTTATACATTTTGTTGGCTGGTCAGGCTGGGATCCCCTCGCTTCGTGCGTGATAGCTATCCTGATTTTCCTCTCATCTATCCCTCTAGTCAGCAGTAGTGCGAAGAAACTTCTTCTCACGGTCCCTGACAACACCGAATACACATTGCGGGAGACTCTCGCAGCGGTGAGCGGTCTTCGCGGGGTAGCTTCATATACCGTTCCTCGTTTCTGGATGGGCGACAAGAATGCAGGAAGCGACAAGGAGCAAGTCCTCGGTGTCATTCACGTCAATGCCACGAGAGGAAGCGATCTAGAAGATGTACGATCAAGAACGCGAGGTCTCCTCCTCAGCCACGGGATGGACGTCGTGGTCCAAGTCGAGCCGTTCGGCGACTCGGCTTGTTGGTGTGGTGGGAATGTGACGCGGACGCCCTCGAGATTTAGTGGAAGCTAGGACGGGGCTTTCTTGTTGGATTATTGATGAGGTGGGGTTTTTCCTTTTTTGTTCTATACTCTCTTTCTTTCTCTCTATGCAACATGCATGGTTTAGGATTGATACGTTTGGGTCTCGCAGGAGGAGAAGTAGAAAAAGAAAAAAAGGGAGAAGAAACCTATCGCTGCGGTGGTTGGTTGTCTTTTTTGCATTTCTGCATTTGCATACTAGATGATTATGAATGATACCTTCTTGTTGTATACACAACCTCGCAAATCAGACGCCCTTCTCGCTCTCTTTGATATGCGAGGTCGAAGGCTTTGAGATTTGTGATTCAGATCAAGATCCCGATCAGATAGATCTATCTCTGTCCGATCCCAGATCTACTATGATATCATGTGGCCGACCATGCACCATGCAAGGTCCGGACCGTTTCTGCCGGCTCCTCCCCGTTTCCCGTCCTCCCTCTTGCTCCTCTCCAGGAACCAGGTACTGCTCGTGCTTAACATTCCTCGGATCTTTTTACCTTGTCTTGTTTCTTGTTTTGTCCCCCTCCTCTCCCTGGAATGCCATCGGGATCGGGATCGGGATCGGGTTTCGGTTTTCCTTATCTTTCTTTCTTTCTTTCTTTTTTGCCGTGTGCAGGACTCACCGTCGTCCTGGGAGCGGGTTTTTGGGCATCCCGGTAGAGGGGCATTTGTCGTCGTGGCTGGGACTTGTATAGAGGGTCGGTTTGTGGCTTGCTTTCAGCTGCCGAGGGGGGTCTTGGTCTTTGAGGGAGCTTGTTTGATGTGTTGGCTGAAAGGGTGGGAGGTGTTGCTGTGTTTAGGTATAGGTATGTGTTGGTAAGTATTGTGATTCTATTTTTCCTAGTAGATGTTGGATGTTTGCTTGTTGTTGTGGTTATGGTTCTGGCGAGGTTGTTAAGACAGGGAGCGTGTAAGAGGGGGGGGGGGATAAGACTAAGGCGAGCAGTTTGGCATGCTTAGAGCTTTTTACTTAGATGTTGTGGATTGATGGGGCACTGCGCTGTTGGAAGTCATGGTTATTAGTGTCCGTGAGGCTTGGAATGATGAAGGGTGTTAACTTGATAGTCTATATATGTAAATATACTAGCTGTATTTTGTACTTCACAGTCTGTTATGCGTTTGCATGTATTGAACCTGAACCTGACTCTGATATACCAAAGTATTAGTACGAGATATACTTATACCCTCTGTAGCTTATTATTCTTTGGATTATTTTGAGATCTAAAGAGAATATGATTTGTCTCGAAATCAACTTGGATATTGAAATGATTATTCGAGAAGGATTTGGTGGACTTAATTCCTGACCCGATCAAAACTCGAATCCCGAGATCCTGGTTGACTGATTGCATTTGTGTACACCGCCTCCTCAGGTACGCTGTTGTGCCTTGAAGCACGCTGTACTATCCCTGTACCGTGATTCTGCTGGGCAGAATAAGGCGGTCCGTCATAGCTCCCACGAGGCTGGCCATACCTTTT
This sequence comes from Pseudofabraea citricarpa, assembly GCA_029641185.1. NCBI lineage: Eukaryota > Fungi > Ascomycota > Leotiomycetes > Helotiales > Dermateaceae > Pseudofabraea > Pseudofabraea citricarpa. Next base: position 371,544 of record JAPWGK010000021.1, on the reverse strand, counting down.
TGTCCCTAGCACCAACTTAGCAGCCTCGCTGCTTTCTTCAGAATTCTGCAAGCTTCCTATTGTTTACTTTCAATCATCAACACACACATTCACAATACAATCCACATTAACAACCCCACCCATTGTCTGCACACAATACCCCGCATTTCAAATATTCTTATATAACTTCACCACAAGCTTGCTACTTTGCATCCAAACAGCTTCTGTGCTTGATTGAGACACTGAGTCCCCCCACGTGGTCGCTCATCGCTCATCGCTCATCGCTCACATTCGCAATGGCAATCATCGAAGAGTTCCTCACCTCAATCCTTGGATTCATCCGATCCAAGGATGCAGCTAAGCTCCAAGACTGGCTCCAGGTTGAGCCACCTCTCCCAGAGCATTACTACAAGCTCGGTGAGGCGCTGCGAGCATCCTACAAGGACAGCAATTCCCTGGAACGTCTGGTAGAGAAACGTCTACCGGAGAACAGAAACGCAAAGAACGACGATGGAGATGTATGGCCTGGCTTCTTGAGCTTCATGAAGGCCTACTTGGAGTTTTGGAGAGATGTCAACTTCGAGGACCTCTTGCAGACACATGCACAATTGACCGAACTGGCCAAGTAGGTGACTTCCCGCAACGCAACTGCATCACTGAGCTAACTCTATATTTTGTAGTGCTTGCATTACTGCTTTGTCTAACGCGACATACGGCATTGTCGTCCTACCCACAGCCATCCAACTATCATCTGCTCTAGCAAAGCTAGCGATAACCCTCGACAAGAGACCCGATCTTACTCGAAAACTTCGGAAGGTCACAAACATGGACCAAGGCGGAGAAACTAGAAAGAGCTTGGTTGAAGGTACCGCCGAGTCGATTCAGAGAGCCTTTACCATGTGCTTGACGGAAAGGACATCAAACCGAAACGGCATCGGCATGGACGGACAACCAGAGGGGAAGAAAATCGGAATATACTCGTTCGCGAATTTGGTGTTGAAATTACTATTTCAAGTACGTATCATCAGAAACCTCTCCTCGCACATTACTGACTTCTTTTCAGTGCCGCAAGACACGTCTTGCAAACCAACTCTTTACAAACATATCACAAAACTCGCCTCCTTTATCACTCTACCCAGCGAGCCAAAGGGTTACATACCTATACTACCTTGGCCGCTTTCAGTTCTCGAACGGCCACTTCTACCATGCCCAACGCTGCTTGCAAGAGGCATACGATCAATGCCACGCTCAGTGTATATCACAACGTCGGCTCATCCTCATCCACCTTGTCTCAAGTAACATGATTCTCGGACGGTTCCCATCAGAAGATATGAAGGCACGCCCAGAAGCCGTAGGGATCCTTGATAAATTCCTTCCGATCGCAAAAGCAATTGAAGATGGTAACTTGGTTGCTTTCAGGAATTCACTCGGCCATGCATCCGGCAATGAGGAGTGGTTCTTTAAAAGAGGCGTTCTTCTCCCCTTGATTTATCGATGTGAGATATTGGTTTGGAGATCACTTGCTCGGCGAGTATTTCTCCTCTCATACGAAGCATCGGACGATACAAACCCACGAAAAGCACCCACCATGGACCTTTCCAGCATGGCTGCGGCAGCACAGCTCTGCCAGAAGGTTCTAGAGGGTTGGAAGAAAGAAGACGAGGTCGCGTCGATAGCGCCTCCGACTTTCCATCTGAACAACACGCAGAGGAAAACAATAATGAATACACTTGCACCTGTCACTAGAAGAAAGCAACTCTCAGCACCCGAAGGTGTCATTTATGGCAACCATGTGCCAGATACAAAAGAAATCGAAGCAATTATTGCGAGCTTGGTGCAACAAGGGCTGATGCACGGCTTTATCAGTCATAGCCAGGGCAAGTTTGCAATCCTAGGCAAAAAACAAAGGGGCGGGGCCATAAAAGCAGGGTTTCCGTCTGTATGGGAAGTCCTCAAGGCAAAGGCGACGAGAGACGGCAAGGATGTCGAGATCCCAGGATGGGTGCAGACTGAAATCAAAGCCCCGACAGGTGGTGTTGTAAACCTGAGTGGAATCGCAAGACCTGTTGGCAGCAGCCAGTAAAAACCCCAACAAAAATATTAAAGAGAAGGTGCATCATACGGAGTTAAGGATACTGGGCATAGAGCTGCCGGACTGCAGCTGGAAATGAGATACCCGGTCAAAAATTCAAAAATAATTGGTGGCAGAAGGCGTTTATATTGGGTTTATGGATACCCTGGACAGGAAGCATGGTCGGAGTTAATAAGGTCGGAAACTCTTGGATAGCGTTGTCTTTTTTGCATTTTCTTGTTTCTTTTCTTTTTTTTCTTTCTGCCTCTACGAAGCACAGCGTTGTCTTTTGGGATTTCTTTTGTTTCAATTTACCTCTACGGAGGACAGCGTTGTTTCTGGCATTTTTCTCGGTCTTACTTCTACGGAGGATAGCGTTGTCTTTTGATGTCATTCTATAAGTCCATAGCAGTGGCCTGAATTAAGCGTTTTCTTTTTCCAGATACTGAAATCATGAACATGCCGTACTCTGTAAAATTGATGTGAGGTGATTGCAAATAGGCTCCACTTTCCCTTATATGAGGCTTGTACTTATGTCAGGCAAGCTGCCCTCATTTATTTATGAGACAATATAGGGAGCATAGGTACCCCTAGAACAAACTCAGCACGCCACAGCTCGCAAAAACATTTCGGAGAGCCATCCCGAAAGTGAAAGCTAGCATCTCTTGACGGTTGGTTTTGCGGCCGGTAGCATATCTTCCCGTTTTCCCCCTGTCTTCTCTCTCGATGCTGTTGTCAATATCACTATTTTTGAGTTAATATTAAACAGATCAGTTGCGACAAGACATGAAATGCAATGTACGAAAGAAAGAAAGGTGGGCAGCACCACTTGAATAATATTTAGTAGTAGCCAAGCTTCAGTTCTCGTACTTTCTTTCTTGAGTGTGAAAGCACCTACTTACCTTATCTCTCGGATAAATAAAAAAATGCTTTGCGGAGAAATAAGTTTCTGCACAGCCGGAGAAAAGATATCGAGGTCAAGAAGTTAAGCGATGGAAACCACAACGAACTTTTTGATTTGATTAACGATTGTTATATATAATTCGATCGCCCCCTTAACCCGTCTTCTGAAAAGGAAGATAGAATCCCTATCTACCTTTTATACTTTTTAATTAAATAACCAATTAGATGAAATTCAAGATACGGTGGACAAAGGGAAGCAAAATCAAAAGGTGCTAAATGAGTGTGTGTCCATCACCCCCCTCTAGATCAAGACCGAAACCGCCAACTCATCTGGGTTCATGACGTGATACCCGACAATATCCTTATCCATAACCTGGCTGTTCTCCTGAAACTTGCGTCCCAGGTCATTCAGGTTATCATAGAACTGATCCGCCGCCTTAGCGACGTCCGCCCACTCTTTACCCTCGGCGAGATTCTGATTCGCGAGCACCTTGAGCGACTGGGCATAGTTCAGCAACGTCTGATCCTCAGCGACACGGTAGCTGAGCAGATAAGGAAGCTGCGAGCTCATGAGCCAGACGGTCGAGTCGGCGTCCTTGACAGGCAGGGCGTTCATCATATCAGCTTCGCGGTAAGTCTGCAGTTCCTGCAAGGTCTGAGGGAGGCGTGCCATCAGACTCGCAGGCTTGCTCGGCACGAATGCTTGATAGTAGCACTGCAAGTAGTTAACTGAATTGTGCAGGGGGGACGCGATGTGGATGCACATGACGACAGCCTTGGCCAGCTCGTCGAGCGTCTGGATGCTTGGGAACGAAGGCATCTGGCCGCCCGAGGGACTCTGCATCTCGCTACACCAGCTGGCGATCTGCGCATCGCGGCGCACGTCGTCGTCGCTCTGGTAGAAGATGGCGAGCACGCTGCTGACGAACTCATACAGCACCGGCCACATCAGGCTCATGTTCTTGGCGTACGCGTAGTTGTGGAATCGCTTGTCCTGCTGCAGCGTCGCCTCGCTAAACCCGCGCGCCTTCAGGTCGTTCGGGATGTAGTTCGCCGTCCAGTCGAACGTCTTGTACGCGTTCATGATGAAGGCGTACGTCTGCTTCTCGCTGAACCCGTTGATCTGCGTCACGATGTTGGGCACGAGAGATGACCGGGCTGCGGCGTTCAACGAGAGGGTTTTGAGCCTGCATTTTGTTTGGCTTGGTTAGCTTCGCTAAGGAGATGTAAGAGCAAGACGAAAGAACACATACCAGTGAGGCTTGAGAAGTCGGAACACGACGTGTTCTGGTGGGAAGGATCGGTATGCTGCGACGATGGTAGCTTCCTCGACGAAATGGCAGTGCGTGAGGTGAACCTCGACTTCATGACGGGTCCAGTCCGATACCTGACTGCACACCTTCGCATAGCGCCAGGCCCAGTCGTCATGCTCCGTCTTGTTCGAGTCGCTCTCGCGGAGACGCTGGTTGAAGACTACGACCGACTTCTCCATGCTTCCCTTATAGTCAAGCACAATCGAGAGCGGATGTAGACGGCCGTCGGAATTCAGCTGGAACAGACTCACAGCAGCACAGCCGAAGCGTTTCCCATCTTGCGAGGTAAGCTCCGCATCAGCAGCCGCTCCAACTGCTGACCGGAAGTAGCTGTAGTCCTGGATGAATAGCGAATCGGCCTCGGCGCTGCTGAGGAGCTTATACATGTCGTCGTTCTTCTGCGCCTTCGCAGCGTCGACGAATCTGGATACCCATTCAGCCGGTGCCACAGCGATAGTCGTCGGGTTAGGTCCAGTGAAGGACTGCTGGGCGAAGACGGCATCCGTATACCAGTCAGGGCGGTCAGCGACGTTGAGTTCTTGGCCGATATTCAGGTCTTCAGCGCGGAGTTTCTGGTTCTGCTCCTCGCATCCCGCCATGGTGTTTGCCTCGGGCGTGCCATAGATCCAGTCGGATATATGAGCTGGGATGACGCGACGGAGAAGGAGCCCCGTGTCGAATAGCCTCGCGGCGTTGAAGATGGCTAGGAGATTGGTCTGGTCGTCCAAGGGGATCATGGAGAGACATGGCGGATAGGTGCAGTCGGGCGGGTACGAGTGCGTTGCCGTTCCAGGCTCCAGCCAGTTATACAGAAGTCTCTGGGCATCGAGACTGAGGCCTTGCGGGATAGTTGGCTCGAAGTTGGCCATGTCGAAGAAGGACTCAAATCTTGCCGTGGCCAGTCAGTAGATTAAAGAGAGAGGAAAGAAAAAAAAAACCAAAAAGTGCAATACCTCTTCTCGATCATCTGGTGCATCTCGGCCATCGCCAGCCTCGTCGAATGGTACGTCCCCTCCGCAATCCCGGGAAGCTTCCCGTCTGGCAGTTTCAAACGCGAGCCTTCGCTGGTCGTCATCCGAGGGAAAATCGACTTCTGCGCCATCTGCGCTGCGAACAGGCTGTGGTTGAACTGGCGAAGCGCATCGGGTGCAGCTGGTGGAGGGAACATCTTCGCCTCGATGCTGCCGTTCGTCTTGCTGGAGCCGTTGGTACCGTTGGCCCCGTTGGCCCCGTTTGCTCCATGCACATCATTTTGGTTGCCGGTTGATGGGCTTTGCTTCTTGCCCAGCACCTCTTGCACGTCTCTTTGGATGTCGCTTGTGATTTCTCTTAATGCGGCTGCCATGCTTGGTGATGATTGGAATATTGTTAAAAGAAAAGTGGAAAATGGACCGGTACGAGTGGAAGATGAGAAGAGGTCGGAAGGAAAATATAAGATGAGAAGGCGGGAAAGTGAGACAAGAGGACTAGAAAGGGATGGGGAGTTGAGAAATTGTTAAGCTGAGCAGTTGTGAATAGAATGAAAAGGAAAAGAGTGATGAATGATATCTGGTTTGATGACGGCAACGAGAGCCACTGTTTATATAGGTGAAAATATTTTGAACCTTAGGAATATTGCCGTTATCATCCCCCTCATTCCGTTTTGTTGTTGTGGTTTCATAGCTGAGTGCATTTGGAACGCATCGACGCTCATAAAAGGCATTCGTCTGCAAGAATATCGAACGATTTTCCAGCGCCAAAAAGCCACAATCCCCCCATCTTGCTCGACGATTAACTTCATCTAGAGCTTAGGTTTTAGTTCAGACGACAAAAAGACTGAAAACATTCTGTTTCTGGGGAAAAGAATTGAGCTAGATTTCAGCTTGGTGGTAAACAAAGTACGAAGAGGTAAATGCTGCCGTGGAGGCTTGACGCCGCGATTCTTCACGAGAAGAATTTGCTGTGTCCATGTGAATTGTAGACATTCCAAGCCTCATATTGAGTTTGTCATGTATATGGACGCTTGTCTCAAACCGTCACCTCTCCGCAATTCACGTGTTATGAGTTCTGTACTAACACATATGGTTTCATCCAGCTGCGAAGCCACACGAGATAAACACGCCTCTGGTAGTTACTTCGTGGATAGCCGTGTCGTCGAACGGGAGGCAATTATGAATAAAAATGTAAATTTCAAGCGAAACCTACTCTACAAAGTAGTTAACTTGAAGTTTAAACAACTGTGTAAACGGGACTTGCTGATGGCTCGGTTAATTTGCGCCTGACTGATAAAACTTTCGAAGCTCCAACAGCCTTATTACTGACAGCAAAATGCTACTCATTTTGGTGGGACTATATCAAGAATAAATCTCTTTTCAAAACATTCAAATGGTACTTAGTTCGAAGCTGGTGATTACCTTGGTAAAGTTATTTAAGGAATGGAGGGGATTTTCAATATGAGGAATTAGATTCGGGCCGTCCCATGTGTCGCTTCACCTCAAGGCCAATAAAATCCACTTTCTATGCCTTGTGTGACATCGCACTTAATTTCAAGTTCTGGTGATAACAGGGGCTAGTAGTTCATTCTTAAGACTTGTTATGTAAATATGCTTAACAAAACAGATTCGGGTATTATAAAAACCAGATTAGCTCAGCATAAGAACTCTAATCGAAGTACCTGTACTTATTTACCTTGATATGTCTTTAACTTGTCAACGTGAAGCGAATGATAGTCTTTCCCTGCTAATGCCTCCTATTAGTGGCATAAGCCTCGGGCGCAGCTTTGATTCTAATTCCTGTGGTAATCCCAGACGACAGTTTTCATGTTTGCTTCCAACACGGTTAGTTACTATAGTGTCGCCGCTCTATTTCTAAACAATTTATCTATTGAATTTTACAGATTCCATTGCCCAAGGTATGTCTACCTCTTCAAGCTTATCAATATTTTTTAAAAATATCCGTTCTTGTTCTCATGCTACTTTTATTCCAAGGATCCTTACCAAACCTGGGTTGGACCCTATTGGTCTAGTCGGAATTTGGGGATTATTCAACTTAATTTAGCAAGTCAAAGATGTGCTTAAATAGCCCTTCGAAGTGATATCCTCAGCCCTCCTCGGACAATCTAAACTGGCATATAAGTACAACCCTTAATTTTTAAGAGCCTAGTTAACTTAGGTATACGAAGATGCTGCGGATCTGTCGGGTTCCTTATTTAACGTAGGCACATAATTTAGTTCTATTAATAAACAGAACAAGTCTGTTTAACAAGGGTTATCAGAATCCTAAACGGATAACTAAAATCATCTTTTTACATAATTCTATTTAATTAACCTGGTGACCAAACATCTTTTAATAATTTTTTTTTTTCATATATTAGTTATATCTAAAGCTGTTTAATTTGAATTTGTGATAAAATAAGATTCGAGTTTAGAATTAAAGACTTTGGATTTTACTTGTTATTTTTCTTAGCGAAAATAAAATTTCCACATAACTTTTGATATTATATTTCGGATTATTCTTTTCAGAGATTAGTTATCGACGCAGAATTCTATTAACCCCTGTTATATTACTAACAAGTGTAGCGTTAAGCAAGGCGTCGACGGGAATCTTATCCTATACATGCATTTTCGAGCCCCTGCCTAAATCCTACGATTTGGTTTCTAGTATAGTGTAGGGATATCCATATTCTGAATATACACACGAAGGCCCAAGATCTATACTCCAACACGCTCATTCACACGAGTCACCAAGTCCTACCTTTCTCTACATTTTATACAAAAGCCCAAGCTTGCACTGTTTCGTCTGGTTAAATTGCTGCATTGACTGAAATTAATGATAACTAAGGGTAGATGCCTTCCTGCCACTTCTGCGCAAAACAAAACCTATCGTTCGCCATATTACATCACCTAACACTCAATAAAGCAGAACTGATATTCGAATTCTTGTCATCTATAATTAGAATACGGTGTTGTCGTCCAAACCGGCGGCATCTAATCGGAAAGCATCCCACATTACATAGCCCCATCGTCTAAGCCCCGTCGTTCTTGGGGAATTGTAAGGGAAACGAGGATCGAGTTTTACGGCCCATGAGCATGCTTTGTTGGGCGCACCTAGAGGAATGCTATCGTTTGTAAAGGCTGGTATGTCGAAAGTCTTCATGTTCTTGGGATACTTGAGATCATCGCCGTATAACTCCCCGGGGAGCTGATTTAGAAGCCCATGTAACGAAGCGCTGCCACAGTATGATATCGCGCCCGCAACAAGCTCCACGCGTTCTTCATGACTCTGAGCGTTGAGTATTTCAGAGAAAACTATAAGGCCATTCGAGATGAGGCTATCTCGATGGTCCCTGTAGTGAGGTGCTAATTGAGATTAGAAAATTGCTGAAAGCTGTACTTTGTGGATGGGGCCACGTACAATCCTGAAAGACCTCAAAACTTCCCTCTGGGGTGTAAATGTCTCGTGCATCTGCGAATCTTGGTGATTCTCTCGACAAATCGTTTTCGCACTCCTTTAGTATGGGAGTGTAGCTTGAGATCATATATTCATTTATACATGTTATTTCCTCTGTCTCCCAAAAGGCAAAGCGGCGAAAGTAAAGGGGGCCTATTTCAGATGGGTTCCAGTAGTGGGGATCAGCTAGTGGCCCAGGCAGGAAAAAGGGCTCTTCAATCTGAATGGAGTACCGGCGATCTCCAAATAGATAACAGAAAATTTGTGTGTTGTAAAGAGCTCGATAGATCCGGAACTTTTCCGTCGGGGAGAGGGGTATATCTTGGACAGCAGAAATCGTAGGATTTTGCGGCAATACACTTGCGTTCCATGCCCACCGCATATAATGAATTGCTATAGATTCGACAATTTGATGGACTCTTGCGGCAGCAAACAATTGTTGGCAACTAAATATCGGCATGATATTATCGCCTACAGTCCAAGTAGTTAGTCGTTTCATAAAATTACGGACAAGGAGTTTTCTATCATCCTCCGTCTCGAGAGGAGGATCCACAGCCCATACATTCGCAGCCTCATGTGCATTTAATGCTTGCGCGACAAGTACCGAATCGACACCGCGGAATATGAAAGCTCGCTCATGTAAGTATACTTGCCGGAAAGATGGTGATGAATGTATCAGCTTTCGGAGGCTGACGTCGTCGAGATTATATATCACCAGACGTTTAAGCTCGTTTGGAAAGCTTTCCAAACAGGCCAGCTGACTGCAGAATAATAAGCACTGGCTAAGTAGCATGCAGAACAAGAATAATACCCTTCTCCAATGATCGTATCGGACATGCCTGCTTCAATTTGGGGTCACTGGTTGACTGCGAATCTTGAAACCTTTAGCGATCGTGATATGGTGGATTGAGGTCCATCTCCAGAAAGGTGGTGTTGCAGGTGTTTATTTAAATCCCTGAGTCGCCAAGAGCAAACCTGCCAGTTTTAGATTTAGCTGATATTCAGTACAGGCATGCAGCTTAGGAATTTAGTATTATTAGCTTGTGTTCAGTGCAGGAATGCAGCTCTGGAGTTTAGTATAATTGGCTAGTATTCAGTGCAGGAATCTAGTTCAGGAATTTAGTGCAATCAGCTGGTGTTCACAGGAATCTAGGACAATTAGACATTGAAACATCCCTTTCGCGGTATATTACACAATAGGGCAGGAGTTCAACACCCCGGTTCGCTTGGGATGATCTTCAGTCCAAAGCACGACGCTGATTAGTTTTATTTCCTGAAAACGCGTGGGTTAAGGGGAGGATCGAGTGGAAATTAAGCGTACGATTATGATCTCACGGGTGATAGTTCGTGCAGAGAGCATATTTCGGAGGGGCTTAAACCCAGCCAGAATGCCCGAAAAGCTAGCATAACAATGAATTAACTAGTTCCTGTTATCTATCAGTATTGTTTACCGCGGATATTCTAGTCACATGATCATTAGAACAACATGTACTGATGGCACATACAGTGTGTAATATGCGATCTAAGTAATAGATGTTGGCAGCTGAAAGAAGACTAGTGGATTCTCTTAGATCTCCTTCGCAAAACATGAATAATTTCTTTTTTACCGAATCTGTAAGAAACTGGCCTATGCCACGGCAAATCTAATCTATATATACACTCGTGACTGTTTTCTAAGAACAAAGTATCTCGATCTCAAAGGCTAGGAATTAGCTAGTCAAAGCTAAAAAGGATAAGATCATGAGTTAAGGTTATAAATTAGGTTATCCTCAAATTCATTTGAGAACACGAAGAAGAAAAATCGCCTTTATAGGTCTCGTAATATTAAGCTTGTCACCTCGGTCAGACAAAGAATGTTTAAAGACATCCAGATTAGTGTATGGTTTTATTTCTTCTAATCTGTGCTAACTGATCCACGCATGCTGCACTTCAATCTCACATCTCTTTGAATAGCGTCTCTGCTTTTAAGTAGACCCATTTATACTGGGTTTTTGGTTCGTTGGGCAGTCCGAGGCAGCCACGTTTACTCTCATCTTGAGTTTCATACTGATCCAGTTGTTCAAAGGCTTTTTTTCTTTGTCTTGCTCTATGACGCGTACCTAGGCAGCTACTAGAGAAACAATGAAGTTGTAATGCTGAGTTCGAGATATAAGCCAAGAATTAAAAAGGATTTATCTTTTCTCTGCTACCCTCTGCATATTGCCAACTTATTCATCATCCATTAAATCCATTTTTGAACTCCATTCTGCTAACGGCTCTTTACGTATCATCATTTTGAAACCATGCCTGGATACGTTGGCAAGCAGTTGCAGGACTACGAAAATTACAAACGTCTAGGGGCCTTAAAAGATCAGGAAGTAGAGAGGCAAACCCCACTTAGGCATCAGTTCGATGTTGAGATTATGAACGGCACTTCCTGGATCCTTACACCGGAGCAGAATTTAAGGATGGTGCCCCTGGCTAAAAGATTAGAATTTCGAGGCCAAAGGTAAAGCCATTACCCGATGTACCAAGAGACGATCGAAAATTTACTAATCAAAAATGATACAGGGAGATCGATGCGAGATCCAAATTCCTACAAAACTACCCTCATGACCATCCAAAAGCAGTCAAAATGCACGAATCTCACTTGAAAACCCTGCAAGATAAACAGGAGCGCTTGGTCAGCGATCGAGAGAAGTACGAAGTGGGAGCAGCGAAGCCTAGCCGCCGGGTTCAGTATGGAGTCAGACAGGTCTAAACGACTGTCATTCAAGTGGATCGGAAGAGAAGGCGAGACGGAGGGCGCTGTCTATCTCGGCATGCTATCCAGACCGAGGAGTCGAGGACGGTGCCCTATGGGTATTTGTACCTATACGCAGTCCATCTGCTGATTTTAGATTCAGCCTGTGCCCATGTCGCAGTAGTCTCAGCGAGGGTAGGCCAACAGGCTCCTGGGTACTCCTACTGAGCAAGTGGTACTTGAGGGAGGAGTGGGAGTGGGAGTGGGAGCATGAGTTCTCGTTTACTGCGATTAGTAATTTTTGGATTTTACCTTGGATTTGATTTTATATTGGATTTACACTGTTATACATTTCAACCATTTCTTGGATACGGGCATTAATAATAATTGTTACACCGCAACGTTTGAAGGACGTGGATCAAGCCAATAGTTTGCAATTGTAAGATAAAAATAGGCGTTCATGATACATACTCTACAAGAGCAGAGAGAAATAAGTTTTCCATTACTCGCCGCTTTGTACCTCCAGCCTATCAGTATAGTTGTGTATGACCAGTATCCGGTTCTATCTACATCCTCTCTTTCATCTTTATTCGATATTCAATCTCTAGCTGTGGAAATGTTCATCTCAGCTTCAAACATGTTTCTGAGGAAATCAACATCCACTTCGTTAATTTTGGCGAACAGATTTTCCCTCTCCTTTACTGTCTTTGGATCAGTGCCTACCAAGCGTTGCCGGTTCGCAGTGGCTGTCGGACTTGTATAGTTTATAAAGACGCCGCGACGAACTTCCGCATATGAATCAAGAAGACTTGAAGGTTTCCCTTCTAGGAGGATATGACAAAGGTCACGAGCCAGGTGTGATGCATCCATTAGTCCCGTGGTCAGGCCAAGACCGCCGACGGGATTAGTGAGCTAGAAGTGTTAGAAATAGGTGGCGAGGAGTTCACATAATAAGTAGAACACTTACATGGGCTGCATCGCCAGCTAGCACAATATTCCCTTTTCGAAATGTGGGTGCACAGCGCTGGTGCATTTTATACGGGGATATTTGGACGACTTCCACCTTCTCGAGGGGACCCGGTAAAAGTAACTCCAGCCTCTTTCTCAGTCGTCCCAGTGCCTTCTTCTCATCCCACTCTTCTCCTTGTACATTCCTTTCTCCGGTAGCGACACGCCACTCATATCCTTTCTCCGTTTTAGTTCCCGTCTTTGCAATAATAGACCACAGCTCTGGATCAACTATAAAATTTGCGGGGCCCCAGTCCGAGAAGGTGTCCAAGTCATAAAATATGTTCGCAGCAACGATCTGGAAATCATCCCACGTGAATCCTTCCAAAGAAATGCCTGAGAGTTTTCGAACTGTGCTTCGACCTCCATCAGCACCAATTAAGAACCGTGAGTTGTGTTTTAGTGGCGTTTTCCCAGGTCCATGGACAAGATGTGCAACTACGCTGTCTTCAGACTCAAAGTCTTCGAACGCTTCGAGTCGAGTATCGAACTGCACCTTGACATTTGGATGTTTTTTCAGATGTTCGAGCATAATGTTGGCTAACTCATGTTGTCCAAGATGGATAGCAAATTTTGTTGGGTCGCCTCCACCTACGTGTGCAAGTCTGCCTCCATTCTTTGGCTTCCTCCACGAAGCACCGATGGTATTCTTGTACCCTGCAGCGACGACGTCGTCAAAAATCCCAGCTCTTCTAAAGTCATCTAGAACCACTGGGAAATAACTGGTCTTGTCAGTGTTTGTTTGTAAATCAAAATGTTAACTAATTTTCTTACGCGATCGCTCTCGGAGACTGTAATACAAAGTGCTCACTGTCGAACACATGTACATCAATACCCGCTTTTCCTAGCAGTAATGCCGCATACAAGCCGACTGGTCCTGCGCCGATGATGGCAACCGTGCTTGAGCTCCCTTCCTACGAGTTTGATTAGAAATTTACGATGGCTGAAATGGTCGGAATTATAAACAGACAGAAAGAGATTTCGCGTCGCTCGTAAATCCGTTCATTTTCGGCTATGTGCAACAGGCTATGGTAATTTCAATAACAAATACTCAAACTTGACTGTAGAACCACTGGCGTAGAAATAGATAATGACGGTCAAAGTTCAAAGTAGCAGAATATATATAGAACGAGAGCCGAGTTCCCAAACTAGGAATCTTCCGGCTAGACTCTAGTGGAACTCCTCCACTTTCCGTTTCTTGCCACCCCTGCTAATACAACTGAATGTTTCCGGCACGCCAGCGGGCTGCCGACTTGATCGTTCTCGGCAATTCTTGGCGCCATAATGTGCTATCCGTACATGATGATCACAAGCTCAAACTTATGCCCATGTTTTAGAGAGAAATCCGGAATATCATATATCATCATCATCGTTGTCAAGTTAGTTTGTACCGTACGACAGACCCCAATTTCTAGAGGCAGACAACCAACAATACCACCTACAAGCTACATACAACTGCCCACCCACCATGAGGGCATTATGGTACGATGTTTTCAAAGACGAAAAATCAATCGCCGACGCGCCACTTGAGCTGCTCGCAAAAGAAAATGACCTAGCCTGGTCTTCCAATGTTAATGAAAACAATACTCGCTTCAACACCGTCATCCTCGATGATAGCGAGGGCATAGCAGGAGCAGTAGTCCACCTCTGCGGCTTCAAATCTTACCCAGAACTACTCGATTACACCTCAAAGGTGCCGTGGATACAACATGACTTTGCGTATGGGAAAGCATTCCCATTCGCCAACTTCACGTCAGTTCAAAAGTTGTTCCACCAGCATGGGAAATACCGTGGTGTACCACTGGTAGGACGACCACGACCCTTCACTACGAGTCCGACGATTACATGGTATATAATTCTGTCGGCGAAAAATACGGATGCATATGATGATAATTATGGACTGGATGATGCACTTCAGGGGTTCAGACTGCTCAAAAGTACGCCTCATCCATATGCTCCAGACACATCCAGTTTCAAAACGCAGGTATAAATTTTCTGGGATCTAATCAAAATCTCTTATATAGGCAATATAGCTGAAGAAGTCTTCGATCTCACGGAACCAGAACAAGGAAAGGTGAGGTTGCTGGCAGGTTATCCGTGATTATCTTTCTATTAGACTAATAAATTATTTTTCCTGATCTAGATACTTCGCATTAAAGCTAATGATAGAGAGGAAGTAGAGCTCTATACGAAGGAATTTGCCTCTGTCCGGGACCGTGCGGTGGAAGTTCTAATTCTAAGAACCAAATCAACGAGCGTTTGGGACTTTTCATTCTTCTAGAGCCCCTTACTCTTTCTATAGACTAGCCCTAGCATACCTCCACTTGAGGACTTATAGCGAATTAAATGATTTCTACGTTTACCTTTTTTCAAACTCATTTAGTAGATTCAGGTATTTACGGTGTTCACCGATTTGCTAGCCTAGGGAAACTCTCTCTAAGCCGCGTTTTTTTTATCACGTCTGCGGCTTAACAGCCAGTTCCAAGTAATGATAAAGTATTGAATATAACTGCGGAGATATGCCGGAGATTTACGGAGCAGCGGAAGATCCTACGGGGTTTCTTGGAAATTCTCAAAGGACGCCAAATTATCTTTCGGGAAGCCGAGTGGGACTCAGGAGAAAATAGCCGAGCGTTTAGCGACGCTTCAGAACTATGGAAATATCCCCGCCCCAGGCCGGGGGTAGATTGAGAAGATCTACATGGTCACTTGCATTTAGGGAAATTAAGAAGCCTTAGAAAAGCGCTCGTTCCGCGATAGAGGTCGTGGTCTTTGAACCAAGCAGACTGTAACAAGCATCATCGGCATCTGCTATAAATCTTCACGGTAAGACACGGTACAATAAATTTTACTTAGAATTCTCGTACCATCAAATGAAGAGTTTGTCCAAGGATGTTTACGATTCATAGATGCTCTAAGACGGGCGTAGATGAGTTGAAACGTGTTATATTGATGCCCCACGAGGCTGAGTTAAATGATCACATCGACGCGAAAACCATTATTTTGGTACTGCATGCACTTCTTTCCTGCACTGAACGACTTTAAATGATTTCCAGTCCATTTAATCAGGTACTTTTCCCAGATGGCTCTGGGTTTCCTTGCCCAAAGGATCGCCGATGCAGCCCTAACAACACGTAGTTTATTTCTGCCTATGCAAGTAAACAGGGTATTGATCTTTGAAACCCTCATTTTAACCTGACTTGTGGGCTCCGTAGTATCCATTTCTTAAGATCATATGCTTCTCAATCCTTTGAGAGCACTCTTTATATAGATGCAGCTTTTCCTCTGATGTCTTGGTTCCTCACTGCTCGAGATCTCTCCTGGCAACAGCCTAGCGATTCAACCAACACAGAGCTCTATTAATTTCAAAGCCCGCAAGGCAGAATACCACATGTATTCGGAGCACTTTTGCTTTTGGATGTGTAATACTCTAGGGTGTAACATTATTAAAACTTAGTAGTAATGATACATCAAAAAACTCTTCAGATGTTGAGAGATTTGTCCTTGTGAAGTTCAGACGCTCGATAATCTAAGTTATAAATTTCCCATCACAAGCGACGCCTAATTTACAACTGAACAGGAGAATGGTTAAAATCCGTATGTCTCAATAGAGGTCGAGATCCTGCATAAGTCTTAAAGTAAAAACTATCTTTGCCCAAAAGACGTCTTCATTCACACCAATCTAGAAAATCTTAGACAGTGTTAGCTTCCTCTATTATAAACAAACGTTTTGGAAGACGAAACTTACCAAATGGAGCGTTAAAAGCTTACAAATTAGAGACTTCTTTCGATTCCATGACTGTGGCCTTAGGTAATGCTTGTCGAATATGAATCGATATTGTTAGATGGCACACCTCGACGCCTCTGTAATGGATATGCTACCCCTGGCTCCCTCTACACTCACCAGGGCGAATAACCAAAAATGACTATCTTTGTAATAATAACATTTACTAGTCAATCAAATCGAGTCACTTGCGAAACATCAAGATGGTCTTAGGCGCATTCAAGATCTGCTATACAAATCGTGTCCTACATTCTTACTATGTTTCCCGTTCCTCTTGTCTCTTATAATAAAAAATAAAGTTTCTTCATAGAAAGAAAAAGAGGTTTGCTTTGGCACAGACAATTAATATTTACAAATAGACTTTTGCCATCTTCAGGTAGATCAAATTTTTACTATTTCAACAGCTTCAAATGCCCTTGATTCTCCAGATAGCTGTATTCGCGCAGTATATATTATTTATCCATCGCTCACTAATAGTATAACCCCGAAAGAAAAACGTCCTATTTCCAAGGGGCACAAAAAAAGCGAACCTAACTTTTGATTCAAAAGAGTGAATAGGGAAAGTAACCACACATTCTAGCATCCAGGCTAAGTTAGATTCGGCCTTGTTATCGTATAAGCATGAGTTTAGGCCTCAGAATCGTTACGCACTGTTAGGCTTGTATGCAACTGGTGTACTCTTGGGAAACTCTGAGATGGGGCTTTGTTTATAGTGAATCTGAATAAATGTTCTAGTACCTGCAGTGGTTTGGGAGGTCAACATGAGGAGCATATTAGTAAATTTCCTGGTACTGGGGATAAATTTATCCTCTAAAAATCTAGAGAAACCAATTTACTACGCGCTATTGTCCTGAAAGACTCAGAAAGAGTAACTAAAATTTGTAATATAGACATTTGGAAAAGGACTAGCAGCATTCTTATCACCCGCATTAACACAATAAAATCATCAGAATGGTTAACCGACTATTGATATTACTTTGCGTAGTTGATGAGCGAATTAATTACTGTGTTTTGATAGTATTGGATTGCCTCTATTCCGCAATGGTTTTAATACCCTCGGGCCCCCGCATAAAGGGCTTCCTCTGGTGTCCTTTGAAATTGGGGTTTTAGTGATTCGTGAGCTTTAACATAGCTGAGATGATAGTACCAAGACATCATTTCGCTCTTCTATCACTCTGCCTTCTTTCCAGCTATTATTTTTGAAAGGCGTTGTAAAGAAACTGGAACATCTAGTTCCGGGACATGTAGCTCAACCAACTAGAGGAATGATCAGTGGAAAATTGACGTGGAGCAGACGCTGCTGTAACATACCTGTACACCCCGATAGTTGGAGAAATTATCGTCTGCCAGAAGATTTATTATCTCGGCTTGGGTCCTAACTTGATAAGACCGGGAAAACTTCTCAGAATAATCAAAAACGCGCAGGATTTCCTTGTAGTTCCAATTTGAGACGTCATTGTAACCTTCGGTCGTCTCATGAACAGCTCGCTCGATGGTGTACCCGTTGTTACATATAACGAATCTGAAGCGTGTCAGTTGTTATCCAACTGTGGGCCCGCAAGTAAGTTACATGGTCACTTGTAAGCGATGCTTTATCATCGTGCTGATTTCTTGACAAGTCAACTGGAAACTGCCATCTCCTTGGAATACAATAGTTCTTCGCCCGCCCCTGTTGTCTTTGGCTGCTAAAGCTGCGCCCTGAGCGCTGGGAAGTGAATAGCCAATACTTGCCCAGAGTGATATATTAATCAGCATACTCCCCTTCGGAAGCCTCGTGTCAAATATGCCGAAGCTTGCGGTTCCGGTGTCCGTGAGTACAATGTCCCCAGGTCTCAACCAGGTGCTAATATATGGCCACAGCCAATTTTGATATATGACTGTCTCATCCTTGGTTAAGACTTGCTCAAGTTCCGGTTTCTGAAAATACGTGATGGAATACTCCCAGGAGTCGAGTTGTTCGTGTATCCCCAGTACCAAGCCTTTCATTTGTAAATTTGGAAATACCTCATCCTGAATTACGAGCTGGTCTGGATGAACTGTGACCACTGACGACTTCTTCATACTGGCTGTTCCGAGGTAGGTGGTGACATCAGTGTTAAGAGGTCCAATATGAAGTATCAAGTCTGATCCCTCGACGAAGTTCTGTACTCCGGGATGTGAACCTCTCCCAGCGTACATGCCTCCATAATTTGGTAGTGACTCATCGATAAAGCCCTGTGAGAGGGGAGTGATGAATGTGGGTAAATTAAATTTGGAGATCAACATATGCAACTCTTTTTCAATCTGGACAATTTTCATTTTCCTCGTTAGTGATATACTGTGTACAACAAGACAAAGCGAGAGGAACCTACCCGTTGGCGCGCAGCGCACATGTCAATTAAAATACATGCCCTTTTCGCCATTTTCAATCGCTCACTTAGATATAATAAGGCCTTGTATTCAATCATGGGATCGTTGGCGGGAGGGGACAGATCCAGTGGGGTTGCCAACTCAACTCCTTCAACGTTTTGCTTCGCCATGTCTGATGGGACCTCGATGTAGACTGGCCGGCTAGACGCCCAACATGCTCTCAGAGCATAATCAATCCTCCCTGGTGCATTTAGCACGTCGTCTAATGATACCTGGGCAGCAGAGATGTTCTTGAACATATCCTTGAAGGTACCATATTCGTGGTTGCCAAGGCTATGATGCATGCAGAATTTTCTATTATTGCGAATCCTCAAAGCAGGGCTTCCAACAATGTGTACCAGAGACACTTGCTCTGAGTATGCGCCAGCGTGTGGATTGATTGCGGAAAGCTCGCCAACCCCGCCGGTGGTCACCATTACCCCGATACCATTTACCCTTGCGTAGCCATCAGTGGCATAACCTGCCAGTGTCTTGTCAGTACTGCTAACTCAACACATAATTTGAAATGTCGAATCAAAGTTACCGCCATTGAGTTCATTGCAGCTGCCAACCCATGTCAAGCCATGGGAGGAAATATTGTCGAGGAGATTTAAATTGTAATCGCCAGGAACGCCATGGACAGACTTGACACCCAGCTGGCCGATTCGTGTCCAAATGTATGAGGCCAGACTTACAGGGTGTTGAAATGTAGACATATTCACAGTAGTTGCCAGTTGAAGAAATAGCAGGTTTCTGTGATTCACAGACGTGCTTTCTCTCTCTTTTCCTCTCTCTAAGTAGTTAGTAATATCATTTTCATATGCCGCTGCTGTTTCTCAGAATACATGGCAATTGGCAGCTCGGAAAGCGTCGGTACAGGCTCCAGGCGGAACAAGCCAAATCAAGATTACGGAGACTATGCGGGAGAGAGCCGCAGTGGCCGTAGATACTTTCCGAGGCAAGTACACTGTAACATGCGGTCGTCGGGCAGATCTGTGGGGCCGACTTGGCAACCGGGACTCCGTCTAGAGACTACAAGACAGGAATCTTGAAGATTCTTCCCGCTTTTCATGCAGTAGTTGTTCAGGGATAGTCCAATAGTCCGGGAGCCTCCCTGGCTATGTACCGAGCTAGAAGTGTTCGACAACCTAATCCATTCTTTATTCAGAACTGCAATCCAACGCACCCGTGATAAATAAGCGAGTGATCCATTCTGCGAAAGCGACTAAGCTTACACTAAACCCACTATAAAGTCGACTATAAAACGATGTTTTCCAGACTCCTGATCATGTTTCTCGGATCCTAAAGCGAAAAATCGCAGTGGCCTCTAGAAGTAGCTCAGGTATTGGTGCTGTCATCGCCCGTAGCTGTCCTCTCGAGGAGCCCATCGTCCACTAGGCACCTTGTGAGCAAAAAATTAGAGAAGCAGAGAAAGTGGCCTTTGCTGTTGGCTTTCTGTGTAAGAAACAATTGAGGGTGTCAATAGAATTTATCTGTCTGTATCAGGAGGTCTGCTTATCGATAGAACTAAGTGTACATGGTGCTTCAATATAATGATGCTGTTTCACTTTCCTGAACATCAAGTCATTCTGAATGAGCAGGTAGAGAGAAGAAAGAATCTCCCACCCATGCCGTGTAATTTACAAGTGAAAGAAATCCGCGTAAAGCATTGAAGTTGGAGCCGGTATTATTTTGGAGTTGCATTTCATACCCACTGAATACTAACCAACAACATCACAACTTAATTTTGTTTTGGCTTTAGAATGATATGTCTCATCTTATTTATTCATAATAACTCTTCTACCGGGAAGTGAATCTTAATTCCATATACTTGTTGATAAAGAAAATACATCTTAAAGATCAACAACCCACCCCTCCCCCTCATTCGGCCTCCTTCAATAACCACTTCACACCTGCAACTGTATCTCGCACCCGCTTCTCAACATGTTCCGTCATCATAGGAAAGAATTCCCAAAAGTGATGCGGAAGACCACGATAAAGATCCAAACGAGTGGGAATGCCATATTCCTCTCTCAGAACCCGCTCATAAATCAACTCTTCGTCTCGCAGGCCATCCAACTCACAGACTTGCAGATAAGTCGGTGGGATACCTTTGTGGCCATTGACATGATTGAAGGGCACAAAAAGCGGGGATTCAAGATCCGGTTGGTATGCAGCTGGATGTTTCACTGGTCAGCAAATAGGGCGGGAAACTTCAAGGTAAGGTATAGCAAAGCCTACCCATAAAGACTCGGATGAGTTCTGGCTGCGGGATGGAAAATTCTTTGTTCTCCTCTACACTTTTATACTCGTTTTTGTGTTTATCGGGCACCACCGGAGGTGGCAGCAGATTAGGAACGCTAAGGAACTGTCCAGTAATGTTGATGGGCGCTGGGTCGTCGCGATTGGAGTAGATGACTGCCATGGCAATATTCCCGCCAGACGAAACTCCGCCTACTATCAGACCAGCTGTGGCATCGGCTTTCAGCAGCGATGCATTTGCAGAAACCTGCGAGGAGAATGTGTTAGTCAATTAGAGCTGCAACTTGTAAGGGTGCACTGTTTAAATGCCAGGCGAGTTGAAATCATGGTACCCATTTCAAAGCATCAACTCCATCGTGCACACAAGTTGGGAATTGAAACTCGGGCGCTAGTCGATATTCGACACTGACAACAACAACCCCAAGTTCCAGAGCCAGAGTTCGATTCGTGCCGCTCTCGTCTTTGCTATTTCCAATGCAAAAGCCACCACCGTGGAAGAAGACAAACAGAGGAGACCTCCCCTGGCTGTTGGAAGGTGCATAGACTCTAGCCGAAATGTTACTGCCATCTCGAACGGGGATCGTTTGATCGTACTCATGAACTCCTTCTGGCGGTGGCCCCTCTGCTTCTCGAGCTTGGTCTTTGAGTCGGTTGGTTTTCTCGCGGAGGGCTAGAATTTCCGTTGACCCTAAGGGTGGTGGGGGACCATTTTTCAGAATCTGAAATACAAAATTCAGTCAAGTGTTGAGATATTGTGGCTAGTTTATATGCGATGACTTACCAGGGCGAATTTTGGGTCTATTTTAGCCATTTCTATAACGTGTGGAGTCTTGATATTGTTGTCTATCGTCAATGACAGTTTACGAACAAGGGAGAGAATCTGTATACTGCAGTGATATTTTGACCTAATATAATAATAATCCAAAGTTAAAAACATACGGTAGTATTGTAGTAGACGGGCTCCCGTCGGTAGGCGGGTAGGCGGGTAGACAGGTCACGATTCCGGAAGCGGAACCTAGCCGTGATTTCCTATACAAAAGGAGTAAACATTTCATTAGCAGTTCATATTTATGTCTGAATTAAATATACACATTAAAAGCTCTCAATTTAGCTTGAATTAAGTCTCACGAAGCAAGTTCAGGTACGACACTGTGCGACAAAAGAGCCAGTCAAGCAGCCGAGCTAACAACCCCTCCCTTCTCTTACAATGCCTTCAAAGTAGATAGCTTGCATCTTCCAATCAACATTTAATTCAATGCATTAAGCACTAGTAAATCTTCAAAAGTGCTTTGAGAGGGACATATAGCCCATTGAACAAGCTTGCGCCCTCAAAAAGGATAACAACTATCAAGGCAATCTCTTCCGGCCGGGCCATTCTACCTTCCACCGGGACCACGTCGGACCCCTCCGCAAAATCTGCTGAAACTATGGGGGCAAGTTCAACATTACTACGGGTGCCAGCCGCACGGCGTTGACACTGCAGTCACATTGCTTCTTCTCGACATTAAAGGACGAGCAGCAAACGACGAGAAGGGCTAATCTACCGCTCCGC
Source organism: Pseudofabraea citricarpa (assembly GCA_029641185.1). Lineage (NCBI taxonomy): Eukaryota > Fungi > Ascomycota > Leotiomycetes > Helotiales > Dermateaceae > Pseudofabraea > Pseudofabraea citricarpa. Next base: position 349,134 of record JAPWGK010000021.1, on the reverse strand, counting down.
AATCCGAAAAACATCAAATCGCGGCATCGGAACGGGAGAACTCTTTTTTTCTTTTTTCTTTTCCGCAGTAATTTCTATTTCATGAGAATAGAGTTTAAAAAAAGAAAATGATGTATGGTATGACCTGCCAAGCGACTGAGGTTTGATTTTCAGCCATGTCGGCTCCCCACCAGAAGACGTGGAACCTTGTCGGCATGCCGGAGACGAATCGATTCCTATTGGTCGGCACAGACACTTCATCAATTTTTGGAATACACCCAATATCAAGACTGACCATACTTTGCGCCTCGGGTTCCTAAGGATACCTGGAAGATGTACTCCGGCAAGGAAGCAGTTGGACAAAACGGGTTCCCACCCTCACTTCTTCATGCAAGTTTATTCAGATTATGATTCTTAGGTATCCGCATATCACGGATGCTGATTTGACTTTGCATTAAGTAAAGAAAGACTAAAAAACCGTAGGTACTTCTTCGTCGGCATTGCCCACGGAACGTGATGTCGGCTCATATGTATCACTTTCCGTACAAATAAACAGAAGAGGTCAAAAACCCACCCGGTCTAGTCTGTGTTATACCCTCTATTTTCAAATTGTGAATGCACCGTACACAAAAGAATGTGCCAACCTCTCTCGTCTAATTTGGTCTCATGGTTGGGTCTTTCTTTTTTTTTTCCTATCTTACTATCATGACTCTTACCCTCCTCACTCTTCATTTTCACGCTCGGCTCTCTGGAAAACATCGCCCAAAGCACGCATAAGTAAATTTATATTCTCCACAAGAGGTGACACTTTCCAAGCAAATTTCGAGAGCACGCTGTGGAGTATCGTATTGATGATAGCCGTAGTAGAACGGATCGGGACAGAATAGTGGTCTTCACCATTACTATCTTGCTCCTTTAATTTACCCGATAAAACGGGAATTCCACGGTTATGGGTGATCCATCTCTGACTTTTGATGCTTTCCTCATTGTCTAACAAGATTTCACTTTTGTCCAACGATGGCGAAGTGATATCGTGGATTTCTTGCGACAAAACACCATACACCCAAAGGCAAAGACTGGCTTGGTATGAGGCTACAGCGTAGAAATTAATAAGGCGGTCAGAAGAGAGTTTGCGCATTGCTCTGATCACTTGGCTGGCGTGCCAGACGGCTTGTCGGGCATGCTGGGTCTCAACCCACCGGTGGAGGGCAGGGTAAACCCTTTCAGCTTCGGTCTGCCCTTCCTTGCCAGCGACCAATTCCATCTGATCAAAGGGGGCGAAAAGGTGCATGGATATCAAGCCATAGATTAGGTCCAACTCCAATGAGTGTAGAGACTCTCCGTAGTCACAGCTGGATCTGATTTCATTGAGCATGTGTAGAAATTGTTGATGTTGGGCTTCATCCGAGAGGACATTTACACGCGTACTACTGCAGCCGTGAGCAGCGAAGATGGCCTTGTCTTGTCCATACCGTCGAACCATTGACGACACGGCATAGAATGAGCAGAGTTGTGCTATATGCTGGTCATATAGCTTGGGTAGTGTTTTTGATTTTCTAGGCTCGACGAGCAAATCGATTAGACAAGGCGGCTGAACGCGAATAGCTCCTCCTAGCTGGAAATAAATTGTTTTCCATTCAAGAGCTGATTTGGCGTACCACAATCTTCTTGCTTGTGGCAATGGCACTAATAATTCTGAATAAGAGATGGTTGATGTTACTGATGTCATCAGTGTTTCTTGTGAACAATGTATATAGGTGTGATAGATGAGTCTACCGATTGAGAATGTTAGTATTTAATGAAAATAAAGTAGATTTAATGTTCCCAGTGACTTTGGAGGAATGGCGCTATCTCTTCAGAGACATCAGATATTGGGACTTACCGTTTAAATGATTCTTCTCGTACCCAATGCCTCCACTTGGCCTCCAGAACCTCGTTTTCATCTTCCACAGTTGGAGTGGGGTCAGAATAGGAGACATGGCAGTAATGATTGCCTCCGCGAAGTGACTTTTAGGTGCAGTCAGCAAAATTTGTGAATACATCCTGGTTCCACATACATTTGTTAATATTCCAATAAAGCTCCCGGACATTTCCATTTTCCTCCTCACACCGCTCCATAGTCCAACCTCTACATGCAAAGCAAATGCTTGCAGAAACTGCAAGTCACGGATAAGTACATTTGATTTCTCAGACTAAAATAAATAGCACCGTCAGTACTTTAATTACAGAAAGCAAGAAGAATAATTATTGTGCGTACCACCACCCAAAGTTGGAAGTTCAGGAATTCGTGGATCGCCAGCCCGAATTTTTGCATGGGTCGGCTTGGAGACATCACCGCTGCTGCTGCTATGCAAGCTATCAACAATTCGAGGCGAGCTTCCATGGGTTGAAATGTATGGATATGTATCCATGATTCCTCGGGAGCTTTATGCTGCGTAAAGAAGGATTTAAGTAGTCTATCCAGGACCTCGACCGTAGGAAACGTTGACACCACCTGGACGAAGTTATCATTTTCACACGACTTGGCGATGAGACACAAAATCTGATCACGAATACCTGGTGGGAGGCTTTGGCTAAGAATATAAGGGTCGCATTTCCCAAGGGAGTCTAATTTACCAGATGGCATCCGCCCAAGCGACAGATATGGCTCTTCAACCGCTCTATAATGCTGCGGCTTGGGATTCCAGCGCCCGGCAGACTTCCGGAAGGCTTTAAAAATGACATCGGAGGTTGATTTAGCCATTCCGGAGATAAGGCTCGTTCTAGGAGATGGAGGCGCCGCTCCCTCTTCAGCTGGCAAACCTTCAATGGATGGAAGAAAGCTATAGTCCATGTCGTTCCCCAAATCAAATAGGTTGTATGTAGTAGTCAGATCCCACTCGCCGAGTGACCTGCTTGGATCAGTTACGGCATCGAATAAGTTGATCGAAGAATTATCAGAAACTGTAGGATAAGAACTCAGGATCTGTGTTTCTGGTTTATTCAATTATGTCAGCCGAGTAGATGCCAATGTACAGAAAAAATGCCAATGTACCATCGTAGGTAGTCACGGTTGCCTCTATGCTGTTTAGCATGCGTGGATTTGAAGCTGAGAAATGGTTCTCCAATGGTAGTGCTTTTTTCAAGCTCTGAGATTCTGCAATGAGGGGAGACTTCCCTAAAGGTGGCTGGTTATAAATCCTGCTATCCAACAGAATCTCTGACTCCATGCTGTCATCTAATATAGGGTGGACTCGTATACAAGCAATATTCCTCTGAACGCAACGTTTACATTGTACTCTGTTGTCGCATTTAGCCTTGGCTGAGGCGCACGCTTGACATGCTTGGGAAGCACGTGGTTTAGAGCGTGCAGCCCGAACATGCTGCCGCTTATTGGGACTTTGAAAATGGCTAGATGAATTGCGCTTCAACATTATCCTGTGGTTGATACTCAGTTATGTATTTGTGTGAAGGAGAACGTAACATGAGGAGCATTGTGTCTGGGCATTAGCGGGTTGTGGGGGAATTCGGGCCGAGAGATATAATTGTGTTTCCGCCGCACTTCCTGTCTTCGCTTAGAGTCCTCCTTTATTAACCCTTCAACTGGTAACTCGCTTCGTACATTAATATAACCACCCAGTTTAGATGTTTAGATTTCTTTCTAATAAAACCCGATAAATTCATCTTCTAATACTAGGCGAGTTAAAGATTTCATGTGCTTACTCTTGCATAATGCACGCGCAAATATCCTGGCTGTCTCTTCGCACATCGCGATTGGTCGCTTCTCGGTTTCTGTGAGTCGAAGTGTTTTGATAGGCCTACCAACTTCAGCTCATGCAGCCGAGAGAAAGAAGCAACATACCAGCGAACATACACGCAGCCCGTTATTTTACCCAATCAAAATTCCTCCCCAAAAAATCCTGCGTGCACATATATTTGTTCGATCCGTGCCATTTCAGCTCCAACGGATGCCACAGGAAATAGGATTCTATAACCAGATCTCGGTCGCCAACGTAACAACATTGCCGCCTATACATGTAGTTTTAAGACTATGAGTTCTTTTCAGTCTTGCACAAATAATACGACAGAATGTCTCCTCCAGCGGGTCCTAGCAGCCCTTGAAGACGCTAACAATAGCTATGATTGGGACCCATTGACCTTCGGCTTCACTGTAGCCATAGGTATCATAGCGTTATGGTTTGCTTTGGTTCCGGTAGCTGAGTTCTTTCGACACATCATCTTCAAACCTGAAATGCTCAAGTACGATGAGAATGCCATCGGTCCTTGGACCATCCATACTAAGGGTACATGGTTGTGGAAACAAACTAGGAAATCAGTGACTGTCTATACGCCATTGCTCGATTTTGACAGCTTACTCCAACTGAACGACTTGTATAAATATTTTGGCCATCTTGTGAGCACTGACGATGGAGCAACTATAATACGCAAAGATCGCAAAACTATTTCTGTGTCTTCCTGGTTTCCCTTATTACACCAGTTGCATATGGATGATATTCATAAGCTACAATATACACGCACTCGCTTGAATCCGGATTGCCGACTGCCAATTGATCCTTTTCAGCTTGTGCCGTGGCAAATCGATGTATTACCGGCGGACTTTGCAGCGGTTCCTGCACTAGGAAGTGTGCATGCCATCACGCTCCTAGCCATCACAGTAGGATGTGACTCTATCGGTGTTAAAGACGGATATCCTTTTCTACGTGGATCCAAAATGCAATTGGAGTTTAGACCTCATTCAACACGAGCCGTGGTAGCTGTTTTCAGTAACTTTTCCGACGACCAGTTCAAGGATCAAAAAATAGTCAGCCCTCCCATTGTCGAAACGTACAAAAGTCTTTACTTGCTGAAGATGAACGTTGAGAATAGCTTAGGCTACTTACGGAATCCGTCACCATTTGTCGAAGCCCCTCTTACACATCCTCACGACCATGCATTGTGCTATAAATATCCTCAATTAATACCGGGATGCCCTGCGCCGTATACTCTGTTAGGTGGACATATCCAATTTGAAGAGTCAGATGATGATCGTTCATTTTATCTTCCATACTTGCTCGTACATGGCGATATACCGTTTGATATTATGGTGTTCCCTGCCGCGAGATTACGTCTAGCTGAAGTTGCGAGTGCTTTTGCTGCGTGCTCCAAGTTCTGGAGTTCGGCATTTAAGATAGAGAACTGGAATGGTCTCTCCAACCCTCAAAATAGAATTAGATTTATGGAAATTGGATCAGCCACTGAGTATGTTAAACAAACATGGTTCAATCGAAGCCCGCTATTAGCAAGACCACCAGAAGGAGAACAGCCACAAGAAAGGGCTAAAAAACGATTTCAACTGGAACAGACCCAACGACGAGAATGGAACCTACTAGACATGGAGCCGGAAGATGTGAATCTCGAAGAAAGAACGATAGATGGCTATCGCGAATGCTGGAAATGTATACCATCCAACTCAAATCCAACTCACGGGCTAGAACAGGTAGACGAGATCTTGATTCTCCAAGATGCCGTCAATATTGTTTTTCAATGGCTACATGATCCTTTCTCTTTAAGGGCAGGGCAACCCAGCCAGAGAAAAGAAAACAGACAATTCATATACTTCCAATTGGTACATTTGGATTGTTGGTTATCGTATTGTCAGGACAAAGCGACCGAGGTAGCCGGACATTTATCTGACGATGTCAATTGGATGTTACGGGATCTACGGCGATCGACAGAATCTCTAGACATTCCACCATTTCCATTTATCAACAAGACCATTCACCAAATCAGACGATTTGAAAGTTCCAATTTCCGGGGGATGTGGGCAGAAGAACAGGAGTACTTGGCCAGAGAAACAGGAATTACAGAGACGAAAATGAAAACAGAGACTGAATCCGCAGGACCAGGTAAATCGGAGAATCTTGCGTTGTTGCGCAGGTTGAAGAAGCCTCACCGCGACCTAGAATCAGGATACTCGCTAAAGTTTTGTCTTATTTTCCGTGCACTTCTGTATGGGGCCCTGCTGTCTTGTGCGGCAGATAATAGTGTGTTTGACGACCTTGAAACAATGGATCACATTGTGCCTTTTATCTAATGAGACTTTGCTGCTTTCCCTCCATCTTTCTATTGTCGGGTCACCTGGTTTCATTTGTGAGGGCAGATTCACTTTCCATTAGTTAGGGCTAGAAATCGATGATTTATATCTCATAAACGTTCTGAGATTGCCTGATCTAACCAAACCTACTGCGCACTTGTAGAGTTCTGAAATAAAAATTGAAGTTACCAGGAATTAGTTTAAATGCAAAGTGTTAGGAATTTCACATGACGATTGGAAGTAGATTATAGCGAGCCTACAACAGCACAGCACTTGATTGTACCAGCCAACTTTATTTACAGTAGTAAGGAAATTTGGAGCTCAAGCGAATCGCATATTCAAATTGAGCATTTGAACTGAAGGAGTTATACTATCAATAAAATATGAGCTACTTAATTGCGTTGAAGATACTTACCTACCTACCTAGGTAACTTGGTACAGGTTATAGATGGTCCCAGAAAAACCTCCGAACCGAGATTTATTTCAGATTAAGATTTCCAAGTCGACTATCTAGGTATTGAACTGACTTCTCTTACATTCCTTAACTCTTCTTATATATTTGCTGGTCCAAATATGTATAGTTTCCCCGATTTCAACTATCTAGATTTTTTCAAGATGGTTATGAATAGACCCCAGTAGTCTTTTATTTAATACGAGAAATTCTCTCGCATGACAAGTTTATTCAAAAAGTATACCACTACTTGCGGATATGGTTAACGGCCGGAGTAAGCTGACTCTATGAACTTTGGAGATTAAGACATTTCTAATATCATACGAATTTGATGAAATGGGCTAGCTATTTAGCCTTAACCCATTCGACATGCATCGCGTTCGGGAAAGAGAGGCTAGTGATTGTGTGAATGAATGAATGATTTACAAAATCATCGGGGCATTCATTAACTAGAAAGACGAAACAATCGAGTCTTAATCATTAGAGTCTTTAGCAACGTACTTATACAAGCTATTATGCGCACAATCAACCACTGCTGTTGGCCTACCGTCATCCCTCTTTTTTTGCCGAATCTCATGTAAATGCCAACCCCTCTTCACTGATTAGCCGCAAGTTCTTGATGGGTGAAAACGCATCGTCTAATGATGCCCAATTTTCCTGTTGTTCTACTGGAAGCATATCTTCTGAAGTTGCTGTGTGTTTTCTTCTACATACACCCATGATGGCCTCATATTGCGCGGCGCCATCTCTTTCAGCCCTACCCACCAAAACCCAGCCGTGGCATAGGCAATCCCTATTCCCAACCTCAATAATTCTATTATGGCCCCAGTTTTTGTTTTTCAAACCCAGAGACATGGGCTTACATTCTGTCGAGCAACGCGATGCACTTCGTTGCGCCGATGGTCCTTGTTTTGACGGCAGCTACGTATATCTGAGAGCACTCTGTATCATCTTCAACCTTTTAACCCCTCAGTTGCAATCATAACTTTTAAAGCACGCTCCATCATTCACCCTCGTGCAACTCTAGAACCAGAAGTTCCACCGCGCGTGCTGTTGGCTACTACATGTCATGGAATCTTTATACGAGAAAGTGCAACACTTTGTCTTCTTAGTAACTCGACAGTACTGGCTACAGTCACTTATTCTACACTTTTTGCGTTCATTGTCCCTGTAACCTTTCAGATCGCACTAGTATATGCGGAGGATGGCACCATGATAAAAGAGCTTGTAGATATGTCTAAAACTGGAAAGCTAGGTACAGACTTGGATCGCTATCGGTGGACTCGACTTTAGCAACCTCGGACTAACGCATACTATATGGCTCGGTAGAGTATTTCAATCCCAAGTATTCCTTACTATAAATGCCTTCTCAAATCACGAAAAGATAATTTTAAAATGTATGGTGGTGATGTGGGAAGCACAAAGTCTCAAGCAATGTAGATCGTGCCGCCTTCATCACTTCCGTTGAGGAATAAATGAGGTATAGTATTCAGTTTCAAGTTGTTTGCAAGGAATCTAGAAACTCAATAATATAAGGACTAAACTTTCTACAAAGCACGTATACCGTCCAAGGAGTTGACCTTGACTGGAAATACCCTGGGGAACCAAAACGAGGCGGCTGAGAAATGGCTGATACAGGGAATTTTGCTCTACTGCTGCAGGAAATGCGAGCATCCTACAGTCAGCTTCATTGGATCAGGTTAATGCTAGCTCTAGACTACTGATATTTGCGATGGTTTGATACAAAGGCTGTAGAGTCAAGTGTCGACTTTTTCGGATTTAAAGCTTACGGTAAGTAAAGATATTAAACAGAGCATGTTAAGGCAAAGTCCTAGCCTTATCCCCAAATAAGTACCTGGAGAAAGAAGGGTATCCTCGTTTTATAGAAACTCTATTTACTAGTAATAACACAAACTTACTCTGGTTTGATGATCTTGATTCTAAGAAAATCAACTTTAGCCTGGCTCTGTACGGTTGGGGTTATACTCTTACCGACCCAACTGTAATCCGCATGTATGTCTATTCTCTAGTGCCAGCAAGCTAGGACCCTGTATCAATAAGGCAGGTGTCACGTCATTCAGCTAGATCAAGCAAATTATCCGCTAACGTAACGTCAGGTCTAAATTTCTAAACGACTCAATGATGAAGCAGATCAGGTGGGATGGTCAGTAGATAGGTAGAATATGAAGAGGAAGAGACAACTACAGAGAAGAACAAGTTTTTGAATGGCATGTGCTTTGGTAACACTATGGTTTAGAGAATAGGCCCCCAGGCCGCCGGTTCTGACTCGGAGTACGCTGCTCTTTTCATTATGTGTGCACGTTTGACGCTATCAAGCCGAGATTTGGGATCGATGTGTACTTATGTTTCTCTCTTTCCTATCTGAGCTTCCAAGATACATAGAATTTGGCGATAAGTGTTCAATACTGTCAACAACAACGTTAGCTATAGACTGAGGCTTATGGCTAGAAATATTAAGGATCAAAACACCGAAGCTCAAATATATAACAAGTCAACTTCAAAAGGTCTAATAAAGCAAGACATTAGGAACCAGAATTCAAGTCTGAAAACAATTGCACTTGTCAGCAGATGATTTACGATAGGTTATGACCTATAGCACGATAAACTCACTACGCCGTGCGAGTGTTTAAGGTGTGGCTAGTTTCCCGTCTTGCAAACAAGCTATACTCTAACTCCTTCCGTCGTCAAGCCACATGTATCTTCTTCACACAAGGAGCGACATCAGGAACACGCCCGGTGTGGCTTAATGGTGCACGGGCTAAGATCATAAAGTTTGCCACCTACGTGAAGGGCAGAGGGGGGGAGAAGTGCCATAAAGCGCCTTCCCTCTTGTTTTTCGAAGAGGTATAAAGATGGCTGCCTCCTCCGGAATCTCTTCCTTTGCGAAATATATCCGATATATTGAATGAATCTTTGCGTGTGATAAAAGACGATCATGTAAAGACATGTGAAGCAGGTAGAGCGGGCGAGGGACATGTCAACTTGATGTGTTTCCACTCCAGTCAGCCGCTGCAGCGAAGAGGGAGAAAAGAGGACAAGAATTGGAATGATTGAAAACATCAAAAAGAAAAACGTACAAATTCATGACTTGCCGTCTGCTTCATGATCCATTCTGATGCAAATACAAAATCTCTTCTATACTTTTAAATGGCCAGGGTAGAAATGGAAGCTGCCATCGATCAGTCACCGTTTTCCTTCGCGGGAGAGGCAGTTGCCCTGACGAATAAGTGCCGACAAAAAAGCCATGCTGGCTTGCTACTGTACCAAGCCAGAATGAAGCCCATCTGTGCCGGCTGGCTGGGCCCACGGGTCAAGACAGGGTTAGTGTACTAAGAAATCAGGACCTCGACGGGGTAAGGCGAAAAGAAGCACTCAATTACTCTCTAGGCTATGAACAAGCAAGTGCACTATTTGTTTCTAGTCGATCTGATAGGTCCTCGTGCAAAAGATCAGATGTGCAAAGCAAGCTTAGAGACGGAGCAGCAAAGAGAAAGAGAAGTGATCTTCTCGGCCAGTTCTGTGGCGTGCTGATGCTAAGTCGTAGTTCGCAGCGCTAAGGCCGACCTGCTGGGCTGTCAGCTTCAGCCGCGGTCGATGGGGAAATTAGCGAGCGTCTTCTTCCGGCTGGGCCTGGCTCCGTACGGGGGAATCTCCACTGAAACTCCACCACAAGGGCAAGTAACCCATGGCATTCTATCGCCATCCCCCACCAAGCTTCTGAGATTTCTTCGATTCGCAATGTCGTATTGTCAGCCACGTGGAATCATGGCTTTTTTCTTTTGTCGCCTCATGCTTGTCAACGATCTGGCAGCTGATAGATGCTGGATGACCACTTTGGGACTTAGCAGGAGAGTCGAGAGGAGACTGAGGAGTATATAGAAGAGTGTTTAGAAGCCCAGAATATCCCTCTCTCTTCACACTCAGTCAGACAGACCATTAATTCTACAGTCTCTCTCACCCCGGACGTCCTCTTCCTCTCAGTTTTCACGAATTTTGCAAAGCCCTTTGCATTATCATAACTCGCTTCTTTTATCAAGTCTCCGGAAGCTATCACGATGCCGTCAGCTTCTCTGTCATTCTTGGCCGGCGTGGCCTTGAGTTTCGCTGCCTTGAGCAGCGCAGCTCCTACTACGACGACCAGCATGGTGTGCAATGCAGACAACGCTCTGCGAGCATTGCGAGCAACACAGAAAGCAGCAGAAGCAACACGCTTCTGCCGAGACTTTATCTCGATCCCAGTCGTGACGGTAGTCATAGCCAGCTCGACACCCGTGACGTAAAGATGCTCTGTTCCCAAATGTATTCCTTTCTGGATTCTAATTGCTGAATAGAACTCTCACGTCGACGTCGACGGCTGTCAATACAGTCGTCCGCACCTCGCTTACCACCACGACATCGACCGCCCTGGAAACGTCCGTTTCCACCGTGACGAACTTCAACGTGGCTACTGTCGTGACGACCGTTGCAGGCTCTGTGGTCACTAGGACCGTCACTTCGACTCAGGGAAAGCCTTTCGTTGCTGGCCGTGGCGCTGTCGCCATCCCGTCTTTCCTGACCATGTATCCTGAATCTCGCCTTTCGAGTGCTTGCTCTTGCTTTGCCGTGTCTACTCTCACGACTTCGGTCACGTTGATTGCTCCTACAGCTGTGAGTGCTTGAGATGTGAATAAGTTTTAGGTGTGAAGGAGCTGACTTGGTGTGAAAAAATAGACCAGCGTGGTTCGTGCGAGTGCCACGTCGACCGTCAGCCGTGATACTACCAATGTGAGTTGTGCCTATACCCTTCGATGACAGAGTACATAAATGCTAACTAGATGCAGACACTCAGCTCGACCGTCACCTCAACCATCCAAACGACTTTCTTGACAACCATCTCAATGACCGTCGCTACCACGGTAAGTTATCCCAAGTGCTCTCCCCATTGCAGTCCGTCCCCAATAACTGACCCCTTGTAAAGACTACCGATCCAGCCACCACGGTGACATCAACAGCGATATCAACACCGACAGGCTTTTGCGGCGGACAAGAGGTCTTCTACGTGCAAGCGAGCGGCGGGAGCACAGTAGACGGGCAATACCTAACCGCGAAGTTAGCATGGCCGGGATCGAGCGACATCAACGCAGTCTTCACGACGGACATCAGCCTGGCGAACAAGTTCTGCCTGGACTCGCGGAGCCGCCTGGTCTATGCGGACAAGCTGTACGACAACTCCAACCGTCTCGTCTATGCCTTCTTGAACACCGGCACGAACGACGAGCAGCTGTTCTTCAACAGCGAACCCCTCGTCGACGGCTGCGGCGGGAATTGCTATTATGTCCCCTTCGTCCGCTCGGGTGCTCGATTGACGCCGAATAATGGCCCGGTTAGCTTTACGCAGGTCTGCACTTTGGATTCGAATCCCCGTACGCTCTTCGTGAGCAATGGCCAAAACCCTGATTGCTCGGCTGTCACCCTTAACGCTGTGGTTATCTAGGTGCTGTATCTGGAAATAGTAACGCTTTGGTGGTATGAGCTGGGAGGTGCGAATGCGATTTGGCGTGGAACAGATCGGGATGACTTGACTTTGGGAAAGAAGTACGATTTCGAATCTTGGTTTCGGTTTTCTTGTTTATTTTCCCCTATCTACACACTCTCTAAGTAATGTAATTGGTAATGGCGTAATAGTTTCATAGGCCTCTACAGCTGTGTTCTTGGTTATATAGTTGTAAATTGAATGTTCTTCTAATTCATCACTACACCTATTCGCCAATCGAGCTTTATGCTATCTCAACTTAGCAACATCTTGCTCTAAACACTACCACACAATCTTTACCTTTTACACAATTATTATGGCTGCATATTATACGAGAAGAATCATGCCACACCTCGCGTAACGATCTTTGGAGCCCCCTTTAACAGACGAGGATTTCCAGCCAATCAAAAACAAACTCGATTTTCATCTTTCATGTCTACTCTATCTAGGCTAAATTTCTTTTCCCGAGGAAACAACAACCAAGGAACATATATACGTACCTAGTTATCAACATCAAGTAAAAAGATCCAAAGGAGAAAAGAGAGAAGGAAGAAAAAAGTTCCCAATGAGTTCGCTTAGCATTTTTTCCGCCTCACACCCACAACTCAACGCAACTCACGCATCCCAACCCGCCCTCACAGCCTCCAGAACATCATACCCATAACACCAATCCCGAATACGGCGATCAGCAATGCCATACGAGAGGGCCGTCTTATAGAAGGCATCACCATAGTCCTTCTCCTCAGCCAACCCATCACGCAAGAGCGCCTGATCGCGAATCACTCTATCAGGTCCATGGCTAAGCTGGAGCACATTGCCACCATGCAGACTAGCATCTCGGACAGCTTCAGCACGCTGCTTCCTGACACGTTCGAAGACCTTCATGGCGTGACTTAAATCCGTCTTCTTCAGCTGCTGCAACGCCAGACACTCCGTAAGCGCAGCCGCGTCTTCAATAGCCATCGAGACGCCCATGGAGAGGTAGAAGGCCATAGCATGTGCGGCATCACCGAGCAGCACGAAGCGGCCACTCTCGGAGGTCCAGCGGGGCAGGTTCTGGACTTGCGAGATAGGCCAGTTCTGGATGCCCGGCTCGGCGAGATCCAGGAGCGCTTTGAGCGAAGGGTGGAAATCCCTCGTCAGCGTCTGCAGCGCTGATTTGTACTGGTCTTGTGTCCAGGCTGAAGTGTCGACGTCGTCACGGTGCGAGACGACGATGTTCAGGATGGAAGAGCCCTTCACGAGTTACATCATCAGCAGGCATTCAGACCCGACCCAGCAGTTGCAGTTGTGCTCTGCGACGAGTGCGGCTATGGATGAAGGCTCCGCCTGCGCCTGCAGGTTTGCCATGTTGGCTATGATGCGGTACGCTGCCCATCCCGTCTTCTCAATGCCATTACTGCCAGCATCACCCGCAAGTTCTGAGCCACAGAGGGCTTTGCGTGCCGAGGAATTAACGCCATCGGCACCAACGATCAGATCAGCATGTAACTTCTCACGCGTCTTCGCGAGCACCACATGGCCAAGTTCAAAATCAAAGTCCTCGACGCGACAATCAAGCCTGACCTGAACGCCAGCACGAACAGCATGGGCATGCAAGATACGATGGATATCAGCACGGTGGATGACGAGGTAAGGGGCGCCATAGAGGGCGTCGAAGGGCTCAAAGGGCACGCTGCCAAGCGTGCTCCCGCTCTGGCCGTCCCGCACGAAGAAGCCTCCCGGTAGCGAGGCAGAGGCCAGGATGTCGGGCCCCAGTCCCCATTTCCAGAGATACTTGGTCGCGTTGGGCGTCATCTGCACGCCGGCTCCGATCTCTGCCAGCGTCGTGGCAGACTCGAGGATCGTCACTTGGTGCCCTGACTGTGCGAGCGAGAGGGCCGTTGCTAGACCGCCCATCCCGGCTCCGACGACAATGATGTACATTTCTGGGCTTGGACTGAGGGATACAGGGTGCAAGATTGGTTATATTTGGGAGATGGAGTAGATGAACAGAACAGCTTACTCTCTCATCAAATAATCACATTGTCCTCTAGGAAGCGGGGAGTTGCATTGAGATGTCTTTATTACGTGAATAAGGTTTGTCGGTACTTGAACTTATGCAGCTCTAATGGAATAACCTCGCTTGAATGTAAACTTAACATCTCATGGCTAGAACTTCTTAACGGGTGTGAAGGAACTTCGGAATATAAAGGACACAATCACTTGACATTTCACTTGACTGGAGTCGATGGAATTTTGCATCTAGGATTTCATTTCAACTATGCTACGGATCAATTTTGACGACTGAGCAGAAATTGGAATTATGCTTCTCTTCAATCAACCGGACGTGCCATACCCAACACCGAAACAAAGGAAAGATAAAGATATCAAATCATGGTACAAGCTTGGCTCTGGGTGATTTTGCCTCGCTATATCTGTAATCAAGCCATGGACTAAGACCTTGATCATCTAGATGGAGATTTCGTCTTGCGGATTGCCCTGGCTAGGGATGAGCTTGTGGGGCTCACCACCAGTGACAAACATGATCTGAGCGCCAACGGTGATGACCATCAACGAGACCAAAGCAACCTGGATGGCGATCGCCTTGCCATAAGCCTTCAAAAGTCGGGCTCGGGCATTCCAGTCGAAAGTCTTCCATGCCTCAATCATACCGATGACACCGGCAGTGCCAAGAGACTCGGAAACGACCTTGCCGCCGAAGCTGCGGTCGAATGGAACAATCGTCTCCTCGGTGTCTGCAAGAAGGGAAGCCTGCACACGGGTCAAAGAGACGTTGGCGGGAATGACGATCAAGAAAGAAAGAGCAATTGAAAGAAGTGCAACCGAGAGGCCTTGGAGCACAACCATGTGGCAAGCAGCCTTGGGCATGCTGGTGGCGTCCTGAGGTGTCATGTTGTTCAAGCCATATGAGATAAAGAGGTAGGCTGGGAGGATAATCGACAACTGCTCAGCGATGGCGAGAACAGCGGTGGGACCGGCAACCTTCTTCCACGATTGGAACGATGGAATACGTTGGTACCAACGCTTGGTAGATGGCTCAGTAATCACAACGTGGGTCCAGAGCATCGAGAGTTGAGCGCAGACGACTGCGGCGAGGACGGGTGCAACACAGCCAGGGACGACGGTAGAAGATAGAAGGACCGAGAGGTGTTGGATAGTAAAGGTATATACGAGGAAGCTGGCAAAACCGCGGAATCGGGAAGCGCGTCCAGCCCTGGCTCTCAAGTGTCTCAGAGTTGAGCAGAAGGTGTTGGTGATGGGTTGCTGCTTGACCAAGAACAGATCTGGTTCCTTCGATCCCTTGAGGGACTCATCGGGGTCCTCGCTGGAGACTGGCTCAAAGAGAACGGCTTGTGGAGATTCGACCATCATGAGAGTCGGGATGAGGCGGGCGAAGGTATACTCGGCCTAGAGACGATCTGTTAGCTATAGTCCAACTGGTCTCTTGCACAAGATTACTTACCAGAGTGGTCATAACCAAGAAGAAGAGCACAGTGCTACCCATCAACGCGGCAGACCATGCTGGAATCTGGATTTGGGATTCATCGTCCCGGAAGGCGGCAACACGACCGGCTTCGACGCCGCGACGGACGAGAGAGCGCACGACAGCGTGCATGTTGAGAGGGTGTAGGTAAAGGAAAGACGATAAGGGTGTAGAAATGGGTGTTTGTTAAGATAGCTCGAGAAGAGTATCGTAATGAAGGAGAATGAAAAGAGGTCGTGAAGCTGATAATAAAGGGAGAGAGGGACAAGAGGAGCTTTTGGAGGCTGAGGGGCGTCATCAGGCAGAACAGCTGCGCCACCCAACTTGTGCCGCAGAAGGCAGCAAAGCGGCTAGATACACTGGCACATATTATTCCAGCCACGACTGCGGCTTGTTTGCTTGTTCGCTTACCTCTTGATTGGCTCTGACTTGTTGCAGTAGTTGGAAATCTGATTTCTCTAATCGTGGTGTTTATTTTCCCCAGCTTAGCATTATTGGATCTTGGAGTAGGAAAAAGATTGGATAATGTATTCTAGTGTTTTACGTATCTAATTCTTGTAGAAGTAGAATATTTTCAATGCTGTGGAACATGCTATGAAGCTGGCCAATCAATAAACTACCAGTAGACTCGCCGCTTACCATCAACAAGCCCGGAGTGCATATATCAATGTGGCTGGCCGGCCTAGATGTCCGTCCCCAAGTGTTTGACAAGTGACAACTCTAGTGCAGTCAGCGGCCCAACGATCAACCACGTCCGGACACTCGGAGACCAAAGATTTGCTGTATATCCGAGACTATTCAAGTCGTCGTCACGCTGGTCGCCAAAGTCACGTCTGGCAGGTGTTGGATACAGACAGCTACAGCCCCTGAGTTGGGCAGTTTGCATGACGTTAAAGGCTTCGAGAAGCATCATTGGCTCATAGTGCAGTCGAGACCAGCTCATCTATTCCTATGCATAGAGATGCCGCGAAGATTCCGACATGTTCTTGCTTCAGATGAACCTTGTTTTGTCGTCTGATTCTGAAGCTGATGAGGTGAGGCTACTTTCTTGCCGTGATGCTCGCTTCGTTTCAGCGCTTGCGATCTTCTTGGCTCGCGGCTTGATAAGACACAGGTTATGCTCTTTCGTAGAGCTGCAAGAGGGATCTTGGTTCTTTGAACTTAGCCTTCTGTTGAAGTTGTCATGTCTAACTGAATGCTGTCTTGGCTACCACCCGCTGTCACATCTACTCGCTTGGGATTTTTCCAACCAACCAACCGCTTACCTGTATCACCTCGAATACACAGGCACACACGGCCAATAATCTCTACAAACAAGACAACAAACCTCTGCTGTGGCACTTCAAAATGGAGACTAAAAATAGCCAATTGGAGACTTCAAGTGTTTCCCCTCCAACTTCTATTCTCAAAATCTGGACTTCTGTATTTCAAACCCGTCGACTTTTTCACGATAGTCTTTCTTTTTCTTGACATATATGTATTCATGGGGGCCAGCCCCCAAACCCCCAATGCGCTGCGCGGCTACCTAGCAAGATATACGAGGTATCCTATCCAAACAAGTCAATAATAAAAGACAGAGCGACAAAGAAAAGTTCATAATTCAAGCCACTGATCCGTGTCAGCACATTCAAGCACCCTATCGCCAATAATCCTACCGACCCGCGCCAGAACAGCAGCGAACCAATTCTTTTGCTGGACAAAGACGACACTCGACGCGATAGTTAGTGGCCAGGCGACGAGACTCGCCATATACGGCTTAATCTCCTCGTTCGTACTTAGTATGAGTTCTCTAGAGCCGGAGCAGACTTGGAATCGTGACAAGGAGAAGGGGATGCTGGATGCGAGATTGTTGGCTAGATCTTCGATTTTTGATAGTTGCTGAAGGCGAGAGTGGTTATCGTTCTTGGCGAGTTCATAAATGCGCAGTTGCGTGCTCGTAAGAAGGAGCAGTGTCGCGTAGTATTTGTTCCATACTGTTGCGTATGCAGGCGTCGCGTAGCTGAACATTCTAGCGGAGCAGAAATCTCGCGTGGGAAACGTGAGAGTGAGTGATTCTGGGAGAGTGTGTTCCTCATAGGACCAGATTTTTGGGAAGTGTGATTTCCAATCCTGTATTGCGGCGTCGATTTCTCGTGCTTCTTGGTCAAGATTCACAGCTGTGGATATACTGGCTCCTCCCTTGGATGGTTCACTGAGCCGGTACCGGAGATAGATAATTCGGGTAAGAATACGGTCATATTCAAGATCCAACTCAGTCTCACCGAAAGATGAACCGTCTATGATCCAGTCCGGTAGCAGGAGGGTTCGTAGTAAGGCAGATCTCAACATCGCTCGTCTGGTATGTTTAACGACGTCCGACTTGACAGGACTGAAATGCCCTTCTCTCCACATCTTCAAGATAGCCAGGGCGCCATCGTGATGCGAGAAACTCTGCAGTCCCGTGATAAACGCCGGTTTCAAGCTGACGCGCTGCACGAAGACCTGCTCATAGCGACTCATGAAAAACGTCGCGAGCAGGCAAGCATCCATATTGTGCCGGTTGAGAGAGAGGATGGTTGTTTGCGTCATCTGTAAGAGCTGGGCGTACTTTAGCGATGCTTCGATGGCAGCGGGTGGGCAATGCTGTGTATTGGAGAAGACGGCAAGAGAGATACAAGACAATGCGAGATCCAGAATTGGGCATTCTTCTGCACCTGTTGAAGATGCTTTCCACACCGGTAGGACATCATCAGTTACGCCTCGAGAAATCGTCGGCGTGTCTTGCAGCGTCTGCAGATGAGAGTGCAAGTAATAGACTACGGCTTGAGTCTGTAGGTCGCTTAGTATGCGGAGACGCTTGCTGAGGGTAATGTCCCGTGTTGACCGAGGACCTCTAGGCCGTTTTCTTTGCCCGCTCGCGTAGCAGTTCTCGATGTGCACTGCTGAGCCTATCTGACCTGGAGCTTGTAGCCCATAGCATGTACGTTGTGACTTGATGCATCTCTTACATTCGGGCTGGGTTTCGTCACACTATCACGACAGAAACCGGGTTAGCTAGTGTGTGGTCATTTGAAAAGAGACGCTTCGCTTGCCTTGACTCGACGGCTCTTGCATGTCTGGCACCCCGTACTGGGGAATGTCATGTCATAAAGTCTTCCTTCTTTTGCAAAGTTCTGGTCTAATTAGCATCGATCGGGGGCATTATCGTCATGGGTTTCGTTTCTATTGGCGTCTTTGTGAATAACCCCACAAAGATATACTCGCATAGCTCCGGCATTAGCGAGCGCGCCTAACTCCGCTATCCACGTCAGCCCAGCCATCGCGGGTTTCTCCTGATCGGGATTAGATTCTTCTAGATCTGGTTAATTCCAGTCTGTGGCGTTTATCTCCGGTGCATATGGAGACATTATCAGTATGTCTGGATTTGTGGTCTTTGGCTCGACCTGCTTTGATGTCAATCCATCGCGCCTTTCTCCCGACACGGATTAGTTTTTCTGGACTTAAGTCAATTCCGTGGAGAATCGTGAACGCGGATCATGTTGATAGCCTCTTAATGGCTTCTCAAAAATATGCTGCGAGGTTATCTATAAATTCAGCACTCCCGTGCAGACATGTAGTTAAATAGATCAGCCAGTTCAATCTGCACACCTTTCATCTTCTTTACTCACCTACCCATCTACCATATATTTTCTGAACTTCTGCCCTTTCAATCCCAAATATGTCTTCCAGAATTATCCTTATCACTGGTAAGTACTCCAAACGCCATGAATAAAGACCAGGCACTGATCCAGCGATATAGGAGCCAACTCCGGCGTGGGCTACGCAACAAGCAAAGTAATAGCCAGTGCATCTGAGCACTTCCACGTCATCATGGCAAGCCGAAATCTCTCCAAGGCCGAGACAGCCAAATCGGAGATCGAGGCATCAGGCATCAAAGGCAAGCTCTCGACGATCCAACTAGACGTCACCGACGAAGCGACCATCGAGCAAGCCGTAGCACACGTAGAGGAGAAATTCGGACGGCTGGATGTGCTAGTTAACAACGCAGGCGTCGGGAGCAGGGGCGACAACGTGAAGAGGCGATTCCAAGAAAGCATGGATACGAATGTCGTTGGGCCAGCCGTGGTGGCTGCAGCTTTCCGGCCTCTGCTTCTCAAGTCGCCAAATCCCTACTCGGTCTATGTCAGCAGTGGAGTGGGATCCATGGGGCGGGCTTCAAATCCCACCTCTGCTACTTATCGTGGTTTGGCGAACGGTGAGGCGTATCGAGCTAGCAAGGCGGCTCTTAACATGATTGCCTTGCAGGAATCGATCGTGTTTAGTGATACGCCTCTTAAAGTCTTTGCTATGTGTCCTGGTTTCGTCCGCTCGAACCTTAGGGGACAGACTGAGGAGGAGAGGAGTGGCTGGGGTGGTGCTGGAGATCCACTAGAATCTGGCCGGACTATCTTGAGTATCATCCAAGGGAAAAGGGATGCGGATGTGGGGAAGTTTGTTCATAATGATGGCGTTTATCCTTGGTAGAGGAAAGCCGGCGTAGCTGTGTTCTTGATGTTCAGTGAAAATGGAAAATGTACTCTGCAAGAATTGGAAATCAATCGTTTACTTCGGTCTTGTCTCATCTGAATATAGTGATATCTTTTCCATAATCAGAAAATCTAGCGTGTTCTCCTTTCAAATCCCCACCTGCCTCTTTTGACTATATAGATTAGAATCAAGATAGCGAGGATGCTTCACCATTTTGTAGCATTTTTCTGAGGTGCATGTTTTCGGACAAATTCCAATTCATTATCCGCATGTAGTTGATAGACTTCTTTAGCGACAAAGAACCGTCTTGCATATCAGGCCTAGTAGGTTCTCAATTTCAAAGCAAATTAATGTCTCTGCCTACTCCAAAGTATTCTCACGATTACGATAGAATCACGTATCACCAATAGAATAAGCGAAGCCATATATTTGCAGCTCTGTTACGAGCCACCTATACCAGACAAGAATATACAGCCCAATAAATAGGTGCAAAAAGCATATACTAGAATCGAATTTATATCTCTCCATCTCTCTTCCTTCCTTCCTCCAAAAGACACAGTAGTTGATCTTCTCCATTGGCACGAATGGTGGAGTTTTCCCAACCGCTTGTGACCGATTAACCAGAGCAGTAACCAGCTTTGGCGGGCTCACAGCCACCAGCACAGCCAGTGTACATCTGGCAGGGGTGAGCAGTGTCATAGCAGACATTCTTGAGGGTAGCGGTATCGCCATAGTTCGAGTTGATGCCGGCGAGTTCACCACCATTCTTGGCCGTGGTACCCTCGATATAGACGTTTCGCTTGCACTGGGAGGAGCACTATTTGCAGGGTCATTAGCCTACAAAATGAGACGAGACACGGGAACACTTACGTTGCCGCATGAGCGGTACAGCTTTCCGTAGTCCTCAACGTAGAAGTTGATGATGTTCACGGTACCGCAGCCGTTGTGCTGAACCACCTTGTCGCCCGCGTGATAGGCTCCACCTCCTACGATCCACGTCTCCTGACCAGCCTTGTCGTTCTTGATCGTGATGGCATCTTCGCAGACATCTTCGAACCAGACGAACTCGAGGTGGCAGGGGCCGTCGCAGTGGACACCTTCAGCCTGGTTCTTGCCAATGATGACGTTTCTCAAAGTTGCTCCAGAGCGGAGTAAGAAGACAGCATCAGCATCGCCTGACATAGCAGTTAGTGTGAAATATCTAAATCTGAAGCATCTTACTCACCTCCTTCAGCTTGGTCGTTACAGGCACCGCTTCCACGGTCAAACTTGGCCCATCCACCATCGTATACCGTACCAGCGGGGACCTCGATGACTTTGCTGTTGGTCTTAGTCGAAGTAGGTGTAGGGAGACCACCCGTATAGCCCAAACAAGCCAGAGCCGATGGCAGCAAAGCCACTAGGCCAACGAGAGAGACGGAAGAATGCATCTTGGCTTGCAAAGTATTCCTCTGATAAAGAAGTATATATAGACAGAGAAGCGAAAACGTGTGAGAAGGTGGCCGACTAGGGTTTTCAGCTGTGTTCCTTGAGCAAGCTCTTTTCATCAAGAGCACGCCATTGCTTTTATATGTTTCCTCGACATTTCGACATGTTTATTCATCGCCTCCCTCGTATCTGTTATGCCTCGTGCCTTGGACGACAAATCCAATGCACAAGAATCTGAATTTCCTGCTCAAAGAGCCAAGAAGTCCCTCTTCCCTCATCTCTCACAAGAGGAGCTCCCCATCAGCGCCTCCGAGTTATGCGCTCGAATCGCAAGCTCTGACTGAGTTCTTCCGCCGACCAAAAGGAAAACAATAAAAGAGTATCTCTTGGACGGTCTTGGGTGCGTTAGCGAAGGGAGGCTTGGCTGGTAGATATTTAAGCATGAAAAAGAGCTTAAACGGCAGGATTGAGTGAGTGATTCCCGTGCGCGACGGCTTCCCCACAGCGGAGCGCAGAGACGGGGATTTAGCATAAATGCTCTGGTGGGAGGCCGTGGTGTCTTGTGACGAGCGTTATTCTTCACATCCACTCGCACATATTTCCGGCACTCGGACTTTTTCCCATCCGTCGTATCGATCCCCTGTCCCCGTCCTCGACGTTTCCTTAAGACGTCTCTTATACCGCTGCCAAATTCCCCGTTTCGCTCCCACTTCTTCCAGGTGTGTGTGGTGCCGAACACGCGAGCTATCTCATCCGCCCAGTTGTGAAGACGCCAATTGATGGGTTAATTCTGCGGACGAGAGTGAGAGAGAGAGCTCTCGTCTAAGTGAAACTCGACGGCGTGCCGCATGATTTCCCTTCCTATGGCGACAGCAACAAAAAAGAAGACAATCGTGGTGCTACCAGATGCTAATATCAGAGAGTTTGATTTTGATCTTGCGGCGGCAAAGCCTGACATTAAGGGAGTCTTGGGTGTAAGCTGTAATGTAATTTACAGTGACAGCCCAGGCTACTTTTCCGACACAGCAGCGGAAAACCACCATCTCTCGAAAAACCTCTCAGTCTTGGAAGAGAGAACAATTGACCGTACCGTAAGGATCTGCACCGAGACTACCGAGGGAGATTTCTTGGAAATCTCCAGGTTCTGTGGTCGTCCCCATCTCTCACTCAGAACCCGGTATTTTTATTCCCGAAGCGAGCGAGAGATCTATCGATTGAGCGCATGCATTATCTATCGATGCAGAAGACGGTTAAGGTTAATCATGCAGAGACAGATCGAGATGGCGAGGTACATTTGACGTCGACCGGCAGTCAAGTCGTATTCGCACCGCTTTAAGACTGGCGGAGGAATAAAAGCCGGTTATCTAAGGTCTTCTGCAGCGAGTGGTGATGAGAGGAGATGAATACGAGCAAGAGCAAGAAAAGAGGTAGTACCATAGCAGGAGTTTTCGGAGTTGGTCAATATACAGGCATGAAACCTGTCTTGTTGAGAATATAATCAAGTTTAGCACGACCGAAGAAGGCCTCAAAATCAGTGAGCCTGTTTTTATACGAGGAGAGTCTGTCGAGTATAGTTGGGTTGCACTCGCTACAACCATATCCCAAAGAAGTCGGAATTATGTTTGCCATTGAAATAATAGAAATGATCTTACTAATATCACAGACTTACTAGATGTTACCGTCTGTTCGAGTAAAACCATCCAAATTCTATCTAGATTACAAGAAACTAAGCAAGAGGAAGTCTCAGAAGCATGAGAAGCAGGTAGTAGGATAGTTAAATAACTCTTTATCTTATCCTATTAGAGCATCCTGCATAAAACATCTTAAAAAGGAAAGAAAATATCAAAACTACAATCTACCTCTCCGTCCTCTTATTTTCCACACCTATAGTCTTACCCCTATAAAAAAAGGGTAAAAGGTGCTACCTCTTTACTATCAATAAGCAGTCAGAAAGTGTGATTTGATTTTTACTTAGAGTTATTCTCCACGAAATTTTACGTACTCACAGATATCCGACACAAGTTACCTCTCTCTCTCTTTCTCTCTTTGATTAAATTAAGCTCCAAGTATATACTCTTTGCTAGAGCTATTATAAGGATCATATAAAACAGGAATTACTTTTTATCGCTATTTAGGTAGGAGTAAGATTACACTCTTAACTCTTATAAAACTACTTTAAAACCCTCCTATCACGGTATTTTATACTACCGAGCCGTTACTTTATCTAAATATCCTTTTAAAGACAAGCAGATATAAGCCACCGATTATTCCCTTTCCTTCCTTATTCTCAGATGCCTTACTTGTATAAATCTGCGCATGAAAAGTATTATAGCTAGTTTATAATTTATCCAAATACGTTTACTTCTTCTCTCTCTCCCACCTCTCCATCTTTGGAAGAAGTCTAAGATAAGATCTTTTAACAGCTACATCTAATAAACAAAATTCCTCTCTAAGCACCTCTTATATTTCCCTCCTTCTCTTTTCATACTCACACACTTACTCCTATAAGACGACTAATTCCTAGAAAATCCTCACTTCAAACATGCATTTCCCCTTTTAGCTCGTTGCCGTTAGCACTTCCTTCCTTTCCGTCACGGGTTTATCCTTACTCCTCTTCTCACTCCTACCCTCACTCCTATCAAACGAATGTTCCGACTACCTCGCTAAAAAGGAGATAAAATCCCTATCAAGTATTCTACAAACCCCCCTTCCCTTGTTCCACGATACCAAGTTATATATCTCATTCCAAAGAACCCCCTTTTCAAAGAGAGAGAGAGAGAGAGGAAAACCAAAACTCCTCACCCTCCCCACCTCCCCCCATCCCTCTTATACTAAAACCGCCTCTCTCTAAGAGAAGAAGAAAAGAAAAGAGAAAACAGAAGAGAGGCCGGAAAATTAACCGTGCTTATCTCGGAGTTCATCCTTAGAATGATTCTTACTCGGTAAATTGCCTAACTCCCCTCCCTCCCCCCTAATCTCATATCACGCATACACACACACACATACACACATACACACACGTACTCTTACAGAAGAAGAAAAAACCCCAATTTCTAAATTCAGATACATCCCTGTTAGCACGTCCTTCATTCTCCCCATTTCGGTATACTTACCCCCCCTCCGCCTGTTTCCAGCTCCCTTTTCCTTTTCCTTTTCCATTCCCTTTCCCTTTCCCTCCACTCCACTCCACTCCACGAGAGCAAATCATATAGAAAGCAACCTCCCAAGAGAAATTAACCGAGGGCAGGAGTAGGAGAAGACAAGTGGTCTCTCTTTATTCCATCCCAGGTCGAGTTTTCTTTTTTTTCTCTTCCTTCTTGTATTTTTTTTCTTCCTCCATCACTAGATGGCCTAGCTCCCTTCCCCTCCCCTTTGCTTTCTCCCAAGCCCCACCACCTTCTCTCTCTCTCTCTCTCTCTCTCTCTCTCTCTCTCTCTCTCTCTCTCTCTCTCACTCACACACACGCACACAAGATAGCAACATGGAAAGTTAACAGACCAAAAAATAAGGGTCCAGATCAATTAGATTAAAGCGCGTCGAAAGGATCCTCATGTCTACCTACCTATCTACAATTACCATCACCTGCTCGTTCACTTTCTGCTAATCACAAATGGATATATATACCCCAATACCAAAACAGAGAAAGAAAGGAAGGAAGAAAAAAGAAATCAAACTCCTATCATGCATTCGCGCGGACCGTAGCGATTACCAACTACCAATAGCAGTACACAATCCCATGGCATAACCCGCATAAAAACACGCCGACACATCAAAAAAGAAAAAAAAGAAAAAAAGACTACGAAGCAACGACAACCAAAAAAGACAAAGCAGCTACAAAAAGCAGCACCAAGACATCAACACTCCTCACTCTCGCAGCAGCACTCGAGCTCGTGCTCGTCGAAGCCGGAGGAGCGCTCGTCGAGCTAGCAGCCGAAGCAGAACTAGGAGCCGTAGTAACGATAGTAGTGACGCGCGCCGAGATGGTAGTAGCCTGGCGCGTGGAAGCAGCGATGGTTGATTCGGGGATAGTAGAGAGGGAAGTAGATGAGGAGAAGGGGATGGTATTAACGACGACGGAGCTGATGATAGTGGAAGTGACGAGAAGCGACGAAGCGACGAGCTGAGAATCCGAGAGAGTATCCGTGACGAGGACCGTCTGGACCTGCACTGAGCTAGCCACCGACGTCGTGACGGTCGAGGCCAAGATGACAATGCTCGTAGAGACGGACTCGGGGAGGGTCGTAGCAGCAAGCGTGGTAGCGACGAGCGTCGAGGCAGGAATCGTCGACGTGAGAGTCGTGAGGATCTGGAAGCCCAGCGAGCCAGCCGGGATGGCAGCGCCCGTGCCGGCGCCCTGGAACTGGCTGGGCATGGCGAGCGTCGCGGTATCCGGGGGCGCCACGTTGGAGTAGAAGTCGCCCGTGTGGCCGTCGGCAAGCGTGTACAAGCCATTGGCGAGGTTGGCCGAGTCGCCCTGCTCCGACGAGTACGTCGCGTCGAAGATGGTCCCGTAGCTGCCGTCCGACAGGTGGTAGTTGGTCGTGAACTTGTCGTAGCAGAAGGGGATCAGGAGATTCGACATCAGCACGCAGTCCAGCGATTCCACGCAGCACAGCAGAGTTGCCGATGTCGATGTCGACGTCTCGGTACTTTGTCCCTGTGGCTGCCGCTTCTCGAATTTCGGCAGTGATGATTCCACCATGTCGACTAGCAGGTTTTGGAACCCTTCATCCCCGATTCGTGGGGGCGATTGAGTTGACGCTCCAGATGGTGCGCAGAGCTTGTATCCTGCAGAACATTGGTCGTCTCTGGCTTCAAGAACTGATGCCGATGCAAGCACAGCTGGTAGGACAGCAGCCATTCGTAGCACCAGTAGCGAGAGCATGATTTCTGGTGTGTTACGGAGTAGAGCGAAAGAGAGCGGCAGCGGGAGAAGGAACGAAAGAACAGATAATCTCAAGGTTGAGGTATACGGGAAAAAAAGAAAGGATGAGAGAAGAAGAAAAAACAGGGTGCATGTATCTCGTACGTCCCTTGCAGAAATGAGTGCAGCGAACTTGGCTTATTATAGTCGCTACTGCTGCTGCTGCACCAGACCTGCACCAGACGATGCAATATGCTCACATATTATTGTCACTTTGCGACCAGTCGTTTAGCGGGTCTCGGACTCTTGCAGGGGGAGGGGAAGCAGCAGAAGGAGAGGCATTGCATTGCACATCCAACAACAGTAGCCCCTGCTTCCTGCTACCTGCCACAGTCCATCGCATCAAGCGGGATGTTGTGACGATGGGAGAGAGACATGTGGTGAAGATAGGCAAGGGCGTCCAGATAGTGTTGAGATGCTTGGCGAGACCTTAACAAATCCGGCGATTTCGAAGGTTGGTGGGGTCAAGCGATGACATGGTATGGCTTTTGGAATCGGGGTATCTGAAACCACGGTATAGACTAATTGGTGGATGGGTAGACAGGTATCGATTGCTGTGAGACTGCCCTCTTAAGGTTCAGAGTTAGCGAGCTTCCGAGCTTCAAGTCAACCACTGTACCACTTGTCAAGGGAAGCAGCATACCAACCAGTACGCAAGAGAAGAAAAGAAAAACAGCTAACAAAAACCGAAACGTCATAAGACCCTGGCTCCCCCAAGCAGCCACCGCAACAGCCACAGCAACAGCAAAGCCAAGCCACAAGTTCCAACAGAAAAGCACAAAATACCGGTGAAGTGGCAGAAGCCGTTCCATCGTTTCAGCGAGACGACCAGAGGTAGCGCTAAGGCTCGTCATGCTCTAGCATTTTCCATAGATCAGATTTCCGACCGAGTGGTCGACGTTCGACATTTGATGTTCGACCCAAGTCTGTGGGATCCATTCATCAGATGATGGATTAGCCACATGGAGGATAGAGTGATTGTTTATCGTTTGATGAATGTTTCGGCGGCCAGTCGGGTCGATCGGTCGGTCGGTCTGTCGGTCGGTCTGTCGGTCGGATGCGGGTTGTTGACATATATGTGATTGTGTAGCTTGAGTATGTATGTCTTGACGCTCACGACGATCGGAACGAAGATGATAGCAGCGAAGGTGAGGATCATCTTGGGCAAGTAGCGGTGACATGGAAGAGGAAGAGGAAATGACGAATGCATGAGTATTTGATTCTCATGACGATCGCTAAGAAACACAGCAGCTGCAAAAACAGATGTCATCCTGAGCGAGTAGCGGTGACAAGGAAGAAGCAGAAGGAAGGAAAAAGGAAGAAGGAAGAAAGAATGGCATGAGAAGATGCCTGACGTGAAAATAAGTTTTATGATGCTAAGGTGAGATGATTTCTCTCTTGCGGTCAGCTATTATGAGCTGACTCGAGGAGTAAGTAAGTCAGTCTCCAGCCCTAACCGCAACCACACACACAACTCCCTCCCTAGCAACTCGATCCATCCATTCCATGCTGAACAAACTCATACTCCCTTAGCGACGAGCGGTTTCCTCGCAATCATGAGATACATAGGGGTGAACAAATCCGCCCTGCCACCAATAACCATAGCATCCTGAGCTTTAGCGAGGGTATCAGCGATTTTCTGAGTCCCAGGTGGGATAACGCCGACTTTCTCCCCGAGGCTAAACGCACAATGCGCGATAGAGCGACCGACTTTAGTGAGGCGGAGCATGGTGAAGAGATCCGCGAAGGAGCTAGCATGTTTGAGGTCGCCGGCGATGGGGTAGAACCAGGGCTTGACGTCGTCGCGAGCAGCCATGTTCTCGTGGAATTCGAGCTCGAAGCCGGCCGCTTGGATGGCGGCGAGCCCTTCGGATATCGTCACCATGTTCGAGATGCCGTCTCCTTCTTCGATCTCCACCCGCAGCTGCCGGTGCTGCGCGTTCGTGTTGTCGTACGTGTCCGTCATGAACCACTCGTACACGCCGAAGACGCCGCCCGGCTTGAGCACCTTGTAGATTTCGTGGTAGACGCCCTGGAGCGAGGGTGCGTGGACCGTCGCTTCGATGGCGTAGACGGCATCGAATGAGTTTTCTGGGAAGGGCATTTGCTGTGATGGGTTTGTTAGCTTTGTTCAAAACTCTTTAAGAAGAGGAGGAGGAGGAGGAGGAAAAGAAAAAAAGAAGAAGGGAAAGAGGAAAAGGAAAAAAAGAAGAGAAGCAAAAGACAAACCATAAAATCCCCCTTAACAAAGCTCAGCTTATCCGCCAAACCCTCGCGCGCCGCATAGTGCACACCGCGCTGGATCTGATAGTCGTTATTGTTCAGACCGACGACGTCGACGCCCGTGAACTTGATGATCTCGCGCGCCGGCCCGCCCACGCCGCAGCCGACATCGAGGACCTTCATTCCCTCGCGGAGGCCGATGCGGTGGGCGATGTAGTGCTCGTGGCGGGCGATGGCCTGGTGGAAGGGCTCGGCGTATGCGAAGCGGCAGAAGTGGAAGGAGGTCCCCCAGCCGTACTCGTAGAGGTCTGTTGCGAGGTTGTAGTATCTATGGAGGAGTTAGCTAGGTATTCATCTAGTCTTCAACTGTCAATCTTCAACTAGGTACTCACTGTCTCGTCAACGTCGCGTATTCATCTCTCCTCGACTATTTGTTTTAGTGTATCAGCAAACCTCTTCTCTCTTCTCATGAACAATACAAAGCCAAATCCAAAAGAAAAACCGAAAAAAGAAAAAAGAAAACATACCTTCCTAACAGCCTCGCTCTCTCCACCGACCCTCGAATCACCCTCCCAATGCTTAAAATACTCATCCACAGCGGCCTTCTGAGCGTCGCGGTTCTTCGACAGCATCGACAGCGTACCGCCGCGTGCCTGGGCGCTGTTGGAGTGCATGGCCTTGTTGAAAGCTGCGTCGGCTGCGTGGTCTTCCTTGTGCAGGAGTGGTGTTGACATTTTTGTTTTGTTTTTGTTTTCGGGGTGACGAGGGGGTTGGTTTAGTCGGAGTGGAGGGGAGTTGGAGAGAGTATGACTGTATGAGAGAGAGAAAGTAGTCCAGAAAAGAAGAGAGAAAAGAGAAATACCGATATGGGTGAAGTGCAGTAGGTACATATATAGCACACACCCAAACCTCTCCTCGGCCGAAGAGAATCAAGCCTTACCTAGCTACTTACCTACACCAGACAACCTACCTAGGTAAGCACCTAAACCTCTGAACCTCTTCTGGCCCGTGCAGCATACGGCATCTCGTTTTCGTTTCCCTCTCTCATCCCCACAATACAAGATAGCACCTTCACCTTCTCCATCCTATAGAAATCCACAAGTTGCTTACGTCCATACCAAGCCAAGGTGAGGTAAGTAGCGAAGCAGTGAAGCGAAGCGAGAAGAGAGTCCGTGCGTTTCGTGTTCGTGTCTTTCGGCTTCCTTCCCTCTTTTCCATCCTTCCTACCTAAACCAACAAAAAACAAAAAACAAAAGTAAGCCGTATAATAAAGTAAACCAAACCAACCCAGCCCATCCCATCACCTACGCTTACGTCACGAGCGACGGGTGAGATAGTGGAGCTGTTTTGAAAAGAATTATATGTGAGCACATGGCGGTATTTTATGGGGGCCAGCCCCCAAACCCCCGGTGCTCTGCGAGGCCATAGGTATTAAATACCACTCGATAGTACTAGATTCCTGCGTGGTGAGAACCAGTAGATGCAAATTCCAGTCACGTGTTTATTTTTTTTTAAAAAAAAAAACAGCTAACAAGAAATACCTAGATTCTAAATATATAATTATAACAACGACCCCGTTCCGGATTATGATACCAAGAAACAAGCCTAAAGATTAGATACACACGTGTATTATCAAGTACGGGGTTAATATTGTATCTGCCTACCTAGACTTTTATAATCCTGCAAAGAATAAATTATAATTATCCTGTTTGCTATAAAATAGCGCGTTTATAGCTTGAGCAGAGTAATCAGATTAGACTTTTGCGATTATGTACTCGAGTAACGATTAGCTATAGCAAGGCCCCAGATTATCTAATTTGGGTATATATCCCTACCTACCTAGATATAACATAACATGACATGATACGACATGAGACGAGACGACGATACAGAGATAAATAGATGGTCCGTGCATTTCGTGTTCGGCATCAGGGCATCAGGCATACAATGCATCCTCGAAATTCTAGACCTCATCTCGTAGTAGGGACAGGACAGGATAGACAGATAAGCAAAAATCAAATAATCCAATCCAATCCAATCCAATCTAATTGTCGATACACCAGTACTGCCCAATGCAGTATAAGGTGATCGAGGGTGATTACCTAGGATTCCACGCAGAGTCAGTGGGATTCACTGAGAATGCGTACTTGAATCGGGTTGGTAATAGTTGTTGTCTTCTAAGAGGAGGATCGTAAGGATCGTGATATTATACAGGTGGAAGTGGATTCACCGAGTCCAATCGAATGGTATATCACGTGATTAGTCATGTGATACTACCAACACTAATGCAAAACCCAAGCACCCTAAAAAAAAGATCAAAACACAACAATAAGAATCCAACGACATGCCCTAAAGTAGAACCCCGCTTCGCAATCCCGTGTACCTTTTCTTTTCTTTTCTTTTCTTTTCTTCTTTTCTGTCTTACGTAGAAGAAGAAGATAAATGAAATAAATGAAATACCAGTAGATATAGATATAAATACAAATACGATACGTCAAAAGCCGTATCTATATAACCTCTTATCGCGTAGAATTTTCCGCTCAGCGAGATAGATATATATAAACGTGTTGAGATTCGAGCGTGTGGGGGACAGATGGATGGATATCTCGTTTACGTTCCGCTGGTGTTGGTGTTGGTTGGTGTTGGTGCGGCGTACGGCTTGCTAGTGAAGGGATGATGATGATGATGATGATGATGATGATGATGCTAAGGAGGAGTCTCCGTTCACACCTCCCAGAAAAGAATAAGAGAAATCGCATGAGCGGGATTGATTTTTTAGAAGACCGCATGTTTGAGTTTTGCTCAGATTTCCTCCTCACCCTTTTTTGTATATATGCGCGCGCATAGGATACCTGATCTTAAAGGGATCTCCCTTTTTTTTTTTTTTTTCTTTTTGTGTCGTTGTGGGATTAGAACGTGATTATATGTGTATGTATGTTTAGAATTGCGATTTTGATTGCGATTTTGATTGCGATTTTGATTTGATTTTGATTTTGCTATCCCTAGCCTAGCCTAGGTACCTGGACGTGTGACGTGATAAGCGAGTGAGGAAACATGAAGAACAGAGAATATACATACGAACAAACATAAGTCGAAGAAGTTCCTTCTTTCCATTCTTCATTTCCATCTTTAGCTCGCTTTATCATCTTCGTTTCATTTTCTCTTTTCTTCTCTTCTCTTCTCTTCCCACCCATCTCAACTCCGACTCGGCTCAAAAAAAAAAAAAAAAAAAACCACGAAACCAAGATAGGATGAATGAATGAATGATGCCTATTTACACCCTACGCCCTATACACCTACTTCTATTCGAACTCGCACTTCCATTCGCATAACCAGAAGAAAGAAAGAAAAAAAAACGCCATCGCTCCCAAAAAAAAAGGCAAGAAGAGTAAGATATAACTCTCCGACGAGTTGAGTTGAGTTGAGTTGCGGGGTAAACCCCTCACACTCACTCACACACACTCACACACATATATTCGCTAGCGAGACAGAGCAGAGCAGGATATATCATATCATATCATATCATATCATATCATATCATATCATATCTTCATAAGAAGCATCTTTCTACTTTTAAAGAGTTCCGAGAGAGATATCCCTCCCTCTCCCCTCACCATAAACACATGACACATGACACATGACACATGACACATGAAATATACAAGTATAAAAACCAACCCCCCCAAAAGCCACCAACCACCAACCACCAACCAACAACCCAACCCCGAACCCCTCAATAAGTGCCCGTCCCGCCAAAGAAAAACCCATCAAAGAGATCCAACCCCGGCTGGCCCTCGCTGAAATCATGCTGGACGCCCAACTCCTCAAGGCCGCCATCCCAGCCCATGCCAAAGGCGCCGAGGTCTGCACCAGCGAGAGCGGGATCGAAGGTGCTTCCCGGTGCGGCGGTGAACCCAGCATTACCACCATTGCCGTTGGCTGCGTTCTCGTAGCTGCCGCCTTGTAGAAAATCCATGCCGGCGAAGGGGTATTCGAGAGACTCGTAGGGGTTGGGGTTAGAGGTCGGGAGTGGGCCGGATGCTTGAGTGGTGTAGGATTGTGCGGGTGAGGTCTGGTTCTGGTGTGGGAGTAGAGAGGGATCGATGGCTGAGTTGTCAACGTTGGGTGAGATGGCGTAGTTGGACGGGGTAGGCGAGGAGAGGGTTTGCTGTTGTGGTGTTTGAGAAGGAGCCTGGCTTTGACGGAACTGGTCAAATTCGTTCTTCACTCCCGTGTTGGTACTCTGGCTATTGCTTCTATATGGTCTAGGTGCTTGAGGTGTTGGTATGGGTGGGGATTGATGAGGTCCGAGAAGTTCGGTAAGTCCCATGTCGAATTTTGGTTTTGGTCTGCTTGAAGGTTGTGCTTGTTTTGGTCTGCGTGGTGCAAACTGAGAATTATTACTCGGGCTGAAATAGTCATCGTGATGCTCGGCAGTGCTATGAGAACGCCTTGAATTCAACCCTTGAGCAGATGAGCTGAATCCGGTAGTTGACATGCACATCTGTACAGTAGCTTTGGACATGCGATCAAAAGCATCACGACAAGCTTCTGCTGGTGGGCATTTCTCAATGAGGTCACCAAGAACAGATGTAGCTGCTAATATGGTGAAATCAACTTCATCCATTGTCTATGGCAGTTAGCTTTTATTGCGGGAGAAAAAAGATGAGAAAAAGAGAGAAAAAAGAGAGAAAAAAAGTAAAGAAAGAAGAAAAAAGTAAAGAAAGAAGAAAAAAGTTAAGAAAGAAAATAAAAATAAATAAGAGAAAAAAGAAAAAAAGGATCTGAGAAGAAAGTCATCACATACCAGTCGACTCCTCACAATGGCCGAATGCCAAATAGCATAGAGAAAGGAGATGCCCGCCATGAACAAGTGATGCGTGGCCAAGAAGGTATAGTTGACGAGGTGGACGCGGTGGAGCTGGCGGTACAGCCTCAAGACCTTCTGGCCCGCCTCGGCCACCTTCAAGAAGACGCGCTCCTCGTCTTCGCGCAGCTCGATGGTGTGCGTGCTGGGGCTCTCGACCTCCTCGCTGGTGTTGAACTCGCCCTCGAACATCGGCGGCACGCTCAGGCTCTGGCGGTAGAGCATGATGACGCACTGCCAGTAGTTGAGCTCGAGAAACTCGATCGAGAAGGCGACCCCCGTCTGGAGTTTGGATGGCGCCGAAGACTTCCACTGGTAGAGGCGTTTGTCGATGTCGATACGCCAGGCGCGGAAGGATTCGAATTTCGACAGGAAGGGTGATGGGAGATGTGTGTGCATGAAGGGGTTTTGCTGATTTGCCCCACCCGCTCGTGCCTGTTGTGCCTGTTGATGTTGTAGAACCTGCAAGATCTCCGACTGGAGCAGGCGTAGTCGAAAATAATGATATGCAGCATGTTTATAACTTGGCTCTACCGCACCTCCTGGAGGTTCCAGAAATCCATCGGGCGTGATATATCTATCATCCAGCAGTGATGGGAACTCAGTTGTGACGACTTGATCCGTAATACCAAATGGGCGGCCCACACAAGTCGACACGAGTCGATCAAAAGAGTATGTACACCACCACAAACGACGTCTGAAATCTCGGACATACTCTCTATGGCCTCTCTCTCTAGCGTTCCGCTCTTTCTTCAGTCGGGCAGCATCACTATCGTCACCATTAAGATCATCAGCTAAATCTTGTAGTCCAAAGTCGATGTCCTTCCCATCCTCATAATGGAGGCCTAGATCAACTGCAAGACGAACTGCAACACCGATGATATACCATAGTCCAGGAGCAACAGGCCGTAAGAGTGCAAATCCTGCTAATAGTAGGACGGCCTGAAGTTCTTCAAGGCCTCCACCAAATCCATCTCTCTCAACAGAGCTAGGTGAGCTAAGGCAAGACTCGAGATGTACGATAGCACTCGCGTGATACTCTTCGGGTTGGCACTGCCTACCTGCAGCGGTTCTTTTGCTCCTTTCCATGTCATCACTCTTAGTCCCATCTTTGTCACCACCCGAGTCACCAAGGAAGATACCGCTACCGATTGCAAAGACAATATTCAGCATGTATAATTCTCTCGGGGTTCTAATCCTGTTCTCTCCATCGGCATAAGCTGCTTCAAACATGCGCATAAATTCACCACGATGTAAGATTGGGATTTGTGGATTGGCATGTTCGAAGTAGAAATCAACAAGACGCCTTCCCACATCCTTGTCTGGAAAAGGTGCCTGTTTTATCGTCGGCTTAGTATGAAGGCCAAAGAAGGAATCACGCATAGATGTTCCCCCAGGCGCTGCTCCAGGTTTAATCGACGCTGGATGTTTAGATGGTCGAACCCCGCTCTTATCACTGTTTGCACCAGACACGGAAGACTTAACAGCGGCAAATACCACACGCGCAAACGAGATACCGGAGGTAGATCCTAAATACCGGTGATCAGAAGCACCTTGAACTGAGATCATTCCAATATTCGAAACGAGCTTGTTCACCCTATCTGACTCATCCTGCTTCTTGGTGCGTGCCACGTCCTGTGGCGTTGACTTTTGGGTTATTAAAGACGAATCAGTCCCAATAAACTGAGGGCGTCCATCGTCACTAGGTGTCTGGACCGCGTTGGGATCTACCCCAGGTCTCGAGGAGTGGTCGAGCACGTCGGCTGGGGCGAAGGATATAGAGTTATTTAAAAGGAGATTCTCAAGATAGCCGACACGCTGTTCCAGGTAGAAGACGTAACTGTGTTCGGCAGTTAGTGATTGAAGCAGAGATGTATGACGGCACGGAGATTGAAAAGTCAATTCGAGCCGGAAACATTCTGAAACTGACCTTCGGGGAATCTCTCTCTTGGTAATAGGGTCATAACCCACGCACTTCACACTGGCCTTCTCGCAACTCGCGCAGCTGGGCAGCCGCTGATCGCAGCGATTCTTGCGCAGCCGGCAACGGTTGCAGGCACTGACGTTTCTGAAGCTGCTGCTCTGGCCTGTCTTACCGCCTCCCTCCGTGTTTGTATTTGACCGCTTCAAAGCCGAGGCGGGCTCGACGGCGCTCAAGGGCTCAGGAATCTCCTCGACGCTTCGTGGGCTCGCGTTGCTCAGCGTCGCGTCCGGTGGGCTATGCCGTGCGCGCTTGTGCGGATAGCCAGAGTTCGAGCTGGCCGAGGTGGGCGATCGAGGGTTCATGGTCCCTTCAGAGTGCGAGTGTGACTATCTCTGCGTCGCGCATATGTATTCTGCGTCTGCCTCTGCGTCGCCAGGTCGCTGTGCATATGCATGTATGTGTGTATGTATGTGTATATGTGTATGGCCCGGAAGAATTGCAATTCGTTATCTGCGTTTCGTCTTGAAATGGCGATTTCTTCTCATGCTGGGTTTGCTTTTGCAGGTCTGGCTGGCTTTCGTGTCGGCCTTATCGTCGGCTTCTGCTCACGCGGCTGACAAGTGGTATGACGTTCCGCAGATGGCACCTGGCACCAATTCAGCGGAGGACAGACAACGGGGTTTCGAGCTGCGAGACTGGGCTCTGGATCAAGAGGGCGATAGCGACAGCAGGACAGGCAATGGGGATTTCAGCAGGATGAAGAGCAGAAGAGCATCTTGGTTTTCGGTCGAGGATCGCAGCCGCGTGGGGACTCAGGACGGAATATCCACTCGGCTAGCCAGCACTTTTTCCTTAGCGGAGAGGCTGATAGATAAGAGCTTCAACCAATCACGAAGAGCCAATTGTGGTGGGGGGACTTTTGTGAAATTATGTGTAGCTATCGAGTAAAGATTGAGAGTGGGAAGCAAGAATCATAATTCTGGCCCAGCAATTCATCTTAAAGCCTGTCGGACAGTCGGATAGCCAGGATGTAAGAGCGAGCCAGCCGGTCACATTGAAAAGCTGCCCAAGATGTGCAATGCAGTGCAGCGCAGATAACAAGCAAGCAGGCTGTGCTTAGAAATTAGGAAGGAAGCAAACCTGGGGATTATTACTATATTAAGGGGGTTGTCACTTTCACGTGTTAGCCGAGGGAACCAACTCCCTACCGTCCCTACTCCTCTCACTCTATGGTATTATATTGCACTCACTTTAGAGTACTATATGATAAGGCAAATTCAAGAAGCCTAGAAGAAAAAGACTAGAACCAATACGAAAGCTCCTCAAAAAATATATCTTTTTTGGTAGGGTATTTATGTACTGTACTAATGCGCGGCTGATTGCACTCGATACCCCAGAACAAGATGTGTGAAAAACAAAAAGAAGACGCCCGTCCCAATGCGATTAACACGAAAGCCACTCACTTCCTTTCGTGGTGGTGTTTTGTCGTCCTGAAATCCCGATAGATGAATAGAAGAAAAAAAAAGTGCCAATAGCATCCTGATATGAATGATGCGCC
Organism: Pseudofabraea citricarpa; assembly: GCA_029641185.1. NCBI lineage: Eukaryota > Fungi > Ascomycota > Leotiomycetes > Helotiales > Dermateaceae > Pseudofabraea > Pseudofabraea citricarpa. The sequence continues at coordinate 312,181 of JAPWGK010000021.1, read as the reverse complement.
AAGTTTCCCCCTGCACAATCGATCCCTGAGATTGCTCCAAAAAATGCTCCCAATCTTTCCCATGCCCGTCTTTCAATGCCGACTCCCAATTAAAAACTGATAAAACATATGGTATCTTTGGTAAAGCAAGAAAAAGAGAAAAAGCTCGCCTTTCAAAAATGAGATAGCACCGAGAGTCTCTTTTTGTACAAAGTGTATCTCCTCAAAGAGATGGAAGGAAATTCGTCAGATCGTGTCCGCTGCTGTCGAAATCATCATGATGTTCTTGCAATCATAGCCAAATCCGCGTTCGCATCCTCGAGGTCCTCCATAGGAGAGTCCATCCTCGAGATGTGGTCTGCTCGGCCGAGCTCACTGTCCTGGTCAAATTTCTCGTCGTTGTCCATTCGGCCTCCCTTCTCGGTCATACGAAGACTGATGAAAGCACCAGCGATCGAGATAATGGCGCTGCACCACCAAGCCAAGCCAGAGTATCCAAGTTTCATGCCCACAGAGAAGAGGAATCCTGAAACCGTAGGACCAAAGGCTCGGGAGAGCGAGGCGGTTGAAGCGGCCACTCCGTTGATCGTCCCCAACATCAAGAGAGATGGTGCAGAGTTGGTCAACAAGATAGCGTTAGATGGATATGCCATCGTCGCAAATGTACACTTCCAAATCACCACTCCGTAAACGCCAATCATCTTCAGGTTCTCCGGGAGAAGGACGAGATACGGAGTGGTGAGGTACAAGATCGGATATGAAATCGTGATGAGCCTGAAAAGACCGAGGGCTCCAAGTCTTCGAACCATGAACGGGAACAAGAACAGGGTTGCGACCATAGAATACAGGCCCTGGATGGACAAGATGACCCCGATCTGCTTCGTGTCGAGGCCATAACCACTGACGAACTTGAATGGCAAATGCGTTGGCTGAGGCGGAGAAGGTGCGCGTGTTGACAAGAGCGTTGGCAGCATCGCATCAAAGGTCATGGTGTGGCTGGAAGTTACGAGTCAGTTTCGCTTCCCAAGATGCATAAACACGAGTTTGGGTTGCAGGACTTACTAAGCTAGAATTCCATAACCGACAATGTTCAAGACGACCTGCTTGGTAAACGCCTTGGTTGATGCAGGCTTCGGTGTCGCAGCGTCCATGTAAGGACTTGCGTCGTTGAGATTCAGCGACTCCTGCGGTTCGGGAGATGGGGTCGTTGGGAGATGTGGAGATCCCTCAGCGGTGCGATATCCCGGCGGCTGCTCGTCCTCCATCAACCATACCGATTCGTCGATATCGGCCTTCTCCATCTTCGAGGCCTTGATCTCGACGCATCTCGAGAACCTTGCCAGTAACCACTTTCCGGCCTCGAGTCCGGGATCGCGACGGTGCTTCTTCTCTGCGTGCGTCTCCTCCAAGAACAAGACGCCGATCACCACACCAAAGCACACGATGACGGTGCAGACGAGATTTGGAAGCAGGTATGGAAATCGCTCCCAGATGGTGCCCGTTTGGAAGAGGGATGGGTAGTTGAGAACGGGTCGTGCCAGCGCGCCGCCCAGGGTTGGACCAAGGATGGATCTGAAGAAGCAATTATTAGCCCCATGCATCATGCTAACAGAAATTTCTGCCCCAGACTTACCCAAGGCACCACACGAATGGCATGATGGTATAGGCGCGAGCTATGTGACGTGTCAGCCTCTGGCTCCATGGCACAGGAAATATGATCTGTCGCAAAACCTACGTTGATGTTCCTTGACGGTGACCATTTCGGCAACGGTCGTTTGCAGCACACCGATATTTCTACACACCTCGTCAGCAAACCTTCTTTTTCTCGCGCGCATTGACCCATGTAAGGTGACTCGGCGGGGGCTCTATCTCAAATACATACCCGTTCAACAAGCCTCCGAGGGCTCGAGCGAGCAATGCGACTGGGAGGCTAGGCGCAAATCCAAATACCAACATGCTCAAGGCGGTCCCGGCAAGTCCGGTGAGGAGGACTGGCTTCCGGCCGATCTTGTCACTCAATTTCCCCCAAACGACTCCTGACGAGAATTCTGCGAAAGCGAAGGCCGACGTCACCATGCCCGCGTAGACGGATATCGACGACTCGTCCTTGGTGATGTGGAAGTCCTGGATCATGAAGTAGACGTAGGGGAAGATGGACATGAAGGCAATGGGTTCGCAGATCCGGCATAATGCTGCAGCACGTCAGTCCCAGCTCGCTAATTGGTGATAACAGCAGCATTGCATTGCTCACCTAGAATGAAGAGCTGGCGGGTGGGAAAGGGAGGAGTTCCCTTCCGCGAGCTCATCGAGTGTGAGCCAGACATGGCAGTCATGGCAATTCGGTCCTACGGTATGGCTTGGTGGGGTCGTCACAGAGACGATGGGTTGCTGTTCCACGGGAGGAGGGGTTTGGGGTGGGGGATCGAACTGAAGAGGTTGCGCTTGAGGTTGCGGACCATGTGGTGTCTTATATCCACGTCCCTTGCAGGCGCCGAACAGATGGGATGGAGAGTGACGAGGTCGGTCAATGGGTTGGGAAGGGTGGGTAGAGAGTTGGTTACGCAGACGGGCGAGTGCAGAGGACAGAGTCAGCCGTGCAGGTGGGCAGGTATGTTGTACTTGGGAGGTGTTTGAAGTAGAGCGGGAGAAAGGCGGGCGATGGGGAGACTGATATGGGATTGCCGCAGAAGCAAGTTTAATGAATAGTTGAGCAAGAGAACCAGAAGATCGTCGAAAGGAGAAAGTGATGAGCGCAAGGCAAATGAGGCCGTTCATGTAGTTTTGAGTTGACCGCCACAGAGAGGACCCGAGCATCGGGTCCTCTGAGGTCGCGTAAATTAATATCTATCTGAAGGGCGGTGACGAGGGCGTTACGGCTTAGTCTCTGACTACTTTCCAGCAGTACGCAGACCAGGTATCCAGGCGAGCGGAGCCGGGAGTCGTGTTCGAAGGACAGGCACTGTGCTGCTGTGAGAGCGTAGGAGGGCAGGAGGGCTGGAGGGCCAGAGGGCCTGCCAAGGGAGAAAATCGACCTCACAATCAGAGGGCATCCTGGCAGCGGTGATGCGGTTGTATCAGACGGTCCCGGGTCGCAGAGCCAAGTGCCGTTAGACAGGGGGGATTGGGCCCAGGAACTTAGGAGGGAGTGGGGAGCTGGTGGGTGCAGTGTGTAGTGTGTAGGGTGTAGTGTGTAGTGTGCAGCGTGCAGTGTAGTGGGCGAGCTGGTGTTAGTGGTGTTAGTGGTGGTAGTGGTAGTAGTGGTAGTGGTAGTGGTGATAGGTGACTGACTGAGTGGGTGCGAGGCCAAAAGATCACTGCGGCCAGGGGGTTAGAGGGGGGGTCAGATGCGTTAGGATTGTTTGCATGTCAGGCCAGCCGCCAGCTCGCAGGCAGACCCTCAGGCCTTGCAGTAGGGCAGGGTAAGGTTAGCATTCGGTTCAGTGTAGCGTAGCGTAGCCTACCAGTCCATGTACGAAAGGGGGTTGCAAGAATCAAGGAGCACCCCCCGGTTTCTGCCAGCACTTGATAAGGAAAATCGTGGAGAAGTTTGTAGAAACTTCAGTTGTTCTATGGTCGGTTCCTATTCACCGCCTACATGGGGGTGCTCCTTGATTCTTGTAACCCCCTTTCGTACTGTACACACTGTACTACTGTACTCTACTCTACTGTACAGCGCTGCTGTAGCCTGTTGGACGCTGGACAGTGGAGACCAAACCCCCTGGCTAGCTGGCGGGCGGGCGACTGGGCTGCTAACAACCGGGGACCGACGGGGGTGCGGCTCCCCTGCAATTGATTTCTGCTTGGGTCTGCTTGGGATTCAATTTGGGTGGACGGGGATCGAGGGATGTGTGCTTTTGTGGAGTGCACTGGCCGCTGGCCTGCGAAGCGGTGAGGAAGTCTATTCCAGCGCTGGAGCGACTTAGTGAAGTTACTTGACCAGTTAGTGACTTTGATTTCTCTCTCTCTCTCTCTCCCTGTCGCTGTTGTCGCCAATGCTTCCGCTCTCTCATGCCCTGTTCCTCTCCTTCCTCCTCCTCTTCCTCTCCCGCCTCAGCCTCGTTGTACAGGCTTCTGCGCGCTCACGGCTGCTCGTCAGCGAGGGACAGCGAGATGCAATGAATGCATGCAGCAGCAGCAGCAGCAGTGGTGATGTCAAGCCGACAAGAAAGTGGTCAGATTTGCTGTTGGAGAATACCACCCTGACGTCGAATCGAGGGCCAATAGCAAACACTGCTCGTGTCGATTCACTTAGAAGTTAGTACCCCACGGTCCCGTGCATCCTGGCAAGCTTTCACGATTTATCACACATCACTCGAGATGCACTTTCCACAGCGAGATCATCACAAAATGATATCCCTGACCGCCACGTTATCTGTCGTCTGCTAACTGCGACCCGCCGGACTCATAATGCCACATCTCCACTTCATCACGGCCTGCGTTTCCGGAGAAGAGGGCTGACTTTGCTCAGCTGCAGCATCATCATGCCCCCTATTCTGGTCTCCTGGGGCTGATCAGTGAGTCCGGTGATGAGGTTGACGATGATCTATCTATCTGGCAGCGGCCCCGTTCCAGTCAGACGGGAGTCGGGCTTCTCCTCTCTCCTCTGTATCTTTGTTCTCTCTGCTTTGCTTTGTTTTCCTCTGCTCTGCGTGTGGGTGCAGCAAGTACCGCCTCTTGGGCTCACTGCCAATTCCGCATCAACCCATCAATAACTGTAGACATCATGCCATACGCACTGATGCAATGTGCTCGTCGGCCTACCACGGGGAACTCGTGGACACTGAATCTCGCTTTGATCGGCTGTGTTTCCGGTGATTAAGAGTTGCCAGAGTTCCAAAAGTGTACTGATTAGAGCTTCCGATCTTTTGACTTCGGCACTCGCCCTCCTCATCTCCATTTAACTTTCCCCTTTCGAGTATCCTTTGGGGCCAAATGCGATCCCTCACATCTGCGTCCGAGCCCAAGCGTAACCAGCTCGGTTTGACGGCCACCTCTCGCGTTGATGGAGCAGCAAGTCCAATGGCGGCGATCCGGTAGCGGGAACCCCCAACGGCTGGACTTGGGAACAGGAGCAGCACCAGCAAAAAGCCAGCGAGAAAAAATAGTCACCGAGGGAACTTTTTCCATTGAAGTCAAAAAGCGCACAGGGCAGCGTGGGAAAGGAGGTGCCACAGCCGCTGGGATACCCTTGCGAAGTTGGGGGAGAAAGTTTCCAGGTGCCAGAGGGACGGAGACGAAGGCCCCTGCAGCTACAGGGAGGCTGCCGAGGCGAGAGGATGAGAATAATAATGAGGATGATGAGGACGAGCGACGAGAGACGAGCATCAAAGGCCGAGGGTGAGAAGATTGGCGACATCTTTCCTTTTTTTTTGCTTTTGCTTGTGCTTTTGCTTGTGCTTGTGCGTACAGTATGCTTGTGTTTGCTGCTGCTCGCCGTGCTCGGTGAGTGGTGGTGTACGATGCGGTACGGTACAGTAAGTGCATCGTCTTTCGCAAACCAATATTAGAGCACTTATTGTGGCCGAAATCAATACATGATGCTGCGGCCACAGCGTCGCACATACATCCAATATCGTACCGTACCGCAAGCAGCACGCCGGCTCAGCGATCAGATTCAGATTCAGACTCAGAATGTCTCCCTCCCTCCCTCTCCTCTGTCCTCCTTCCTGTGGGTTGACGTTACCGAGGCGTGCTTCGGATGGAAAGGCATCGTATCGTACTCTACCTACTGTACTGTCAGCAACCAGCAGAGAGATTTGAAATAGTTCAGCAGGTCAGCAGACCCGGCCGGGGCGGAGCGCTGCACGGTGTACACAGGCCACAAGCTACCGGTACAGGCTTCAGGCTACCGCATCATCCAGCATCCAGCGTCCAGCGTCCAGGGGGGGCCATGGCACCGAATTTCAGCAATGGGCATCGTAAAGTGAAAAAGCAACGAAAAAGCAACGTCGCCGAGAAGGGGTTGAGCGCGACCGCAAGCAGATGCGATATTGCTCACGATAATGCTCAACAAGGGCAAGCATCTGCTCATCGTTCGTTCGTTCGTTCGTTCGTTCGTTCGCTCAGCTTCAGGCTTGGGCTCGTCAGTAAGTAGGTTAGGCGTGATTGCACCGCCGTATGGACCATAGGGTAGTGTATTGTATGGGCCCACCAGACCAGTCCTACCGGCTCCTACGAACTGCGACCGTTGGATGGTACCTAGGTAGCTACCGCGGAACCGGGTCGATGGACATGGATTAGGGAAGCCGTGAGGACATTCCAGATCAAGGAAAGACCCATCGCGCTGGGGACTCGCCGAGGGGACTCAGCGAGACGACGTTTCAGCCTGGGGGGGGGATTCGGGGGGAAGAGACCGGCCAGACGAGCGAGACGACAGGCCACCGAGTCGACTCGTCTCTCCTAAAGAAACGCTACAACGCTACTGTACTGTACTGTAGACGCCCGAGTTGCAACGGCCCTACGAGGACGGCCGGAACGAACGAAGCAAGGTGTAATACACAGTAATTGACCCACGAGGCTGGCAGGGATCCAACCCTCATACTCTGTACAGTAGTACTGAAGGCTGAGAGACAGGAAATCGAGGATCGTCATGGCATGGCATGTTTCTGGGTGGCGTGCCGGGCGTGGGTTTGCTTTCTTCGTCTGACGCTATTGTTGTGGGGGTCGATGATGCGATGCTGATAGATGTGGGTGGATGTGGAAGTTGATGCTGCTGATGCTGATGCTGATGCTGCTGGTGTTGGTGTTGGTGTTGCTGATGAGATAGAACAATACTACAAAATGGGTTCTCGCATTCAGGGGCAGACGGCAGGGGCGTCAGACTATTGACAAGCCACTAGATGCCACTATGTTTGTTTGGTGTGGTTGCTAGGTTCACCCTAAGTTCGCACATCACCCACACCACCGCAACCATCACAACCACCACCACCACTTATCACCCACCAGGACCACTCACTAACCAGCACATACCCCCCCCTTAAAAAAAAATATCTCGCGGAAGTGCTTCCCAGTGCCGCCCCCGGGGAAGTCAGCCAGCCTTCCACGCGCTGGCCGACACAGGGACACAGGACAAGCTTCCCTTCCCAACGCCCAATTATCCCAATTTGCCCCTCCATCCAACCTTCCAAGCCTCCTACCAACAACAACCCTTCACCCCTTCAACCTTACTCTACGAACAACCCTCCAGCCCTTCGACCCCTCCACCGCCAATTCGGGCCTGCATGAAAGAGCGCACGACATCCTTCTTCCCTGAAACGCTGTTTGGGAGACAAGATTCCTCACGATGGGCTGCAAAGGGCAATGTCACCCGCTCATGCCTTCACCCCGCCATCCATGCCTTCTGTTTCTCTTCTGCGGAGGTACCGTATTATTCTGCCATTCTGCCGCGGCCAGAGACTCGAGATGATGCGAAGTCCGCCGCGTCGTCCATTGGTCCTCGTAATTGGGTCCCGCCTGTTCAGACGTCGTCCACCCTCGACCTGATGATGCTTCCCAGCTTCCCCGGCCCCAAACTTTGACGTTTCCGGCCCAGCCAAGTGGCCAATGGCCGTCCCAGATCAGCTAGCGGAGCTGGCACGCGTTGCTCCCATTGCCGTGAGGCAATTACGGTACTATTTGCAGTCGTCTTGCTCATGGCATTTCCGGCAATCCGCGTGTGTTCAAAAAAGGAGGGATCTCCAATCAGCCTTGCCCCATGCCCCAATGCTGTGATGTGATCCTTTGCAGAGCGTTTCATGAGCCCATCCTGCAATGTTTGGAGGAAGGGGAATCCGTTTCCCGCGCCGTCTTCCTGAGTCCTCATCCTGACTGACGCTCTCGCAGATCATCATATCATGGTCGCAGCGGCTGAGCGTGTCGAGGGGGGTCGAGGGATCTGCCGGGCGCAAGAGTGGCCTTCATAGGAAGTCTTCCTAGAGGAGTCGGGCGAAGATGCCAGGCATACCGCATACCAGTCATGCTTCGGGCCAGGCGGCCATGGGGTGGTGGTACTGGTTGGTCCTCTCGGATGTGTAGCGGTGAACCGATGACATCGGCTTCGCTCGACGAAGCACGTTGATATACCGTGTCTGGCCTCTCCCAGAGCTGGTCCGATCTCGGCCCCATCTGGCGGCGGTGGTCTTCCAGTAGAAGCCCTGGTATTGTAGTGTACTGTCGGCCAGAGGTTGTTCATGCATGCGATCTCATCTGAAGAGGAGGGCGACGATGCATGTAGTGCACTGCACTGCACGTCCGCAAATCCTCGCTGCTCTATGAGTGCCAGAGGCTTGTTCGTCAGATCCTAAGGTTATCCTGAATGTGGGCGTGTGGGCGTGTGTGATGTGATGGGATGAGAGTCTGCATATGCATCGAAGCACCGAAGAAAGACGTGCTTCCATTCACCGGGGCCTGTTGCTGTCTGGTCCGGCTCACTCCCCCCCTCGATTGGATGGCTGAATGGAAGATGTTGAAAGACTGAACAGCACATCTGTACGACATTAGGCAGCAGATGGTGGTCTTGTCGTCGCCTGCTCCAGTGCCAAGCCTCGACGTCTATCTGGCTCACGGGAGAGGCGCTCGTCAATCTTGCAGTAGCTTCAATCCCTCCTGCAAGGGTATTTTACTATCTATCACATCGTCAGTAGGAGTCGACTTTTCGGGTCATCTGGAGAGGGGCCCTCTGTGCACCGCCCGTCGCCCACCGACCTGACGATGGGGTGCAGCAGGCAAGCAGGAGTCGGCTGTCTGTCGCTTTTCCGTGCTGCATCATGCGTGCTCGTCAACAAATCTCCCTGTATGTCACTTCTTGAGGTTATCCCTAACCGGTTTTTGGCCCCGAGTACATGACTCTAGTGCCGGGCAACCTGCGGAGATTTGCATACGCTTCCGCCTTCCGATGCTGAGAGCGTCTATTCTGATAGCCAGCCAGTCTTGCAAACTCGGGCAAATGGAAACCATCATGAGGTGCCACATGATACTGCTGCGTGGGTTGAGTCCCACGTCGAGAGCTGAATCGTATCCCTAGTTTCATAGCTGACGCCAATGGGCCATCATCCTGGTGGGTTGTCCTATAAGCTATCAATTAGCTGGATGTGCTCACCGCTACACACCGTTCTTATTCAACCATACATACGGCATCAGATGACCTTGGAGCAAACTTCACCCCACGCGCGCACCTCGTCTGCAATTCGGGGCACGTTCTGACGTCCATCTGTGTCCACGCCATCAGGGAATGACACGTCGAGGGATACGAGATTCAAACGCACCCTTCCCATTGGAATGCTCCCCCCGTGGTGCTCGCTAAGCCTGGCGTGCAGTGTCATCACCGCCTACTCGTTGGGTTGGTTGGGTAGCACCGTGGGCGTCATTGGTTTGACCTCGTGGGAATAACCTCAACTCAAATACCAATCTGGCCGAGACGAGACGCTTTCCTTCGGCCTTCTCCAGCCTGCAGCTGGTTTGAGCGGATCTCGGCGCCTTACATGACTTGGCGTACCACTCTGAAGGTCACATTATGGGGAATATCGGGTTGTCAACGACCCTTGCCTGGTACTCGATTATATGCCACCCTCGCTCGCCTTGCAAGATCTCCGGCTCGAGAGTGGTAGCGAGTGATGAGGTCGCTTCCTTCCTGGTCGTCTCGCACTTAGCCAGCATCCGGATACGCGCCGCGAGAGCTTGTCATGATGACTCGGCAACTCGGTGAGTGACTTTTTAATATATGGGGCTCTTAGACAACTAGTAGATGATGAAAATACACAAGAGGGATACTCCAAGTCAAATGAGCTATCAAATTAAGGTTATCACGTGCTTGTATCATGTGATGTGACGTTCATGATACCCCTCCGGCGAAAATCGGCCCGGGAGGGTGCATGGCGGGGTCGAAAACAAAGAAGGTTGATCCACGCCACATCCGAATCTTCATTGTTGAACACAGAGCTTCGAAATTGACTCGGCTTGTCTCGCATCTTCTACTTTAATCCGTGCCCTACTCGGCAGGAAATCATACAACATGGCGGGTAAGAAAGCGGCAGGCGAGAACACCAAGAAGGCATCCGGCAACGCGAAGAAGGCCGAAGCCGCAGCACAGAAGGCAGCTGCTGAGGGCAGCAAGAAGGCAGCCGTAGAAGACGAGGAATGGGGAAAGGGGGCAAAGAGCAACGCAAAGAAGTGAGCTTCTCTCCTCTGCAAGGAACCCTCTGCAGTGCATTTCACATTTTTGAGAAATTACCCCGCTCCCCTGCAGTGCAGTGCAGCAGCAGTTGCAACAGCGAGTGCTAATCTATCATGTGCGTCTACCAGGGAAGCTGAAGCAGCCAAGAAGGCCGAACAGGCACGCAAGAAGGCAGAGAAAGACGCCCTGCTCGCAGCAGAAGAGAAAGATGCGCGCGCCGCACCCAAGAACTCCAAGACGGCGGTTAAGAAGACAGTTGCCAGCCGAGGCCTCGACCTCTCGCAGCTCGACGACGCACCTCCCGCCGGTCCTGCCACGTCGCTCAACGCATCCGGCATCGATAACGCGCTCGATGCCCTCTCGCTGACGACGGGCGACGGCGTCGGCAAGATCGACAAGCATCCCGAGCGCCGCTTCAAGGCGGCCTACGCGGCCTTTGAGGAGCGCCGACTCAAGGAGATGGAAGAGGATGGCTCCGGACAGGGTCTCAGGCAAAATCAGAAGAAGGATAAGATCCGCAAGGAGTTTGAGAAGAGCGAGGATAATCCGTTTAACCAGGTTAATGCGAGATATGATGCTTCGAAGGATGAGGTGCGTGAGCTGAAGGAGGCTGAGAAGTCGAAGATCGAGGCACGTCTTGGGTCGAAGTAGTGGGTGATTCCTGGTGAGAGAGACGCACTTCAACGTAGCAAGCGCCAGGGTGGTATGGTGCAATATGATGTGGGGGGTTGAGTGGTTGGTGGTCAGAAATGAATGAATGCATGAACAATACGCCAGATGGAGATTTCAGAATCCTGATAACTTGGAGTGGAAATGTACACTGAGTAGTATCCAAATTAAAGAGAGTAGAGAATCGAGGATCACTAAACTGAGTGACTGAAATCAATGACCCTTTTCGAGATGATGTCTCTTCTTCAACTGTTATGTATGTCTGCCATGCCATACCACCCTATACCATATCACCACCACACCATTCCTCCCTCCATCTTGAATTGACATCCCACTTTCACACGGAATAACCAACATCATAGCCCTGCGCTTGTCACTGTTATGTTTTCGAATCTTGGCTGAGTAGATATGGAGTGGAGTGTTGGTGAGGTAATCTCTTCGTCTTTCTGTGAAAATGGTTACTTGCTTGTTTTAGCTAGACTGCGTCGAGTTGTGTTGAATCAAATAGCTGATGGGGAAATCGAGGTGTGCTAAGCTAAGCAATGAAAGGCAGTGTTGGTATAACCCACATAAAATCATTCACCTACCATTACATTACCTGACGAGCCAACAGGATTAATTATGTCTAGTTTGCTGCTGTAGTTACTGTGTATGTAAGGACAAACCGGCTCGTAGCTGGACTTTCTGTATGCATACATCGACCAACTTCTCGTATTACCAGCAATGAAATCAATCAATACTTCGAGTGGGGATGATTGGGGATTATTGCTTGGTGTACATAGGTCAAGTCGTTCGTATACTTCTTGTTTGATGGTTTATTGATCTATTGAATAAAGCATGCAGCTTAGTACCTCGCTGTTCTGAACTAAATTGGACTTACACCTTCTTTGTGGGGAGAGCAGGTGCAGGTAGTTGGGCCCTCGCTTAACTTCTCCTTTTCAATTCTCATTCCTATTGAACAGATATTCACTTACCGACCTACCTATTGTCTCTCCTCCGACACGGCACCTGCCTGAGTTTGCTCCCTTTGATGAGATTTCCTCTTTGGGAAATCAGCGGTAGCGTGCGAGAGCGTGTATAAATACCCCTCTTCTTTCCTCTTCCTCTCCTTTTCTTTCCTTCTTCAACAACTTCCAACTTCAACTGCGCGCACCTTTCCTCCTTTTCTTCTCTCAACCTCCTCAATTCTCCCTCTCATCTCATTTCATCTCATCTCATCTCATCTCATCTCATCTCACATTGCTTTAGATCCAACCTGGCTACTACTGCCCTGAGCGCGACCAAACGCGCTCTCAACAGAGCTAGCTGCTCTCAACTGCAACAAGGTAAGAGAACACCTTGCGCAAGAATCTTCTGCGCTTGCTCATCTCAGATCGCTCTCAGGTCTGAGCTACCTACCTGCGCAACCACTTGCGCTCTCACCACGGCAGCGCAGCTGTCAATTCAGCTCGCTATCAGAGCTACTCTTGAAGCTCCTCTCAACCACAACAAGGTAAGTCACCCCCACTACGCAATACTCCACATTCGTTTATCATCTAACTCATCTCAGATTGCTTGAGATCTAAGCTACCTCCTCGCGCGCCTGTCCAATCCCCCGCGTAACTGAACGCGCTCTTACCGCAGCTCTCAAGTCAACTAGCTGCTAGCTGCTCACAGAGCTTCTCTCATCCACAACAAGGTAAGTCACTCTACTCTACTGCACTCTACTTCACTCTAATTTAATTACCCATTGTCTAACCTTATCTCAGATGGCTTCAACTTCGAGCTACCAATCTCTCTACACACCAGTTCCACGCCGCCACACAGCCAAACGCGTTCTCAACCTCCACCAGCCTCCAGGTAAGATCCCCCGCACAGAGTAGCCACTCTCCAGCATTCCATCCACACCTGAAGACCGTCAAACGATTTGGTGCAAAGGGCCATTCAACCTTCGCCATTAGCTCGCGAGCTGTGGGGTCGGCGGAACACCGTGGCATCGGGAGCTCCATGATCACTGGGGATCGAAAACCTCGCAGCACGGGCAATGGGAAGCTATGCTGCGCAGGGGGGGGGTTCTTCGGACCATAGGAAATTACGCCAAGTTGTGACAGGTGTGCAGGGCCTTCCCACCCACCGATGAGAAAGGTCAGATCTTTCCTCCGCCAGCCCCAGGCGGTCAAGGGGCGCGAGCAGGTAGGGCGATTTCAAGATTCGACGCTGGGCCAGCCTTGCTCGCCCGCAGTCGTCTCTACTCTCGCGAGCTGCGCGTCGTGTAACTCCGCTTCCTGCCGTACCGTGCCATGCTGCTGGCTGAGCGCAAGCGCGCGATGCTGCTGCACGGCACGGGCAAGCGCTAGGCAGACGCGGTGTAAGACGGCCGGGGAACTCCTTCTGTTGCTTCGGCGATCTGAAGCCTCGACGCGGCAGATTCTGATGCTGGATCTCGGTGGGGGGGTCCGTTGGTGCTGGCGAGGGTGCTCTGGGTCTTACTCAGCCTGTGTTGCGAAGCCTGCGTTTCGCGACGTCTTGGTAGTTTCCCGTGCTGACGAAAGGGCGTTGCCCTTTCTTTCAAAGGTTTCCTCCTCGCGAAGACTCAAGTCACTGCTGCAGCTACGATACTTCTTTTCCGAAAAGCCAGAGCGTGGTAATCTTGGGACGGGGGTGCGGTGTGCGGTATTGAGGTTGGTGATGGATCTGTGGGACTTTGGACGTCTGGAGAGGTTGGGAACTTTGTTGTGTGGTTACGATTGGATCGGGACCTGGGCTGGATTTTACTTTGATATATACCATATGTGGGCACTTGGACAACTCGAATCTTGCGAAAGGGAATAACTCAATCAAATCTACTCAATCAAATCTACTCAATCCTCCTATCACATGAGATTCCCTGTATGTTTTGTTCTTATTCTGCTTCATGTGTCTTGTCAAAAAACAAATGAAAAAAGATAACTGTCCTCGCTAGACTTAATCCACCTCTCGACACTTCTTCTTCCTGGCATGACTGATTTATACCCGCTCACACTTTCTTTTCTTTTCTTGAGAATTCCAGGGTGTATTTTGATTTCGGTTTTAGGTTGAGATACAAAGAGAGAGAGGGTATTTAATTATATACCTGCCTACAAGTGCTTCTCGTCGCCTCGCTTCGCTTAGCTCGCTTCTCCCACCAGCTGTGAGTAGAATGAATGAACTGATGAGAGGAGACCAGGAATCCAAGTGGACATAAGATATCAGATAGGATGTGAGGGGGGTGAGGATCGATGCGGGATTTTGCCAACTAGCGCTTGTGTGGTGCGGATATATTTCTGCTGTTCTGTATTTCTTAATGCTCGAGCAAGCGAGCGAAGGAGATATCTCGTATCGTACCTCGTCTATTACGAGCGAGGATTCTTCTCCCTTTCTTGCCTGCTGTGGTCGTCCTTGGTGATACTTGATAGGAGCTTTCGTTTCTGCTTGTGTGAGGATGAAACTTCTTCGGCTTGTAGCGCGTGGAATTATTCTTGTGTCCAGTTGGGTTGTGGAGTTTCTTCTCGCATGGATTTGGGTAACCTGTAGGCGTTGATTAGTATGATGGACTGCCTTTTCATTTTCCTTTCTTCTTCTTCTTCTTCGTACGCAGCTTAGTAGTGGTTGATAATTTGACTGAAGGTATCGTCTGAGAGATGCAGTTGAGAGTATAATTAGACCGTGATAATGAAACCTTAGGACTGGAAATCTTGACGTTTTCGTCCAGTGGCTGGGGAGGGCCTGAAGCTGGAGATCTTAGGATTCCATCTACGCCTTGTCTGTTGTTCTAGAATATGTTAGGGCGGGTAATAGCCTAAACTCAGTATCTTTGTTCATAGGGTCTTGGCAGCTAGCTAAAAGACGATAAAGACATCGACATTTTGATCTGGTGTATGAGAAGGTCTTGGTTATTTTCTTCCTTTTGGTATTTGATAGTCACTTTGGTCTTGATATTTGTTGGATGTTACTTGTTGATTATAAGACTCTACCTACGTCCATTGCTAGATTGCCTTGATTTCGTCTATAACTATTAGATCTTTCCTTGTATCGTGGTTCGGTATACTCATTAAGAATTATGCTGTAAATTGGGCTTTTTGGCGTACCTGGCTTCGTAATCTGTTAGTCGTATTTATTTGCACTAGTATATAGCTAGCTCTTAGATCCTCATATAGGACCTAGCTTAATATTAATCCTTCCCGACCTTTGTAACCTTTATTAAGTTTCATCATTCGTTTTAGATAGCAGGTAAGCAATAAGCGAGGATTTGCAGCTTTATAAAGCTGATATATAATACATTCTTTCAACTTATTAGCTTTTTGTGGCTCTAGTGAATATTATATGTTTACATGAAGAATTTGAAACTTTTTTTCTTTAAGGCAGCCAACAGTCGGGAAGTGAGAATTACTATAATATACCTAATCAAGTCACTTATTTAGTTTTCAAGCTCGTCGCTAAGATAAATAAAGAATTTCCTTTATAACGCTAATTTTATGATAGCTGTCTAATAGTCGCGTGTTATTGTTAGGGTAAACTGGCTGTAGCATAGAAAAGCCAAGGGCGAGTATTATAAATTATTATTTTAGCTATCAGAGGGAATAAAACAGAGCTGTTTGTAGATTGCTAAGTTTATTATTCTAGGAATATACAACAACAGAATTTTACAACTTACGGTATGGATGTTACGACTTGAGTAGAATGAATATTCATGCTCTAACCTAGTATCTCTGAACTTCTAGATAGCGATTCTAGTTCGAGGTCGTCGAAGACCAATCACGTGACCCTAGATAAATATCAAATATCCATCAGATACCTAGCCACCTATCATAGAAGCTGTGGCCAACCTAACTAAATTGTAGCTTTGAGCGCTACGGCTTGTTCCCCTTCCCCGTCGCTCCAATGGTCCCTTAGCACCTGCCACCTCACCCACCGCTTCTGCACCCCAGCCCCTATTGAGCCGAAACTCCGGCAGAATTGTTTCACCGCTATCACCGCCTTCCGTGAACTTGAACATGAACCTCCCAAAACATATTCATGCATCTCTCACATCTCCCTGTATAGACATCAGAATGGCTCCACGTCTATCACATTTATCCGCGGTGCGGAAACAACATTTGCTTGTAGAATTGTAAGCCAAATCCACTGCACAAAGACTCTCACTAATCCAAAGTAAACAAACAGCTCAAGTCTGAAGCATGCTTGTCCACATGGAGTTTTTATGAGCCTGACTCCTGGAGACCCGACATTATGGTCTGGTGTGATATTTGTTCGGAAGGGTCCCTATGCGCCTTCGATCCTTCGATTCCAGATCTCTTTTCCTCCTAGTTATCCTTCTCTACCTCCGCTTGTCACCTTTAGTACCGACATGTTCCACCCTCTCATCACACCTTTAACGACCTATATGTACACGACAGACGTCCAAGCGGAAGGGACTGTGTCAGCGACGGATGAGGAAAGATTACCCCCAGGAGGAATGAGTTTGAGGAATGGGTTTCCCGGATGGTTTGGACGCGCGAGCAAGTCGAGACAGAATGCGAAGAATCAGACACCGACCAAACGAGGCAGTATTACGAGCGAACCAGCTTCTGTATCCAGCACACCTAGGAGAACACCTGGTTCAACCGATAGTAGTACCGAGGCGGGGGAATCCAAGATCTCTACATATGATGTCTTGCGATATATCCGGAGTTCCTTCGATGATGAGGAGGTTCTCGATAATGTTTCTCTAGAAGCTGCTGGAAATCCTGGAGCATGGCATGCATGGCGATCATATAGAGTCAAGAGTGGGAAATTTTTGGCACCCCCTCCGCCACCGAAAGATGGGAAGGGAGCTCTCCATGAAGGACTTAGTGATGATGAAGGTAGTGCAAGCAGTTCGGCGACGCCGGAGGGATATTCAAGACTTGCTGGCGGAACAAAAGGTGCGGTGAAAGCAGGAACACCCGCAACCGCAATTACGAGAAGACCTGGAGAGTGGAATTGGGAGGGTGTCTGGGAAGTGAGGGTTAAGAAGGGTATCGAAAACAGTATTTCCGAAGCTGTACTTTATGGCAATGCCCTCGGTGGTGATGATTTGGTATGCATGCAAATGAGGAGAAATGAAACTCAAACTAATTTTGATAGATTCGGTTCTTAAATATGGAAGAAGAAGAGATTGAGACTATCAAGGAAAACATTCGCAGGACGGCAGAGAGTGTCGAGCCAATGAGAAGAGGCGTTGTATGATAAAACACAGTTCTCAGAATGGCTGATTTTTTCCAAGATGTGTCTACCATGGTATTGTTGAGACCACCCCATTATTTCTACTATTTCCATTGGGATAAGAGTTCTCAGAGTTCTCATTATAAATATTCACGATTTCAGAACATCATGTACCAAACGCCGCCTGCAAAGACTCTCTTGCCTGTATTGATTGGCTAGTCAAGTAAGCGTTTTCTTGCTCAAAGTTTCTCACTTCATATTTGGGGAAATGACAACAGACCTCGCAGCTTCCTCTCAGTTCATGGTTCTTGCTTACTACATCCGATATCCATCTCAACCTTCTACCATAAACACTAAGATACCATACATCAGAATATGTCAACATCAATCAATTTTGGCTATGAACACTAACAGCAGCAATAGCAGTCCAGCAGTTGGAGCCCTTGTTTTGATACCAATAATCATCGCAGCATCGGCAGCATTCGTCGCAGTGAAGACGACAGAACTGGGCAAGAAACTCATCCATTACTGCCGTAGCAACATCTCACTCCCGAGATTCGGTAGAAAGCGTCGGGCAAGCCAGTCGAACCAATCGTCCGAGACGTACGCCGACTCATGGTGTGATCTGGAAAGCGTACACAGTGGTCAAGCAGCCAGTTCGTTCATCGGGCAGAAGCCCACTGAGCCTCGCGATCAAACCGACGAGTCGCCCACGCCTGCTAAATCATGGCACCCGCAGCGATCAGCCCGTCTCGCCTGGAGTTTTTCCAATCCCCACCACCTTCCTCCGTCTCAAAGCCCCCTCCGCTCCGAATCATCAAGCGTAGCCAAACCATCAGCGGTGTCTCTGCCCCCCGAGAGGTCCTCGGACGAAGTACTCGAGGCTTGTCTGAATCCTCCTACGAAAGCAAGGGAAGCCCGCCAATGGGTCCAGACAGACCTTTGACGATCCACAAAGTACGCAGGGGCACTAGAGGTAGTGTATTGGATGGGTTGGAGGACGGATCTTTGAAATCACAGTCTGATGAGACGATTGAGAGTTTGGTTCAGAGACATAAGAGTAAGTCAACTTGTCCTTGCTATGCATTCTTTGTGGTTGCTGATGTACTCAAGACAATCGTGATGATGACGATACAGATGTCACTCCCAAAGCACGTCGAACTACAAGTGCCAATATGTCATTGAAACTCCAGGATGAAAATCAGCGAGCTGGTTCTGAAGAAGATGATCAAGATGAACTCAAGGACACTCTAGCATCAGATAACTCCATCTCACCCTTCCGCCACCTGGAAGGACAAATCGACATGACTTCACCACCCAAAATCCCAAAGAGACGTCTATCAAAATCCAAGAACTTCTTCCGCAAAGCCATTGGCAATCGGGCCGCAGCCGAGAAGCCTCGACGTGAAGGATCTGATTCCTCACAGGCTCCTCGACGTCGCCTCTCACGGAAGAAGATGAGGTCCAGTTCCAAGGCAGAATCTATCATTACTGTCCCGCCACCTGATGCATTTGAGTCCGAGAGTCAGGATATAACTGATGTGTGTATCGATCCGAGAATGACGAATTATGGACATCGCTCCACGTCCCATGTGTCGACTCGCTCGGCTATTACCGAGGCATTTATCTTATGTCCAAAGATCACTTTTACTACCGAGACACCGAGTGTCGATCGTGCTATCTGTAGTGTTTGGGTTGCTGTTTCTATCAGTGGTGTACTGCGTAATGCACGTGGAGAGGTCGAGCAGCAGTCTTTAGATCAGCTCGAGCATATGAAGGAATCCGGTAAGTGATGATCCAACATAATCCCAATGTTCTCGGCTAACTTGGCGATAGAGCGTCGAGCATATGGGCAACTTTACGATATAAAGATGCATCTTGAACCAGGCCGTGATTGCATCATCGAAGAGATTTTCCCCTCAGATGATCTCGGCTCTGTCTGCGCAGGCGAAACGTCGCTGTTCCTCGTCAAGGTGCGACTGTGGAAAGTCAAGAGGTCCAAACACGTCAAGGAATCCTCAGATGAGCTTTTCGCTGAGCTGGAGAACCGTCTCGCCGGTACGATGACCCCGTACCTAACAGTCCAACTCGCATACCGACACTCTGGGCATCTCAGTCGCAGAGACGACGGGAACGGCATCCCCTTGATCAACACGACACGCATCCAGACAGAATCCACAGCGAGCATCAAGCGAACCGACTTCGAATCCGCCTGGTCGCCACGCAGCTCACGGGCAGTCGACAAGCCATTCGGTGGAAACCCGCTGTACACGCTGATCGAGAAGCACTTCGCACAAGACACGGCACGCGAGGCCATGCGGCGGCTGTCAGAAGAGCGCATCCCCATCCCGCGGGCGCGCCGACCAGGCGGCGAAGAAGACTCCCTGGCAAACCAGATCCATAGGCAGATGCGCATGCAGCTACGGACTCCCAGCCCTTCTTCAGAACCGCACTCGCCCGACCAGGCGAGCGAGGAGACGCTCCGCGCCAACGAAATCGCCGCCCAGATCGACTCGGCCGTCTCGGTGCTCATGCAGGAAGCGCAGCTCAACCGGCCGCCGTCGGCAGCGTCGCTCAAGGCGCTCGAGATTATCGACTCGGCTGCCGAGGCCGAGGGTGACCGTGCCAGGCAGATCTGGCTCTCTATGCGAGGCGACTCGAGATCGCTCGGCTTGGGAATGGCGAGATCGGCTACGCGCAGGAGTATCACGGATGAGGATTTCTTCGATGCGAGGTCGGCGTGTTCTGAGGAGATGGACGGTGGCGGCTGTGCTGGTCTGGGTCTCGGTGTGGATATGGCTGTGAGAGAGGAGATTGACAGAGAGAGAGGCCGCATCAAAGAGATCGCTTTGAGGAATAAGAGGAGTGTGGGTACTGAGACGCTGAGGAGTATGGCGCCGAGTCATTTTAAAGGCCGTAGTGGTATGGGCATGGGGAGTTATGGATATGGGTTTTCCTCTTCTGCTTCTTCTTCTGGCTCCGCGTCTGGCTCTGTGAGAGGGAGAGACGTGAGTGGGAATGGGAGAGCTTGGGGCTGGGGCCCTCCTTGGTGGTAGCTAATCGGATTACTTGGCGCTTGGTAGACTTATAAGAAAGGGGAGGTAAGGTAGCTTTTGTGTATTGTATTGTTTTATTTTTTTTCTTCTTCATTGGGAGTAGAGTTAGAGATGACAGAGAGGAGGGGAGATTAGATGATAATGATAATGATTATGCCAATGCTATTGAGTTTATGTCTTCTTTTCTTTTCTTCTCGTTTCTTTTGCTTCTTTCTTGGTCTAAAATATTGTGCTTTTAACGAGACAGGTCATATAGATAGGTATGTCACGATAGTCTATACATCTTGACTTTTCCTCTTTTCTTTCTTCCTTTCCCCCTTCAACTCTCTGCTTGGCTGGTACTTGATTTAGATAAACCGTGGATAGATGTGAGGAGTGGAAGGGAAGAAGCAGATCTTCAGCAGCCAACTGGCCTTCCTGTGCTTTTTTACTCTTGTTTTATCTAGCAGATATCTTACACTGAATGACTAGTGTTTTTTCTTTCTCCTCTCTTCTTGTTCTACTGCTTATTCTTAAGAATCTCCACGGCTGTATTTGATGCTTGAGAATTTGACGTCTCTTTTCTCTCTACTATTTTCCTCCTTTTTCTTTTATCCCCACTCAGTTCGGTTTCACATAACTTGATAAGGATGATTGAGCCGAAGAATCCAACAAGATGGACTGGGGAGGCGTTTAGAGGTCTGGATAATTTCTTTTCTTTTTCTTTTTCTTCTGAAAATATGTCTTCTCAGTTGCTGTAGACTTGTGGAATACACCATATTTCTTTCTCTCCATACCACTCCAAACCTGGTAATTTACTCAACTCATTCTGCTTTCACTTCACAGTTATCAATTAAGACTCATCCTAGTAGAATGTTCGATTTTAATATTTACTCATGCTTGTATCTATACAATACTCTTATTTCTGCCATTCCTTTACATGCAATCCAACCATTCATCCTCACGCACTCTTCTTGCCATTAATCTCATTCGCCCTCCTCTGTCTCAACCACGTAACCGGGGCCAACGAATACGCACCCACGATACACCAGAACGTAGCAATGACCTGAAAGCACCAAACGAGCCAATCGGACAACTGATGGGGGATGAAGATCTTGAGCAGCTCGCCGCTCTGATAGAGGTCCTCCTGGTGCTTGATATAGTACTTCTGGTCCTTATCGTCCTGGACGAGGAGGAGCTTGGTGGTGAGATGGAGGGGCGAGGACCAGGGGACGAAGAAGAGGCTAAAGATCTGGGTGATGCTGACGAAGAGCGTCGAGGATTTCTGGTCGAAGTCCCGCGACGTGACCGTCAGGTCGATCGTCGGCGAGATGATGCGGTACCACGTGTAGATTTGCAGGATCGCCCAGCGCGAGTTCACCGTTATGCTGCGCGCGTTCGTCAGCGGCAGGTGGAAGGTGTAGTCGGGAAACGATGGCACCGTGCACAGTGGGTGGTTGAACGACGCATCCGCTACGAAGTATGTCTCCAGGGCTGCTTTTTGCTCCAGTGGTGTTCCCATTGTTAGCGTCTGGATCACTTGCGGGATCTGTTTGGCTGTCGTGGGGGTTAGTTGGTGCTGCTTGCCAGAGGGACAGAGGGCTGCGTACTTGGGTGGTCCATTGTGAGCTGTTTCGTGGGGTTATGCTTTGATGGATTGGCTTGGTAGATTGGCTTGGTTTTGCTTTCTCGAGATTGAAGAGGAAAAGAAAGCGAGGATTTGGGGATAGAAGAAGGTATGGAAGAAGGTTGAAGTTGAAGTTGTACAGTAGCTCTGGAAGCTATCGCAACAAGAATTCTGATGATGTCACAGCTTGACGACTAACATGTGACAGCCACCCCCTCGCCCTCCAGCTTCAAGGTTTCAATTCCTCCTCAAATCACCTCCTGAAACTCTTGCACGTTTCTCATGCGATCCAATTATGAATCAAGAATCGAGGACTTCTTTTCCTATCATGCTAAATTATCATACACTTTCAATCCTCTGCACAACTATGGCCGTTGCCGCACCGCCTCCATTACAGATCGCTGCTACCCCATACTCTCCAACCTTCAATTGATGAAGTAATGTTGTGAGGATTCTTGATCCTGATGATCCGAGGGCGTGACCTAAGGAGATGGCACCTCCGAGAAGGTTTACTTTTGCGTTCTCGAGTCCAAGAATCTAGAACGGGGTCAGCTTCGAGTTCATTTCCACAAAGAAACTAAATCACCTTTTCGTTTGCCTTAATTACTGCAGCAAATGCCTCATTAAATTCCCAAATAGCAACTTGGTCCTTAGTGATCCCCGCTCTTTCTAGAGCCAATGGTACGGCCTTCGCTGGTGCAACTGGGAAATCCACTGGATCAATTGCTGCATCGGCTGATCCACAGATTCTTGCCAGTACTCGGGATCCCGCTCCGTATTGTTGTGCGATGGCTTTGTTTCCAAGAACCAATGCTGAAGCACCATCGTTGAATGTTGACGAGTTCGCTGCCGTGACGGTTCCAGTCCCATCACGTACAAAAGCAGGCTTCAAAGACGAAACCTTATCGAGCTTGATGTCTAGATAACCTTCATCGGTGCTAATAACTGTATCACCCTTGCGACCTTTCACAGTCACTGGTGCAATCTCATCCTTGAACGCTCCCGCTTTCCAGGCTTCTTGAGCTCGGGAATATGATTGAATCGCATATTGATCCTGCATCTCTCGAGTAATCTCGTACTTCTTTGCTGTAGTCTCAGCGCATACTCCCATATGGAATTGATTATAAACATCCCATAGGCCATCCTTGATCAGACCATCTTCCATAGTGACGTTTCCGAAAGCAGGCAATCCACTTGCTCTTGGAACATAAGAGGGAACGCGGGACATATTCTCCATCCCTCCCGCTATTTGTGCTTCGGCCAGTCCGAGCTGGATATTCTGTGCGGCAAAGACGACTGCTTTCAAACCCGAGGCGCAGACTTTATTAATTGTGACAGCTTCAACCGATGAGGGGAGGCCGGCAAATATGGCTGCTTGTCGTGCTGGAGCTTGACCAACAGCGGCTTGGAGGACATTTCCCATATAAACATCTGTTATTTTTTCGACTGGCACCTTGGACTTCTCGAGTGCGGATTTGATGGCTACGGCACCAAGTTGTGGAGCGGGAACTGTGACGAAGGAGCCATTAAACTGTTTTGTGTTAGAATTGTCTGTGATAGAAATTGGTGGGAATTGCCTTTGCAGTGGGCGTTCTCGATGCACTTAGGATATAGGCATCTTGTATTTGCTGTTTGGCCGAGGTTGTTGCAGTGAAATGCCGTTGGACTTGTGACAGGCGCTGTGTTGAAATAGTAGATGATGGCCTTTTCGCTGCCGACATTGCGTATCGTAGGGACATGTTGATGATTGGGATCGAGAGAGAAGGGAAAGACGAATGAAGAAGCAAAGGCAAAGACAAAGACAAAGAGCAAGACGGTCGGTCAGATATTGATTAGCTTTTGAGGACCGAGGGACGGAACGAGTTCCTTGGGGGTCCCGCAGTGTCAGATCACAAGCCGAGAGGGTCCGGCTGGAGATGGAAAGAAACCAAAGGGAAGTGGAGGCGGGACAGAGCGGGGGAGTGACGACCGCCAGTCCGCACGTGACCCTCCGTCCTGCGCTATCGTCTATCGTCCATCGTCCATCGTCCGACGGCTGCTTCAAGTGAATATAGTGAATACCTTCATGAATTTGGATTTCTCATCAACCCACCCGCGTCCGCGTCCTCTCACCGTCATACAGTCCTGCAGTCACGTCCTGCCATCCCGCGTGCCTGCATACCGCTAGAAGAAGCAATTCCAACGGGCATACCTAGTAATCTCGTCCCGACTTGATCTGCAAGCACACCCACATCCCACGCTACCTCGTCCGAGTCCCCCATTCAACGTCCGCATCACACATCTCTCGGAATACTCATACACAACCTCATTCTCTGCGCACCGCGGACGATCCAATATGTCTACTGCCGCACGCCGCCGTCTCATGCGAGACTTCAAGGTCTGTCATTTTCATTGCCCCCCGTGATATCCGCCCGATCAGGAGTTGACAGGACCCTCAGCGCATGCAAACCGATCCTCCGGCAGGTGTATCAGCATCCCCCGTCGCGGACAATGTTATGACCTGGTGAGTCGGCTTCAGACAGATGCATCCTCTGCGCTGCGACCTGCTAATACTAATACTCGTCAGGAACGCGGTGATCATTGGTCCCGCCGACACGCCTTTCGAGGATGGGACCTTTCGACTCGTGATGCACTTTGAAGAGCAATACCCAAATAAACCCCCCGCCGTCAAGTTCATCAGTCAAATGTTCCACCCCAATGTCTATGCGACAGGCGAGTTGTGCTTGGATATTTTACAAAACCGATGGAGTCCGACGTACGATGTCGCAGCGGTGCTGACGAGTATTCAAAGGTGCGCATGGTGATATGAGGTCTACTAAGACAGAGGCTAATAACACGCAGTCTTTTGAACGACCCCAACACTGGCTCGCCGGCAAACGTCGAGGCTTCCAACCTCTACAAAGACAACAGGAGGGAATATACAAAGCGAGTGCGAGAGACGGTTGAGAAGTCCTGGGATGACTAGCCGGGGGGTATTGGATTCCAGAAGCATGGCGGAAGGAGTTTGATAGCACGTGCATTATTGACGATGGATATTGGCGGGGTTCATGGTGTTTCCGGTGGGATTGTCTTTTGTGATTTCCAAGTGGCCTGGGAATAGGAGTAAAGTTTTCCAGCATGTGCATATATCTAGGCGTTCACTTTGTTGATGAAAACAAAGGCCCCGTAGCGTGCGTTCGTGAGATAGAATAGAACGTCGCGAACCCAAACAACAGGGTGAATTTAAGATTTCGCAGCGTGAGTTCTGGCGGGCATCATCCCATCTGGCGTCGTCGCTCGCATTGCGCAGCCAATTTCTCTGACATTTCGTCTCTCCACGCGAAGGCGCGCTAGCGATCAAGTCAACAACCTCCTTATCGATCTGAGCCTCCACCGTGTCCTACATCACACGACGTCTGCTCGCCAGAGCCCTTCCTCCTGTACATGATCGTTCCGGATAACATATGCTGAGCG
This sequence comes from Pseudofabraea citricarpa, assembly GCA_029641185.1. Lineage (NCBI taxonomy): Eukaryota > Fungi > Ascomycota > Leotiomycetes > Helotiales > Dermateaceae > Pseudofabraea > Pseudofabraea citricarpa. The sequence continues at coordinate 287,088 of JAPWGK010000021.1, read as the reverse complement.
ATCATGTCGAACACTATCAAGGTCATCGCGCGGTTCAGGCCGCAGAACAAGATCGAAATAGCTCAAGGGGGTGAACCCATCGTGAGCTTCGAGACCGAGGACACCTGTAAATTGGACGTATGTGGTCGTGCCCGTGTTTCTCCACTGTGACTCCTGCTAACACGCCGTGCAGTCCAAGGAGGCCACCGGATCGTTTACTTTCGACCGCGTGTTTGATATGAACTCGCGCCAAGCCGACGTCTTCAACTTTTCCATTAAGCCCACCGTCGACGATGTGCTGAACGGCTACAATGGGACAGTCTTCGCCTATGGCCAGACGGGTGCGGGAAAGTCTTATACCATGATGGGGACGGACATCGACAACGACGAAGGCCGAGGAGTCATCCCCCGAATTGTCGAGCAGATCTTCGCCAGCATTCTCTCAAGCCCTGGGAGCATCGAATATACCGTGCGGGTTAGTTATATGGAAATTTATATGGAGAGAATCAGAGATTTGCTGGCGCCCATGAACGACAACCTGCCAGTGCACGAGGAGAAGAATAGAGGGGTCTACGTAAAGGGACTGCTAGAGATTTATGTTTCAAGTGTCCAGGAGGTCTACGAGGTTCTAAGAAGAGGTGGAAGTTCGAGAGCGGTGTCAGCAACAAACATGAACGCTGAATCCTCCCGATCACATTCTATATTTGTCATCACCATCACTCAGAAGAACGTCGAGACTGGATCCGCAAAGAGCGGACAACTCTTCCTGGTAGATTTGGCTGGTAGTGAAAAGGTTGGAAAGACTGGCGCGAGCGGACAGACCTTGGAAGAAGCAAAGAAGATCAACAAGAGTTTGAGTGCTTTGGGTATGGTTATCAACAATTTGACCGACGGAAAATCATCCCACATCCCATATCGAGATTCGAAACTCACGAGAATTTTACAAGAGAGTTTGGGTGGTAACAGTCGAACGACTTTGATTATCAATTGTTCTCCGAGTAGTTATAACGACGCGGAAACCCTTAGTACGATGCGATTCGGTATGCGTGCCAAGGCAATCAAGAATAAGGCCAAGATCAACGCAGAGATCAGTCCCGCCGAACTCAAAGCATTGCTCAAGAAGGCGCAATCACAAGTTACGACTTTCGAAAACTACGTATCGACGTTGGAAGGCGAAGTCGAGTTGTGGCGTGCTGGTGAGGCAGTTCCGAAAGAGAAATGGGTAGCACCGATTGCAGCGGTTGGTGTGAGTAAAACAAAGGCTGAAGCCCGAGCGCCGCGTCCATCTACACCATCACAACTTCTCGCAGACCGATCCGATACGCCAGCCCTCTCAGAGCGCGCAGGCACTCCTGGTCTACCGATGGAGAAGGACGAGCGAGAAGAATTCCTGCGACGAGAGAACGAGCTTCAAGACCAAATCGCAGAGAAGGAAACTCAGATCGCGGCCATTGAGAAGAGGATGAATGAGACGAAGGAAGAACTCGCATACCTCAAGGAGCATGGAAGCAAGACCAGCAAGGACAATGAAACACTTACTAGCGAGCTTAACGAGTACAAGATGCAACTCGAGCGATTAAATTTCGAGAGCAAAGAAGCTCAGATCACTATGGATAGTCTCAAGGAGGCGAATGCCGAACTCACAGCAGAGCTTGATGAGGTTAAGCAACAATTACTAGACGTCAAGATGAGCGCCCAGGAAACCAACGCTGTTCTGGACGAGAAGGAGAAGCGAAAGGCTGAGAAGATGGCCAAGATGATGGCTGGATTCGATCTTGGTGGTGATGTCTTCAGTGACAACGAGGCATCTATCAAGAAGGTGATTGAGCAAATCGAGGAGTTACATGTACAAAGTGCAGCTGGCGAAGCTATCGCACCTGATGATTTGCAAGACTTGAAAGCAAAACTGGTCGAAACACAAGGAATTGTACGACAAGCAGAGCTATCTTTAGTTGGCTCATCTACTGCTGTTGATACTGGAGTCAAGCGTAGAACAGAGTTGGAGGCACGTCTACAAGCCGTTGAGAAAGATTATGAGGATCTTCTCGAGCGCAATCTCACACCAGACGATGTCGAGGAGGTCAAGCAACGTCTTGAGAAGGCTTACATGAACAATCAGGATACCAAGCTTGAATTGGTTGAGGATCTTAAACAAGATCTTGCCAATAAATCTGCCGAGCTCAACCAAGTCAAGTCTCTAAATGCAGAGCTTCAACAACGAGTGAAGAGCGGCGGTGCTGCGAATGGAGCAGCTGGAGGTATGGCCAATGGCAAGACCGTCCAACAGCAGATTGCCGACTTTGATGTCATGAAGAAGAGCTTGATGCGTGATCTGCAAAATCGTTGTGAGCGTGTTGTCGAGCTTGAGATCTCTTTGGATGAGACAAGAGAACAATACAACAACGTATTGAAATCATCAAACAATCGCGCCCAGCAGAAGAAGATGGCTTTCTTGGAGCGCAACCTTGAGCAGCTTACTCACGTTCAACGCCAACTTGTCGAGCAGAATGGTAGCTTGAAGAAGGAAGTTGCAATCGCTGAGCGAAAGCTCATCGCGCGTAACGAGCGTATCCAAAGTCTCGAGAGTCTCCTTCAAGATTCTCAGGAGAAGCTCACAGCAGCCAATCACAGGTAAGGAGTTCTTTATCCCTTTTGCTGACGAAGATCAACACTAATATCTGAATAGATTCGAAGCCCAGCTCACAGCCGTCAAGGAGCGTCTTGAGGCAGCCAAGACCGGTAGCACTCGTGGTCTCGGTTCACCTACAGGCGCCGGCGGATTCAGCTTTGGTGGCTCGCGCATCGCGAAACCCCTACGTGGTGGTGGTGCATCCGAGGCCTCAATCCCTATCATCTCTGGACTCCAGAACGAAGCGAGCGGCGCGACGGGAAACAAGAGAAGCTCGTGGTTCTTCTCCAACCCCAAGTGAGGTGAAGCGCAGTGCAATAAATGACAGAACCGACGAAGGGAAGGAATGGAAGCGAGTTTCAGCCGGCTTTGATTTTTTTTCTTGATGTAAAGTAATTCACTCATTTTCCTTTTTTCCTCCTCTTTTTTCTCTTTTCCTCTCTTTGCGAAGGCGGATAGAAAGAAGAAAGAGAGAAAGAAAAAGAAGATATTCCTTCCGTATGGGAATGAGGATGATAGATGAGATCCATGTATACCCACGAAGCTTTTTTCCTTATCATCGTGTCTTTTTTCCCCATCTCACTCTCTTCTCTATTTTCTTTTCCTTTTCTTTTTTTTTTACTTTGCTGGTTGTTGGCGAAGGCGCGGAGGGGATTGAGGCGGATTCAGTAGACCGAGAGAGCCAAGAGGAGTAGAAGTGGAAGAAGGGAAAGGAAACGGGAGGGAGAGGAGAGGAAAGAGAGGAAAGAGGCGAAGAATGGCAATCAACGCCGTGGCATAGTTGTGAGAGTCAGAGCCTGCCATCAAGATGGATGAGCATAAGCATGTGCATGTGCGTCAGCCTGCGCATGGAGATTTGTTTGGACAAAGAAGAAGAATAAAACCACTCTATTAAAAACCTACCCGTGCCTTTTCTTTTTTGTTTGCGTTTTGTTTGTGTCTTGTCTTGATTTAAGTCAGTGGGTGAGTACGGGGTTGCGGCAGTGAGGTTTGCTTTATTCTCCAGCCTTTCCTGCTTACTTGCCTCCTAGCTGCTCGTCGTCACGCTTGATCTTGATGTACTTGCCTGGTCTTTTCTCGCTCGCTCTGTTGAGGCTCTTGCTGGGGTTGGACGCTTAGGGTTTTGTAGGATAAGGAGGGATATGGAGGCCCGTTTGTGATAATTACAACAGCTGATCGCTGTAGGTCGTGTTGAGATGGGTTGAAATTCAGTAAGACGAGAATATGATAAAATCTGTGATACTGTAGACGAGAATGGGATGGATGGAGGGAGTGGGTTGGTTGGTTTGGGTTGGGTTTGTATAGTAGATCTGGCTGGCCTCTTCTTCTTTTCTTTGTCTGGTCATGTGTTGATTGAGTTTCTAACTTCGTGTTGGGTTTGGGTTTATGTGCTGTGGTGGTTGTTTACCTGGTTTACTCTAAACTTGACGTGTGAATCTTTGTACCGGATTGCGTCTCTACTCTCTCTCTCTCTCTCTCTCTCTCTCTCTCTCTCTTACTTTTTGGCTTTTTTTTCCAGGTTGAATCAGAGGTAGAAAGTTGGGAGAGTGTGTGCGAGTGTGCTGTGTATCTCTGTTCAAGACGACAGATATTTTCTTGCGCAACCGAGCTAATAGGTTTTATTAGCTTGCTAGTTGTTCTATTGTTTTCACATGTGCCAGCTTCGGGACCAATATTGCAAGACAGAGATGCGACGCCTACCTATCAAATTGCCGAAGGTGATGCTCTGTTCTGTATCGTACTACCCAGTCTAACTTAAAATCTGATAGCTGTAGTCCGTAGAGTAGGGACAATCAGCACTACGACGCCAAGCCGGGAGAGGGAAGACACGGGAGAGGAGGTTGTGTTGCTGCACATGGCACATGCATATGCACTTGAAGTGTAGATCATACTAGTACGGTACAAGTACAGTACGAAGTACGACGAGGTGGCTGGCTGTGCAGCAACATTTGGTATGCGGGGTGCCGGGAGGGGGGGAGTGCGGGGTTGTTGTCCTTCCAGCTTATCATGGTTTTCTTCCTGCCAGGATCCTAGATATATCGAGAACAGATATATTGAAGTAACTAGTTCCCTCCTTCTACTCCCTCCTTTCGTTAGCATCTCTTCGTTTGAAAATATTTAATTTATAACACTACATGAGAGGAGAGAGAATATGCCGCAACTACCTCCTTATACATATACTGGCCCTCTCGATTGCAGCTTCAATGCCGAGCAGAATTTGGACCTGGGAATCTTGAAGGGGAAGAGTGTTATTGTGACAGGTGGGGCTGGTGGGATTGGAGAGGCTTACTCGAGGGGGTTTTTGGAGGCGGGGTAGGTATTTTGATTCTTCATTATCTTCACCGCGAGTTTTGGGAGGAATGCTAAGTAGGTATCTCAAACAGAGCATATGTGACGATTGGAGATGTTGATGTTGAAGCGGGTGAGAAATTAGCTGCTGAGTTTCCCGGGTAAGTTTTCTTTTCCTGTTTTTTTATTGTCCTTGAGGGAGAGTCGGACTTATAGAGAGAGATGAGCAGAAACTCGCAATTCATCAGATGCGACGTGACGAAATGGGAGGACCAGCTAGCTATGTTCAAACAAGCCATCTCCAACTCGCCTCACAAGAGCTGCGACATCGTGATCGCGAATGCCGGCGTCGCAACATCGGATCCTCTCTATCCAGAAACCGGTACATCCTCCCCCTGTGAATCTAAATGTGTGTTCTAATCCTACCCAGAATCTGTCGACGAGCCCACTAAACCGTCCCTCTCGATCCTCGAAATCAACCTCCTCGGAAACGTCTACACCACTCGCCTTGCGCTGTTCTATTTCAAGAAGCAGCCGGACGACGCACCAGCGAGAGATCGGTGTCTGGTTATTCAAGGCAGCTTGGCGGGGTATATCGATCAGCCTGGTACCCCGCTTTATAATGCGAGTAAGTATGGACAGAGGGGATTGTGGAGGAGTTTGAGACGGACCGAGTGGAGGAATGGGGTGAGGGTGAACTATATCTCTCCTTGGTTTGTTTCCCTTTTCTTTTTGGTCTTTTTGAATCGTGTGAGAGAGGGGTGATTGAGAATGAGACAGGTATATACACACGAAAATCATTAGTGATAAAGTGAGAGATGGGCTGGAGAATGGAGGCGTCATGTTTGCCGAGTTGGGCGATGCGAAGAGGGCCGTTTTGAGGATCGCTGCTGATCAGACTGTTCACGGTATAAACCTCCCCCCCCCCCCCCCCCCCCCCCCCCCCCCTTTCTTCTCGTCCCTGTCTCACTCGATTCTCTCAATTGCTGTGTGTGCTGTGCTGATTAGGAGTTTTCCGAATTTAGGCCACTCGCTCACAATCATACCCAGGATCTGGGAGCAGAATGGCTATAAGGATATAGAACATGATCATTATCCCGAGGGAGATGAGGTTCTGGTGTGGGAGAAGGCTTGTATTCATGCGATCGAGGGGATACTGGTATGGCTCTTAACCTCTCCTTTCCCTGCTGTCTCGTTGCTAATCGGTACACTGTTATTTAGTAAGCTATGACCTAAACTAGTTTCTGCCCGATTTTTTCCTTCGTACTTTGTATGGGGTTTGTTTACTGATCCATGGGATCAGCATTTCTCATCAGATTGGTGATTGTCTAGGGCACATGTAACTCTTGTTCTGATTTGTTGTTGATAATCATAATTTCGATTTCGATTTCTATATAATGGAAGTTTAACATCTTGAGCTGGTCTGTTTGTTTTCGCAGACTCTGAAAGTGCTTGAACGTCGAATCTGAATTGTAGTTCTTCGGTGCTCGCTTATTGATACTTTTTGGAGTGTTTTGCTGATCCTTTCTGTAATTATGAGAATCAACGTCAAGACGGTTAGGAAGTTTAGGAGCAAATACTGGCTGAAAAGTAAAGCCGATTGTATAGGAGAGGATTTTTCGTGTGCTTACAATACCGATGAATGTTTCCTGTCTTCCGCTGACATTGCAGGCTGTCAGCTTGTGTACTCGATAATTGGACTGGTACTGGCGGTAGAATCGGGTTGCCTGATGGCACAGAAGTAAATGTTCCCTCCTGATGTTGCATACAGGGAGCAATTCTGTAATTGGAGTCCCACGCTTCTGGCTTTCGGGCCCCATTCCACCACCGACTATATGCCGCCTTTTACCTGGCCACGAGAATATACAACGATGGTGATCAAGCATACTTGATCTTATGACTCCCAAAGAAATTAGAAATTGCTGTCTCAAAGCTTCTGGACGAAGAAGATTACCGCGCCAACACACCTCGCCATAAAAGCTAGTGTCAGTACGCAATATCAAAGCCAATTGCATCATTACATCATGACGAACTGCATGTCAGCCTGTTCCTGAAAAGAACCCCCACGCGCAAAGTAGGGCACTTCTGTACCTGCTTTTTCAAAACTTTATTTTCCGCCATTACTGCAAGCCCTAGACTAATGAACGAGTGACGAGACTGTGCAGACAACCCGAATACTACTAGGCCATGCGAGATAGCTATCCGAGTGCGAAAGTGCGAGCTAGTATTATGAATGTGCTTCTAGCATCGCTCCTGATAGACTGCATGCTGGGGTTTCCCCCTGAACCCAAGGGCTGTTCTCCTCTTTAGCAAAAGATAAACAGAATCTATTTCTTCAGAAGGGAGGGGGTTGGCGCTAGGGATTTGAAAATCGTCACTTGTCGCTTAAAGGTTGCAAGAAAAAAAGCACCCATCATATAATTGGATGCCAATGAATACAAAACATGAAGACAAAGTATACACTTAAGCTACTGTAAACAAGCTCTTTAAATGAAATCCGTACTAGGAGAGTGAAAGGTGCAGAGATACAGCCAGTTACCTTATCTTAGTGGCTGCCGTACTATCAGAGCCATTTTCTGCTTTTTATTGCCTGCCGAGCTGGTGCCGAGGGGTTTGTTCTGTCGGGAGCGACGGTTCGGCTCGTCCCCGGCCAACTTAATCCTGCCACGCTTAAGGATGAAGATACGGACGGGAAACCGGGCGGACCTCCATGGAGTAACCTTATTCTTCCCAAACCGAATATCTTCCTCCAAGTCTGATTGTACATCCGCATAACATGATGTTGGGATGGATCTCTACTGCAAGTTAGTTCCACTTATGGCTTTGAACCGAATGTTCTAGCTAGCGGGAGTTTAATGACAATATCCAATGCAGGATTGGATGACGTCGAAAAAAGATACCCTGGTAATAGATATGAATATGAGCCTGTAGTTTTCTTTTTGCAGTATATAAGAAGTCTGAGATAGAACCGAATATTCAGTCTTCTCCCTCAGTAGTTTGACACAACTCTTTGACATACTACCAAAATGACCGGTCCAACAACTCGTTTCCTATGGAGTGCTCTCTTGGTCGCTTGCAGTATCTCCAAGTCGGTCTCGCAAGAAGCACCACTGGCGACTGTCCTCAACGGTACATATGCTGGAGTTCATTCTTCGTCATATAACCAGGACTTTTTCCTCGGCATGCCATACGCGCTTCCGCCAGTTCAAGGCCCTCTCCGATTTGCTCCTCCGGCTTCTTTGAACACCACATGGAACGAGACAAGAAGTGCGACTGAATTTGGCAGCATTTGTTACGGTTACGGCGTAAGTAGCCTTCTACAATCTCAGTAGTAACTTATCCACTAACAACTGATTAGAACGATGCAACTCGTCTTGCTAAGCTTGGGAAACTTGTATCTGAGGATTGCTTGACCATCAATGTTTTTCGACCATCGAACTACACCGACGAACTTCTGCCAGTTGGTGTGTACATCTATGGAGGTGGATATTACATGGGTGGAAGTAGTGACCCCCGTTTGAATTCCTCATTTATAATTCAAGACGCTATCTCGGCAGGTGTGCCTATCATGACCGTTAGCTTTAACTATCGTGTTTCTGCCTTTGGCTTTTTGGGCGGATCTGCAGTATTGAAAGCAGGAGCTACAAACCTTGGGTTTAGAGACCAAAGATTGGCGCTCCATTGGATTCAAGGTAAACATCTCAACGTTATGCTCTTAACCAGTAATGCCAGCTAACTCCATTCTCAGAAAATATTGCTGCCTTTGGTGGAGATCCAGATAAAGTCACAATATACGGCAACAGCGCGTATGTAATTCTCCCCAAATCTACTTTCTTTGCTAATATTTTGATCAGCGGTGCTGGCTCAGTCGGTGCCCAACTCTTGGCTTATAATGGTCGTGATGATGGCCTATTTAGAGGAGCAATCTCCGAATCGGGATCACCAGCAGGATTTACACCATTTGCAGAATGTATTTTACCCCGGACTCCTTTAATTATATTACAGTATTAACTCCATTCTTAGTTCTGTCTACCGATGTGTGGGATGAGGTTTATGCCAATCTCACTTCAGGCACAGGCTGTAACGACGCAGCCGACACACTCGAATGCTTAAGAAACGTGCCAATCGATACTCTTAACGACTTGGTGAACTCTACTGCCACATCCGGTGCGAATTATGGACCAAGTAAGATTCTTTACACAAGAAAACTCTGCGCACCTAAGCTAATGAAATACAGTTCTAGATAACGATTTCGTTGCTGATGTTCCAGCACGCCAGTTAGAGCGAGGCGATTTTGTGAAAGTGCCATACTTGCTGGGCAGCAACACAGACGAAGGAGCAGCTTTCGTACCGGGTAATAACTTCGACAACGCAACCTTCTATCCTGCATCCAAGGTTAACACCGACGACGAGTTCCTGGCATATATTATATCACTTGGTGTCAATTCGACGGTGGCAGAAAAGTTCGCAGATTTGTATCCTCAGAATTCTACAGACCAGGTCCTTGCTACTTATCCGAACGACCTAGGTTCGGAGCTGGGTTACCAATATAAGCGTGAAGTTACCTTTGCAGGTGATTATTGGATCATTGCTCCCACACGCTATGCAGCTCAAATTTGGTCCACATATGGTGTTCCGTGAGTTTCCAATGCTTCAATGAATCATACACTAAGTGATGAATACTGATGAGAAGCCCTAATCTAGAGTTTTTCAATATCGGTGGAACGTCATCGTCAATGGGATACCTCGATACATTGGTGCCACTCATGCAAAGGAGATCGTTTTCGTTTTTGATGATACGACTGGCACAGACTACGATGTCAACCCATGGCTCAACAAACCACAGTCTTACACCGACCTGGCTTATACTATGGCTACTACGTGGGCTGCTTTTATAGCCACGGGAAACCCAAACATTGATGGAAGCAGTAAGTTTATGCTATCTCTAATCTGATTATCATATATCTAACCCGGTTCAAAAGTCAATGGGACGACATGGCCGCAGTATACCAATGATGCACCAAAGAATTTCGTGTTCGATGCCAACGTCACAAGCTATGTCGAAGATGACGTTGTACGAAAGGAGGGGATAGAGTACATGATAAGCTTATTCTAAACAGTCTCTTACTGTTGCTGGAACCCGTCATCCCAAAGAGTTGTTTATTTTCTATTCTCGAGGTTTAAGGCTTCTCGCAGTTGTGTTTTAATTTTGAAGTCTTTAAGAACTGCAGAGGTAGAAAACTAGTAAGTGCTAGGAAATTCAAAACGGCCGATGAGACGTTATTGTATGTGGGGAGAAGTAGAATAGGCTGTAAATAGTTTCTATCAAGTGTTTATAACACGGCACACAAATTTTTATTTATGACGCTGCTGGAAATTATTCAAGATAGAACTTTATTACTGTTGTGTAAGCGATCGCTAACTGGCTGGATTTTTGAAGCCTTCCCCTCTCCCGTTTGTATAAATGTATACGCATCTGTTACAAGCACAAGGTCTTAGATCTATTGCTCTGGTACTTTTGTAAGCGCAGTCCAGAGCGCCTTAATCTTCGCACCCTCAACCAGAATAATATCCACGCCCTTCACCAACTCAGGATCACCAGCAGGACCAAATTTCCAATTCAGAACCCCTAGATTCTGCGTCACGATCATATTTCCATCAAACTGAAATCCGAATCCTGGACTCTCTGCAAGAAGGTCGGCCGCTCGCTTGCCCAGAGCATCTTGTCCCTGATTCACGCGGTCGGGCTCGTACCAGATAACATCCTCCGCGTAGATGTTTTTGATGACCTCGTTTCGGGCAGAGGCATTACGCTCATTGAATACGGAGAGCAGATTTGCGTGCAAAAGGCTGCGGATTACAACTGCTTCTTCGGAGGGAGAAGTCGGAAGAATGAGAGCCATACTAAAGTCCAAGCCTGGCGTTGTTCTGAAAGTTGGTTGTAAAAAGATATAGCCAAAATTTTATCAGGTAGATGGGAGAATTTGAACTGTAAATGCTCGTAGCATTCGCCGATATTTATATTTCTAAAGGCATATTGATTGACACTTATCAAGGATTTGGCTTGGTAAGCTTTCCAAAAGGCTATGGCTTGATTGAAATCCTAATAACATAAGCACTTGCAGGAAGTAAAACGCACGCTTGATGACTCAGCTCTATTTTGGCGCTGTGGCGGCTGGCTACTGGGCTAGGTGATGGAGCGACATTGGAACCGTAAAGTATGAAGGGATGACTTGGAAACGGCCGATAGTATTATAAAAGTTGGGGGATTGTAGAGCAGACAAAGAAATTGCATTCTCGGATCATGTATATAGCGATCTAACCATAGTTATTTTGCTGTTGTCTCGAACTGCAAGCTTCACCTATCATCTTTGGACATTATTAAGGAATCGAATAATTCAAGTTGATCTCATTAAGGACACTATGCCACTCTTCCATCCAATGCTTGCTTGCCTGTCCCAAGCGCCCGTATGCTACTATGCCAAGCAAAAGAACACCGCCATTCCAATTCCCAGCACCTTATGTCATAAACACATATCTACATCAAGTTTTTGATCTGACCGATCCAGCGAAGACTCATCCGACGACGGCTTTCATACTCAAGCTCTCAAGAAATCCAGACAGGTCCTCTTTCTTGACTTCAACAACGCAATGCTCGAAACTATCGATTCGAACCCGTGCGTTCGTCTCCTCCACGACTTCCTGAAAGGCATTTCCGAATTTGTTGTTGCCGTAACCTCTGACTTTGGATTTCTCGTCTTCTTCGTCTTCCTCCTCATCAGACGATGAATCCGAGGCTTCTGATTCTGTCTCGTCCTCTTCATCATCATCATCTTCTTCATTGTTTGAAGCCTTTCGCTTTGCTTCTCGCTTCTGGTCCCGGATTTTCTGCTTGTTTAGCTTTTTGAGCTCGCGAGCCTTTGCTTTTGCTTCTCTCTTCTCTCGCCTCTCTTTGGCAGCGGTCTGGTCTCCAAATCCAAGTCCGCCCCCTCCTCCACCACCAGTGCCTACGACAACATACACACCGCGGTTCTCATTCAAACCAGCAACGACAAGAGGAGTTCCACGGCCACCATGTCCAAGTTTACCTTTGCTCTCTCTTTCCTGTTCGGCAATGGCTTCACCGACCCAGAGAGCAAGCTTTGTGAGAGCTGCAGGATGTGTGAACAATGCCACATCTGGACCTTCTTTAACAACAGCCATTCGGAACGCTCGAAGATGACGTATCTGACGTTTTTCGATAAGTGAAGTTCCAGTACGCAGGATTGCGCGATGGAGATGCTGAGCTGTTGGGAGGGCTGCCTTGAGATCCTCGATTCTGTGAAATGTTAGTAGTGATCAACCTTGTTTCTGGAGCTACTAACTCTGCGAGGGCATCATAAGCATCCCAGAACCTTCCCACCCATTCTTCGCCCTCTAAAGTACCATCTTCATCTGTTGTCTCTTTGAGCTCTCGGCTGCGATCCCATCCACCATTTTCCAGTGTAGTTACAGCTTTCTTCCCAACTTCAAGAATAGCACCGACAACTACACCGACATCCTGTGCACTTAATGTCGCTCTCCATCCCCAACTTCTCACGAAACCCCAGCCTTCTTTCGTCCCTCCTCGATCCCTGCCATCAGTATCTGCAGCTGGAACTAAATCATCGAGACCGTACATCGTAGAGTATTTGAGAAGATTTGAACGAAGTCCTCGCTTCAAGTCCATATCCATGTGAGTATAACTCTGCTTACATTGGACAAGACTGACACCCATTTTGGCGAGCAACTTGTGCAATCGCTTACGCCCACTTTCTGACCAGATGTGTAATCGAGCAGAAAGGTATGGGGAATGCAACATACTGTCATAGAGACTCCAATGTCTGATAAGGAGGAACTTGGGCTCGGGTGATAGACGTATGCTAAAATCTTGAGGACCCTTGGCTGTGGTTGGAATGACTCCATTGTCTTCGGGTAAGATATTTCGGTTGGCACCAAAGACGGAATCACTCAGTTCGGGAGGGTTTAAACGACGAACTTCATCTCGAAGCAACTGCCGTATTCGTGACCCTCTCGTACCCATCCAACCCTGGGAAGATTTCTGAGTAGAGATTGCCACACCTGAAGATGATCGGCCATATAATTCCATGGAGGTAACTCCTACAATCGTCATCCATAACATCTCATTGTCTTCTCGACCAAGTTCTGATGCCAAGGAATACATCATCGACGCGATTGGTTCTGAGTAGGAAGCGCCTAGTGAATAATAAGCTTGTAGAACAGTTTCATTCTTTCGGCGCAGTTTGATAAGTCGGCGCCGTAGAGTTCTCGCAGATGGAGCTTTGGGGGGTTGTGCTGGTGTTGGGGATGCTGATCGAGAATGTGCTGAGGATGGAAGCTCTGGTGGGCCATGGAGAGACATGAGTCCTCGTTGTGGCGGACGCGAAGGCGAGTCTGCGATCGGGCTTGACTTTGAGAATATTAGTACACGAAATGAGTTTCTTTTGATTCACATACCGAGTTACTTCGCCGCCTCTGGCGCGGTCTATCATCATCGTCACTACTCTCAGCCTCTTCGTCTCGGTCTGACCAAGATTTCCTCTTCTGTCCAGGTCTCGGGTTTTGCTGATTGTCATCATCGGCACCGTCTTCGCTTTCAGTATCGCTACCATCACTGTCCTCATTCTCGTCCACTTCGGGCATTTCCACCAATGCTAGGTATGCATCTCTTTCGGCATTCAAATCCTCCTCAATATCACCATCATCAAAAACAATTATGCCGCCCTTCCCCGGTTTGTAGTTGCGACCAATTTTTCCTCCATCGATGCCAATAAGACTGTGTTGATCCTCTTCTTGGTCCAACCCTCGTGGAAGACCACCAAAGACATTTCCAAGATTCCAAGGACGTCGCGCGTCTACAACCCAGACCTCCACCCCACCATAACTGCTTTGTTCACCCTCCGCATCGATACCCAACAAGCCTCCAAGATCAATCAATCCTCCAACACCAAGACATATTACTACCCCGCCACTTCCTCCCTGGCTTTCCATCATGGGTTGTATAACATTCTTGCCAGCCTTCTCCAAGTCGCTGTATCCTGCAATTGGTTGGATCTTATGAGGTATGTAGTCGCGCTTCAGCAGTTGTGTAAGGATTCGGCAGCCGCATAATGCATCGGGATCAAGTGCTACAAGAATCTGAACCTGGGGAGATAAGGTGTGATGTGTTTTCTGAAGATGGAGATATAATGTCGAAAGCAGTGATCGTGGAAGATACATGGTTATTGACCGCAGAACGCGTCAAAGACCATTACACTATAAGACAAAGCCAAGCTGGAGTTTTGAGCAGTAGATTGGGTGATTGTAAGACTGTGTTCGTGGTACCGCTGGGGGCTTTGGACGCGTCCAAAGATAGTAGCTGGACAGTGCCAATTATAAGAATGCCATAAGAGTGTAAGCTGATGAGTTTTTCCTGGATCGAAGAGTGTATTTAGGACACGGATTTGGGATTTGGTAAGTTGTGCAGGGAATCTTCGGGTTATGTTCTGTTTCTTGGTGTGAGGACAATCACGACGCGGTCTCGATCCATGTCCGTCGAATTTCCTGAGTACGCGACTCTAGCGTGTCGCCAAAGCGCAAAAAGGGGCGCCTTTCCTTTTTAGGCGATGACAACACCACAACCACTTTAGCTGGTGTTTTTATACTAAGTTCACAAACTAAGTTTACCTCTAGAGATTTTATAAACATACCTGTATTTTTTAACACCCGGTTTAACCCCAAATTAATTCTTTCAAATTTCGCATTTTCCCGACAAATCACGGCATTAAGAAACTGATAGGTATAGTAACGTCATGAAGCAGTGCATAACTGCGGATAAAGATATACTAAAGGCATATCTTTTATGTCTTGGCTAATTTGGGTAGATACCTAGAATCTATTTATTGAACGACTCAGCGATTTGCTTTATCTTTTCCATCTTGTGTTCATTCTCTGCATGCCAAGCTGCAGAATGACCTTCAATACGCTTTCCTCCGGACTTTTCTGCTTCGCGATTGATCCACTCTACTAGTGAATCGACATACTCAACTTCTTCATCCTTCAAGGAGTGGAAAGTGCGCCCCGACCCCTTTTCTTGAAGCTTCTTTTGGTACTCGGCTCGTATTTCATCTTTGGGTGGTAATTGAGCTCTTCCAGATACTACAGCTGCAATGGCAATGGCTTGAAATTCGAAGAGAGTGAAAGTCGCCACATAGTACGGCACTCCCACAAAAGCCAAAGTTGGATCAGGAATGTAAAATATGTCTTTGTGGAGATTGTGTACCTGAGTACCGTCTGTCACAAGAACGGTTTCATCTGTGGTATCGGGTGTGGCGAGGTCATCGTGAAGTTCTCGCAAGAATGGATACGTAATATGATAACCTGTGGCTATTATGACCTTGTCGATACCGAGTAGCTCTTCTCCATCCTTCAAGAAGATAGAGGGTGGAGAACCATCTGCTGATGGAATACCAAAGTGGCTGACTGCTCCCACACGTTTCACATTCGGAGGAAGAAAGTCTTCTGGTAAATCGAATAGCCCACCACGACTGCTCTGATAGATTCGGTTTGCAACACCGCTTATTTCCCGTCCAATATCAGTGGAGGAGACACCAGCGCCAATAAGAAGCACATTTTTGCCCTCAAACCCCTCAGGTCTTCTATACTTTTTGGAGTGTTGTACCCGTTCTGGCCAGGTAGATTTCCATTCTTTGAGGCCCGGAATATCAGGGACTCTACAGGCATGGTAGTGGCCTGAAGCAACAACTACTCCGTCGAATAGCTGCTTGATGTTAGCCTTGCTTTTTTCTTCTTTCTTCTCGTCCTTTTGAAGATTGCCTACATCGTTCTCTTCCACCTTTGCTCGGCTATCTTGAGTCAAGGTCGTCGACCTAACAAGCCAACGTGTGCCTTGCTTGGTCACTTTCTCTACACGAGTATGATATTTGATCAAAGGCTCAACTCCAAAGTTTTGAGAGAATGACTGGAGATAATCGCCAATGACTCTAACATTGACAAAGTCCTCTGTCCCTTTCTTCCAAGGATACTCTTTCAGCTCCTGCAGCATGGTAGAGATATTGTTTTTAAGTCCATCATATGCCGGGCTTTTATCATATATGTCAGATACTTCTGCGTGGTGGGAATCACTTAACTAACCCTGGAGGAGCATGTCGCAACTTTAATTCTTCCTCGCTAAGACCAACAAGTTTTTCATCCTCTTCGACGAAATCTGCAATTGATGGTATCACAGATGGATATTTCGGCTCCAGAGGCTGACGCTCATCGTAAGACCAAATACCACCAGCCGTAGCGGACCTTTCAAAAACCACAACATCAATTCCCGAGTCTATTAAATGTCTCGCTGCCGTTAGGCCACTAACTCCGGCACCGATAACTGCGACCCGCTTGGAAATAGAACCCATTATCAATATGTACTTCTTGTCAAAACATGTGATTGAAGTGATAACTAAATGCCGCGATCAACTGCCTAGCATAAATCGCCAATGATTCGTTTGGAAGGACGACGAAGGGTACTTGACAAGAAATCAGAACTAAGTGCGAAACGAATGATTTAAGAGCATGAAAAGCACAACCGGCCGAGAAATTATGCACAGTAGTTGTACAACGCCGATAAACAGGCGATAACATCTCTCTTAAGATAGGACCCGGAGCCAGCCAAACGAGATATTCATCATGTTCGTGCAAGATTTCGCCATCTCGCTTGTACAGCTTCGACCAATGAGAGAACTTGTCTGCGAACTTAATCAAGCCGCTGTCGCATAAGCTTCCAATTGATCATGAGATTGATAATCTTGCATGTTTTTATGGCAAGACTTTTCTACTGACATATGGTAAGCAGGCGTGGTTGGTTGCGATAAACAGCCGCCAGGATTCCGGCTCCACGGGTTGGGTGAGATAAGGTTATCCATTAGTACCCAACACGATCAGCATATAATAGAAAAGGCAAGGATTATCTCCAGTTCACTCAAATCAAATGAGATATTCTCTAGGAAGGATATTAGACAGCATATTCATGTGCTCAGGACACTAGCGCTGGAATATTCCCTTTCCATAAAAGCTTCGCTTCCAGCCTCAGTTGAAGAACAATCTTTCAAAGTTCAGTTCTTCTCTCGATACTTTCTTCGGCTTCTCCTTCTGAAGATGGAAATAGACTCTATCTTCTTCTTCATCATATAAAACAGTGCGGTTGTCTCGGATTTCAAGCCGGAAGTATCTTATTTATTAAAACTCACCCTGACACTAGGACAACCAAAACAAAGGATTTAAAACTGTATCAATTGTATCTTGGGACCCAGGAGGGAATAAACAAGGGTTTGGAATATTTGAGTATCAAGTATAGACAAGCTAAGCTAAAAAGTCTTGCAAATATCTTTGCGTATTTCGTAGTTCGTAGTTCGGAGAGTCTCGGTAGCCACACAGCGGAAAGTTACTTTTTCCATCGAGCAGTCTGGAGGGCTCACATGTTACTGCCTCTGATGTAGATAACGCCTAAAGCTCGAAAGAAATATCGTAAGATCCATAAATCGGACCATGCTTATATGAATAACATGAGAGGTTGTCGTCTAGTTTTGCCCGCATCTGAGAACATGTAACGTGTGTGAATAACTCCAATAGCTCCATCGAGGTTTTATGGTTTTTTGTTCGTGTATCTGACTATCACACCTATTCAGACGGTATCTTTGAACACCTAGAATAAAATAAGAAGGTGGGCAATATGCCATTTTCTTAGCTTACAGTATTATACGTTGCAGACATGATATATCCAGATTGTCATACTAAGTCGTTAGTGCATATATTCACAGTACTTGTACATCACAGCACTATTCTTTTGCAGTTGCACAAACATGCTTGGCTAAAGTTTCATTTCTGAGTCAACCTCTGCTAGATATCACATGACAACTTCATAATGTAAGCATGTGCTTATACAGTAGCCAGCACTGCAACTTAACCAGGTTGTTATTCAATCCCTCAGCCATCCTTGCACTCTGATCAAAATGACTTGTCGACTAAGGTGATAGACAAAACGTCAGATTGCCATCTATGATTGAAACAATACAATATCAACGCTTAGGATCGTGACTATCCATCTTATTAGCATGTGTTGGTTTGTGAGCAGAAACGGTGCACCTACCGTGGTAATGCCTATTCCTAATCCCATCTAAGCATCATTTTTATGCTCAGCCTCCCACTGAAGTTGAGCTCCTTGACGGAGACCTTGCAGGATTTGTTTGCCCTCTTCAAGCTCCTCATCATCGTGCAAGTGTAGTTGATAAGATGCCAGAAAATCCAGCATGTTGTTGAAACCACAGTAGTTGATGAACTGATTCTGAGACATATCTTTGGGCTGGACTTGTTGGGTGCTATTTTGGGTCTTGGAAGGCATCGTGAAGAATTTGCGGCAAATTGACTTGGGGTTTCACAATCGTAGGTAGATAGAAAGATGAGGAGAAAGAATGGCGTCGTGGTTATCGCGTTTTATTTAGTGATTCGGCTAATAATCAAGCGTCGATCTTAGCACATTATTTGAATGATGCTGAACTTGGTAACAGAATACATACCCTTCACAGCTGGTCACCGGGTGATAGTTCAGTACGTAGTGATGATTGTATTCATAGGCAAATGAAGAACGGACAAAACGAATAAAGTCTGAGATGTAGCTACTGAGATGGGAGGAAGGTCGTTATAATGTGCCGGTATGCTCGGAAACCTATATTTAAGTGTGTCATATGAAAACATATTTCAAACCCTTCCCCGCTACCACCCCCGCCCCAACGAACCTTCAAAGTTTGGCCTGCAATGCTTTCAGAATCATCAGCAAGGAGACTAGGGGAGATTGACTATTGAAAATTTAAAGCGATATACTCGCAATCCTAGTACTTAGAGAGCCATGATAGAGTGGCTCAGAGATACTGAATGCTATCACATGCTCCTCTGAATTTATGGTCATATCTTTATCGAAACTTCCATCAACAGAATTAAGATAAAACATATTCCTTTAAACATGGTTCTTCTACTCGTCTGGGGCCAGCTATGTATAATATCAAAATCTGAGTTGTTGTCATGTGATAACCTTGTTGTGAACCAGTGATATTATGAGGAGCTTCTTAAAACGGGGTTTAAATATAAAGTTGCGGAATAACTGATATTGTTCACCAGCACTAGACTTTAGAATAGGTATCTTGAACACAGCAACTTACTCATATCTACAGTTTCTATCTTATATAATAGTTATAGAGTATAGTCCATCTCGGTATTCCCGACAGGGAAGTCCTGTCTCATTCTTACTCGTAGATAGTAGTGTCTCCTTTGTAGCATGTACAAAGCTCCGAAGGAAGCCTATTCGACGAAAGGTCCCTTGGAGAGTGTCCAAAGCTTCTAAAAGCAACAAGTAGAGGTTACCGTTTAGGTTAGCGGCAGACATACGGACGGGTATACAATAAAGAGGTTTTCCAGCAACGGACTTAGCCAGATCCTCCCGCGGTTCGTCTAACCTAACAAATGGTTGCATTTCTCCAGCACCACCAAATGCTTCCAAAGTGCTGATTTCTGTACCGTTCACGGACACGATCCATTGGTTACGCCCCTGCATTAAACGCCGTAGAAGCTGGAGCTGCTTCAATCGACCTCTAAGTTGCAGGTATCCACCTTTAATAGCCCCAGTGATATCATTTGTGGCATATTCGAGGTGTACAGCTTCAATCTCTAGCAAAATTCCCTTATCAGAAGGCATACCAGGAGTGATACTTCCGTCTATGCAAGCCCAGGAGAAACTTGGAGCTCGATACTTTAATGCCCTGCCAGGCTGCTCGTGGCTCAACTTGCCTCCCTTATTCGGGTCTACAAACCAGAGTAGCTCACTGGCAAGGTATCGCCGCCACATTCCTGCTACATAATCATCTCTGAGGATAACAGCCATTCTTTTTGCAATCCCGGAGAGAGCAAGCAGTTTGTCGTCCGGTTTTGTCAACTGGCAGCGCGAATAGGCCTCAACAACTCGCATCCATAAGAGATGGGCAGATACACCTGGATTGATATTTAATCCTTTGAACCGCCGTACCTGCTTGAGGTAGGTGTTAGGACAGAGTTCCTTGAATCTAGCATCGGATCCAGTCGATACTTCTCTGGGTAGACCATTTGGGTATATCTCCGCAGCGTCTTTTTCTCCACATTCCCACATCAGCTGTCGTTCACCAAAATGAAGTATTCGAGGAGCCAAAATGCGCTCTTGTAGAACCCACGCCCTGGAATTGATTGAGGCTAGAGACACTTCGGTTTCCCAAAAATTGAAGTCCGACACAAGATAATCCTGGGGCGTTGTCTTATCATCGGGAATGAGCTTTATTATCGGCGGAACGAGCAGTTGAGGATCACGAGAGGCGAAGAAACTCTGAAAAGAACCAGAGGCTGCTGCTGCTGAGATGTTACAGTAGGCAGCCGAGTAAACTCTGTGCATCAAGGCTGCTTCCCGGATCCAGTCGGAGAGATCGTCCTCATTCTGAATAATACAGAGTGCATCAATCCAAAGATAGCGTATAGACAATCTCTGAGCAACCAATACTGCGTCCCGAAAGGTTGGGGGTAATAAATCCA
Organism: Pseudofabraea citricarpa; assembly: GCA_029641185.1. Lineage (NCBI taxonomy): Eukaryota > Fungi > Ascomycota > Leotiomycetes > Helotiales > Dermateaceae > Pseudofabraea > Pseudofabraea citricarpa. Next base: position 266,564 of record JAPWGK010000021.1, on the reverse strand, counting down.
GTGAAATACCAGAGCGAAACTGTGCGTATGTGTCACGTCTGAGTTGCAGAGGCTTGGAATTACCCCACCGATGACTGAGTGTCATATATGGATTACCAGAGGCCACCTCTTGAGCCTCAGTCAGTCGAATAATATTTGCCGGAAGCTCTGGACAGGCTACATCCAGAAGACGCGTAGGATGCCAGTTTTCATCTTCGGGTTCAATCTTACAGCGAGCATGACTTGTAGTACATTCTGCAATCCACTTCTCGGCTAAGGACCATGATTTATCTGACACAATAGATGTATCATTACTTTTGATTACCGAATTCCTATCAACCTCTGCGTCGCCATCAGCTTCATTCAATCTTAAGTACGTGCTCTGCTCCCGGGTTCTTACGGCTTAATGGCTGCAGGATCAACGTCGCTCGGGCGCTAATCATTTCTACGTTATTGAAAGTGATATCGAATAGATAACACCCAGGAAAACCAAAAGCGGCAGCATCACATAGATTGCACGCGGTGGAATAGTCTGCATTTTGCTTTTCGTTGATCTCAGCCTCTCCACACGGATTTTCGATTAATTCAGCAGAAGCAAAACGTAAAACTAGGTCCCGCTCCTCAGTAGTCAGGCGTGCCCAGAATCGGTTACAAATGTAGCACTTAGCGGTCACCGCAGCGATGAGGCTCGTAAGTGTGGGATGGTGTTGTAAACCGTAATATGGTTGTTTATGCGGCTCTTTCAAGAGGACATCGCAACAGACGGCGCAGATCATTGCTTATTTCTAGCGAATGTATGATATATTTACACAAGGTCAAAAAGAAGCTCGTCGAAATACAATATATCGAGGCTGACAGAGTTGTTTGTGGTCCAGAACTAGCTGCAACTCTCTTTTTCTTTTCGATTAGCCGGCAAAGCTGTCGTTGAGGAATACAAACGGGCCCCGCTATGCACGGCTAACGCCTGCCATTGGACATTACTTAGTCTGCTCAAGCCGGCTCACCCGCAACTCATTTAATAGTAGTAATTGATGAGGCCCAAAGACAGAAGTGAAAAATACTAATGTCAAGGTTCCAATACAAGATTACGGTACCTGTTTCTGCAAAGCAAAAATCACGCCGTCTGATTGGTCATTAGTTCCCGATAGATCCTTTGTGGCCTTTCACTTTTGACGATCTACTTAATAGAGCAGTCAAATCTTGATAAATTTGCTCGGCAATAGATCCTGTAGCTATTTCCGGACCGCTAGGCTTGAACAAAGCAAATCATAAACACCCTATAGCTAGTTCAGCTCGCGACCTGAGAACTTAAACCGTTCGTACCTCAGGTAAGGCTGGGTAGGTACAGAGGCAAATTGAGGCACTGCTTTATCTTGATTGAAGAGATAGCGGTAGGCTCGGCTTCTGATCAGGTTATCTGAGGCTGTCAAAAGTAGGTTTATCGCAAGGCAGGTCCGAGCTGGAGCAGGCTTTTAGAAATGTATCGTACTCGTGTTCTTGGTATCAGCATATGTATACGAATACGAAATCCAAAACTCGAATCATTCTAATTCAACATAGTTCTTATCTTCCTTAGTATTGAGTATACTAACTAACTCCTGTTTTTCTATTTATAGAATATTGTGCTACAACTCCCGAAAGATTTGATTGCGATTAAGATAAAGGATTCTGCTTATAAAGTCGTCGTGTTCGTATGTTCCAGACTTTTGGTAGGACCAGTAATACGGATTCGTGGAGCTCCGGAGTCACATGATCATCGCAATGTTTTCCAGTTCTCGAAACATCGGCTGCAAGTCATCGACACGTCCAACCACTCGGATGGATTTCATCTGGAATCAGTCTTAGCACAACCAGCCCACAAACATCTGTGGCGAGCGCAGGGATCCGTATCTGGTACGAAAGGGGGTTACAAGAATCAAGGAGCACCCCCATGTAGGCGGTGAATAGGAACCGACCATAGAACAACTGAAGTTTCTACAAACTTCTCCACGATTTTCCTTATCAAGTGCTGGCAGAAACCGGGGGGTGCTCCTTGATTCTTGCAACCCCCTTTCGTACATTGAACCGAGTGCACGTGAAATCAAGACAAGGTAGACTTACTGAGCAGACTTGAGGCGATGCAAAGAGTCACCGTATCTCGTATGTATTCAATGTTGCTCGAGGGGTTTCTTGCGAGGTTACATTATAATATAACGTTGGTAAGCTCTGGAGTTGAAAAGAGTTGTTATATGTAGCTCCACTTCCTCCCCCATCCTTCTTTGTCACTGACCACTTTTTAGGCGATGGCATTGATGTCGATATTCAAACCAAGCCGATCTCTCTCATACATTTCATGACGAACCATCACGATTGGAAAGACGTTGGTGAACTACTTCACTCAATTGTCGAGTCTCTGTTCTCTCAGAGTAATTAAAACGAGCGGCCCAACCGTAGTCTGTTTAAGCGTCAGTCCGATGGCTTCGACTTTTCGTTATCAGCCCCTTACTGAAAACCAAATAAGACTCGTTAATGTCGAACCAGGCTTATCTGACGATGATCCGATCAATTGCTCCTTGATTTCAGTCGATAGATCATCTGTTAGCTATGCCGCTCTCTCTTATACATGGGGAGATCCAGGAGTCACCGCTTCCGTTTTTCTCAACGGGGAGGCAATCCCAATCACAATCAATTTATGGTCCGCACTCCAAGTACTACGCAAACAGGGCCGAGAATGGAATACCAAGCGTCTATTATGGATTGATGCAATTTGTATCGATCAAGCAAATAAGGAAGAGCGAGCACAGCAGGTCCAACTTATGAAAGCAATCTACAAGGCAGCTCATCACGTGTTCATATGGCTTGGAAACTATTCGGAAATGGAGGATGCTCTGGTTCCATTTCCAATCCACAAGTGGGGGTTCGAAAATCTACCCCCAGGGAATTTCCAAACGACGGAAGCTGCTTTCGAGTTGGCCCAGGAGCTAAACCGCAGCTTCAGCGGAATTCTCGGGCTTGAACCATATTTTGAGGGTATTTCTGTTCCGAGTATGGACTACACATGCTGGGGTCACCTCTCTCGGATTTTTCAGAGGACCTGGTTCGTACGACTATGGGTTATTCAAGAACTTGATGTGGCCAGGAAAGCGGTTGTTTACTGCGGAGAATGCATGATCGAATGGGAGTCGTTGGAAGGCTGCGTGCGAGCAATTTCGGCGCATATTCGCTCACGAGATCACAGTGCTGTAGGACAACTTCCTTTTATCTACAATTTGTGTCATCAGAATGTTACCATTCCTTCCATGGTTGGAGTTGACCGCGCAAGTATGATATCTCTAATATATCGTACGCGACACTCAAGAGCTAAAGAGCCTCTCGATCGATTATACGCCATCAAGAATTTGCTTGATACAGAAGATCCCGATATCTCTATCGATTACTCCATCTCAGTCGAGTCTGCCTTTAGAGAATGGACTATGAAACGTATCATGAGGACGGGCAAACTCGACGCTTTGAGTCTCTGTACAAACTCATTCAAGAAACCGGACAACTTTTCAAGAGATGAGTGGTGTTCTTGGGTTCCTGATCTTAGAGATCTTTCAGGTGTAGATGAAAGTCTTTTCTTTCTCGCCAATGGTATCATTCCCGACCCGAGAAACCGGGCGTACAAAGCAGCAGCAGATACACGATGGGAAGAAACTCCCATATCACCAAATACTGTATCGTCGAGCAATAACACCCTCTCGCTAAAGAGTGTTCGAGTTGGTCAGATTATCAAACTGTTCCCTCCAGCAGCACTTCTGGGAATTCCGGTTATTTCCTTACAGCTAACAGCGGCTATGGCGGACTGGGAAGAAAATGTGCTGGATCATTTTGGCTGGCCTGTTACCCAAGAGCCCGATGCATCTCTGTTCAACGCTTTCGTCCGCACAATTTTCCGGGGCCAAGTTGCTTATGGCGAGGAAGGAATGCTTGCACCTTTTCAAGATCGCTACAAAGTCTGGCGCGGTATTGCTCAGCTTCCTCGAACATTTGAGCCCTCGAAAACTGAAGAAGAGCGGCGGCAGGCATATCTCGGTCATTTTGAGACGATTCTCGCTCTGATGATTGGTAATACGCATCTGTTTATCACTTCAAACCGATCCATTGGAGTCATTTCAAGCAAATGCAATGCGATTGTTGGTGATGAAATTCATGTGTTATTTGGCGGGAATACACCGTTTGTTCTGCGGAAAAATCAGGATTTGATACCCCCGGCCTTGGGTGCTCATCGTCTGATGGGTCCTTGTTATTTGCATGATTATATGAATGGCCAGGCGATAGCAGCGTGGAGGAAGGGAGAAAAGGATTCAAGCATCATTGAAATTATTTGAGCCACTTTCCTGTACTCCATTTTTGAAAAAGAAAGAAAGAAAATACCAGAGCTTCAAACAATACTTCCTTTTTACCTCATCATTTTCCTTTCGATTTAGATGGTTTACGATTCTGTAGCCCTTGCTTATTTTCTATTCATAAAGATATACTTGGCGATTTAAAATGCATTCCTATTGTTGACTAGACACCTCAATTTTGTTAAAATATCAATCAAACTTGGGATTCAGTTGAGTAGATTCTTATATTTGACGATATAACACTTATTTGAAAATACGGGCGATGAAACTGTCAGAACAATTGCCGACGCGATATTCCATTTTTACCTTCCTGTTAAACAAATGAAATTTCGTCCTACGTTCAATTACCTGCCAATGTATCGAGTAAGAAAAGCCAGCCAAGAATTTATTTCCCAAAAGCCATCGTAAGTCATATTTCGTGAAAAGGTTTTGTGAATAATTCAGATGGAATTAATACTACAATTGTTAGAGCTTCAGGATCACATGTGGACAGCTGCATGAGCGCACCTTGAGGGAATGTAAAAGTATAAGGATCACTCTTCACTTTCTTCCTTTTATAGTTTCAGTCTGAATACACAACTGATCTCATACCCTCTGTTCTTGTCCATGTTCTATGCGTACCCCTAGCCCAAGGCCCCAACAACAATGATTAACTGACTGATCCAGGTACTGGAATAGCTTGAAAGCAGATTGATGAGCATAGGGGTATCTCGCTTAACATGGTTGCGTATCAATTCCTGCCCTCTGCCCACGACAGGCAGAGGACAGGTATCTATAATTTGATGAAGACGAAATGCAAAAGTAGAATTACTGATGGATCGCAGCCAAGATCCCAACAAACAGAAAGTAGTAAAGCAGCAGTAAAATCAATCCCTATGATGTCACTGTGGAAATGAATCAGAACGCTCAACCGTTGTGGAAGAAATTGATGTCGCTGTTTGATCCGTATCGGTTCTCTTCCTAATATTCATGAGAATCCCAGGTGAATCTTGGGGATGAGAAAGTATTGTGGGAGTCGGAGTGTAGGGTGGCCGCCTACTATTTGCTAAGGAATCGGCCAAGCTGTTTGTTGTATCCAAAATACCTTTTTCGGATGCCAAGTTGGGATTATCCACTCTTTCCTCGATTGATATGGGTGGCTGTATCTGAATATCGGGCGCAATAGATTGAGAGGTATACATTGTTGAGGAGCCACTCTGGTTCGATGCTGATTCCTGAATTTTCTGCACGGTGCTGCATTCTCCTTCAGCGATAGCCGCAATCCGCTTGAGATGTTTTTCGATTTCCTTCGCATTCATTCGCTTGCTAGGGTCAACCTCAAGAACCTGTTCGACAAGTCCTAAGCCCCGAGCAAGGCTGCCTTCAGGCTTATCATGAATTCGCGGATGTAACTTGAGTTTCTGTATCCACTCTACCACGCCCTCACGTAGTTTGGCCTCTTTGATATTAGGATCTTGTGAATTGATCACGTAGAAAAAAGCGTCGTTCATGACAGAAGAATCTCCTTCAACTGCTAGACCGAATCGTTTGTTCATGAAGTCAAGTCTTCCTTGGGCGCTGAACACTAGCCACACAAGAACCTCCATGATCACACAGCCAAAAGACCAGATATCGTAGGATCGTGATACTTTGAGGCCGCTTGTTGGCTCTATTCCATCGCTGGTGTTCTGTTCCCGTGGAATCTTACTTTCCGGTGCTGCATATGTCACGGTGCCACGAAACGTGCGAGTGCCGGTGCCAGATTGTTGACTGTGAAATTTACCGATCCCAAAATCTGCAATCTGAAGTATGCCATGCTTTGGTACGGAATTATTGATTCTTCTGATTTTGTTTTGAGCGAAATGCAATATATTTTGAGGTTTGATGTCGTGGTGATACCCAGTTGCGGGAGTTTTTTTATCACGCTGGACATTGGCGTCCAAGAACTTCAACTCGTTCACGTCTTCTACTTTGTTATTCAATGGTATGAGGCCTTCCTGGCGACTAGCTTCCCGTGGATTGTTATGGATAGTGGAAAGTCCCGAAGCGATGCCCTGGAGCTGACTCCATAGCCAAGCGATGAAAACCTTTGATTCTTGGGAATCAGGAGATCTGAACCCGGGTGGTGCTTCTGCCATATATATCTCTAGATTGCAGTCTGCGAGTGGAAATAAGAAGTGGTACTGGTTATTTTGGTGATAAGAACCGAGTATCTGAATGATATGATCATGATAGACATCACGCAAGCCTCGAAGAATTAACTGCTCGTTTCTGAAAGCTTGATCCATGTTACCCCTGTGAGTTATTACTTTCAGAGCGAGTTCTGGATTCTTATTCTACAAATATCAAAGTTAGCGATGCTCTTGAAACCTAGATATGTCGTAGTGAGCAGGTTCTCACCTCCGGAAGCTCATAGATTGTTTGGTGTGATGCTTCAATTCTAACCTTGTACAGAATGCTGAAGTTGCCACCATCGAATCTTTTCTTTGAGAGGTATGGAACAACCACTTTGTCCTGCGATGTTAAACACAGCAGCCCGAAATAACCATTGATTCTGGTAAAGTTTGCGGTACTCTAATTCAAGATCCTCATCATCGACTTGATTAAACCATGGCGGGGATTTGAGCGGCAATGGTGTATCATTCAACTCCATATTATCATCATCAAGAAGCAGCTCCAGGAGTCTGAAAGATAACTTTTCATAGACAATAGACGCAAAAAGAACGCGGGATTTATGATAGATGGCTTCTGCTAGTGTCTTTCTCGCTTCGGCATCTTCGATCGGGATGCTTAGATCCGTGTCTTCCTGAACCACACTAGTGACAACTTCATTGGTGATTAGTCGCTCTAGATCCTCCCTTGGTATATAAACACAAGCATTGTTTTCCGAGGAGTGTTTGATTTGTCTGCCTAGTTGTCTCCACAACCATACTCGTATGTTACCACTAGATGGCATCGTAACTCGCTTGTACCTTAGCTCTAGCTTTCGTGTGATGATGATTTGAATATTCTTGTGCCCAGTTTTCTCGTAATCTGCAACGATGGCTTCTATGGTTCCCCAATCGTCCACGTTTTCGAGAGGATGGGAGTGTTCAGGCTCTCCGATTAGGGGCCCACGACCACAGTCGCAGGATATGGTACAACTGCCCTTTTCGAGGGATAGCTCTTTGTCGATCAGGTTGACTGTGCAATACTTCTCGGCGAATTCTTTTGTGCTTTGAATGTGAGCATAAATTTGTTTTGTCGTACAATTCCTGGGAAAGTTGATAAATTCTTGCTTATCAAAATGATGGAATAAAGTCCTCACACAAACTCGTACGTTGGAGGAAAAAAGTGGAGAGAAAGTGTTGGATCTGGCTGGAGGTGGGTATTCAGGCTCTAAAATACTCTGTCCACTTGTTCGCTCAAAGATGCCGATTGGTGCTGGGCTTTGTATAATTACACCAGATTCTGTGTCACTTTCGTTGTTGGCAATAACTCTCAACGCGTTCGGAGGTAGATTAGTTGGCAGATTATTTGGCGGATTCGTAGGCTGAGTTGATATGACTGCAGAATCATTCATCTGTCCATCTGACTGATTGTTAGCATTTTACCGACCGTGTGCCACTTTTGCAGCTTACTAGACATTGCTAGCTGTCCTAGTTTAAATGAGGCTGAGTTGGTTTTGTGGTACGCAAACAATTTGCAGCAACAACAAAATTTCATCTTAGCATCCTAACAAGTTCGCATATGCGTCTAATTTGCGACTGGTCCATTCTTTTCGGGGTTATATATGATTAGGCAGATTTCCCTTTCAACTGAGCCTCAGAACTTTGGTTTTCAAGCGCGAATGTGCGTGATGTAACCTTTACAATCTGGTGTGGTTGCACACTTGTTTGGTTGGCCACTATCTGAGGCAGTGAGGGGGCCTCATTTCTTCGTGATCAGTAAGCAACTATTCCGTGTTTGCCTTTCTTTTGGCGTACAGGCTATGAAATTTCGTAGGAAGTTATTTTTGATATTCCCAGGCTCTTGACTTTGGTTGATTCTTGATTCGTTTTGATGAATGACTAAAATAGATGCCGCTATCACACATATTATGGAAGCTGAAAAAAATGTTACATTTCTGTTGGCTTCACCTGTCTGAGATTTCCCGCTTCCTTGAGTAATTACAACGAACGCCATCGAAAGACTCGTGCTGTCCCAGCTCCAACTGGCTTTCTAGATTAAAGTTATATTCGTTTTCTTGCCGTGGCCTCATAGGACTAGAGGCTTGTTTTTCTATGTCCGACTCTCCAACCGGGCGGCTGGAACGCCACCCATACCATAATGTACGCCACCATTTTTTCCACGGGTATTCCATCCAACAATACCACACCACAATGGTGAAGGCTGTCAGTGGAAGGGCCACTGCCACAATAAGCCACCAATTATCCGTTAGCTCTAACAGACGCCCATCATCTGACTGCTTTACGAATTGTGTGGAAAAAAAGCCCTATTACGGTTATCATCAAAATTTCGTAGCAATTTATCTCCACAGACTTACTGATACTACTGTTGTAGGCAGAAACAAAATCGTAATCAAAGTAATTACTTTGACAGCGGCGGCATCTTTAGTCCCTTCCTCGGTTAATTTGCGCATTGTAACATTTTCTTCTCGCGATTCTTGAGCAAGTACCGCGAGCGCCTTGCTGTTCTCTTCAGCAATTTTGGCATTCTCGTAATCAAGAAGATCAGATAACTACCCGTTCATCAGTAGAGTCCGCAGTATGTGATAAGCTTTGGAAAATTACCAGTGACGCAGTACCCTGGACCATTTTGTGAAGTGTTTCCACTTTCTTATGATAGAGCTCGACTTCTCGAAGATTATCTCGTAATCTGATAGTAACTTGATCACGCCGGCATTGTTTTTCTTCCCCGTTATATATGAGATTGTATTGCTCCAGTATGGTAGATATGGTATCCGCTGTCGACTCGAAGATTATGAGCAAATCTAACACTCTGTCTTCGACAACCTTTAAAACCTGACGGTCTGCAAAGTTTATCTCGATATCAATAGATGCAGACTTGCCTTTACCAGCTGTGGCTGCAATTATCCTGCTTGACTGTTCAGTTGCACGGTCAACAAGACTTTTGATATACCATCGCCAATTTGCTAATGCGGACTCGATCAGAATTAAATGGAGTTCGATGGGATTTCTTTGGTGATGATTGTTTTGTGAGATAGAAACATTTTCGATGTACTTGTCTATTTTGTGTTCCATCTTTGAAGAGGGAGATATGAAGATCCAGGTATGCGTGCCATGAACATGCTTTTGATAAATTGCTATCTGACGAATGGACCATGGCTCTTTATTCTGTCCATATCCGTTCATTTCAACGTATCGAAGGCCATATGAGCATTCTGTTTCACAATTGTCAGTTTATGTTGTTACAAGGTAAGAAGAATCAACAAACCATAATTCGAAAATAAAGCGAACTCGTCAGGTTCATTAATGTTGAAACGGCAATGTGGAGGGCCAATATCAAGCTCGCGTTGTTTACGACCAAATGACATAGTAACCTCTTTGAATTTTCCAAAGACACCATTTGAATTTATGAGAGCTTCGAAGAGTGTTCGTTTGAGCAATAAATACCCATTAGAGTTTTTCTGTCTAATGAAGCTGTGGTTGATTAGCTCCAGCGTGAAACCATCAATAATTAATACATACAATGCATGAAATTGACATTCATCCTGTATTATCAATGAGTTTCTATGAGTGAGGAGGCAAATAAGGAAGGGAGCCTTACTCTGAGTCTTGAAATCTTCCACAATTTATCATCCGCTCTGAGTCGCTCAGTGGTTCTCAAAGTTTTATCACGGTTCCTTTCGGGGTCTCCTAATAATATTTGTTTTTCTTTTTGTCCTGTGTTTACTGATGACTTGAAGTCCACCCAAGATGTTTCGTCGTTCTTGGTGAATATGTCTTCCCGATCATCAAAGAAGGCTGGTTCATCGTCCAATTCCGCACAAAGAGGCAACATGGGTTCAGAATAATACCCGGTTGTCGAGGGAATATCAGAAACTTTCTGTTCCGGTCTTGTTTCTTCCATTCTGGGGTTTGAGCTTCAGTTCAGAGGGTCGAAAGTCGAGGGGTTTGCGAAGCCTTATCAACATGGAATGCGTGTCACACCTCAGCCTTCTCGGCGATCCAGCCTAGTCATGCCGCCTCACAATGGGGCGTCCATGTAGACCAGCTGATGTAAAGTAGGCTTGAGTGAAGGCTCATTCCAAGGATAATTACACAATTTTAACTATTTACAGCGAATTTACAGTGGTGATAAAATTTGAGACAAGCTTACAATATTACTAGCTCGCTTACTAAGTTACTTCCCGATTTCTTGAATGGTGTGCATATGGTTGTACGAATTAGGCTGTCCACGGGCGACTGCTTTGGGCTGTGCATCTGATGAGTCGCTTGCCCGCCACAAGAGCTTTTTTGTTGGCAATGAACACGTCTGTTATGAACACAAATCTGAAGTTTGCTTTTGTGGCGCCACCTACCTTCGAGGGCCTCATCCAGTTTCTAGTAGCAGATAAAGTCTTCTCCTTCTTTTACTTCTTCCTCTTCAAAAGACTCCCCTCTTCAGAATACTCGAAAATAAGACCACTCTTATCAACATGCCTGTTCAAATAATACCAAACCTCTACATCGATGAGCAACGCCTGCGAGACCTCATGCAGCGCGAATTTGGACCGAACAACTATCGCATAATGGTGAGTCAATAAATAGTACGATGTTCATTGTAGCAATTAGAGGCTGATCGTTCAAGTTCAAAGCAGGACAGTGGAGCATCCAAGCGCCACGCTACCTGACCGACGTAAGCTTGTCAACCATGTTTCAGTCGCCAGATGCTGATTGATACAGTTTGAGCTTGAAAGTGTTGAACAACCAGGACAACATTGAGGAGTCTACCGGCTATGTTATATGCCCAGGTGGTTGAGGGATATATAACACGTTGATTTAGTGTTGGGTGTGGTCTACAGGGTGCTAGGTCGTTTCTTGTGGTAGGATACACTCGAGCAAATAGAATGATATTAAAGAAACCTTCCTGCATTCTGCATTTGAATACTATTCAGGTTTGTCTTTTACAAAAATACAAAAAGGCATTGTAGGCCATATTCCACAAAACAAAGCGCAAACATAACTGACGAATGTTAAAACTATTTTGAAAAAGAAGGCATAGAGTGCTGTCATATTAACTTGACACTCAAATTTTCACTCTAGCCATGACAAGTGATCCAAGAAGAGAAAAAGAGATGAGTTCTATCCTAATCTAAATTGTGTTAGCTTCGTGTGCTCACCAAATGCTGCCACGTATGATGCGTTGGCCAAGGTTCAAAATCCAAAAACTAGATACAAAGAAGAAATGCCCAATGTCAATGTGGTCACCACTCCTGTTTGGGCCGCCATGATCAAGTACCAAGCATCACTCTTCATATCATACGATTCATATTACCATACCTCATGCCTTCATATTGTCTGATTAATGATGGCCATTCATGAAAATACGCCAAGATAGTAAATTATGACCACCCTTATTTGATATGACAGGTAGAACACCATCGCATGAATCATAAATCCACATAATCGACTAATTATACAGATAGAGACAATATATAGGTCATATTTAGCAGTGACTTCAGGCATTCTAGCGCTGGTGGTGAGACAGCTCATCATTGCAGAAGATAAGCAGAAGTGAAAATAAGGAGGAATCAATAGAAAACCCATGAATTAAGCCAAGAGCCCAATCAATCATCTGGTTAACATATAGAATGACACAACTGCTGCCAATTTGGTAGAAAATGGACTAGGTTTGTAATAAAAGAATTTCTTTTCTTGTTGTAACGAAACTAGTGCCACAAATCTGCCACTGTATCCGTTCTTCTCTCTTCAGTCCTCAACACTTGATACAACATAACTCACTTGGGCATGGTTTTAGGGACTAGTCGGAAATACTCGTAGAGACTGTAAGCTCCAAAATTAATCTCTAGAGTATCGAATATGTTCGTTTTCTACAATATAAATATAGCATCAAAGCTAATCATGTATAAAGAAAATTCACGGTTGACTTGACATCTGGAAAATCTTCCCGGTTGAAGACCTATCACAATTTCGCCTTCTCCGCAACTCTCTCTCTGACCACCGTCCCATGGCTCCCAGCACGATTTCTATCCCTCAGGATCCTCCTCAAAATCTTACCACTAGCACTTTTTGGAATGATGTCGACAATCTCAATTTCCTTAATCCACTTATGCCTTACCTTTTTCTCTTTGACATACTTCAACAACACCTCCCCAACTTCTTTCTCTTTCGGCGAATTTTCCTTCCTCACTACATACGCTTTCGGTTTCTCGCCGCTGTAATCATCCGGGATGCCCAGCACAGCACAATCTTCCACATACGGATGTCCAAGTAGCAAATCTTCGAGCTCGGCGGGTGCAACCCCGATTCCTTTGACTTTGATCATCTCTTTAATTCGATCTGTGACAGTGATAACACCTGCCGAATCGATCATGACCTGATCCCCTGTATGCAACCATCCATCGGTGTAAGTGTTCTTAGTAGCATCCTCATTATTTAAGTATCCCATTGTGATCTGGGGCCCCCGTGCTAGTAGTTCCCCAGGCTGATTAATACCCAGTTCACTACCTTCCTCATCAATGATTTTCACTTCGGTCGATGCACAGATTGTGCCGACAGAGTGGGCATATTTGTAGTCATACAACTCGGGTGGATGAGCAGTAATGCAGCTACAACTCTCTGTCATCCCGTATCCTTGCTTGAATCCTGTCCAAGGATACTTCTCTTGCAATTGCTTAAGAATCTCAGGCGAGAGAGGAGCAGCCCCGCTACTAAACCTTGTTACGTGCCGGAGGTCGTATGAATCGACGATTGGGTCTCGTACCATGCGGATTAAAATTGGTGGCACGAGAAGAAGTTCGCTGATTTGGTATTTGACTACTGTATCCAGCATACCTTTCATGGTGAATGCATCCAGCATGTAGACTTCTGCATTAAGGAGGATTGGCAGGTGCAACGCGTGAACGAGGCCAGTGATATGAAATGATGGAAGAACCGCTAGGACCTTCTTATGGGTTTCAGGCGTGATTTGTCGAATTTGTAAACACTGGGCGATGACATTCTGATGGGAAATCATGACCTGAAAAATTAGTTTTGAGATAGACTTGAGATAGAGAGAAATACATACTGCTTTCGGAAGACCTGTGGTGCCGCTACTGAAACTCAAGAATCCACAAAGATCAAAGTTGGTTTTTCCTTGGGGTAGTTTATAAGGAGGAACTTGCCCGTGATCTCCGTAGGACTTCCCAATGTCGAGCAATTTCTTCATGGTCGTGAGCCCTTTGAATTCGCCCTCCAAAAGAAAGACATGCTCCTTCTTGATGCCAGCTGCTTTTGCTGCAGCGGCTGCAACTTCCATACTTCCCGGGACGGTCATCAAGAATTTAGCACCTCCGGTCTTCAAAGCGTAAGTCATTTCTTCGACGTTATATGCAGGACTGGCACCTGACACAATCCCAGCGACTCGATTGACTCCGAGCATAGCCACAGGATACCAGATTGTGTTGGGTGAGAAGAGGGCCACTGTATCTCCCTGCTCGAGTCCATACTTCTTGACCAACGCTGTAGATAGCCATGTCGTATATTTTTTGACATCTAGATATGAGATGCGTTCTTTCGTACCGACATTTGTAAAACCACGAAGCTCCTTTTCCGGGAACCGAGCCAGAGGTGATGCTGGAGAATTAAAGAGCCATGTCCATGTTGTGACATCTCTGGGAACTAAAACCTGTCAGCATTTTTGCATGAATAACCCCACTTACAATGGGAACATTGTATTAAATTTCACTTGGACTACTTGCATTTAATGTCCGGTTGTGTGCTTTTGAAAATCATCTTGAATATCGATTGGTTGTACGCAGCAAAGTAGTAATGTCAACCATAAAATAGCAGCACAAGAACTAAGAGATTGAGACAGCCGAGGCAATTATCTTGACACAATTGGAATACCCCGAGGGATTCTGCGTCATTGTATTTTTCCGGAGATGCAAGAGAATCAGGATTGGGGTAAGAATGCGGGGTTGAGATTCTAAGTCAAGATCATGTGATATTTGGAATCATCGGATATATATTTGCACACACCTCCCCCCAAGACCCAGATCAAGTTTCGATCAAGCCGATCTGGTGTACTTTGTATCATAGTGCCTCATATACATGGCATGCGACAATATACTCTTTACATGAAGAAATGGCTCTCTGAGTTGGAAAGGTTAGTTTAAGTTTAGCTAAGGAATTACTCAGTCGACTCAATCCCAATTTTTAGAATCTATATTCTGAATTAACTGACTCTAAGCTTAGTAATTAGATAGAACTATCTAATTGCCTAGTTAGCTGACGGCTTGAAACATAGCACTTTAGAGTGATGGCACGTGACGAGCCTAAGATGAAGCCCTTGGTCTGAGTCACCTGATATACGATGTACTTCTCCACGATCCGCAATCCCCGGATTTCTCCACCAAATCTGCCACGAGAATCATCACCAAGAACACTCATCGATTCCACATAACAACATGCATGGTTTGAAATGGATACTCACGTCCCTAGTGGCGATCTGCTATGCAGCTACCCCAGCGACTGCAGAAGCATTGGAATTTGTGAAAAAATATGGTGAGCAAGCTAAATCACGGAAAAGGGATCCCGACTTACTTTGTCAGCACCACTTTTATATCTGGATGAAAATGAGCTTTATTTCCCTTCAGATATTGCATCGCAACTCACCAACACTTCTCCAACCCTAAATTTCACAGCTCTAGGAGTGACACCTACCCTCAACAACCTCGACCAACTGAATTCTGCTGGCAATTGCACCCTTGAAAACTTTGGTTCGTGTCCGATATATCTAACCTCGAATGATGATATTACCACCAACCCCCAATGGCTTTATGGAGTTTTTCCGGATCCCACATCCCACGAAACGGCAGGGGCCAAGTCTGCAGCCATCATTGTCAACGACCATGGAGACGGGATTGTTGATGCATTCTACATGTTTTTCTATGCCTACAACCTCGGATTAACCGCTGGGGACCAAGTCCTGGGTAATCACGTTGGGGATTGGGAGCATAACATGATCCGATTCAGAAATGGGACGCCGATTTCCATGTGGTATAGCCAGCATGACGTGAGTCGCATTAATACTGGGTTCCAATTGGCCACATACTAACCGTCGACAGTCTGGGCAAGCCTTTGCTTGGGATGCCATTTCCAAAAATGGTACACGGCCCATTGTGTACAGTGCAATTGGAAGCCATGCAAATTTTGCTGTGCCGGGGACACATTCGCGAGTGCTAGGTCCTTTCACAGTGAACGATTACACATCTGCTGGAGCGCTCTGGGACCCAACTCTCTCTGCGTATTACTACTCGTACCAACCCACTTCAGAGGACAATGGCACGTTCACTAGCCTAGAAGCCGATGCCCCGGTGGCATGGCTGCACTTCCTTGGCCGTTGGGGCGACAAGCAATATTTAGACAGTGATCCCAGGCAGCTCAACTTCTTAAACGTCAGTATTGCGTACAGGTTTGAGTCGGGGCCGACTGGACCTTTAGACAAAGTTTTGAACCGAACTGAAACTTGCCCGAATGCTAATAATTGCACAACTCTATCAGTCTTACCAGCTACCAGTGGTTCAACGATACCAGTCACCGTCTCAAGGACAAGTTCTGCGACCAGCACTCCCACAGCACTTCGATCTCAATCGTCAATTTCAAGCACGGCTGGGGCTGCGTCATCACGAAGCACAAACATAGCCGTCACTGGCTTGGGAATATTGGTCGCATTGGGGTTATTTTGAAGTTGTTACATGCGTTGCTGAAGAATGTTATCGGCCCGCGAGTGGTTCGCCCAGTGTCAATGCAATTACATACAAAGCAATTTCAAACTTATCATCCAGATTTTCCTCCGATATAGTGCAAGATACATCCCGGTACTCGATATGGAGCATGAGACAACTGAAGTTCAAGTGTCGCGTCTGAATTCGAAGAGATTTCGAAAATTACTGGACAGGAGTATTGAAGGATGATCAAGGTTCAAGGGAGATGACAGTCACAGGTTCCCAGCCATTTGGCCCAGAGCATTGAGAGGCACGTGGACACGATGAAAGTGCTCAATCTTCGGAACAGCTTGCCAGATTGGAATGAACCTGGTCCGGTTTTGGGTTTTTGAGGTGAAATGTCGGCCATACCAAGTCGGGTGCTTCATGCAGAGAGTCTCGTCGAGGCCGATAAAGTCAGCACAGATGTTCCCCGCAACGTCAAAATGTTCGCTATTGCTGACGTATCAAGTGCGTAGCCCAGAAATGGCCAGCAGGGTTGGAGAAAGCATACCAGCTTTTAACGTCTGTCCAAGCACGAGTCGCGAGAAGCCCAAGCGTTTCTACCATCAAGCCAAACTCTCAGCAAACTCTCAGGTGTTCTTGGGGTGTTCTCTCGACCTTCCAAAGCTTACCAGATTCGAACCTTCGTGCCTGGTCAGTGACTTTGAGCGCTTTAAGCCATGGCATTTATGTCACCGAAGCTTTTAGTGCAAATGTGGCAGGGAAGCCCTCGGCAACTTGGCAGCTTGGCTCGCTGCAACGCGTCGGTAGAAGACATCTCAACAAACGAGATGGCATTATGGACAGGCCAGGAGAGCAGCATGGTGTGTCGGCACGGCAGCTGACTGGTTTAAACGGACATAAACGACGCTAGGCCTGATACCAAGACACTCTAGACAAGACTCAGTCGCCGCGAGTTACCATCAGAATGCGGCTCGCACCAACTGTGCGCCACCCGTATCTGAGGTCACGTCCGTCGCATGTCCGCGCAGTCCGTCATACACCAACTTCATAGTGTCCAGAACTACCAACTGTCATGTCGTCCATTGAGCCTCAATCCTGCGAGGCGCACAGCAGACTGTGAGAACAATGGACAAAAGCGGGGAAGCGATCATTCAAAACCCCAGCGACTGCAAACAACCAACTTTGAGAATCTCATGGCGATAGCGCAATATTGCCTTTCTTGGAAGCCCACAGCTTATTGGACACACCAACTGACAGGGACAGCTGATTTGTAGAATCCAACAACCTAACATTTGGTCAAGGCGCGAGCCAAGATTGCTGTTTTGAAGGTTCGACCTCGGAAACCCCTCGCCCCATAATACCCCCGAGATGCTGAGCAAGACCTGCCGATCGCGTGGAGTAAGTGGAGACCCGGGGCTTGGGGACTTGGGGACTTGGGGACTTGGGGAGCTGGGGCTTTGGGGTCTGGAGTATAAACAGAGGCAGATTTCCAGTCGGTTTTTTTCTCTCCAGTATCCTGCTCTCACTACTCTTTCTCAACAGTTAATTCGAGAAAAGTACTTGTCAAATACGAGATCTGCTTTGTTGCAGCTTCTTAGGTCAATTTTCGACATTTCCAGCACACTACATAAAGCCGACAAGCGAACAATTCATCATGTCGAACGTTCAGGAAGTTCAACCTGAAAGGAAGGGCTCTGCTCCAGTCATTGCAAAGCTCCAGCCCAAGAAAGCAATTGATGACCATGTCGTCACCGGAGCAGGTGAAATCACCTTGCGACAGTCTATTGTGCCTGTCTGCTTGGTCACCATTCTCTTCTTCATGTGGGGAGTAAGTTAATCGCCGATCCGCATAAATGAGCACATGCTAACCATCCACAGTTTGCGTACGGTCTTCTCGACGTGCTAAACGCTCATTTCCAGGTCGCTTTAAATATTACTCAGGGCCAGTCTGGTGGTCTGCAGGCCGCTTACTTTGGTGCTTACTTCATCGGTCCTCTTACATACTCCGGGTGGATTGTGAGAAGACTCGGTTACCGATGGGCATTTATCATTGGTCTTTGCATCTATGGCGTGGGAGCTTTGATGTTTTGGCCATCCGGCCTTAAGCGATCGTGAGTTAAATCATTCATATGGAATAGAGCCGCGACTAACAATTTACAGTTTTGGTGGTTTCTGTGGTAGCATGTTCATCGTTGGCAGCGGTCTCTCAACTCTTGAGGCAGCTGCAAACCCCTTCATCGCCACATGTGGTCCTCCAAGATACTCCGAGATGCGTCTTACCCTCGCACAGGGTTTCCAGGCCATCGGAACCGTCGTTGCACCTGTTCTCGCTTCTCAAGTCATCTTCAAGAATGTTGACGATACCTCGCTCAAATCCGTCCAATGGGTGTACCTCGGCATTGCCATCTTTGTTTTCTTCTTGGCTGTTGTTTTCTTCTTCGCTCCAATTCCAGAAGTCACTGATGCCGACATGGAGGCCCAGGCTGAGCAAGCCGCTGATGATACCGATTATGCGGACAAGCCACTTAGCAAACAGTACACCCTCTTCTTCGGTGTTATTGCTCAATTCTGTTATGTCGGTGCCCAAGTCGCATATGCTGGATATTTCATCAACTATGTCAGCTGGGTTAAGCCGGGCACTTCTCACGCCACTGGTTCCAACTTACTCGCTGTCGCACAAGCCTGTTTCGCTGTCGGTCGTTTCGTAGCTACCGGTATGATGAAGTATATCAAGCCTCGTCTTGTACTTATGGGATTCATTACTGGTGTTGTGATCTTCGCCTGTATCTGTATGGGAGTCAAGGGCAATGCGGGTGTCGCTTCTATCTGCATGGTTCTCTTCTTTGAATCTTGTGTCTTCCCACTTATCTTCACCCTCTCCCTCAGAGGTCTTGGTCGTCACAGCAAGCGTGGTGCATCTTTCATCGTCGCTGCTGTCAGTGGTGGTGCATTGTTCCCACCTGTTCTTGGTGTCGTTGCCGATTCTTGTAAGTTTACCTTCCGTCTCGTTTACGGAGATCAAATGCTAATACTGCCCAGTTGGTGGAAACACACAAAAGGCTATGTTCATTCCTCTCATCGGCTTCCTCATCGCTGCTTGTTTCCCTATCTACTTGAACATCTTCCAGCGCAAGATGCTCGACGGATGGACCGACAAGGTCAAGGTCGGAATCGAACCTACCAAGGATATCGAGACCGGTGATGACTTCAACTTTGCTGATGAGAAGAAGGAGAATGTTGAGCAGTTGGAAGGATCCAAGTGATCTTGTGTATACCTCTGTTACAGATACGAAATCTTTCTCATTATTATGGGTTTTAGACATAGATGATAGACGGCTTTTATGATATCCAATTCAATTTTTGTTATGAAAATACACCTCCAGTTTTTTTGTGCTGAGTTTGGTGGTCAAGTCATTCGCAGATGTATCATAATTAATTTCCTCACTTATTGTCATACAGTGGGAGTTGTCAACAATGACTCTCCTTTCCCATGGGCAACAGAGCTTAATAAACTTGTAAACCCAAATTCATATTCAGCTTAAACAACTATTAACGAGTGTCTAGTCCTACTTGAAACAATTCTGAATTTCCCGGGGTCTTCTCTCCAATTTTTTGTGATACTCTTCAAGCTTCGAGTGACATCAGGCAGAGTAAACACCAAGATTGAGAATCCACTCTTTAGGAACCACCACAAGTGATCTCAGCACCCGTAGCATCTCGCTTATAGCCAGCCAGATTGCCTTCAGCGTCACGCTTGTAATAACAAGCTTTCTGATACCAGAAATAATTAGTCTTTTTCTTCTTCTTTTCTTCTACTCCTTTGTGGGTAGTGATTCCTCTCTCTCTCTCTCCCCCTGCACAAGCACAGAGAGATAGAGAGAGAGAGAGAAAACAGAACTTACATCAGGATCTTTGATATTGACCACTTCACTTTCAGGCTCGCGAGTCTTCAAAGTCTGGCATGGTATTTCAGCACCACTGGGATCCCGTTTATATCCGACTTCGTTGCCGTGAGCATCACGTTTGTTGTAGCATGCATGCTAGATGCCGAATTCATCAACCGGTGATCTTTACGGGATATGTAGAAGTCGAATGTGGGAGTAACTTACATCAACAGCAACTACGCCCCCGGCAGGAGAAGCTTCGCGCTTCTTCTCACATGCTACCACGGCACCGCTAGGGTCGCGGCGATAGCTGCCGACCTTTCCTTCAGCATCGCGCTTGTAGTAACATGCATGCTGGTTTTTTTATTATCTGTCAGCCATTGCTGTCACTTTTCCTTTCGTTTCTTTTTGTTTTTCCTTGTGGTGAGAGATGGAGACGTACGTCAACGGGTGGTGGAACTGCTGCTTTGGCAGAGCGGTCTGAAATTGCTGGGAATGCAGCGATTTGTGAAGCTGCGAGAGCTACAAGAAAAGAAATGAGGGAGAGACGCATTTTGATTTTAGAACTTGAGGGATTGGTGTGGAGATAGGTTTGTTGCTTGAACTGTAGAGATTCTTTGTGCTTGTCCTTTTCGTTTGCCAGAGAGGATGTGGTCTTGTTTTTATATAAGTCAGGTTTGAGCTTAGATCTAGGACTTTTCTTGAGACCACGTCGACTCTATGTAACTGGAGTCAGCCACAATCTTTCAAGAAGCTATTTTTCTTTGCTGTGAGATACAAGGAATAAACTTTCTTCTCTTCTTGCTCAATACGAGGTGTTTATGATACACTAATCGACTTGAAAGCTGGTAGTGGCTGATATGTAACCTCTGGAAGACCAATTATCAACACTGAACACTGATAAAAAGTTCAATCGTATGACATGTACGGAAGTACCGATGTCTTGTATACAGATCACCGATGTCTTGTATACAGATCAGCTGCTATCCAATACCCGAAAACCTATTCTGCCAGAGCAGAATCACTCACATCAATGTTCCAAGCGTGCTTGATAGAAGTGATACACGAACGAATGATGGTAACACGAAGAGACTTGCTTTGAATTTTTAAAAGTGGAGTGTTGAAATACAAACTAAATAGCATGTAACTTCAAAGATTGTGTATCGTTTGACAGCTTGAGAAGACAAACTAAGAATCGGCATGGGACCGGAGGCTTTTCAGCTCGAGGATCTTGGAATTTCTCTTGGCTTTTCACCAGTATCTCAAGGGCTTCCGTTTGTTTCCTCGTCTGCTTCTTTCAAATCAACTTCCTTCCTCTATCCAGTCTATCTCATCCCCGCCAAGTCTTTCTCAGCATGCCTTACTCAAACTCCAAAGACTCTTATTCTCGTGAGTCCTCTCAAGAGACTTACCACGAGGAAGACCTTAACACGGGTCTATTAAGCAATACAGCCAAGATTCAGCAAGAAGTCAAGACATTTCGAATCCATACCATTTTTGTTCTTCTGCACACGGCCATTGCGACATTTTGGATCTCTTCATTCTGGACTTTCGCACCCTTGCGAACGGTTATCAAACCCGAGATTATGCGACCTTTGGAGTTCTGTACGTCCAGTCTATTGGGATTCTAAATAGAAAGAAAAACTGATTAGGGAATAGCACCAGCAGCAGAAGCGATAGAATACGAAACTGTCGTTTTCAAAATCAGTGGAGGAGGAACACGAGATAATCCCGTGACGCCATACGAAGGGCCGCCAACTCCCAAGTCAGACATGCTCTGGTACGAATTAATGGACGGTAAGGGATCCTTCAGAAGTCTCCAATAAAAGCAAAAACAAAAACAAAAACAAAACCAGAGACAAAAAGCTAACGAGAAGATAACAAAAAACAGTGGGCATGGTTTCCTTAACTCCCGAAATGAACCAAACGCTCCAACGGCCAACACAGCCCATATCAAGCACGGACGACACGCCGCTGGTGCAGCTGGACGTCTTCCACCAGCTGCACTGCCTGAACGCGATCCGGAACATCGTGTACGGGACGAACGCCTTCTACAACGCCGACGACCGGCAGGACCAGATCCATCTCGATCACTGCATCGACTACCTGCGGCAGGTCATCATGTGCCACGCCGACGTGACGCCCATCACGCACAAGGCGCGGCGCCGACCCTTCAACCCGCTGCTGCCGGACTGGGTGCCCAACTTCGCCGTGCCGCATACGTGCCGCAACTTTCAGAAGATTCACGACTGGGCCAGCAGGTTTAACACCAGTGGGTTTGTCATCGAGAGCTGGCCCGGCTTGGATCCTGTCGCTGAGCTGAGGGTTAAATTGGATGATAAGGAGGGTGCTTGACGTTGTGGATCTGGGATTATTCCTTTTTGCTAGAGTTTATCTTTTATCCTATCGCGGCTTCAATTAGATTGAGATAGATATTGTGATTCGCTGAATTGAAAGAAACTAGTGCATATTCAAAGTGGAGTTTTAACTGTCCCAACTCAGCAAATTGATGATCGTGCAAAGCCGTTGAACCTCGACCATTCCTCTTCGATCCACTCGTCCCAGCCAGTCTACGTCCCAACCCAACAGCACGTCTGGTCCGTGTTAGCCGGGTTCTGAAAGTACACAAGATCAAGTACACCCATGGGATCTGAAGCTGAACCTGCAAGAAGCCATCATGGTATCCAGCCGAGAGATGACACATCACCAATGCCAAAAGCAGGGAGACCCAGAAGCCAGAACCCCTCATACAGCGGGGTAGGAAGAGATTTCCAGTGAGAAGTCAACTGAGAGATCACGCTGTGTAACGGAACCCTGCATGGCAGCTGGGTACGAGAGTACAGAGATAACGGTTTTTTTCGCTTTCAAGCGAGCTCGCGTAACGGAACTACATAGATGGTAGGACGAGGAAAAAGTATCTTTTGGATCTTTCGGCTAGGAGGATGGTGGTTTCAGTGCAAGGGTAGATAATAATCGAAAAGGGTAAAGAGAGGGAAAGAGGCGTTGCACTCATGATCAGCGGCGTTTGTGGAAGAGGTCTAGAATTATGGTCGGGTGATGGATGTTGCTCAGAGGAAAAGTACACAACGCTCTGGTCGGAAAGCCAGAGGATTGACACTACTGACCCAGCCATCTCGGTGCACAACAGCTGCATCGGTGTCAATTCGCTGGTAACGGACTTGTGTAAGTGGAACCTTTTTGCTTGTTACCTGGAGCGAGGTGTTACTCTTCATTGGCAGATTCCATGAAAGTCAAGCGACCATCTCGGATCTATCTCGGTCACAATGCAAAGTATATATTCCATTCGTGTGTGTGCTTGTGTATTGAAGGAGTGCTCTTCGTTGGCTAGCTCGTGGTGACCAGATTATGCATGCTTAACTCAGATCTACTTCGATATGTCATATCCTGTAGATCATGCAGCTACCGGATGGAGTACAAAGTTACAAACACTTCTTCTTTCAACTTAGCTTCTCATCATACGATTCTCAGCTTCCAATTTTGAATCACCCGGAACTACATCGCTTCTCTCTCCTAAAAGACAGATATCTGCCTCGAAGACGCCAATATTTCAATAACGACAATGCAAAGCGCAAAATCAAACCAAAACAAGATGGAGGAATCTTCACCATTCCTCACAAAACTCCTTCCCCACCGCCTGCGAAAAGATTCCTACAACTCGCTCCCAGAAAGCGAAGCAATCCCCATCAAAAATGAAGAACCAATTGAAAAAGCCCACCGAGGCCTGCTGCGGCAATGCCTGCTCTACATCAGCCTCTCAATAGCCTTCACGTTCCTAAGCAGCGTCATGCTAGTCTTCGTAACCCAGTACACATCCAACGGCATTCTCTCGCATTCGATGAGAGAGAAGCACACCGCAGTAGAATACAAGTACGTAGCGAACTACAACCCCCTGATCGCGCCATCGTCGCCACAGTCCTGCGGGTCCTCAGCGACAGAAGCGCGAGCGCGCGGGTGCAAGTTCGACGCGATATCCTTCACGTGGCTGATGCCAGGCTGCTTCGACGGCGAGCTGACGGCGGCGTTCCTGTCGGAGCACGACTGGGCCTGGAGTGTAGATGCGAATGGGACGGAGCGCATCAGTCGAGAGATGGTCGTTCGTGGCGATATCGATAAGGGCTGGGTGACGTGGGAGTATCACCTCACGCACTGCTTGTATACGTGGAAGAAGCTGATCCGCCATCTTGAGAGAGGCAGTGTTATGGATTTCTATGTCACTAGCGCTAATCATACTCGACATTGTGCTGGCTTGTTGAGCGCCAGGGAGAAGGTCCCGTTGGGCGAGTGGAATAGTGAGTTTTTCGTGCAGTATCCGCTGTGTGGAAAGCTGGAAAATTGAGTCCGAGTAGTTAGAAGCACTTTCGAGTTAGTGAGATTGGCCAGGACAGCTATTAGTAAGGCATTTTGTACTTAGTTGGTTTGAAGTTGAAGTTGACAAGTAAAAATCAGATTCTTGTGAAGTTAAGCGATATAACTAAATGCACCTAACATCTAACTGCAACCTGATAATTTCAAAAACTTAAAATACCACAGAACTCACCGATTCAAACTCGCCACCAGAAGACAATTAAACAAATAAATATTCAATCTATAACCATATCTCTAAAGTAAAGGGGGTATCATAATTCCTTCTTTCATTCCTCATCCCTCATGAGCTATGTTCATGCCTTATCTATACCAAGCAACTACTTCCAATGAAAAGTCTCAACTTTTCAATCCCAACTCCTTCCGCAACCTTTCCACGTCTGCTTTCTTAGCCTTCAACCAATTAACGCCCTTCCCAGCGCCCGTCTCGCCAAAGATGGTATCTGCGGCATCATTACGGACCTTCGGGTAAGGGTGCAACAGCAAATCTGTCAATTTGACCATTGCTGGTAAATAAACAGTCGACATGCCACCGTAAACTTTCAGGGAAGCTTCGAGCTTTCGCATATTTGAAGTTTTGTAGTGTACGCGCTGCACCAAATTATGCAGCCGTTTCCAATCCAGAGAACTCTTTTGCATGACACCAGTATCGAAAAGATGACTCATGACCTCGAGCGTGGAGATAGAAATCCGATCATTGCCAACATTCTTAGAAAGAACATCCAAAAGTGTTGCACAAACATGGTCTCCATGATGTTGGCAGAATTTCGCTAGAGCGGCTCTGCTGGCTCGGACGAGGTCTTCAGATCCTGTATCGGCTGAGCTAACATACCCTTCGAACAAAGAGTTCTCTCGATGAGGTTCAAAATCAACGTTAATGAGCGAATCGTCGTTAGACAGCTTCAGAAGAAAGTGGAAGTAGTCCTCTGATGAAGGCGAAAGTGCTTCCAACTTGTCTCTGTTCGCGATCAGCATTTGCATATACAGTTATGGATGGACCACCTACCTTCCCTTGCATACACATAGTACGGCTTTGTATGCTTCAATACGGACTTTATCCATCTTCTCAGCTGCAAGTCTTAGAACTTTACCAAAAAGCAATTTTAGAGTTTCAGTTTTGTCTTTTGTGTCAATGTTTCTCCACAATCTAGCCGCTGCCTTGCTTGCCTCGATCCGCACTAAAGAACCGACGTCTCCCCGCGTGTCGGTAGTATAATCATCGAGTCCTTCTGCGATGAGTCTTGCAAATACTAGGCCATGCTTATCAAGGATGTCATCCTTAGACAAGCATTTCAAAATAGTAACTCGAACTTCAATACTGTGAGACCCATCCCATCGCTGGTGGATGCAGTTGTTGACAATGTCTTGAAAATTTGCCAGGCTGGGATATGCAAGAAACAGAGCATGAATATACCCCATGACTTTCCCCGATTGGCCTGAATAGCTGTTCTTAACGCTGTCAATCCAATTTTGAACCCAACCTTCACGACCAGCATTGTCAAGCATGCTAAGTAGAGCAGCTGCGGCCTCGGATGAAGCAGAAATCACTTCAGGCTCGATTCTGGACAGAGCTGTTTCAATCAAGGTCTGAACAATCGTTATATCAAAAACAACGGAATTTTCGTCAATGATGACTTTTTCGTCGGTCGGAGTGCCCTTGGTTAAGAATACAGCTATTGATGGAAGACGAAGAGTAGCCGTGATAAGTCGACATATAGCTTCTGAAGTGAGTTCTGGCCGACGAGTAAACGATTTGTCATTCAAAATCTTGCCGAAAAGAGTATAGAACTGTCCCATCGAATGCCGGTTAGGAAGATTGTCAAATTCTTCCACAACCTTGATGATTCGTGTAGGAGCATCTCTTACCGTAGGTGCCGTCGATAGTTTTAAAGACTTGGTAGGCTCCTTGCTGATAGCAGTTCCTAGGTTTTCAATAATAATAGCCAAAGACAAAAGAAGACCATGCCGTTCTTCAACCTGGCGAACTGTGACACCAGGACGTCCAAAATAAGTATCTACACGAAGTATGACTTCATCAAACCATTTCCAGTGAACGTATTCAATGCCCTCATCCGGGATTGATATCAGATATCCTAAAACATCAGCCGAAGTTCGACGAGCAGAGTCATCAAAATCTCCCATGCCACGCCAATCAAGGAGTCCCTCGATCAGTGGGAATGCATAAGATTCAGATAGACCTGCAGCAGTGACAGCTACTTCTCTGACAGCTCGTGAGCGTACCGCAACTGCATGATAGTCAACGATTTGGACTAGTTCAATTCCATGGTCGATGATATTTGGATGACGGCCGACGAGTTCTTGCAGAGCTGCCGACGAAGCTCTTCGGATGTTGCCAGATGGATCGAGTGAAGCAGAGACAATAAGTCTCTTTGCCAAAGCCTTGATTACTGATGCCTCCTGAAAATTGTGCACAAGAGAGTGCTGGTCTCCAATTTTAATCAATTCATCAGTCATGTATCGTTTGGCTAACGACCACACACCAAAACATGCAGCATCACGCACATTTGTGCCAATCGAGCTTCCGGATGACGAACGCTGTTCGAATTTCAGCGCTTGCAAGAGACTGGAAATAATATGAACCAAGTTATCTCGTGGTGCCACGTGGCGATGAAGCAGGTGCGCAAGAGTTAGAGTCAAACCATGCCACTCTGAAGGGTTGACACGGGAGACGTCCAGCCTAGGTGAGCAAACTTTAGAGTCAGAAACCCAAGAAACATTTTGCTGTAATGCGGCCAAGATTTCATCGATAACTTGGCCTGCCATATCAGGAGCTAACTTGAGAGTGATAGAGCTTAAACTTTTACTTGCACCAATTCGAACTGGTGTAGCAGGATCACCTGCAGCCTCGAACATCAGTCCGATGACAGTCTCAACAATTTCCGTCGTCACCGCTGTGGGGTTCTGTAGTGAAAGCAATGCAGTTGTTCTAAGAATTTTGATAGTGAGCTTACGTGCAACGGCTGAGGAGCGAATCTCTTTGAAAGCAGTTCGATCAGCCGTTGAAATCTCGACAGCTGTTTGAAATATGGTGAAAGCATGCTGATCCATGTCTTTCGTCGATAGTGATGAATTTAGGACACCAGCCAGGAATGACAAGATTCCGATGTAATAGTAAGTCGAGTGAGGATTATCATCCCACAGAATAGAGATGGCCCACTTGACCAAACTATCCAATACACCAATTTCTTGCATATCCTTGCGCACGGCAATACGAACAAGAAGAAGGCACGCAGCCTCCATCTCTTTGCCAGATACCGAAAGATAGTCAACAGCCTGCGCAACAGCACGTAGTGTGATCGCAGGGGTGTTTTCAGGTAGTTTCAGTCCTTGTAAATCCGCACCAAGTGCTGACGTTCCCTCGGATGATATGGATGCAAGGTCAAAAGGAGCCAGAAACAGATGTGACAGCCATAGGAGGCCAATGTAACGTTCTTCCCATGCCCAGTTTCTCGAAGTCTCATTCTGTGATGGCTCGGTCTGCTTCGGGTTTCCGGCCTCGATTGATGATAACAAAAGCTCCAGATTCTTCGTCTCGGTGTTTAAGAATCGAACAATGACCTTTCGTCCTCTAATCTTGCAAAACGTGTATAGCAATTTGCAAATCCCCCTCGATAGAGACATAAAATGTTGGGCATGCTTTTCTTCGACATCCGGAAACTTGTATGAGAGGGTGATGAGGAAGGCATTGGCGAGCTTGGGTATGAAGCTCTCGAGATGCGGATCGAGCAATTGAGGGTTTTCTTGGAATGGTTCAAGCTGGAGGATTATC
Source organism: Pseudofabraea citricarpa (assembly GCA_029641185.1). NCBI lineage: Eukaryota > Fungi > Ascomycota > Leotiomycetes > Helotiales > Dermateaceae > Pseudofabraea > Pseudofabraea citricarpa. The sequence continues at coordinate 238,304 of JAPWGK010000021.1, read as the reverse complement.
AGCTCTGCTCTGCAAGGGGTGGGACAGTACGCACGAGGCCGACAATCTTTTCTGTATCTCGAAAACGAACACGCCTGCGTATCTTTGGCCCGTCCCAGATGAAGGTCGGGAGGGCGCATTTGACATCTGATATCAGGTCCAAGGAAAACTTCTGAAGCTGGACATCCTTCTCCTGGTCCAGCTCGGGTTCCTGCTTCTCGACCGCCTTGGGACCCATCCTGTCTGCTGCAGGATCACGGCTGATGGGAAGAGGATGTTTGGATGTGAAGGAAGCTTGGTGGTTCCATGCACGAGGTAAGTAAACATGCGGCGGGGTTTTCTGGCCAGAAGGAGCGAGGCTGGTGGATGTTCTCAGCCTGCTCATCTATGGTTGGCCATGGAAAGCGCTCACCGCCCAGAGCTCCACAGCAGCCAATGACATGCCCGTATTTTGCCGGGCTGTCTACGAACCTCGATACTTTACATGCCATGATTAAACTGTCTTATGAGTTCCAATTGTCTTGTGAATTGCGAGTCTGATAGCTAGCAGGCTCGCTTACAATAAAAATTGCCAGTATCCTACTGTACATGGTAAAGCATTATTCAGAGCCTCTTCTATCCAACCTTTGGTTCTTAGTAATCAGTACAGCACTTGCTGTCTGTGTCCCATCCCATCCAATCATCAGAGTATGATCGCCATGCGGATATCGGGAAGTCTAAACAGTGCCCAATGCGCTGCAGTAGCGCTGTCGTTGTTGCGGATGCCCTGGAATGGAAATCAACATCGTAGCTTCTCTAGCGAGCAGGTCAGGAGCTGGCATATCTGTGCCCAGCGTCTGCTCAAGACGTCTCTTTGGCTCTCAAGGCCACAGTCCAGCTCTTCGACCTGCTTCAGCTTCTCGTTGGCCCGGGCCAGCTCCTGTTCAAGAGCCACCTGCATGATGCGGTCGACCGCAGCTTGGTATCCATCGCCATCCTCCAGGCCACCCACCACGACGAATTGCCAACTCGAGACGGGCATACACAGCAGCCTCAGTGCAACCTGGGTGCGGTAACAACCTGCATCCTTATCCAACACGTACTTCCCTAGGTACCCCGCCTCGCCCAACAGCTTTTTCTGCTTGCCCGAGAACAGCGGTAAGAGCAGCTCGTCGAGGTCAATCTTGTCCCACATGTTCTCTGCGAGAATGAATCCGTACTCGGCAAGCAGGAAATCATTATCGTGGTCCCCGTAGCTTATGTATATCTCGTCGCCCTTCTCGAGTCTTCGGGTTGCGGAGATTCGGTAGCCATCGTCTGAGAAAGAAACCTCGCATCCCACATCGGCGTGGTTGAAGGCATCGGCAAAGGGGACCAGGGCCAAGCAGTCATCGTGGTCGAGAGCTTTCTCGGGAGTCGACTCTGGCGTGAAGTAGAATGTGCGGGTGCCGACGATGAACCAGGTGTAAAGGTATAGCTCATACTCCAGGGCGGGGAAGGCAGCGTGGACGCTTGCCCAGTCACGCTTTAGCTTTTTCTGTTGGCGCAGCAGGATTGACGACGATGATGGTGGGAGGAGAGACTGGAGTATAGGGTGCCACATCAAGGGTATTGATTCTGCGATATCCTGCTTGGTAGGCAGAACCGCACGCCAAGGAGGTCGAACGACGGAATTATCCATGCAGACCTCAGCAGCCAGAAGACCCTGCACACTGAGAGAACCGACGGCAGTACGAATGCTTTGTGGCACAGTGTCTGCAGTGTGGACGGCAGAAATCGGGATGGTTAATATGATATCGCCAGCCTGGTTCAAGGTCAGTCAGAGTGAGGTTGGAGGAATGTTGGAGTTGAGAAGGAAATGCCAACAACAATTCAAATGTATGTCGGATTGTACTCGTATGAAAAAATGTAGGATAAATAAATGAGATCCCAGCTGGTATACATACTTCGAAGGGACGCTCGGCAATGATGCCGTTGCCTCTGCCAGCAAATCGATGCATCGCAATCCCGTTAGGTTCCACACCTTGAGCAGCAGCCCATTCAGTGAATGTGTTATGAAAATCCATTTCTTTTTTTATTCTGGTAAAGGTAGACTGGATATCTCTCTCTCGATAATCAAATAAGTTCACGGACTGGAAAATCCTTTGTCCAGTGGCGCGATGTAAGTTTATCCAACATGTATTTAATCCCAAGATAATTTCGACTTTCTCTATTAATTGCTTTTTAGTGCCGTCACGTGACCGTCCCGCATCCCTGGCGTCTTTACCGGGTCATTATCGGGTACTACGTACCCTAGGGGAAAGTTAAAGTCGGACATGGATAGAAAGGCATAAATGGCTAAACGGGAACCTACCTTAACGGTCGAGGAAATGGAAAGGGAGCTGGGGTACGAAGTCGCTTCTTTGGACTACCCAGACGATGGCATCAGACGCTTCTACTCGGATTTGAGACCCGTCTCTCCCAGCGTCTATGAGAGAACAAGGAGAGAGTTCGACGAGTATGAGAGGCAAAAGAGCCAGCCAGAACTCGGCGCCAGCCTAGACAATTTGCTTCCCACGTGTGGTCATCCTCAAGTATGCAAGCCCTATCGCCTCCCCTAGGTTGCTCGTAGAGCTGACGCTGTCGAAGATATTGCAATATGGCAAGGACACGGTGACGATTACTTGTTGGAATCACGTTACCCGGTACTGTTTTACCGTGGATATCCATCAGGATTTCGGACTCGACTTACATCTAGTATTTACAAGAAATGAGGTATTGGGGGCCATGGCCACTGCAAAGGCAAGCAATCGCAGAGAGCCTTCGCAAACCCCTCTGGGAAATTAACTAAGGGAGTAAACAGTTGCCACCTGATGCAATCGGTAATATAGGCCCGATGTTTCTCAAGCTCCCGAGAGAAATTCGCGACAAGATATATGCCTTGGCACTCCCAGAAATTATATGGGGTGCAGGTCGAGTTGAGGCATCTCGCGGGATTTATTTCTGTGAGGGGATAGGCGATCCGAGCGGTTTCTATTATCCCATCAGCAGCCTCGCCGTGCTTAGACTGAGTAGAGAACTGCGCCAAGAAATGTTACCCATCGCTTATCGCAACACTCACTTCCATTTCGACGACATGGACGACCTCACCAAGCTTCTTATATCTGTCGGCGAGATTGGTCGGGCTAATATCGAGTCGCTGAAGCTTGGCTGGAAAAGCAGAAGCGATTCCGAGTGTCAGTGGGCCGATGCTACAGATCCAAGCGAGCACTGTTTGACTCTGCCGACCCTCCATGTCGAAAGGTGTATCCAGTTGGTCAAACAGTGTAGGAGACTCAAATTTCTGCGTCTTTGTTTTGAGAGCGACCTTATTCTGGGCATGTGTCCAGATATGGCTTACAAGAATGATGCTAGTATGTGCATGCTTCGCTCAATCCAAGGAATTGAGATGGTAGAGATCTGGGATCTGAGTAATCAGCCACTGGAGCATCGTGGGTTTGCCGAGTGGTTGAAGGAAGGGATGGAATCTCCGAAGGCAAGCAGAGATCATGAATTGAGGATGATTAGTGGATGATACGGAAACGGCGAACTAGGAATGAATTGGTCCAAAATACGGTTCGTTTATGAGGAACTGACAGCTATTTTAGTAGAATTTTGGGTTGGTGAAATATCTTATGATGCTTTAATTTTCATTTGGTTGATCAAATGTTTCAAGGTTAGAGAAAATATAGCATAATTTTCCTGATGACTGGTCTGTCCTACTAAGGGAATTCAAATGCCCAGTCTTGTGGGTTTTTTCATATAACATGGCTGACTGAACTGAGAAATTCATGCTGTCTTGACATTTAAAGCAGGAGAACAGCGTAATTACATAGGGACTTTCTCATAAAGGGTAACGTTTTCACTGTATCAGCTAGCCATGTGATAATGATACTATAATTAGAGCGTCACATGGAAATAAGCATGCCAACGCAAAATAGTAGAACTGCGAAGTTCCGATACAAACCAGGGAGGGGTTGTGATTGCTGTGAATATGGCTAATGCATATATCAAAACGTGACTTGCTAATAGCTCGGATGGAACGGAAATTCTTTTACATCTTTCTCTTGATATTTTCAACCCTCTTGAAGCATCTTGACAGCAGGGTACTAAAGTACAGTACTTCTCAATTTGATATGTCTGATTTAATACTCGTCAGCTTATTGTGACACTGCCTACCTTACCCGGGTAGGCAACCACCGTTACTCGTTCATCCAAATCTTTGGTCTCCTGATCTTGGAGTCCTAGGCCTCCGACGTGTTACAAAATCTCGTGGTATTTACTTTGAAGTATGTAGCCGGCGTAACCACGAAAGCGGGGTAACTAATGCCACCGCACCTCCGCAGTTAACTCGCGAACAATCCTATCACCGGCGTAAGCGAGCACAGAATCAGGATCGACAGCGGCGGACGACGGCCGCACACGGCGCACAGATGAACCGCAGCAGCTACCCCTGTACCCTGCTCCCTGACGTCCTCGGTGCTTCGTGTCGCAAGTACAAAATACCCAGCGGCCCCAACACCACGCCATCAATATGTAACCTCAAGCTTCACTTTCAAAACTCGCAATCATGGGCAACGCATACAGCCAGATGTACCCTCCCCAGGCCACCTTCACTGAGAAGAACCTGCCAGACCAAGCCGGCAAGGTAAGCTTCGGCTCATTTGATCGATTCGTATCTACTAGCAGACTAATGGACGTCGCAGGTCTTCATAGTGACGGGATCCTCGACCGGAGTTGGCAAGGCACTCGCTGAGATCCTATACTCGCACAATGCGAAAGTCTACGTCGCAGCACGATCTGAAGAGAGATCCAAAGCCGCAATCGAGTCCATCAAGTCGAAGTTTCCCGACTCCAAGGGCACATTGGTATTTCTACATCTCGATTTAGGCGACTTGACGACGATCAAGAAATCTGCCGATGATTTCCTCAGCAAGGAGACCAAGTTGGATGTGCTTTGGAACAATGCGGGAGTCATGATGCCACCACAAGGCTCGAAGACCGAACAAGGCTACGAATTACAGCTGGGGACGAACAATGTCGGACCTTTCCTCTTCACCAAATTGCTCACGCCAATTCTTGTCGAGACGGCCAAGGCTGCACCACCTGGGAGTGTCAGAGTCGTCTGGGTGTCGTCGTCGGCTGCAGAGAACTCGTCGCCCAAGGGAGGCGTAGACTTGTCGAATCTGGATTACAAGAACGACAAAGGCGCCATCCACAAGTACGGAGTTAGCAAAGCCGGTAACCTGCTACATGGGCGCGAGTTTGCGAAGAGATATCCCGAGGTTATCAGTGTGGTAAGCAAAAATATATCTTTTTGGGGAAGCCAGCGAATAAAGATGCTAATGGAGTGTTCGATTTAAACAGGCTTGTAATCCCGGGAACCTTAATTCAGATCTCGCACGTCATGTGTCGCCCGTGCTAAAGTTCATCCTTAAGTTTATTGTGCACCCAGTGATCCAAGGCGCGTATACTGAGTTGTATTGTGGGCTCTCGCCTGACATCACACCCGAAAAGAACGGGGCTTGGAGTAAGTTGCTCGCTAAGATTTACTGTTTGCATGTGCAAAGCTGACCGATCAAGTCATTCCATGGGGACGGTTCGGACCACTGCGAAAAGATTTGGAGGATGGATGCAAGACTGAGACTGATGGGGGAACAGGTACGGCATTGAAGTTCTGGGAGTGGACCGAAGAACAAGTCAAGCCCTTTCTTTAAAGATACGATAATACCCTTGCTATAGCTTTTTTTGATTTACGCGAGTCAAATAATACAAACAATTCATTGATACTCAGCGCCGACAAATATACTCAGAGGTAGAGCACAAGCCACTGCATAATTCGGCATGTCAACCGCCTCTGCAATCTTCAAATTCCCTGCCACGCTCGCGAGCATATAAGCCTCCACTCGCGTGAGTTTCTTCTCTCCGACCAGCCACTCAATCAGCCCTCTAACAGCCTTCCTCGACGCCTCTCTCAAATCAGCATCAATACCCAGGGCGGCATACTCACCCCTGCCCATTCCCTGCAGCTCACCCGGCGCCGTGACAGGCGACGTCAAGTAATGCGGGCTCTTAACCCACGGCATATCCTTCTCGACCGTCAACCTCACAGTTGCTTGCATGCTAGTCTCAATAGCCGTACCACAGACCTCGCCATCTCCCTGCGCCGCATGTCCATCACCGCAACTGAACAGGGCGCCGGCGACTTTGACAGGGAGGTACAGAGCCGCACCCTGCGTCAGGTACCTACAATCGACATTGCCGCCCGTGTCATAGGGCGGGATAGTCGAGAACTGCCCGTCCTCGTCGTGCGCGAGTCCTACGACGCCTAGGAACGGCCGCACGGGGATGTGGATGCCCTCTTTAAAGACGGCATACCCGTCCGCGCGGTGCGTCTTCAAGTCCCAGATCTTCAGCTCGCCCGCGGGGAATTCGTCGCTCAGCAGCCCGAACCCAGGGAAGATACACGTCCATCCGAAATCGGCGGGCGTCAGTGATAGGAATTCTACCTTCAGCACGTCGCCTGCTTCGGCGCCGTTGATGTAGACGGGCCCTACGGCTGGGTCGCCCAGATTAAAATCGAACTTGGAGATGTCCCCTGTCGTTGAGCTGGCTGTGAATTGGTTGTGCCCCCCGTCTAGCAGGTCTAGCGTTATGGTGCTCCCGGAGTCGATTGTTAGTACTGGTGCCAGCGAGTTGTCCCATTTGAGGTGGATGTTTGACTTTTGAGTATGTGAGATGTGGTGGAAACTGTGGGAGTGGGTCATTTTTGCCTTGGTTCCTTGGAAGCTTTGGGTGTATATGTTGCTAATTCGTGGGTTCGAGTTCAGCTGAGGTGGAAGGAAATGGTGATGGATAATGATAATGATAAGTAATGTGTTGAAGGTGGGGGGGTTGACATGATGCATCACGTGCAGGAGGACTAAATGATGACGATGCTTAATCGCTTCGCTCCCTGCTTCTTTTCTCTCTGCTGTTATCTAACTTCTTTGAGGTTATGCAGGGTCTATGACATAGCGTTTCTAACGTACTTGGTGCATAGTACATATCGAGGGTGTATTTCTTTAAATCGAATAAACCCACCTCACTTCTTTCTCAGATTCTGATATTCGCCCCAAACATCTCTCGAGGGAAAACTCTCATGCAAGCATGTGCACTTGTCTAAGTTACTCAAGGACTATGTCTTTGATTCTTGAACGTAAATGTACTGCTTAATAGTCCTGGTCGAGGAAACGTGCTTAAAGCTACCTTCCTCCTACTTGGTATTTAAGCGAGTAGAGGTGAAGAAACCTTTGGCAACGAAGGCTTGCGGCAGTAGGGGATGTAATTTGTAATCTGCATTAACATCAGAATATCCCGTTTGTCAAGATATTATATAACGATTGTAGTTCTTTTTGGGAATAGTCGCACAAGAAAGATCAAATGGTGATATATATTAAGCGAGGACTTTGGAAGAAAATTTAAAAAGGCAGCAAATATAACGCGAATCTCAGCTCCAATTTCAAAGTACCATTGACGGGATCTGCCAGAATCGATATTTCCCCATTCCGATCTCTCTCATTCTCTAGGATAGTCTATTATATCTACTTTTCAAAATTTAAGCCACACACCTGTTTGCATTTGGACGGCATAAATCTATTAGCTCGAATCTAATCCAGCGTCTGTGTAAATAGTACCCGTGACATATCAATCTAATACCATGCAGAACATATTAGATGTCTGTATATCAAACTTAAGAGTGAAGCACTTTAAATACTTTCTACGCAGAATCTACGGGGTCACTAACGCATGTTCTTCGTTAGCTATCTATTTTCAGATCTTTAAGCTTTTCATAAGAATTTGTTGGTTGTTGACCGGAGTACCCCCTACAGAGCAGAGCCTCAATGCCTGCTGCCAGATACAAGCTTTGGCGGGCCGTTAAAAGAAGCCGTCTTGTACATATTGAGCAGGTACTCCAAAATTTTAAGGACCCTTCTTTTTCCTGCATTCTCAAATACTGAAGCCCCAGTGTGACTTAGTGCCCGAGCAGATATGTCTCCTTTAACCAGTATATCTATGATCTCGACGTAGCATCTCTAACATGTGTGGTTTAAGGTCGTATGTCCCACTGTGTTCCCAGCAACTAAATAATTCTAAAGCAGGGGAAAATAAACAGCTTCATTTGAGTTTGTGTGATTATAATTATGATTACCTAAGTATATAATTATAGTCAATGATTGTATAATTTCTATACGCTGAATGATTCCTCGACCATGCTGTCTGAGCTATTGTTTGCAGAAACCATCAATGTACTGCTGTGGTTGTCCTTGGCGTTTGAATCTGCTGCATCTATCAATAACTCAGCAAGGTCCTGTGAATCATTGATTATTGCAAAAGTTAATGCTGTGTAGCCGGAGTTATCCTTGGCATTTGGATCAGCACCGGCAGCTATTAACAGCGCAACAAGCTCCCACGAATCATTGATTATCGCGAAAGTTAATGCTGTATAGCCGGAGTTATCCTTAGCATCCAAATCAGCACCTGCAGCTATTAATAACGCGACAATAGTTTGTGAATCATTGATTACCGCGAGCATTAATGCGGTACAGCCTATTTCATCCTTAGCATTAACATCAGCATTTGCAGCTATTAATAACTCAACGACTTGCTGTGAACCATTCATTGAAGCAGCCATCAGTGCAGTGAATTGGACTTCAGTAATATTGTCCCCAGCCGAAGTTAGATTAGGGTCACCTGGTACTGAGAAATAGGGTCTCGGTAACCAACAGTTCGCATTTGCTCCGTGAGAGAGTAGTTGACGAACGATATTGCTGTGGCTTTTTGTACATGCAACGGCGAGCGGTGAAAGTCCCACAGTACCAGGAAAATCGACCAAGGCCCCTTTCGAGAGCAAAAGATCTGTTGTTTCGACACATCCCCTCCGTGCTGCAAGCATGAGTGGTGAGTATCCGTTGGCATCTATAGCATCGAGATTTGCACCAGCAGCAATCAAGATTGAAGCCGCTGCTGCATGACCTTGATCAGCAGCTTTGAGGAGGGGTGTTTGATTGTTGGGGCCTGGATAATTAATCAAAACATCCATGATGAATCGATGTTCGAGAAGTAGTTCCAGAGCTTGAACCGAACCGTGTTTTGCTGCAGCAAAAAGTGATGTTTCCCGGTTGGCATCCACGATCTTTGGTGAAAGGCCACGATTTAGCAAAAGCCGAAGAGCCGCCGTATCAGAACACAACCGATTCCAGTTTGGCTTAGCTTCGGCTCCAAGTAGCAGGTCTACAATAGTAGTGTAGCCCATAACTGCTGCCAGGAACAAGGCTGTATCATTATTAGAGTCTTCTATATCCACTGTGACTGTTGTCTTGAGAAGTAGTTCAACGATGTTTTCATGTCCAGTGAGCGCAGCGCCAGCCAGTGGTGTTTGAACGTATGGAACATTGAGTTTGCTCACAATGTTCTTTACTTCATCGGTCTCCTCGTCTTGAAGAAAGAGTAGTCTTCTTGCGTCAATTCGGTTAAATTCCGGATTGGTGGCGTTCAGTATAGCGCTACACAGGCCTGTTGCGCTCTGGGCATCTGACCCAGCACCATTCTTTAGCAAGAGTTTTACTATTTCTGAGTGGCCGTTGACCGCTGCAATATACAAAGGTATTGGGCTTACTTCAACAACCCATGACTCCGAGTGATGGCCAGGTGTTACGTATATTAAGCTTTGCATCTTGCCTGAGTTGTTGAATACCTCAGCACCATGAAATATCAGGAGCTCAGCCATTTTAACATTACCCGTCAATGCTGCCATGCTCAATGGTAGACCTTCTATGTTTGCTCCAACTCCACAACCTGTTGAAATAAGATACTCAACCACTTCAAGTCTTCCATTCTTTATGGCACGCATGTAAGCGCAGTGATTTTCAATGTCTGGCTTCAGAGGGTCCACCCCGTATTTGCAGTAACTCTTTACCAGGGATAAATATCCGGCCGACGCAGCTAACATGAGCCCTTTAGATTTTACCTCTTCTGGCATTTCGAAAAAAACACCAAAATCGGATGGTTTAAGTGTAAACAAAAGAGCTTCAAAGACGTTCATATTCCCTCCATCAACTGCCTGATTGAGGTATTCGAAACCAGTTGCAACACTGGAACTTGACATATTAGAAGGTTGCCAACCACATACTCGGAGCCTTGTGACCACGTGAATCGAGCCAGCCAGGGCAGCAATCTCCAGAGCATTGAGAGAGTCCTTGTTATGTGCCATTGTAAAACTGACATCGTACATATCACCTATTGTAGGATGTTTGAGGATAAAGTCCACCACAGAAAGCTGGCCATTAGCAGCCGCCTCAATGATTAAATGGGAAATCAATTGATTCCATGGGTAGCCTTCTCCAAGTGGCAAGTCCGATTCTTCATTAAAACAGACTTTCAAGACATCGAGATTTCCTCTTCTACAGGCATCAATAAACTTCCCGTACAACCAGCCTTGCCGAGGAACGGAGTTTACATCCCAGGTATCTTCTGAACAGCGTTCGAGACGTTGAATCATAGCAGATGAAATGTGAGAACTTGGGCTTTTGTCGAAGAACCACCTTGCAGCATCTTTAATGTATCTCCAGGGTCTGAAATCATTGTTCGTTTTTAATAGTGTGTGCAGCAATGCAGAGTGGTTTGTGGCAAGAGCCCATCCAACAGGTTCCAGATAGCGATAATTGATTTTAATATCTGCCTCAATTTTCCAAGGCCTGAAGGAGAACGGAAGTTGCTTTCGTAAGACCAATTGATGAAAAAGGATATCTCGCTTGTCCCCCTGTACCTCTGATGGCACGAAAGTCGTAGTATGCCACAACCAGTTCTCACGAATATATTCTAGAAGAACGTATTTTTCTAGAAAAGTCTCCAAAGGGTTACTCTTTACTGGTATGTATCGGTTGTAATCAATATTTGCCGGGCTGGCTTTGCTTTGAAACATGCGACCCATGCGAGCTATTCCAACGAGAGGCCCCTTGGTTTGAGAAATGTAATCTACCCTTGAAAATTCTGGCAAAAGCTTTTCCAAAGTGGCCATGTTTGCGGTGACTCTGTTGTCAACATAAGGAGTGACCTGAGTTTCGAAGTCTGCAAAGTTGAGGTATGCGACGCAGACTTCGCCCAGAACCTCGTTTGCTTCTTGAATATTGAATCGAAAGAACTTCCTAGTAGACTTTCTATCGTCAATGATATGTTGTTGGACTGTATAATGCGCAAGTTGAATTGTCCGACTTTCGTTATCAACCACGACCAGATTTCCGCTCGCCCTAATCAATCGGGAAAGATCAGTCGGGATCTTCGCCTCGTTCCAAAAGTTGTCATCGATAGTGAACGCAATCCCTTCGCAGAGTTCACCGATTGTTAATGGGCGTCTAGCACATATTATCCACTGAAACATCCGCTTTATCAGAGACTGCCTGTTAGCGCCAATGATTCTGTCGAGTAGTCTGTCATAGGTCTCAGACAGATCTTGAGGTAAATTCTGAAGAGTTGACTTGATCTCGGCATCGGACTCTGCATTGCACAAGTCGTCCAGCTGGAACTTTACCCAGAGAAACCTGAACAAGTAAGCCAAGGCTTTGATATTGTATGTTATCTGAACACTTACATTCCTTTGGCGCCGTCAGTTAACGCAGTTATGATTTCCTCCTTTAATTCTGCCTTACGAAGAACAATTTTCCTTTTTTCAAGCAACGATTCAACTGAATCTCGGATGTAGCCACTAATATCGGTCGATATCACAGTCGCAGAGACCTGCAAGCAGAAATAGGAGGATTTAGCTGGAGAAAATGAAAGAGCCACATCTTCTCTGCACGAGATGAAGAGTTTAAAATATGAATGATGCTTCATCAAGGAATTTAGAATTTCAAATAGAATTTGGCGGTCTTTTTCTTTTGTTTCGTCAATGCCATCTATCGCAAGAATCACTTCATCGAAGACGCCAATGCTTTGCAGTAGAATATCAAGCATTTCCTTGAACTCTGGAGATCTTTCGCCATCTTTATATGCTTTCGTAATTAGCTCAATTATTTGAGGTGGAATATCAGCAGTCTCAAACATGCTGCGTAGGCATGATCCAACAATTTTAACTGGCTCAAGAGTCCGCTTGTCGGCGTGATCACAGTAGTGAAATGCAAGCTTAGGAGACCTAGTTTCAGATGCAGACAGACTTAGCATGAAGTCAATGACACCAGAGGCTAGTATTGTCTTGCCACAACCAGCTACATATATGTCAGCGAGACAACTTCACCGAGGAGTGGACACTCACGAATACCATAGCAGCATAAAACAGATGTTGCTTTGAATTGAGTCCACCTTTGGAACTCGGATGTAGAGAATATCCAGTTTCCAGATTTTCCATGTCGAAGAGACTTGAGCTTCTTGTGCTTTTCATGGCTACTAGTAGCTGATAGTAAGTTAAGAATTCTTTTCTTCGTTGTCGCTATGAACAGTATGATTAACTATTTTTGTGGGCTTCATGCGCTTCTAAGGTGAACATACCTTTATCCTTCATTTCTTGCAATTGTCTGTCCCGACAAACTATCGCTCTTGCCTCCGCTGCCTCGATCATATGGCATGTCTCGGCTTCTTTTTCGACAGTCTTTTTGTGTGCTCGGAACTTTCCTTCTGCATCTTTGAACTGTTTTTCAACGCTAGCGCCCAGGGGCTGGACTACTCTTTTCATGAAGCTTTTCTGTTGGGCTCTAAGCATTGCCCGAAATTCCATACATAGCCCAATTATGTCGAGATAGGTATTTGCTAGAGCTTCTTTGAGGCGAGGGTGCTTCGCTTGGGAGAAAATGCGTTGGTAATCCTGGTATACGTTAATTCACATCATCAAAGAGTGGACGTCAGAACAAACAAGAAGCCGAGGTAATATATCACCTATCCTGCCCAAAGAATCTGTCATTCTTTCATAAAACCTTTCAAAACGTTGTGCAAAGACCAAAATGACCCTGAGACTTCCCCATATAGGAGCTATGAAGGTAGGCGCGATGTTCGCGTATGTATCCATAGCCTTGCCGTAACTCTCGATCTTTTCAATCAAAGGACGAAGAGCGTCAATGCCCTTTCGCGCTTTAGAGCTTAGCCTGTCGGCTCGTTCTAAATTAGAGCTACTGTAGAAAAGATTTTGGACAGTTGCCTCATTGAATAGCACACGCTCATGTGGCTCGAGTTGCTCCAAGTAGCGATTACGGGCGATTTGCCATGGCGTTGTTGGTTGCGCTTCCGTTTCGGCCATCCTGCTGAGTGTGAGTGAATGCTAGTCGAAGTTTTGAGGATCATCTTTGAACTGAGATCAGGCTGTGGATTATGGGGGTTAAGTAGTTGGGCGGCTGGCCACAACCTTCGGGCACTGCTTACTTTGCCTCACTGGCAGCCTCATCCAGAGATACAACCAATGGATCTCAATACCTCCAGTCACCTGCATATTCCGCAGCAGTGTCATAATTGAGTGTGTGACAAAATAGCCCAGACGTCCAAATCCATCCTCACTTTCTAAGACGGCTTTTCTGCAAGGCATGCTGCAAGGCAGAAAACACTTGCTCGGGCGTGTGGCAGAACATCGCAGCATGAATGTCATTATCTGGCGATTGTGTATTTGGCAGCATGGTGTTGTGTACATGAGTTGAGTTTATGAATTCAGGGTTGTCAAGCAAGAACAGTTAGTGCCTGGCTGATGTTGGTGCCTGGCGTAGCCCGCCAAAACAATCGAAACGAACCACACGTTTCCTAACTTGTCTCACCTAAAAAGGAAAACTTACTTCCATCTAATTCTCAAGTCTCTCACAGAAGTGATGAAGAGAAGAAGAAGAAAAAAAGCCGCAAGACAAATTCATCGGCAATTTGAAATTACGAGCCGGCCAAGCCAGTTGCAATTCCCGATCTCGTAGGTGCATTTAAGGTGCTATGCTATGTCTGTGAGTCTATCAAGGCAGTTTAAATCCAGATCTTATACCAGCAGGTGGAATTTAGGTGCAACCTACCAGAAGAGTCCCACGAACGCTTGGATTTCCCATGAGAACATAGACTAAGTCCTTCATTACCTACCTAGGTAGGTACTCGTGCCTTTTGTTTTCTTCTTTTTCTTTTTGAAAGATTCAGGGGCGTGAGGGGGGGAGGTGAACGAGAAAGGAACAACGACAAAAGCCAATCATGGAACTCAAAAGAGGTTCAAATTCTCAACCCATCAAGGAATCAATCCACGAAGCTACCTTCTGAACACCTTCAACATCAAACCAGACAAACAGAAAAGGATCAGACAAGCTTACCACACAATGAGAGCCGCGAACCACTAGGTACCCAGGTAAGTATCAGACCATCTTCGTCGCGATCAACGACTAATACAGGCAGGTACTACCTCCTCACCACCTCACCTCATCGGCGCAGAGATCGCATCATACTCAATACGAGATCCAAGTACACTCTCAATCTTCACAACCCAAAAGAAAATAGAACCACACCCTGCCCTGCCATCAACCCTGATCTCGCGCATCCTGATCGCCGCGAAAATGCTTATCTCACACTTATGAATCGAGACGGAACGAAAGAAGATCACCGGCCCCCAAACCTGAAATTACGAGTGATCAGTTGTTGTACCAAGCTGGAATATATAGCAAATCCAACAGTTGGGAGTCGGGTATAAATCAACAACCGACTGGACGAAGGTTGGAGTCTCGATGCGAATACGAGGACGTTATCACTCCCTTCGGTTCGAGAATCCTACGTCACCGATTGATGAAGAAAGGATTCGCGAATCTCTGGTGTTGTAATTGGGATAATGCAAACAGCGTAAATCCTTGCTGCTGTCGCGACGAAGTTTGGACGTTGGATTTTTGCTTTTCATCTGAGCATGATCGGAAACGAAAGAACAGGACAAAAAAAAAAGTTTGTTCGGGAGAAAGGTTTTGCCGGGCGGATAGATGGAAAGATGGGGTGGGGGATGATGAGGGGATTCTTGCATGGGGAGAATCATGCAACTTCCCGGCGGTGGACTCTTTCCTTCAGAAAAAGGGAAAAGAGAGGGAGAAGTAAAAAAAAGCTACACCGTCTTTTGCGATTCGGATTAAGAGACGGGAAGAACTCTCTGACCTGACTCGATGCTTCCCGGATGCTTCACTGTACCGATATGCAACTCACTCGCACGGCCACCCAGCCCGATTGACTTTGGCCATCTCGAAATCCGTGAGCAGACCAGTGTCACGGTAAAGTTTGTACGACTTGTACCAGTTTGGTGCTCTCGTGAGATGTAGGTACCCAACCGGCCAATAATGAGGGAACGATATAGCGGAAACGGACGAACCACTCTCGGTGTCCGAATCTTCTCTTACCTGTCACCCCATATCTTTCGTGTTCCATGTCGTCAAGAAATCCAGGGAAGAAAGAATTGGCAATGACCGGAATCAACATGTGCTGTACGACCCTTCCACTTTCAATTCCAAGATGATTTTGTGCTCCACGTTCCATCGTCTATCGTCTATCGACCATCGTCCATCGTGACAAGTTACCGTACCGTGCTCGATCAAGGCTAGCCATGAACGATGTAACCACACAGAGCCTCTCGATCAACCAAAGTGAGACCAAGAAGAAGGTCATCATCATTATCGTGGTACACGTACGTGCATGCACTTGTACCACGGAGCACGAAAGCACGAAGCATGTCAGAATAATGAAGTGGAAGGTTGGTTTTTAATAGTGGTGCTGTATGTCAGTCATCTCAGCCCTCCTGCAAATGAGATGCAGGCGGCCCTCTCCCAGCTGACTGTCTGACCGACTGCCAGGTTGAGTGACCTCGGAGAAAGCGGGGAACGCTACCGTCCTTCTCGAGATTATCTTTTTTTCTTCTTTTCTTTTTCGCGGGATGGCGCATAGCGGCATCGTGGATGCGTACGGTATTGGACATCGCCAAGTACACCAAGTACACCAAGCAGACAAACTTTTCCTTTTTACGTTTGCACTTGAGGGTTGATGATGTCGTTACTCGCGACATGCTCAAAGTTCAAACTCAACGAAACCTTGGTTGATCGTGGGATTCTACCTCTGCTCATTGGTTGATGCTCGGTCACTCTATCTACACTTTCACAGCCATGTCTGTCCCTATGCATCCGGTAAGGCTCTCGTCAAATGTGGTCCAGAGGCGATTTAAACGCGCATATTATTGCAGTGGTCTCGTCCAGACACAGGCCGAGTATCGACCCCCCTCCAGGGCCCCCCACACTGCCTGCACCTCCTGCTGAAGCGCAGCTGCAGGCAAGAGAGGCTAGCGATTGCGACCCTGTAGACTCCAGAAGCGACGGCGGTGGTGGTGTTCACGCATCAACTCTCACTCAGCCGAGAATCCGCCAACTCACTCCTCCGTCCTCCAGGATGTCGGCCCAAGAGGGCAACTAGATGGAAGAAAACGGCAGAAGCCAAATTGTCTGCTTGTTCAACGTTGTCGTCAAGTGCAAAGTCAAGCGCCACATGGGGTGTTGTGTGGTCAACTGCTCAGTCATCGACGATGAGCTGTTCCGACGGGCTGGACTGATTCTCATTAAACAGCTGCTTCTTATCTCTGTCGGACAGCTGATTCGGTGGTTGGTATTGCATTGCCATTGATGCGGCACAAGCCAGAACAGCCAGCCGGTAACACTGTGGTGGTGGTGGTGGGTGATGGTTATTGTCCAGTCGATCGGAGACGACCAAGTGAACTCGTCGCTTGTGCTTGGCCAGCGTCGTCAACCGCTTGCTTACCTTTGCTCGTCCAGACTCCAGAGAATCATCAGCCAGTCAAGAATGTCTCAATGAGATGGCGGAAACAAGATACGTCGCTTCCACGGCCGGCTCTGCATCGTCAGCTGTCAATATTCTTCTGGCTGTGCCGCTTCTATCAACGCTGAAGCCACGCCCGTTTCTCCGACGCCGCGCCCGGGCTCTCTCTCTCCAAGACTCCAACTTGATTGACGGGGGGGCGGTCTTGGTTGATACTTCGCCCACAATTGATAACACTGACCAACCTATCGCACGGGACGGTGGCTGATGGGGGCCTCTGATGATCCCGATGCCCTTATCTTTCAGAGGCTGTCGTGTGCTGTAACTTGTAAGTAGTGAGAAGGGAGCCTGTGCGTGCGCCCCCCAAACCAACCAACCCGCCTCCCCCATCTCAGTCAGTACTGTATCTTTGGGCTTCGGATCATGTCCCAGTCCCACGCCCACGCCCAGTTCATCCTCACAACCAACCCAAGCAGTTATCGTCGCCGAGTCGCCCATCATGCAGCAGCAGCATCATTATTATTGTGGGTGCGGGAATAAGACTGCTGTAATCAAATACAGGAGGCTATCCCGTGCTGCTCCCTGGTGCATCATACAGACTACAGTATCATCATCCATCCCATCCCACTGGCCCACCGACGACGACTCTTCTGCACTCACGCACGCACTGTCAATCCGAACCTGTCATCCTGGGCAATCTCCAGCTTGAGCTGCTGCCAGGTCCAGCCCCATCGCTGCACTAATAGCACACACAGCCTTGTCCCTGTACTCTTCTTTCTGTCTCTCTCTCTTGTACACCACGATCCTCTCAACTCTCACACCCTACTGTACTGACCGTAGAACGACCCTCCCGGACCCGACCTACTACACTGTACCGCTGTACCGCTGTACCGCAGTACTACCTTATCAGCTCCCCAAGACACTCTCCCCCCCCAACCTCCCACCCACCCCGTCAACCTCTTCTTCCTTCAAACACCATCGCTCACTCGTTGCGATAACTGCTCTTGAAAAGGTTCATCCCATTTGTCGCACTCAATCACCCTCTGCACGCACGTACTCGCGTTCCCGAAAACCTGTCGCAAGCCATCCCTCGCGAAAGGAAAAAAAGCTCCCGTCCAGAGGTACTCCGGGACGTCATTGCGAAAGCTCGTGCGACCACCCGAAAGCTTCTCGAAAACTGTCATGCCACGGTCGATACCACGTAATTCTCGAAGACCCTTCGATCCGTCGTCTAGAAATCCCAATTGGCATGTTGGAGTGTGACCGCGCCCAGGCATAAGATATCGGCCGTTGCGACTCTCTCACCCTCCTCGCTCGTCCCCTCTGCGGAGGTCGACGAGCGTGGCAGTCATGTCGCTTTATTCTCCACCGCCCGCCCTCAGGTCTTTTCGAGACGACAAATCAACCCTCCTGGTCTGCTGGTGGTGCACCTGTTTTGCGGGAGTCATCATTCTGTTCAGGGTATGTGGGAGGTACATCCGGAGCGAGAAGTTGTTTAGAGAGGATTGGATGGCTTTCGCATGTCTCATTCCCTTATTTGGCCGGATAGCCTTTGTTCACATTGTCCTGCTCTTCGGGACCAATAATACGGTGACCACCGGACTGACAGATTTGGATATCCATCGTCGGGAGATCGGGAGCAAGTTGGTCCTGGTATCGAGGATGTTTTACGCGGCAACGTGAGTTCATCTGGTCTTCAGGTGCATGAATCTGGGTCACTAACAGATTGCAGCCTGTGGATGTTAAAACTCACCATCAGTGAATTCTTCAAGCGGCTCACGATTCAAATCTGGACACGATCGAACGAGCGAATGCTTAACTTTATTAGGTACCTGCTCGCCATCAGCTTCCTCGCCATCTTTATCGCCGATCTTGCGGAGTGTCAACCTGTCACTCATTACTGGCAGGTGACACCAGATCCAGGACCCAAATGTCGGCAAGGCTATGCTCAACTAATCACGATGGGTGTGTTTAATGTCTTGACGGATTTGTTACTGGTTCTCTTCCCGATTCCCATTATTATTCGATCCCAGATGCCGGTCAAGCGAAAGGTTCAGCTCGTTTTGCTGTTTGCTGGTTCGCTCATCCCCGCGGGAACGACCCTGTACAGGATTCCCAATATCATCGATAGAAACGGCACACAGCAGTATCGGTCTTTACTAGCATCTATTGAGATTCTGTTTGCAACGGCAGTATGTAATGCGTTGGTCTTGGGATCATTTGTTCGTGATCGAGGCGTGAAGAAACAGAGATGGAAGTTTGGCTCTCTCAGCGACAGTATTGAGCGGACCTCGAGTCGAAGAGGAACCGCAGTGAGGCACTGGGGAAGCGATGAAGATCTGGTTCGCGGTCTCGGACTCGGTGTGAACGCGGAATTGCGAGAAGAACTCTCACCTGTAGCTCGACCAGCCCCCATGGCATCTTCAGGCCGAGACTCGATGCCATCCAAGGTGCGAAGACTACACATGGGCGAGGACTGGAATTTCCCCCGGAGTGATACCAGTGGAGAATCGGATAGCATGATGATGTACAAAGTGCCCGATGGAGCACATAGTCCCGGAGATGTATCCTCGATGGCTTCACCCCGCAAAGTGTCCTTCTTCGACGTGGGCGGATTGCTCGACGATGAGCCGTCGCGAAGACTGAGCTCTACCCGGACAACGGATACCGACGTGGAGAGCCAGGCCGGTCTTCACAGTACCTGGTCGAACGACTACGCAGGCAATGGACTCTCACCCGCACCACCACGTCGGGGATCTGCCGCGTTCTTGCAGGATGTCGGCGGCCTACTTGGTCCTCGCACCCGCAACTTCTCTCGCGGGGGAGACTACGAACTCCAGACCATCCACCAGAACCGCGTGACCGCAGATGATACTTATCAACAGCTGCCGTCTCCGCAGATGGGGCGGCACAGCCCGTCCCAGTCTCTCCAGGACGTGGGAGGTTTACTGAAATGATTTCTCGGAATCTATCAGATCTGTATTATGTATATTTTTTTCTTGTTCTTTTTTTGGACTCTTTCTCTTTTCTGTTCTTGTGGCAGCGCTTTAGCGACACGACATCGCATTACTCTTTTTCAACGACGGCATGAAAATGGATGGGAAGGACGGGGATATGGCGTTCTGAGATTTTTGTTTTATTGAGGGGATTTTCAGGCGCAGGAAACTTGGGTATGGCTACGGCTATGGATGGAGATAGGGGGCTTTTTTTATTTTTTTACTACGGTACTGATGTGATTGATGATATATGCCTTGCCTTTCACGGTCGATATTATCCATCTGTTAATGGACGGGGTTGGGCCTCACTCTGGCAGACAAAGAGGAGGAGGGAGGAGGAGGAAGGAGAAGAGGGTAGATGGATTGATCTTTCGATGAGATTCTTCTGGATTTTCCCCCCCTATGGATTTTCAAGGGGGGTCTTTTTGCGATATACCACGTGTGGTTTTTCTGTCAACCACCAGTTTTACTTTTGGGCGAGGGAGAAGGGGGAGGTGAGAATTTTCCTCGTGTCTTGATAGATGAGATTTTTCGAATTCTCGAGATTCGACAGATGCTTTTGAGATAATTTAATTGTTTCTCATCTCTTGGATCTTTTTGTGTTTGTTCTGTAGATGAATGATGAATGGCTATGAGATGTCAACCTGGAATGTAGGTCCCTCCCGGACCGTACCGGTATTGGTGGGAGGATCCTTGTAACGCATATAACACCAGGGAAGGGGAGGGAGCGGAGCTTATTAAGACAGAGGAGAGAGAAAAGCTTAAGTTTAATTCTATATAAAGCCGGCGGGTTCTGCTTTGGTGGAAAGAAACACTTGGAGTTGTGTTGCTCAATCCACTACTGTATATTTTTTGGGGGGTTATTTCTTTTAGATCCCCTTTCTTCATGCGTGTGTGGAGTTCAGGAGGCTGGTGATAAGGCTTGACTTCCTTCAAGGATGCAAATAGCAGCAGCAGCAGCAGTCATGATTCTAGGCCGGGTAGAGAGGCACAGTTGCATCTCGTCTGCATCTGCATCTGCGCACAGCCTTGTGCAATGGTCAAGGCTAATAAATCTAAGCACTCCACTCCCACTGCCACTCCCACGCCCGCGACGGTATGATCTTTCTCAGAGTCCCATGTCATCTTCTTAATTCCCATCTCTTGTTCTTCTTCTTTCTCTTCGTCTCTCTCTCTCTATCTCTTCTTTAATGGTCCATCCCACCACCACACATTCGTTTTGAGGCTGCTTCTCCCTGATCACAAGCAAATCGCTGCCTAATTCGAGTACCACCACCACCAACACCACCTCCACCAGCCAATTCTCGTCATGGCAGAAGTCGAGGAGCCACAGTTCACTTCTGTCTCAGCGCGCATCGCTGCCTTGAAACAGCAACAAGGCTTCAACAGAACCCCGTCCCTGCCAACGGGAAAGCGACCTCCTCCACCCCCTCCTCCAACGAACAGACCATCCATCGAATCGCGGAGCAAGACGACCAACAACCCCCCAATCGCTACCTACGGCTCTTCAGTCACCAAGAGAGCGAACAACGAACCCATTGGCATCAATGGCCTGGCCCTGCTGCCTCCTCCTCCCGTCGACAGAGACAATCCTGAGCCCAGTCCCAACAACCAGATCGCAAGAATACCGCCCAAGCTGCCTGCGCGCAATGCCTCGAGTGGTCCTCCCCCATTGCCTAGTCGCAAACCTTCAGAGCCATCCCCTTCTCTGCCTCCTCGAAACCTCTCTGCGCCCACTGCACGACGGGGCTCCAATGCCTCGACCGTATCACACAGCTCCACCGTATCTGGCATGTCATTAAGTCAAGGAGGGTCTTCACATACAAGCGCATCTTCAGTAGAGACGCAGCGGAGGTTACCTCCTGCCCTGGGAGATACCAAGCTCCCACCTCTTCCTCCTTCAAGGCGAGAGCTGGAAGAGAGGGCGAAGGCGACCAAGGTTCCATTGGTGACGATGAAGTCTGCTCCGAATGTCCTGAGAGGTCGCCCTTCAGTCCCAGAGATCAGGCCAGGCCTTCCACCCAGGATCCCCTCACGGCCAAGCAGAAATAACCTTCGAGAAGATGCTCCCCGTCCAGCTTTGCCTACAAGACCCAGCAGGACCAATCTCAAGGAGGATGGACCCATTTCAGCCGTCAGGCGATTGCCCCCTCCAACAATTGCCCGTTCGGCGTTAATCATGGGATTCAATAATAAGCCAAAGCCCGTTGAAGATACCAAGCCAGTCCAGAACGGGAATAATGGTTATCATCCACCTGGACAAGTCTTAGAACTCACAGCTTCCACATTTGATAGCCACGTGATGTCTGGGACGCCAGCTCTTGTCGACTTTTACGCCCCGTACTGTAGATACTGCAAGGAACTAGATCCCATCTATGAAGAGCTCGCGCGGAATCTGGCATCGCCAAATCTGTTGATCGTCAAAGTTGACGTCAACGAACACAAGTCTTTCATGAATAGATTCGATATCACAGGTTATCCGACCATCATGTTGTTTGATGGATCTAATGAGACACCGAAAAAGTACAAGTCCCAGAGAGATCTGGAGAACTTAACGAGATTCATCACAGAAGAAACAGGATTGAGTCCACAACCTACCTCAAATGGAGTTCCTCCACCTATCAACAAGAGCTCCAAGCCGTCGTTCGCACAGGTGCAGGCTGTCAAAGCTCGGCCGGTTCCAGCACCATCACCCGTCGTTGCGGGCTGTCTCTTGTGCCGAGATTTCTCTGGTCCAGATACCGTTGCTACTCAATATCCACGCCAGTCACTTCCACGTGTGGCTGATGTCAGTGGCTATCTTGCCCAGGTATTGTGTGGACCATTTTCCTCGGCTACCGACAAAGCTCGAGCGATTTTCACTTGGTTACATCATAACATTGCATATGATGTGGATGCCTTCTTTGGTAATAGGGTCAAGCACATGGAGCCCAAGGACACGATTGCCGCTGGTGTTGCAGTTTGTGGTGGTTATGCTGGCGTGTACAGTGCTATCGCCCTCAAGGCAGGTTTAGAATGTGTCATGGTTACAGGACATGGTAAGGGCTATGGGTATTCTGCCATGAAAGCTGGCGATCCAGTACCTCGATGTGATCCATCTGGTCATGCATGGAATGCCGTGAGAATCGACAACGGCGAGTGGAAACTCCTCGATGCGTGCTGGGGAGCTGGCAACGTCGGAGATCGAGTTTACAACAAACACTTCACTTCCTCATGCTTCACGAGTTCCAATGACGACTTTGGACTGAAGCATTTCCCCAAGGACGATGCATACTTCTTCCGCAGCGATGGCCGTATTCCCAGCTGGGAAGAATACATAATCGGTCCTGTAGGTGGCGAACCTCTGCAGCTCTTCGGCGTCGTCGAGGACCACGGCCTCTTACAGACGTCGTTCGCACCGGCCTTGAAGCACATCGACGTCCGCTCAGGCGAGACGATCCGCTTCCAGTTCTCCAAGATGTGCGAGCATTGGGACCACGAGAAGAACGGCCACGGCAAGCCCTACTGCATGATCCTCGCCATCCACGGCTTGGATGGCCGCAAGGACGATTTCGTCGCCTTCGACTCCAATCACGACTGGTACTGGGCTGATGTCCAGGCGGCTGATCTGGGTTGTCCTGGTCAGACCGTCTCCGTCTATGCGGTCACTACCGTCGATGGACGCGACGCGAGGGGCTTGACCAGGAAGGAGTACCTTGCTAAGAAGGGCAGGTCCGGTATGGGGTTTGCGGGGATTGCGGCTTGGGAATTGGTTTAGCTGTGTGGTGTGTGATGTGGGTTATGTGGTGTGGGTTATGGGATGTAATGTAATGTGATGTGTGTGATGTGATGGGGGATGGGGGATGGGGGATGGGGATGGGGATAATGGGGATGTGGAAGGGACTTGGGATTGGGAATCGGGAATCGGGAATCGGGAATCGGGAATTGGCGTCTTGTCTGTCTGAGATGAATAAATTTCCGTCTTTTCTTTTTTCTTTTTTTTTTCTTTCTTTTTTTTGGTAACTGGTAACTGGTAACTGGTAACTGGTAACTGGTAGCTGGTATTTCATATGGGTATACCCCCCCGGGCACCTAAGCCCTGAATCCTAAATCCTAAATCCTAAATCTCACGGTCCTGAGTCCTGAATCTTTCTCGTTCTTGTTCTCGTGCTCTTTGGTTCTTGGTTCGTGCTTCTTGGTTCTGAGTGCTTAATAGTTGAGATTCTTAACGGTTGAGATTCTTAACAGTCGAGGCGAAGTATAGATAGATAGATAGATAGATAGATAGATATACAGATAGATAGATGGATAAATCAATGCTTTAATCGATTAACGAACAAATACTTTCTCTCTCATGGGGGCCAGCCCCCAAACCCCCGTGCGCTGCGCGGCCGTAGGCTGATTATTTGCTCTTACTTGCTACTTCTTATTTCTTGTTTACGGCTAGGTTTAGGTGGGAATAAGAGAGAGAGAGAGACAAGAAAAAAAGAGAGAAAGAAAAAAAGAAGGAAAGAAAAGAAAAGAAAGAAGAAAGAAGAAAGTGGCTCGATTATTGATTTGTATGAGATTCCTTATAGAGCTATAGTATAGTATAATATAATACTTGTCTTCGAACTCGGAAATAAATAGTTTACGAGATAGAAGGAGGAGGAGGAGGAGGAGGAGGAGGAGGATTTGATTATTATCTCTTTCTTATTTATAGAGAATATAGAACTCGGCGGTTTTTTTCTTGTGTGGTTCTACGAAGTAGATTTTAGTATAGGTATCTATATATCTATAGGTCGGGTTTTCTTTATTTTAAAATAACCTGCGGGTATATACCTATAGGTACCTATAATATTATACTAATTAGTATATCTTCCGATTCTTCCGATTCTTTAGATTTCGGATTCTGAATTTTAGATTCTAAACTTTATACTAATAAGATTCTCTTTTTTGAAAGCGTTAAATAGATGAGTGATCTTTTTAATTAAAAATTATTAGAATCTTTTTATATCTTATCTCTCGTATTTTTAAAGCTTAGAAAAGAAGAAAACTTAAATCAAGTACTAAGAGTTCTTAGATAGATTATTCTATTAACTAGGTTTTATAGATTACTTATAGGTTTTATAAGTAAGTTTCTTTTTTTTTTTTTTTTTGAAAAAAAATAAGCTGTAAGTTTTTTTTTTAAAATAAAAAAAATATACTTATTAGGCCTTATAAGGCGGGTAGGTTATAGGTTATAGGTATTTATACTAAAATCTACTACAAAGATTATTAGTTGGGTAAGAGGTGAGAAAATACGTCTTATGTTTTGTTTTTGTTTAACGAATGCTATTATATTATACGTAGGTAGTTAGGTATAAGAGAGAGGAGAGGAGATAAAAGAAAGAAAAAAAAAGGGGGGGGGGGGGGGGGTTGAGTTCTGGTATCTGCTCGTGTACTAGATAGGTAGAGTCGTGTCAGATGCTTAGGCTGTTATTAATCTAGTATCTAGCATCTAGCAGAGGGCGTTAGCGTTAGCGTTAGTGTTAGGTTTTTCTCTTTTAGAGACTTACTTTTTTTTATTTCTTTCTTTTTTCTTCCCTAGCAGAGAATGAATAGCCTAGTAAGAAAACGTGTTTCTTTCGCAAAGTTCTTTTTTATTTTTTTTCTCTCTCTTTCTTCTTGTTATTATAGGGGTTTGAGAAGCTCCTCTGCTACTATCCTCCCTTCTTGAGAGCCGTCTTTCAACCGTACGTACAAACTTAGCGGAGTACCCGCTATCGTTAACCTATCATCTCCCTATCACGACAGGGGGTTTTAAAAGCAGAAAGATTAAGGGATGACTTATCTAAAAAGGAGCGGCTACTTACTTACCTGCTTGCTCGCTTGCTAGCTAGGCTATATACAAGCTTCTCCTGTCACGCGTGCTATTACTCCCTGCAAGCAAGTAAGCTAACAAGGAATAAGAAAAAGAGAAAACTATTATAAACTACTAACTCGGAGGATTTATTCTTATAACCCTTAGCCAACCCCTAATCCCTAAACCCCAAACGAGTATATCAACCTCCCACCAGAAAGACTCACCTTTGACTTCTCTTGGAGATTTTTAATTGATTGTTTTATCTTATACTTGGATGTATATTTATTGTACCTAATCAGTAAATAAGCTAATTTAGGATTGTCTATTATAATCACAACCACGGCCGCGCAGCGCATGGGGGTTTGGGGGCTGGCCCCCATAAAAGAAAAAAAAAGAAGAAAAAAAGGGAATACATGGTCCTCGGTATGATAATAAGTAAAGTAAAAAAAGATTCAAAAGAGTAGCTGAGAGCAGCACTGGCTTTTATAACTTCTACATCTCGTATTCCCTGGGTACCGAGGGCCCCACACTAGGGTCGAGGATCTCCCAGTCCGCTCGCCTCGGCTCGACCAACCCCACGTTACGTGACGACGACCCTTGCTGGCTTGTTGGCTTGGCATCCCGAGTCCCGCCTCATTGATGGGTTGATGGCGCCTAACAGAAGAAGAATAAACACACAACACCATCACCATCACCAGAATATGTTTGGCAAATAACCCTCCGACAAATTGGCTACGAACCGGCGACGACAATGACGCCTTCAGCCGCTGCATCCACGGAACCCTCACCTGCTGCCACCACCACCACCACCATGGCCACGCTTCACTTTGCTGATCTGCCCTCGGAGACACAGAGCAGGATCTTTGAATGTGTATGACATGACAGCTCCAACGCACCGTGCCACAGCAGCTGTTGGCTCTTGCAATACAGATCATGCCGTGCTAACGTATATGCAATGCAGTGTTCTTCCCCCGACCTCGTCGCCCTGTCGCTCGTCTCGAAACACTTTAGGGATCTCGCGGCTGAGCAGCTGTATCGCAACTTTCACATCGTCTTCCCCGACGACGATGACGTCCCGGGCGAGGGCCTCATCGATGGGCTCGCCGCGGGCTTGGATACCTTCGTGACGAGCGAGTACGACTATGCGCGCTACCTGAGAGAGATCGCCTTGTATACTTTCGAGGGCGGCGACAAGGCTGAGCGATCCTACCGCCCTTATCTGTACTCGACCAGCTGCGGAAAATTCATGAGCACCCTGCTGTTGATGACGCTACGCAAGGCGAAAGCCCTCGAGACGTTCAGGTAGGCTACTTCCCACTGGTTACTTTTTGTCTTTTGACTTACTGTCGCAGATGGGATATCCGCGTCGAACTTAGCCGTCCTGTCTTCAAGGCTCTACATCAGATAGCGTGCCTAAAACATCTCCATCTGCGGATGCAGCTTGGCCCTTCGTTGTACGAATCCCCACCTCCTCTTCCGCCGTCGAAGAAAGCCGCAGATCCGAATGACGGTTGGGTTCCAGCACACTCGGAACTCGCGTTTGCCCATGTCAAGACGATACCCGGATTTTTGGATTATCACGAGAGTAAAGCTGTGCTCCACTCGTCACGGCAGAAGGATAGCAATATTCGAAGTCCGCCAACAATATGCGGCTTCAAGAACCTGAAATCACTCACCATCTTGGATATGGATACGCTAGAGTATATTACCGAGATCAAGACCTGTGTACGGAATTCTTCGAATACTCTCAATTCGCTTCAGCTCTCCTTCTCGGAATCATTGGCCAGCCAAGCGAGGAAACCGGCTATTGAATCTCCTCACGACGAAGATTCTGATCAGGACGAGGATGACTTTGGCAATCCCACCCTGCCGCCTTCAGACGATGCCACCGGACCTGCAAAAGTGTACAAGGCACTAGAGAAAAAGAAATTACAAGAAGCCGTTCTCGGCAAAATCTTTGGCGTGACCGATTCCAAAGTCAAGCCATCCCAGGTCAAGACCGATTATCGCAAGTCGTCTGGGGATAGCGTCGAAGATCAGACGAAGAAGCTGCTGGCTGATGCTCTGAGGTCTTTTCGTGACGATCTTCGGACAGCTACAGCAAAGGTCCTGGCTACTGTCAGTCCTACGAACTTTGAGGATGCAAAGTCGTTGGCGAAAACCATGGAGTCGGTTGCTGCTATTGGTTTTATGAATGATACGAAAGATCCACTTCTGAATAAGGATACAGCCTCCGAGAAGTCGAAACCAACCACAGAAGTGGCAGAAGGTGAAGCATCATCTTCGTCTGCCGTCCAAGCGCCTGAGATAGAAAAGCAACCTGATGCTGAACCTGCGCAGAAGCCATCAGCACTACTTTGTGACGAGCATAAGAATTCTACTTCCACGACAGGGAATTCAAATTGTCGAGGTTGTCGAACCAAAATGGAAGACACCCAACAATCCTTGAAGCAAATCCGATCCGATGTCGCTAAGGGTATCGCGTATATTGACGGCAACGGATACCGGATCACTGTAGATGACGTCGATCAAAGCCTGGCGGATATCGTCGAGATTATGGAGGATGGCAGATTGGATAATCAGTATTTGGAATTATCCAAGGATCGATACGAAGCCCACAGGAACCGAGAGCAGAGTGACTACCTGCGGAAAACTCGTGGGCTGTCACTAGAGACGTTGAGCATACATCTCATTCCTGTAAGGGCATCGACACTTTCCAACGCCATTGATCTGCATGCCCTTCGCAACATCACCCTTCTTAGTGTCGGTGCTCAAGCTCCCTTCTGGAATATGCTCGCCAAGGAGAACAACCTCAAAAAACTCCAGATCAAAAAGATCCACACGGACAACGTGACTGGGGTATTTCTGACGCTTGTTAGCCAGCTTGAAGGCCTGCAGGAGTTATATCTTCTTGAGAGATGTTATCGATCACGGACGGAAAGTGTGCCGCCCAAGACGACCATCAAGATCAAGCAGATCCGCAGGCTCGCGTTAAAGACTCACATCAGCACGCTCAGGTGTTTGAGGATTCGCAACGAGGCCGATTATTCCTGGGATGCTGATGAGAAGACAGCTCGGTTACTCTGTAGCCGAGCGAAGAATCTCGAAGAACTCGCCGTCAGTTTCGGGATCCATGTCATGGTGAGTTGGTTTAATCTCTCTATATTTCTTTATCTCTCTATATTTCTTTACTGATATCTTGCCAGCACACTCTTCTTCAAAACCTTCCTGGCCTCGTCAACCTCCGGGCTCTCCACATCCTCCAATTCAGAACCGACGACACATGCATGTGGGTGATGCGCGAAGTACGTAAATTCGCCATCGACTGTCTGAGCCAGATGCCAGCCACGAAAGTTGAGTACCTTGCGCTCGATACGAGTGTCGAAAGACTCGTCCGCCGTCGTCCCAAAGCGCACGCGAAGAAATCCAAGAAGGCACGCGGGAAAGAGAAATCGACTTCGTCATCTTCGACAGCGACTTCGAACCCGTCGCTCTCAGATCTGGTCCTCCTGTCAGGAACGCTCGCCGAGAACACGGCGACGAACCAGCCGGAGCTGTTGGATGACGAGACGTCGGACGATGACGATGGCGGCGACGGGGTGGTGGGGCCGGGCATGATGAGGATCGAAGCTATGGAGGGTCTGTACTTTCACGATGTTAGCGAGGTGGGCATCTTCCGGAACGACGTCTTGCTTGGGAGGCTGTGAATATGATGGGAATATGATGGATGTGTGGAGTTTATATATTTCGAATTGGATTTCGAATTGGATTTGGATTTGGAAGCGGGTTGGGATTTGGGTTGGGATTTGGGATGGGATGACATGGGATAGGTTGGGTTGGAATTGGGTTGGAATTGGGTTGGATATCACGAGAGTAAGATAGGGTAGGATAGGATATCACATACGGAATAACATATTTTTTGATATCTGCCTCCTCGTTCTTTTGTCTGTGTTGAGTTTTGGGGGTTTGAGGATTGAGTGGTTGAAGAAGTGGGGTGGAGTGAAGTGCTGGGTTGGCAGAGAGGACAAGAGAGGAGAGGGAAAGATAAAATAAAGAAGAAGAGAGGGAAAATCAATTTCTTCTCCTCCTGGATTCTCCTCTACCCTACCCTACACCAACATAAATATCAACAGCGACGTCGGAAAACCGATTCGAGCACCGCACCCTCCCCACTGAGGATCCTTTCCACGCCCTCCTGCCCTGCCCTGCTGTAGGTTTAGCGAGCACGACTCGTCTTTCTTCTTGCGTATGAACCATACACGTCTGTCTGTCTCTTCGTCTGATGTATGAATTATTGATTTTTTGTTTTTGACAACGGGATATGTCGTGGCAACGAAAGGAAGGAATGAATGAAACGAGAAGAGGGATTTCTTTTTTCTTTTCTTTTTTTTTCTTTTTGGGGGTAGGGGGGTGTGTGTGTGACGTGATAGAGGAGTTGATATCCTTTTTGGCTGCAATGCTGGGGGGGTCTTGTTCGACGGCTTGGTTGATTGGTTTGTGTTGTGTGTGTGTGTGTGTGTGTGTGTGTGTGTGTGTGTGTGTGTGTGTGTGTGGAGGAAGGGAAAGTAGAGTGAGAGGGGAGGGAGGTGGGGGGTTAAGTGGGAACTTGAGGTGACTCTGGGAGAGAGAGAGAAGAAAGAACGAAAAAAAGAAAAAAAGAGAGATTTAGATTTTTGGCTTTGGAAAATGACCTCCCTTGCTTCTTTTGATCAGTATACCTACTTACCTGGGTAGGTAAGCTATATGAGCAATAATAAAAAAGCAAGGCGTTAGTAAACGAGAAACGTGTTACGTGTTTCGGAAGAAGCAATATCGAAACTTGTATATCCATATCTATCGTGTCGATTCTCGTCTCTCTGTCTATCTATGTACTTTATCCTGCTTGCTTGACATACCGAGTTATAACTTGCTCTTGGGGTTTATATACAGTAAAGTATTTCGCTAGCAGGATAAGAGATCCTTCTGTTAGCGTACCTAAGTACGGGAAAAACACTCTCAAGCTATAACGATCCATCTACCTGAAGCAGGAAGGAACCCTTCTATACTAAAAAAGTAAAGCCAAAAAAAAAAAAATTCTTCGCCAGCAGTGCTATAATATCGATCGTGCTTCACCTCACTTCACTCAGGCACTCGTCTTCTTCTCCCAGCTAGAACACCAAGATTAGTCACCACCTCGAGCTATCCTGATCAATCGGTTCACACTCACAGGTCCAAGAACAGCTTCCACAAGATGGAGAACAGCAAGCCCTGCAGGCCATTGCACAAGATACGCGTCTTGAGGCCACGGCCGAACAAGCCCGCGACGCCGTCCTCGACGACGATCAACCTCGCCGCCTCAGCTAGAGACAGACACGGAAATTTAGCGGGGAGGGGTCTTCTCGCGACGAGAACAGGGGGGAGCAGCCACTTACTGTACGAGACTTTCGTGTCGTTCACCTGGCGGTACGTTTTGACGACCCGGAGCGAGTTCGACACCGAGTCAGACACGATGGACGCCGCGACGCCGATGAAGGCCAGCCGCAGCAGCCAGACGAAGAGCGAGTGCTTTGGCGGTTCGGGGATGGCGCCGGAGAGGAAGTTGTACTATCGCATCAGGGGGTCAGCACCTATGAAAAAGAAGGGCGAAAAGAAAAGAAGAAGAAGGTACAGCTGGGTGGTCTTACGGTTGCAAACCATGGATAATGCCCCACGAACGTCGCAGCTGCTGTGGCAAATGCTCCCCACCATAGACTTCCGATGCCGTTCGTCTTGATGCGCTGTCGTAGCAGTGTCGTTCCTCGCGCGCCTTGCACTTGCAGCGTCGTCTTCAGCGTGTCGACGGGCGTGAGGATCATTCGGAACCCGGCGGCGCTTTGGAGTGGAAGTGTCGAGGTTAGCTTTGGGGATTTGAATTTCATGGGGAAGAGCAGAGGAGAGCAGAGGAGAGGAGAGGAAAAGAAGAAAGAAAAAAAGAAAAGAAAAAAGGACATCTGGGCGGCTTCTTTACTTACCACAGCGACGCAAATATCGTCTTGATAGGCGATGGGAGGTCTTTCAAGTAAGAATTGGATTGCAGCAAGGCCAGGATCCCGGCGTTGGCTGCTGTATCTCCGAATCTCGAAACGGGGCCTGCTGAGTATGAGATGATTGTTCATGGGAATTGGGCATCGGTCACTTACCTTGCACGAGTGCAGCTCCCATGCCTTGATAGTAGCGGCCGAGTCCTCCATCTTGATACAGCGTCTTGGTGGCCGTGGTGAACGAGGTTCCGAATCGATATTGGTAATTCATGATGGTCCGAAGAGGCTAGAGAACATCTCAGCGCCAGCTGGGGAGAACAATAAAGCAACAAAACAACAAAACATAACAACTCCATCAAAGAGGAAAAGAGAAGAAGAGAACAGAAAAAGAAAAGAGATAAATGAGAGGGTTAATGAAATATTCACATCTCGTACGTACCATGAGAAGCAGAACCTGGAGAACCATAGCCGCCGCACCACTCAGACCGCCCCCAAGAGCTCGCTTGAGCGCACCCTTCAGATCGAACTACAAAAACGCAAGCGTCGTTAGCTATAGGTACCGTCAACGCATTCCAGAAATGGTTGCCAAACGCACTTCGACATCTCCTCCGGCATCTACCCAGCCCTTGATAAAGACAGCGAGAACGAGCGCCGCAAGGACAACCCAGAAGACTCTCCAAGCCCACCAGCTGACAGGTCTCTGGTGGTCATCCTTCTGGTCCGGTTCAGCGTGGTCGTGGTCGTGATCGTGGTCGTGATCGGACTGGTGGTCGCCGAGAAGCGGCGTCTGCTCGTTCTCGCTGTCGGTAATATGCTGTCTCTGGCTCTCGGCATCATCTTGCGGCGCTGTGGTGGCCATGGCGTCTGTCTATCTAGATGCTGGCTCCTTGGGAGAGTGTTTGATACCGTCGTGATGAATTACCCGCCCGATATCGACATACATGCAATCGGATTCGATTTGTAAGGCTATATGTGATGACGTGCTCCAGACGAAAAAGTCGTGTCGTGTCTCGCGAGGCTCGGCCCCGGGCCCGGCTAACGAGGATCGTACATGGCGGTCAAAAGTGGGACGAGGACGGAAATAAACCTTGGTCTCTATAACAAGGCGAGATCCTGATGTAGGATTATATATTGGTAGCGGGTCGAAAAAAAAGTACTTGTTCAGATAAATAGATGGCTGTGACGAATCAGCGATGGGTTTGCTTCTTTAAGATTGTGAATGGCTTTTTGGCTTTGGTAGTACTTGCTCGCTTGGCATTTTTGTCGGCTTTCTATCTTCAACATGTACTCACTGCTTTACTCTCTATTTAGATAGCCTATCATGAAATGGTATGGCATGGCACGAGATACTTCTTAAAGCCAGCGTGTGTGCAAATCATATAAGCGATGAGCGAGATGGAATTCTTTATTTAGGTATAAACGAGGAGGTCCTGCAGGCTGACCATAGCGCTATACGCTCGTTGGGATAGAAAGCAATCTCGGGGGAAGATTTTAAATTCAAGAGAGCTTGGTTTTCATACGAGATTGGATCGTCATATCTCGACTTGTTGATAAACGAAAAGGAAGAGCGGCTGAAATTCGCTTGAGGTGATTCGGTACTTTGAAGTTTGAACAGAAAAAAAAGAGTAATTGCTAGGAAGATGGAAATCGATAAGATGATTCTATTTACTGAATAATGCTGCTGGCTGAAATGTCTCTACTCGGGTTCGTAGAGAAGAAAGAGAAGACTCGAACGGCCGTCAAGGGTTATTTTGATAATTAGAGTAATAGAGAGCAGTATCATTTCCAAAGCCCAAGCAATCTCGCATTTTAACTATGCGAATAAAAATGAAAATACTACTAGGTGACGACTAATCTCAAGTAAGTGTATTCTATTCCTCACCATTCAAAAAAGACTTGAGTATTTCATAACACAAATTAGATAGACAAGATAACCACTCTATAAACTCAAACAAATGTCAGTTTAAAAGCTCAGGTCGACAAAAAGCTGTCACAACAGTCACTTGGAAGTATAATCCTATAATCAAATTACTATACCATGTAGTTTTCATACCTGCGATAGCCCTGTAACTCTAAAAGTTATGACCTCACCCAAATCACTTTTAATCTATTATCTTGATGAAGAGGCAGGGAGCAAATACTTATCTCAACCAAAGAATATATCTCTCTTCGTATAAACCATTGAAGAAGCACACATGAGACCCGTTTCTCAGACTGTTTCTACAAGATTATCTTCCTATCGACTTCAGTCTTAGTATCTTCCTATCGACTTCAGTCTTAGTATCATCCTAGCGTCCTAGCAGAACCCTCTCGGATAAAGGATATACTTCTTCCCGCCTTGTTTTCACAGGCTTGTGCGTCTATCTGGCAATGAAAGAGGATCTGAACACAGAAGTATCAAATCTTTTGTGTTATTCTTTTTCGGTCAGAGAACTTTGTCAGAACGTTTCTTCACGATGAGTTTTGATTTTCTGCGAATTTTATAACGTGAACAGGTAGGCAGGCTCATGCTAAAATACTAGGATGAATTTGATTTCGACCTGAAATACCTCCCTCGCTTAACTTATTTTAGTTCGAGCAAAATACACTCGCTTGGATGACAAAGACAACAAGACAGTTATGCCGAAAATAACCTTGGATTATGAGAAAATGCCATTGTTCCCAGTGCGCTATGACAACAGG
Organism: Pseudofabraea citricarpa; assembly: GCA_029641185.1. Classification (NCBI taxonomy): domain Eukaryota; kingdom Fungi; phylum Ascomycota; class Leotiomycetes; order Helotiales; family Dermateaceae; genus Pseudofabraea; species Pseudofabraea citricarpa. Next base: position 204,075 of record JAPWGK010000021.1, on the reverse strand, counting down.
AGGTGGAGTAACAACGAGATAATAAAGTACGTGTTGGAATTAAGGTAATCTGTTGATTTCGGCCCTCGAGAAAGCGTGATCATAAGTACTTCTAGATTACATACACAGATAGGAAATAAACATGATGCCTGTGAGTTCCAGTTGAGCTGGAAAATAATCATACTTGGTAGATTCCTGACTTGCAAGCGATTTTGAAGTTGTAATAAAATTTGATTGGCTCACTTACTGTTGTAGCGGCTTTCAAAATCTTAAAAGTACTCGTTCTTGATATATCAACAGCTGAGGAATATTAACCGAAGAGAGTAGAAGGTTTAAGGGTAAGATGTATAAAGAATTTGCAGGCTATTTATAGGAAAGAAATTATCAAGATAAAATGTGTCAAATCAAAAGCACAGTTGGTGATTAAAATGGTAATGTCTTACCATGTAAAAGTCTTTCTTCCTTGATTAGGCGAAAATCTTGCGTCCTGTAATTGACTGACTTTGATAGAACTATGAGAGAAAAAGATGGCTACATGTTTTAGGGAATATTAGAAGAACTAGGTAAAGCAAGGCAGCAGCTGCTGTTAGTGCTTTAGGTTTCATCTTTTAGTAGGCCGCCTCAAAACGTATTAACTCGAGATTCGTTTTAAGTGTGCAGGAAATAAGGGCAAAGAAATTAATTTGACTCGAGTAGATTGCTTGAAACAAGTACGCAGATATATATTTGAACCAAAATCAAAAACATACTAGTAGAGTTCAACCTTTATAATAGCATCAAGTTTAAATTGACCATCAAAACAGCAAAGCGAACAAGATCTTTTCTCTTTACCAACAAGCACAAAATTACCGGCACAGACAGAAGAGTACTACAAGTGTGCATGTAATTACACCAGGCTATAGTTCTGCAGGTAGGTTATTCCCACATTGTGCCTGTTGCCTTGTACCTCTTATTGTAAATACCATCAGACAAAAACCACAATCATAATTTCTTCTACACTTATACTCACGGGTCTTTTTACCTGCCAATGCCAATTCTATTCCGAAGTCAATCTGTAACCAAGCTTGCCTTCAAAGTCAATTGTAGTTCAAAGAAGGTCGTTTTCATACCACGAGTAAAGTGTTAGGTCTTATGACTGTCAACGTTCACCATTGTACTAACAATCTTGAATAACAACAAGATTCAAAATGACAACAGTATAATATTTAGATTATGCTGAACATCAAAACCTTAGAATTTTTCAGGGGTTTAGGGTTGTAGGATGTGAAGGGGAGGTCCCGGTATATGTGTCTAAAAAGGTTCATGAGGACGAGGGATACGTGGCACTCGTATCTACTCGGCGTGATAATCTGGCAAAGGAAAGGAAGTTAGGGCAAGTTATGAAGAACTAAGACTTAAATAATTTAGAATTTCAGAGAGAGAACGCAATAGAATGCAATAGAGCGAGTTCAAGACTAGCATATAGGAGTTTCCAAATTACAAAAATCGAGAGAAAGTTAACTAAATGTGATGCAAACGTGAGAAAGATCGTGGCTATTTAAGGCACCATCACTTAGCAGGGAGATTGCTCTGTATCAGTTTTATCAACGAAATGTTTGTTCATGGTTGTGGAACATGCTTGAGAAGATCCTTTGCTGGGTTCTCTGTAGCTTAATGAGGCCGCGTAAAATAACTACGCTGGTAGCAGAAATTCATTAACACTGAGTATTTTAGATTAAATCACGTCACAATATCTACATAGCAACGAAATTTCACGTAGCAGCGGTAGGATTAAAAGGAATATCATAGATACTTATAATCCTAAGTCAATGCTTATTACTTTCCCCCATATGTATCAATTGGTGAATCTACTATAACTTAGATCTGCGCATAGTTCAGACTAAAGTGATTGTCTGCCTTTCCCATACGTCTGTGGAATTCGTCATCCATTCCCGAACCTCATTATCAAAGCTACCCAGTCGCTCAAAATTTCCATCTGCATTCTTTCCCAATATCAGCCCAAAGTAGCAAGTCTTCTCAACGCGAGACTCGCCAAAATTCAACACCTTCCAGTGCCGGCTATGCGTAACCAAGCAATAAACTTCCTCAAAGTCCAATTCCTCCTCTCTTTTCTTATCATGATCTTTCAAGATAGGGGTAAACTCCATATGTGCCATGAGCTGAATATTCCACTGAATGGCATCATTGTTCTTCGGCGGTGCAGGACCCATAGACTGATCTTGCAGGAGCTGTATTATATCTTCATGTGGAATCAAAGCTAGCGGACCACATATCTCTAGCTTCCCACTCTTGACTGCGGCAAATGGAGACTCGGACGAGTAGGTCTCGACTTGACAACCAAGGACTTCAGCTTCCTCGATGGCATCTGGTGTAATTTTCTCGTATGTGACAACAGAGTTCACTGACGCCCACGACCAAGTTGGCGCTCGCCAGATTTCAGGCCTCGTGAAGCGTTCTTTGCTGTTGGAAGTCCACATCAGATCATGAAGCAAGTTGCTCTCCCACAATCCCGCCATGTACCTTGTTCCAGAAAGTCGACTAATCTCAGCCGCGACACCGGCAATGGCCGGTAGTTTATCTGTCTGCTCGCTCATGTCGCGCTTTGTGTAATCGTGAACAATTTGGTACCAGCCATTGAACAACTGCTGCTGATTGAAGAGGCTGACATTCTTCTTCTCAAATAACAGGGCTCGGTTGAATGACGTAGTCGAATTCGCAATGAGATCCCGCCCGGGTGACTCTAACCCCCCATCACATCTCTGCATTCTGTTGCACTGCCAGATCAATTTCGTCCCATAGTGCAGGAACCGTGGCGAGAGGAGATGTTCCTGCAGTGTCCAAGCTCGCTTCATTACCGGCTCAGATGAGAAACCAAATCCCTTCTGCTCCCTTACCCACAGAGTAGAGAAACCATCCGGAGGAAAATCAAATCCTTCCCTCATTGTGGTTGCTGTTTTGGAGGGTCTTCGGTACAACATGGGGAATAAGTCCTTGGATAATCCTGTCTCTTCGTCGCTCAAGTCCTTGAGAAACCCCCCGCGTACAGTCCCAGCTCTGGCTGCACAAATAGTTATATGTGCGTTCTTGTAGATGTCAGCCATTCTAGATATTTCGTGCTCTTTGTCCTGTTCGGAGTCTTGGAGAATGCACTGGGCATCCGTCCATAGATATTTCAGACCCAGCTCTCGAGTTACTTTGATAGCATCCTGTATTGTTTGCTCTAGGTCTGATGCATCGAACCCTGTGGTTCTCTGATCCAAATTCGACGTCAGGGTTCTTGATTCTTGTGGCCCACCCCAACAATAGCTTAAGGCTGCATATTTGTCTTCTCCTTGAGAAGTTTCAAGTCGAAGATTGTTGCCATCGCTAACATCGATGACTCTTGTTGGCAGTTGATTTGTTTGGAATTTTCCACAGCGTGAATGGGTCTCAGAGCATTCATGAAGCCATGAACGAACGACCTCGAAACTTTCAGCTGATGCTGGAGCAGATCGTGGAGGTCTCGTCGTAAGCTCACTGCTCACAGAGTCGCCTGTCTCGTGTCAGCTATATTCTATTATCCTAAGCGACCAACAGACTTTCTAAGGAGAAAACCTCCAGGTCAAGATGATTAATATGAAACAATTTTTTCGTGGTTTCTGGGTCATGATGTTCTGTGGCCTTTGCAACAATCTTCAACTTGTTAAAATCCGGCAGGCGTTTATCGTTGGAGTGGGATGGGTAGACGTCGAACAAGAACTCATCATTTTCCATTCCCTCTGAGATCTTCGAGACACACTCGACAACTTTTTCGCGGTGCGATTCCTTCGAGTCGTCTCGAAACCATGGCCGCTCCGGATCTTTGCTGCTTGTCCACATCCTGTTGCAGTGGAAGAACCGATCAACGACAAATGTGCAGAAGGCGCATTTATTCTTGGTCGCCGACACGAGCTCCGATAGCTTCGGGGTCCATGAAACAGCCATCTTGTGGTTCCGATGTTCAGGTGCCGCATTGCGTTGGACGATGTGGAGAATGGGAATGGTGTGCGTGACGGTCTGACATACTGGACAACATTCAGAACACATATTTTATTATTTTCGTTTTTTTTTTAAATTACTTTTGCATAAATATTTTGATTTGGATCTATGGAAACTTCTTATATTTCTGTCGTGGTTGTCGCCTAAATCTAGGATTTTTTTTGGTTGTGGCTGTGCTGCTGTGCTGATGCAGCTTTCAGGTCGGCTGTGTGGGCTGTGGCCCAGCAAGCTTGCTGTAATCGCATGATAATCAGCCTTGCCTTTATGTCAAGAAAAACGTTGACGGAGATCGACGTGCAAACCCCAGTATAAACAGGGGCGAAGAGTTCCTATGCAAAGATAATTAACATAAGTTGGCAATTATGGTTGTATTTATATTTCAGCAAAATCTCCACAAGTACTTTCCTTAATTTTACTATATTAACTACTCTTATTAGCTGAGTATTAGACTTAACCAGCTAATGAGGTAACTCTAAAGACACTAAAAAGCTTAGGCTAAAATATAACTTGTGTAGTTTGCTACTTTAGGTATATATTCGAGGGGTTTTAAAGAATATCTGAATAAAAGTATAAGATTTAGTTTCGAAGTATATTTTACTAAATAAAAGATACAAAGTTATATAAAAGACCGAAAGATAATAATATAATTTAAAGCCTAGTACTCTAGTCGTAAGACCTTATAAGCTATAAGGCTATATTCTAAGTTTATAAGCAAGTTTAATTAATAAGGGAATAATTATAATATCTTATATTTCGTAGCTATAATAATTTTGATTTTCTCTTTTAATCGTATTATCTTAACCTGTTAGAAGAACAGTCACGTGAGTCATGTGAGTCACGTTGTACGCTAGTGCCTATATAAGGCCTCCCTCCTGTAGTAGGTCCTCTTTCCTCCTCAGATAAATTAAGAACTTCGAAACGAGTATTAATTGTTTATCGTCCTATTAATTAAAATCAACCGATATAACCTCAAGTCGTTTAAGTATATGATATTACCTGTAGCGATTATATTAATTAATGTCGTTGATAATTCTATCATTAGATCCTCTTTTATCACCAAAGGATTAATAATATTTCAAGGATTACGGAGGAAGGGTAGTTCTATCAATTATACAAGAATATGACTTGGTCTTGGAGAGACGGGTTCTACCGTGACACGTGATAAAACAAAGATAAGTATTCCACGATCAAATATTAGCGCCAGCTTTAACCTCACATCCCACGCCCAAGATCCTGAAGCACCGACCATCCAACTACATAAAGCAACTCCAGAATGTCCATCGATCCATCAACACCGCCGCAGCAAGCCTCAGACTTCCAAGCGCGGATTATTGTGACTGATTGGCTTCCGGATCAAGGACCTCCAAGTCCATTACTCCTTCCACTACCACCCTTTCCACCTCCGATACCACCACCGTTTCCCCCGTTTGATAATTATTGTATACCCGAATCTGCAAAATACAAAGCTGAGATCAACTCACTCAAGCTTGCTAGCGCCGATGGACGTTTGCAAGATGTTCACCAAATCCTTGTCCAATACATGTTGACTCAAATTCCTGATAGTTCAACTGGCGAGCTTCGGCTACGGATGTTCTACGAATCGATCATAGAAGCTGTGCTGCATCAACATCCATCAGTTGTTTCTTACCTTTTCTTTATGCGTGTTGGTAAACCAGCAGGGTTATGCATTTGGGCTGGGCTTGAAAGTCGATCGACTGCTATCTTTCAGGTGTTTCTTGACCATGGATGGAATATCAATGAGCCACTAGAGCGTACTAGGCCACCACCTCTAGGGTACTCTACTGCTCTTTTTACCTAGCATTTCATCATTCACTAACATCTGACACAGCTATGTCACTGATGACAGAGCGTTGACCGAATGGTTCCTCGATCAAGGTGCGGATCCGAACGCAGGTTGCTTTTGGGATTTAACTCCTATGTCGGAAGCTATGTTTCGAGCACCGCTAGATACAATAAAATTTCTTTTTGATCGTGGTGGAGACATCGAAAAAGGCCAGCTCCTCCATCATGCAGCCCAGCGAGTTACTCCTGATGCACCCGAACTTATCGATTTGCTTCTAGATAGAGGCGCCTCCATTAACGAAATCGAGTATAAAAACCATTGGGATTCATGGAACCACCGCTGCGCATTCGGTCTCGGCACGCCTCTTCATTATGCAGCAGAAGTGGGGAATGTTCAGGTCGTACGCTTTTTGTTGTCTAGAGGAGCCGATGCCACAATCAAGGACACCAGGGGGAAAACTGCGCTTGAACAAGCCGAATTATATCGTCGACTTGAGGTGATAGATTTACTTCAAAGCAAACCAAAGCTATCTTCTTAAGAATTTCTAATTAAATGCCTATTCTATTACCAAATCCCCTTGAACCGTGCTCAAACCCGTAACAATGCGCGCTTTTCATCTATATGATAGAGTGGTGCCATTCCAATAACGCCACTTCTTTGTGCTGTTCGTGCCTAACCAACCATTTTGATTGAGGACCCAAGCATTCATGGGTTGCTCGGAAACACGTACACTCTCTCCACCTGAATAGTAGTAGTATACGCCGTCGATGACATAGTAGTATTGTGTATTGGAGGATGAGGCACCAGTCGTCGATTGAGAAGCGTGTGTAGATGATCCTGCACCCACTGTGGTTGAGCCTGAGGCGTATGGAGGCGTTGACAAAGTCTCAGTTGTAGTTGTGGACGCAGACGCAATCTGTCCACTGTCTCTACCTGTCACAGGCATATCTTCAATGTATACAGTAGGAATGGTTCCACCACCCTGAATAAGAACCGTTCCTTTTCCTGGCCAAGTAGGAGCCCATTTGTTCTGTGCTAGAGCCTCGTATGTCCCGAGTGAGTATGTTAAACCTAGGCGGGCGAGAGCATTTCCGAAGATTCTTTGCTGGTCAGGTAGGCCAATATCCCCCCCAAACATTGCACACACAACCCAGCCATTGCTTCCAGTAGGAAAGTACTGCCGGTTTGACATGTATAGGTGGCTAAGGAGATCCATTTTGGATTGAGCGTGTTGATCGCCCGCTGTAAGGTTATTGCCAGCATTGTCTGGGCGAGGCGCAATATGACCAAGAATCGCAGCGTATCTCGAAAGGACCATGACTGTAGAACACCCGTTCAAATTTGCGGTCCCTATAGATGTAATTTTGTTGTCACCAAAGCGTATGAACTTGACTTCGTTCATCGCCACTTCATAGCATGTGCCCTGGTCTATAGCTAATTGAAGCAGGCTTTGTGACATCTTCGCGGTGTATTTGAGAGTATGAAATAAGTTTTGGATAGGTAGTTAGGCTTGGAGATTGGTAGAGAATGAATAAAACCATGATTTCCAGCTTTTATACAGGTAGAATGGATTGAGTCCCGCCCAACACATACGCTAGGTTGGAAAACTTGTGACTCAATTCTTGCCAACACCGGCGTCACGCCCTATAGACTTGATGTACACTTATTTTTTCTCTTGCCAGAATTTACTAGGTGACGAACAGTGAGTGTTGGTGGCCTACAAAACCTGTGAAGTCGCTTAGGCAAGCGCCGACCTTGAGGTGGTCAAACTGGGCGGAGGGTGCGGAGCTACATTTTCAAGGCGTGACGCTGAGAGTAACCTTTGGGCCGATTCGTATTCTATCTCTGCTTTAGGGGGGCTGGCATTGTAAGATTTCATCATTCTTCTCTTGATCCAAAAAGGGAATAACGACCCATAACGAAGGCCACAAGACTCCATTTCGTAGAAGTGCAACCGACTCTGCTGCGAAAGATTCGGCTGAATACCAAGAGTAAAAGTTAGAATTGAAGAGCAACAGTATGAGGACAAAGATCAGGTCACCCCATGCCTCCTTTCAACCCTTGACGCACCCTCAAAAGCCTCCCGTTGTCAACAGTCTTCCCGTTGTCAGCACCCCTCGTATGTTTTATTCAACAGAAAAACAAAGGCGAGACGTTCCAACTTTGAAAACAGATCGAGGACCGGATTTGGAAGTCTTGCTTCGTTAAGTAGTCGAATAACTCCTGCTTCTACTAGCTGGCGAGGGAGATGTATGGATGGGCCTGGTCCCTGGAAGCTCGGGAGAGGGAAGCATTTCAGGTCGAGTTCTTTTCATAATAAAACGCCGGACCGGAGAGAGGGGAAATTGATGAATAACCGGGGTATGCATTCACATTCTTGATGCTCTATGCTGACTTTCAATCAATCCTGTTGCATGATGATGATGATGTTATTCGGAGACTCAGCACTAGGCAAGAGCTATATAGGCTACTAGCGTACACGTGACAAATCCCAACTATGTCTCTCACATCTTAAAAGAAAATTCAAATCTGTATCTGAATCTAGATGGCCCCGGATCTGAATAAAAAATACATCAAGTATAGTCAAGGTTACAATGAGGAAGAGGCAAGACGAAGGAATCGCGTTAGGGTTTTTCTTCCCTATTCTCTCTCCTTTCTCTTCAAGATCTGGAATCTTTGAAATATCTCAGTCAAAAACATCCTCATTTCCTGTTTATCCCAAAAGATCTGGGTAGAAGAAATCAGGTTTGAGTTGGGTTTGCGCTTAGTAGACGAGCACAAGCGAGGGTGAATACGAGGCACTCACATATCCTCGATTCCTCAGCTTTCGTTCCTACAAAAACCCACACCCCCTAATCCATCCTGCGATTTCTTCTTCTGGTCAGAGTAAAAAAACGACCTCAAATCAACGAAGACAATTTCAGAATCGATTGAGAGCAGATTCCTTCGGCTCTTTACGAAGCTACACATAAACTCCCCACAGCTAAGAAATGACATGTTATGTTCTCAACTTTCATCTTTAGCGTTTTGTTCCTTTCGTTGTCATTTGTCTTCATGTTGTCATGCTTTCTGTTTTTTTAATTCAAGGGCGGGGAGTTAGGTTAGCAGGGTGACTGTCTTGCGTTGGTAGTTTGAGGCCGTGTATAACGACATAGCAGAGGTGGGAAGATGCTGGCAACTAAGATGCCCGTGGTTGAAGCGCATGTGCTGGTGGTGATGACGATGGTGGTGCAGTTGCTTCTGCTGGCTGGTGTCTGCATTTATAGCGCCTCAAAGGCCGTTTTGGGAATGACCTGACCTGTCCCTTCGCGTTTCGATCGATACCGTGACATTTGTATTTGTATTTACGGCGTCTTTCGATCTTTTGTCTGGCTCGACGCTGAAATATCGCGGACTGGACTGGATGTCTGGTGATTTTAGATTAGACACTCATCCAATTTCTAACTCCCAATTTCCAATGCACTCCACCATCCACTCTGCCCTCTCTCTATATATATCTCCCTCTTCCTCTCCCCTTTCCTCTTCCTCTTCATCCCAATGTTTCGAGGTGTCCGCAGCCACTGCTGCTGCCTAGCCAGATATGCAGCATGAAAAATCAGCATCGATACAGAGTTCCGCAGTAAACCTCGCTGCGGCTCTCTTCCCACATCCCCCTTCCCCACGCCCATCCCCCATCCTATATCTCCCACAGCCTAGTAAAATCTCGTTGTCATAGCACATCCCGTTGTCAGCCCCGCGAGTAGAGCAGGAGCAGCGAAGAAGAAAAGCAGAAGAGGGAGAGAAGAAACGGAAAAACGATGGACGGAAGAGAAAAGACTCGGGAGTAATGGAAAGATGGTCGCCTTGACCGGAATGGCTCCCCCGACAGGTACGAGGAAAAAGAACTTTGGCCTTGAGCACGAGGAAGGAAGGAAGAAGGAGAGAAAGAATCGCTACATAGGTATATAAGCCGTAGACCGAAGGTGATCTTGGTGTTTGAATTGGGTAGGTCAGGTGACGTAATTTGAGGTTCGGGACGAGAAATGAGGGAAATAGGAGATTTTCTACATACATAGCGTGTGCCGTAGATGGTTTGAGTAGGTAGGTAGATAGGTACCTATTGTTACGAGCGAAGAAAACATGAACAGTAAAAGAGGAAAAGAGGAGAAAGGAAATAGAAAAGCGAAACTATATACTTAAAAGATGTGGTGATTATTATAGCTTGCTCATCAGAAGAAAGACCAAGGTGACGAGATAGAGAAAGAGGAAGAAAAAAGTGATTGTACATAGCACCGACACATATTACATATTCATACAAATACATATAAATACACAACTTCTCTTCTCCGTACGATCACCCCTCCAACAATCCCACAGTCCACTCCGTAATCTTCTCAACTCCATGCCCGTTGATAGCACTAACGGGAATAGCCTCGACTCTCCCATCCCAAGCATTCTTCTGCCCACTCGGGTGCTCCTGTTTCTTCGCATTGACATCATCAAGATACGATTTCAGCTTTGTGAAATTATCCTGCGTGCCCTCGATATCAGCCTTGGTGGCTACGACAAACCAGGGTTTGCCAGCGATAGAGAACGTCTGAGGTGCGAGCGGGTTATCATACGACGGACCGGACTGCACGACGATAGTCTCAGATCGGTTGGCGATAGCGTCGTCGACTGTGGCGAAGGGTGACCATTCGACGATCATGTTTGCTTTGTCTTTCTCTTCTTGGATCTTCATTCGCTCGTACTCGCCTACTTCTTTCCAGAGGGACTTGAGCGCCGTCACAGCATCGGTGGCTGAGAGGTCAATGACGAAGGCGAGAACTCCAGCTCGCTCGACGTGGCGGAGGAAACTTATACCCAGTCCTCGATCGAGATGGGCATCCTCTACCAGACCGGGGATATCGGCAATGGTGAAATTGGTTCTGATCTCGCCGTCTTGGTGTCTTGAATGTGCGACTGGTCTTCCTTTGTAATCGTCAAGAACCACAGTTCCGATGTTTGGCTGTAGGGTCGTGAAAGCCCAATCTCCAACTCTTGCTCGGCTCTTACTGATGGATCGCAATAGAGTACTCTTTCCTGCATTAGGGAGCCCGACTAATCCTACATCGGCCAGAAGTTTGAGCTCCAGTTCCAACGTGACTCGCATCCCAACCTCTCCTTTGGTACAGAACTTTGGTCGTGGTGCTGTCTTGGTGACAAAATGCGGATTTCCCAATCCACCTATAGCTCCAGCTGCCAGGAGTACCGGTCGATCCATAGGCATTGACAAGTCCAGAGAGATTGGAGCTTTGACCTGAGACATGGAAAGTGCGGATTTCCTGCCGCGAGGCAGAGTAGGGAACTCTGCAGACGCAATATCCTCCTTAGTGATGGCGGGATACAACAGCCACTTATCACGATCCCACTTATACGGTCCGTTTGGATCAACAGCAAGACCTTCTTCCTTGCCGGCCTCGAGCATCAATCGTTGTTCTTCCTCGAATGCCGGGTCCAGCCTGTCTATCTCCCTTACGATGGTTCCGACGGGTACTTGAACAATGATATCATCTCCGCGCTCTCCCCCTCGAGTCTTGCCCTGTCCATTCTTTCCGCGGCCGGCTTTCAAGATACTCCTCCGCGCGAGCTTGTGTAGACTCGTCTCACCTCGGACAGCTTGAATGTAGACGTTTCCTCCACTTCCGCCATCGCCACCATTCGCTGGTCCTGCTTCGATGTACTTCTCTCGAACAAAGGAGATACAGCCATGACCTCCCGATCCAGCTATGAGGGTGATGGAGGCTTTGTCTGCAAACACGGAGCGCGAGTAGTCGGACGGCGGCGGGTTCAAGTGCGAGCCTTGTTCTGAAATGGCGGTTGTGCTTTCATATCTCCGGCCGAGACAGGATCGAGAGATGTTGCGCACGAGGAACGGATAGAGGAACGGGGTCAATGTCCCCTGAACGGATGGACATCGTGGCGGCATTTCGCAATAGCTGTGGAAGAGTACGTTCTACATTTTTTTGATATTGACGTGAGGCGGCTTCATGGGTCACCGTAGCAAAGTGCATGACGGCTAGCGAGCGGATTGACCTTGACAACCCTGCACATCTCACATATCACAGTTATCAACGTGCACGAGATTAGAATAAATCTGTGAGAGTGTCAAAACATGAACTTCAAGCTAAAGTGGTATAGGAAGAAGCAGTATCTACTCCAAAACTGGCTAATTACTTTTAGCATTCTTATAATTAATCCAGTGCAAGATTACCGTCATCGTAAAAGCAAAAAGCACTCAGCAGAGGTGTACTTCACGAAGGCCAATTCAGAGAGGACATGCTTGTTGATGGCATTGTATTGTCCTGCCAAACATAATGTGATTTCCAGAAGATTATGAAGATTGCGCCTTGGAAGAAGTTGGTAGCTGTTCTATTATCTTGGCAACTCCCGAGCTGATAGCAACTACAAGCCTTTTCATAACGAGATACCTTTGAAGAATTATACTTTTTCTATAGTTATGTTTAACTGCTTGCTTTCAGACTTGCGAGTAAGCTGATTTATTGCACTAAGGTAAGAAGCGAGTTGCCAATTGAGCGGATGGGTACTTGGGTACCTGGGTACCTAGTTGAGGGTGCGCATCCCGCAAGTTGCAGATTCAACATCTTAATCTATTACAACGCGCGCACAACCCAGACTTCCTATTTTGTTTGCCCATAGAAACACCTGCAACCACAACTCCTTCTACAATGGCGCCAAGTCCTGGCTCCTGCGATGCACATACAAATGCATCCTGTCATGAGCGAGAAGACTCAGAAGATACTGTCTCGTCGAAGACAGAACCGCGTGCTTCGCGAAATGGAGAGTATCTTCAATCCTCCGAGAGCAACAACCAAGCAACAAGAGCTCGACGAAACGCAAGCGGCACGGCAGACTACTGTTCCATCCACCGAAGCTTCGGGTTCGAATGGCTCGTCAGAGAAATCGAGCACCGCAGCTTCAGCGGAACAAGACATACCTCCAGAAATACTCGATTCATTTGCTCCGATTCGATTCTGGCTCTGGTGCTGTGAGGGTGACAACTTGGAAAGGCTGCAACGTTTTCACGCCCTCCACAGCCGCCCCAGCCAGAACCAGTACTATCCTGCCCCATTAACAGTACGGAACCTGACTGGCCAAATGCCAAGATCCACTGATTCTGATTCTAGTCAGTATGATGGTGAATCTGGGGAACAAACCTCAAACAGCGAGTCACGCAGGGAATCAAGTATAGCAAGAAGTCAACGATACGCCATTTTGGAAAGCAACAAGGAACTTCAAAGACAAAACCACATCGCTAACGACATGTGGGTACAGAAACTCCCTCCGCACGTACAAAAAGCTGTGGAAGAGATTCAGAGCATAAATGTCGTTAAGGCTAGCGATTATAACCACCAAGACAAGGGTTGCATACGAGAAGCCGATGAAGATTGGTCTACCGCATTTAGGGCGATGATCTGGAGATACAGTGACTTTGACAAAACTGTCCTTTTCGAATCCACATGGCGTTTCTTAGCTGGAGATGTGGTTGCCGGGCCCGAACAGTTCAAGGATGCCGGTCTAATGGAACAATATCGCTGCACATTTCGAAGGGGTTGCATGCCGTTGAATCAAATTGTCGCAGAGGAGTTTCCATCGCCCAAACCTGACTACGTCGGCGGCTATCACTTCAAAAACTTCACCGAGAACGAGAGGAGTACTCTCTTCTTGTACAATCTTGCAATCCAAGAGACATTGGCGTTCCCATGGATCGCCGCCGACGGGATTTCCTCCCGCGATCCTGACCAAGAACTACAGCTCCGTATCCGTGCTACTGCAACCGCTCTTCTCAGAAACCTCGGAGCCCTCGAGGGCGCCCTCGCAACATTCGGTCGACGACCAGAGGCAGCAGACTCGGAACGACCAGATGGCGACCCCCCTCCAACCAGCCTGGCGGATGACCTCGTCGTCTTCACGTTCGGAATCCAGCCGTGCGCCATAACTCTATGGGCTCATTATATCGAACCCAGTGTGAATGTCCGTGCGGAGCCAATCGCTTGCTATATCACCAGCATGGTAGATAGATGGTCAACATTCGACCACCAACACATGCTAGAAGCAAGAAATTGGGTTCGGAAAACCATGAGATGGGGCTTAAATTCCAGACTGGACAGAATCAAGGAAGCGGTTGGAGTCCTTAGTAGAAGACGATGTTTGGATCAGTTGGTCGATCGTGAGAAGGAATCTTGAGGCAACTCAGAGGCGACGAGGCGATGAGCTCATGCTAGGCGAGCAACACGAGAGCGAGGAATGCGAGGTGGACCTGTGTCATGTGATTATGTGTCACATGCTTATATCGGTAGTGTACTAACATGTGACCTCAAAGATGATTGCGAGCATAGTGACACAAGTCATTATGAAGCATCTGATTATTGTACTGTAAAAGTAAACAATGAATGATTAGTAGTACAACACGATGATGATTGAAGATGAAGTCCCTCAAGTGCTTGTAGTTATCTCAAGTGTAAGGCCAAAGCTAGCTAGCTAGCTTAGTAACGATACATGGTTATCAAAAAGAGAGAGAAAAAAAAGAAAGAAGAGAAGCTCTTGGTTACTCAACGCATACCACGAAAGTCGTGACCCGATATGGATATCATAGCTACTGTACCGTAGCACAGTGCAGCTGCAGCCCACGATCTCTTCCTACAGTAGCACTCCAGATGGCGAAAAGCGGTGAGTTGGGGAGCATGGTCCAGAGGTCCAGACCTCGTGCCGATTGGATCAGATCAGCTGGCAGCCAGTGGCTCGATGATTCCGGCACGAGCCCGCAGAAGAAGAGGAGAAAGCAGAAAAGCTCGCAGCCTCAAATGATAGCAGCCATCGACTCGAGCCACGACATGGGACATGGGGAACTCCACTCTTGACTGTTTATTGGTGTGACTTGCACAGAGCTTACCTTCTGTTGTCCTCCGTCTGCGAGAGTCCCGGAGACAAGAGCCATGATTATTATCATTATTATGATGCTTCTTCCTTGCCCACCGTCTTTTGGTGTCTGAGCTATTATACTTCTACGACTCCCACACACCTTCACGACTACTGCTGCTGCTCATCCGCCATCGCATCACTTCCCGTCCTGTAGCGTGCTTGAGTCTGGTCTGGAGAGGAGAGGAGAAACAAGGTGGGTGACTTCTGATACCTCTGCTCTTTCTCATCTCCCCACCATCACCAGCACACCCTCTTCTTTTGCTGCTGCTGCTCACCGGTTCTCTGTAAACACCAGCATGATCAGCATGGGAAAAGCTTCCCGGGCGTACAAGAAGACGCTCAATCCCCCTTTGCTTTGTTTATTTACTCTGTTTGGTCTTCTGAACCCCTCATTCTGAACCCTCTCCCTCTCGGCCACCGCCCTTGCTTCCCTCCTGTCCCATCCCTCGACGACAACCTCCACACCTGGGCACCATGTTAATCAAGCACCCCAGGACTCGAAAACCATTCAAGATCATGGATCCTGATTGTGCCATCTGCTCGCAGCCCGCAATCGCTCAATGCTCCTGCGAGGCCAAAGGGTTAGACACGGCACTGCGCCAAGCAGAGCAGAGGATGATGACGGCCGTGTTTAACGATATCCGGTATATTATACTCTTTCTCGTCTCCTCCCCTCCTCTCTTCTCTTTTCTCCCCAAACCCCAAACCATCAATCCACCACTCTATCAAAAGAGCAGATCACTAATCACCGCCCAACAGAAGCTGGGTCCGCGGCCACGCCCAAGACTACATCCTCTCGTACTTCTCGGTCCTGACAACACGGCGGAAAGACCTGCACGCAGACAACATCCGACGCATCACGGACCGGGCAGCATACTACTACGGGGCGCGGCCACACCCGTCCGAGATCGCAGCAGCCGACGCCGACCTGAAGCGGGGGATCGATGAGGACTGGCGCGCCAGCGTGCAGCGGTACCCGGAGGTGCTGGAGTACTTCTACGGCCTGGTCGACCTGAACCTGCCGAGCGACGAGGACGCCTGCGTGAAGGACCCGCCGCTGAGCGCCCTCGGCGGCGCCCGCAGGAAGAGCGTCCAGAGAGGCCCTGCTCCTGGCATTGCGGATGGCAGGAGGAGCGTCCCCCCGCCGCATACGGGTGGTTTGGGTCTGGGTGGTGGTCGTCGACCCGGTGCTACTTTTGCCCCTCCGCCCGCTCACGTCTATGGCTATGGAGCCGGCGGCGGATATTGAAGTGAGGCGAGGGAGAGGAGGATGCCGATAATGTTTTTATGACCTTTCATGACTGACCGACGACTGACTGATGAGTGAGAAGGAAGACTTATTTGTTGCATTTAGCTAGCGGGATTCTTGTTCAACTTTTTTTCTTTTCTACATCTTATTTATTTTCTTGTTTCGTTTCTATCCAGCATCAGATGGAGGAGAGATATGGCGAAGGTGACGGGAACGGGAAGAGGAAGGGGAATGGAAACCCCACAGGCAATGAATGACATGGCGAAATTGAGATGGAGAGAGAGAGAGAGAGAGAGAGAGAGAGAAAGAGAGAAAAGAGGAGTGAGTGACTGAGGAAGAGAAACAGGAACAGGAACAGGAATGGGAAAGAAGAAAAAGTTCCCAGTATCGATCCAGACGGACATACAGACAGACAGACGTAAGACTTATGGTATAGTATGGTATGGTATGAGCTATGGAAGAGGAGAAGAAGAATCCTCCAATCTATATATCATACATAGCTACGATACAATCCAATCAACGATGTGATGATATAACGAACCTAAATTTTCAACTGCAAAGAATGAAGCGAGTGAAGATTGAGAGAAGAAGACAATGAGAAAGGAAACAGAAGACCCCCCATCCCCCCTCCCGACCCCCCAAAAAAAGAAGAATAAAAAGAAGAAGAAGCGAAAGAGAGAGAGAAAGGAAAGGCGACAGGGAGTGAAAAAGGTTGGTAAAGTAAAGTGGAGATGTGAAGTGAAGTGAAGTGAAGTGAAGATAGATGGATAAGATAAAACACTCACTGCCAGGATGGCCCGAACTATCTACGCTATCAATCTAAGCTATTGATTCATCCTTCTATCTCTAGGTAAAGCCGAAACCAAGACCAAAACCAAGACCAAGATCAAAACCAAAACCAATAACCAAGACACGGATATAGTGATATACGTCTATCTCCCTTCCCTTGACCTTCCCTCCACTTCCCTCCACTTCGCTTGCCATACCCGTCCTGTTCTCTGCCTCATCCTCGTCATCCTCTTTCTCCTCTTCCTACCCGACCCAAGAACCTAGGTACCCAAGTACAAGTACAAGTACCTACCTGGGTATGCACCGTGTTTCTTTTTTTCTTTTTTTTCCTTCTCTCTCTCTCTTTTCTCTTCACACTCTCTACCTCCCCTCCAAAAAAACAAAAAAAACCGAAAAAAGGAATACTCGCACAAGGGAGGAGATTTAGACTTTATATACAAGGTAGGTTGGTTGGTAGGTTGGTGAGAGTGGGAAAAAAGAAAGAAAAAAAGAAAAAGGATTAGGGATATAAATACTTAGATGGCTGATACTTACTTACCTACCTACCTACCTAGGTATCTATCCGTTTCTGATACTCCTCCTTACTTATATCAGAGACAGAAAGCTTTGGAGAGTGTGTGCGACGAGTGTACGACGAGCGTGCACGTGAGCTGCATGTCAGTTAGGTACCTAGGTAGTCAGATGATGATAATGATGGATGATATCTCGAGGCCGAGGAGAGGGGGAGTGAGGAATTGAAAGAGCCGAGGAGAGAGAAAAGAAAAGAAAAGAAGAGAAAAGAAGAAAAAAGAAAAGAAAGACGTGCTCAATGAATTTGATTCTGTTTTATTCATTTTTGGATTCTTTTAGTAGGGTCAGGTGAAAAAGTAAGGCTAAATTACAGGTCAAGGCAGGTGGGCAGGATACACAGGCACAGAAGAGAGAAGAGAAACAAGTATCTGCAGTGCCTGATGAATATGCCGGTTGCCAATTTTCTGAATCCGTATCCCTACCACCCCAACCCCGCCCTCTTCAGTCCATCCAGCACTGATCTCATGTGATCACATCAGATAAGGCTTTTCTCCCCCCCTCCCTGCCCTACCAAGGTGGTCTTCCGACAGAGGAAGCCGAGACAAAACTTTTATATGTGAGAGGGAGTAAGGATGGGAGATGATGTGAGAGTAGGTAGGCTGATGATATAAGGAAATGTTTACTTTCGAGGTGTCGGATGGAGGGATGGATTATGCACTAGGAAGTTGAGAGTCGTACAGTTTATGTGGAAGGAATTTACTCTTCCTTGTCTTCGAGAGAGGCACCCTTGAGATCAGCGACGACATCGGCGGCGGCTTCTTCCATAAGAGAGATCTCAGCGGCGACGGATCCACCCTCGTCTGGAGTAGCGGTGGCTTTCATTGAGTGGTCGCCGTTAATAGGGGTGGCTGGAGCTGCGGGAGATGGGGCAGCCTCTTCAGCCTCGAGACGTTCAACTTCCTTCTTGGCCTTGGCGATGTTCTGATTGACGTTTAGTAAAATCACACAAAGAGCATTCGAGAGACTTACCTTCTCGGTCTGAGCATCTTGGTCGGCTCTCCAGTGATCAAGCTTGGCCTTGACCTTCTCCTGAACAGCGGGGATGTCAGAGGCGCTCATTGGTGGCTCGATACCCATAGCAGCACAGTCCTCCATGACAGATGGTGGGCAGCTGTACTTGGCAGTTGGCACGATGTTCTCCTTGGGAGTACCAGCAGCCTTGCGTCCCTTCTTACCCTTCTTGCCACCAGTTCCAGCGAAGTAATCTTCTTCTTCCTTCTTGACAACTCGGGTACCCTTCAATCCAGAGTCATCAACAGTACGTTGGGCCTGAGCTTGAAACTTGCTAGGAGCTTGCAGTGGTGCCTTCTCGGAGCTGTAGCTTGGGTCAAGAAATCTGAGGAGGGATTCAGCGCGACGGATCTCATCAAGGTAGGCCTTGTCGGAAGCTTCAGTGAGCATCTTCTGGGCTCGCTCGACTCGCTTCTCCTTCTCGTAGTTCTCGCGCTCTCTCTTTATGCGCTCACGAGTCTTTTGGCGGGCCTCGTACTCGTACTTCTCAAAAGCCTTCTTTCCTTGGTAATAGTCATCTTGAATCTTCTTCTTGGCACGGTACTTCTCTTCTTGATCCGCATAAAGTTTGTCTCTCTGGGCACGGAGTTCATTGATGCTTCCCCAGGCGGCATCTTGTTCAGCTTTGATCACATCGAGTTCTGCCTGGATCTTGTCGTGCTGTGTGTTGAGTGCCTTGACTTCTGGGCTTTCGACACCATCACGGAGGGCCTTGATCTTAGCCTTGGTCTCATCAATGGCCTTCTGGTCAGACTCGAGACCGGTGAAGCCCTTTCTCTGCTTGCGGAGGTTGGAAGCCTCAGCGAGAGCCTTTCTCTCGTCCACCAATTTCATGCGGCCGCCATCAACCTCCTTCTCAAGACGGGCAATTTCGCGATCGAGATCCTCAACGCTCTTGAATGCAACTCGGCTACGGGCAGCCTTTTGCTTGGCGATGTGCTCCTTCAATTGTTCATCCAATTTCTTGATCTGGTCAAAGGTCTGTTGTCTCTCTGCCTTGAAGCCCTTTTGCTTGGATTGGATTTCCTTCAACTGGTTGATCAAATCGGTTCGCTTCTTTGCAGAGGCTGAGTCCTTGTTCTTCGGCTGGGCGATGTCAATTTTGGCTCGGACAGCGTTCTGCAGAATGAGGTCAGTGAGGGTACTGCATGTTGCCGGCGCAGCGAGGCAAGCCAGGTCGCATGCGCCATGCGAGTGGAATAATTTAACATACGAATTTGACCTTTGAATCTTCAAGCTCCTTGTCGGCCTTCTTGAGAGCTGCCTTGTAGGTATCCTCATCTGGTCTGTCGGGCTTTTGCAATTGATTCTTGCTGGGTGCAGCTTCGCCGCCATCGAACATGGCAGCGGCAGAAGGGGTAGCTAGCTCAGCCATAATGCTGAGGTAGTCTTGAACGAAGGGATGAAGATAAACTGCAGAGGCACAAATTCAATTGTCCTGAGCACAGGTTGAGGATTTAAGGACAGGTTGGAAGAAGGGAGCTCCGAAAGTGTGAGTTCGGGGGTGCGATTGGGGGACAAGGGAACAGATTTATCGAGCTAGTGACCAGTCGAAATAAGAATGTTTCCGTGTGCCGAAAGAGACCAACCGCGCTGCTTAGCCCACCGGCCGCTAGGATTAACTCTTGTTCCGGCGCGAAACATTTTTGGAAAACACTAGCGCCAGATTTATCTGACCTCGAACCAACCACCATCTCCATCTGTGTCCTGCGCTGTACAACACCGTCTGTTCGTCGCTCCAATCTGCTTCACACAACCGATCCCATCTCTCCAGAGCCCGGAGATCAGCATGTCGAACGACGAAGATCGTCAGAAGAAGGCAAAGGAGGCGGGCGAGAAGGAGACGACTAGACTTTGGCGCGTCTGGAGAACAGCACATGAGATGGTACAGGATCGTGGTTACCAATTGTCTGAAGAGGAAGTCAAGATCACCCTGGATGAGTTCAAGCGGAAGTTTGCGACAGACGGAGAAGTGAAGTATGCGCCCATGGTGGATTCCTTTGTTTGCCAGTACTGACAATATCCAAGTCGCACCAGGCTAGGGTTTTCTGCCGTCCCCAGCGATGAGATGATGGTCCGGTATTCGACACCTGCTACCCTCGAGAACCCAAATCCTGCCTCTCCAGATGTTGGCTCCATCTGGGTTGATTTCCTTCCAGATCCCTCGGTTGGAATCAAGCAGATGCGAGCTTTCGCTCAACATCTTGCCTCGAATAATTTTCACACTGGAATCCTCATCACCAGTGTCAATATCACACCTGCAGCACTCAAGATCATTCCTGCCGTCGCATCAGAAACTAGAATCGAGACGTTTGTCGAGCAGGACTTGTTGGTCAACATCACCCATCACGAGCTTGTACCAAAACACGTTCTTCTGAGCAAGGAGGAGAGGACCAAGTTGCTCCAGAGATATCGCTTGAAGGATACGCAGCTCCCTCGAATTCAAGTCGGAGACCCTGTTGCCAGATACCTAGGGCTGAGAAGAGGTCAGGTCGTCAAGATCATTCGAAAGAGTGAGACTGCAGGAAGATATGCCAGTTACCGATTGACTGTATGATTGAGGGTGATGAGATACGGCGTTTGATGGAGTTAACTCTTTATGGACAAAAAGCATGGAAGGTGGCGTATAGGCTGCAGATTTGGAAAGCGAGCATGCTTGCAATTAACATCAAGTAGACTTTTCGCACTTCAATGCATAAAACGATAATATAATGTTTCGGCGTTTTCAGGGTAAGGTTTCCATATATGACTGATAGAAAGTGTAAGTAGATGAAACGATCAGCATGGCTCGTTTTCTTTTCTTCTTCTCAAACTGGTGGTGCATGCCGGTTTTACTGCTATTCCTTAGCTTCCACCAGGCGGAGAAAGTCCTCTGAGTTCTTGAACATCAAGTATGGGTTCTATGGTGGGGAAGAACTCGTTCTCTTTAGTTCGCTAATGTTCTCTGTCTGATCTCACCTTTGCTCGGTACTTTTCTCGCTCGTTAACCTTAAAACATCGAGCTAGTCACTCCTGTCAATGGAAGGGCGCAGCTCCTGTCATCTTCCTTGTGAATGCTCACGTTTACAGCTTCTCTTCTGAGATATATAAGATCCAAGGATGTTGCAATTCTTCATCGGTCTTGACACAAAAACAACAAATCTGTTTGGCATCCCATAGACTGGCTACCGACCAAGGCACTTCTACAGTAGAAGCCAATTCCCGCCCTCAGCCTTATGGCATGTTGAAGATTAAAGTTCATCTCATCATTTCAAGCCAAGGAAGGTCTACGCGAGACTCCTTTACCCCACATTCTCAAGCTCGCCACACTTATCGCAACCTCGGCCAAGTTCCGCTATCTGAGTGACTTCCCCACCTTTGTACCGTAGAAACTCGACCATAAGAGACGCTTGGCAAACCTACGCTCTGACGATATATTAACTTCCGAGCTTCCCGTAAGAGCCTCAATATCAGGAGTTTCAGAACCTGTATCTTATCAAATGTTAGGAGAGCTGTAATATAGTATGAATAACCTCCAAACCTACCTGTTCTTGCATAATCTGTGATAATGCCACCTCTTAGTAAGATCTCTGTCAATATATCCTTAGCCAGGCCGTCCCCATAAGGTCAAGTTCCTAATAAACCACCCCGTAAGTTGCTAAAGCTGAAGCAGCGTCGGGAGACGAGGCTAGGGCTAAAACCAAAGGCCTTCTGTTATCAAAAGCTGCAGAATCTGAAGCTAGATAAGAACGGCAAGCCTGTTACTCGAAGGTAGTAGACGCGGGAGGAGAAGATTCGTATCCTGCAATATTACTATTATTACTTGATTAAGGAACGCGAATGGAAGGGTAGAGCTTACTATACTTCCTAGAGAACTCCTTCTATAAAAGAAACGTGTGAGGCCTTCCCTTCGCTCTGTAAAGGCACCCTTTCCTACTAGATGAAAAGTAGGGATTAAATCGCAGGCTAACGTAAGAGAACGTGCCGTGAGCCTACCTATTAGTTGTGCTAGTTCCTAGAGCTCGAAGATCGATTATTTGAAGCGTTCGTTGCGCGCAGGAAGGAGAGGAAAGTGGTAAGAAGAGGTTGGTTCCGTAGGATAGCAAAGAAGTTGTATAAGGAGTGTTACGATAGATCGGATCTCCAGAGTGATAAGGACTTTCGAATAACTATTAGTTGGTTTAGGAACTTCTGTAAGAGGCATAATATTATGCTTCGATCTATTACACACCAGGTTAGTTGGGAAGCAGCTTATTATAACAGATATAGCTATATTTGTATAGGAAACTAACCTTTCTTATCCGAATAAGCTTCCAAGTTACTAGAAGAATATAAACGACTAATACTTGCCTAGCTACGGTTTATTCGACGTAACTCACAGCCGCAGGCCTACTAGCAGCCTCCGAATAGCCTTAATACTATCGTAAGCCTAGTATCTAACAGGTTCCGCGTAATCTGCAACTATAATAAAATACCGATCTCTTTCGAATATAACTCTAGCAAAACGTACGAGCTAAAAGGCGTTCATATAGTACTAGCACGTATAGATCGAGGTGGTTAGGATAAACGGCAGGTAACGTTAATTCTATATATCTTCGTAGATAGAAAAGTACGAATACTACTAAAGATTATCTTTTATAGTACTCTAATAGAGATTAGTAGTAAGATCTTTTAACAAGAGAAATATTTATATATAACAGGCGTTATAGTATACTATAATAATATAGCATATAATAACAAGGATCTTACGATTTAATTCCTAAAGGAAGAGTTTATTCCTACTATAAAACCAACTATATAGAACGAGGTTCTTCTTATATACGATTATACCTCCTTCTATAAGACTCTAAAAGTAAAAGAACTCCTTCGCTCTAATAATATTATTACGACTATAGTACTACTAGGCTTAACTAGCCTGCTACAACTACTCGATACGCACGTAAATAAGCTATTTAAGCAGCTCCTATAAGAGGAAACAGAGCTATATATTGATAAGTAGGAGGAGAATAATAAGGAGGAATACGAGAAGTAGTTAACTAAGTAGAAGAGAGTAATAATCACACACGTTATAGTAAAAGCTTAGGAGAGATTTTATACCTTAGAGTACTACTAAGAGGTTATACGGCGTTCTTTTATTCATACAAGCCTTAACCTTCCTGTTAATAGTAGTAAGAATTTCCGACTTCGTATCAAAGGCTATAATCCTAGCTAGCTAAAAATAGGGGATTATAGTATTCTTAACGATAAATACAAGGTAATTCGAGAGGTTCCTAAGGTTAATAACAAGTTCCTAGAGTATATCTACGATTTAGAGCTTTATATTAATAACTACAAGTTCCTTAGTTGCAAGGCCTTAAAAGAGCTAATAAAAGATCGATATATTAAAGGCATAAGTAATAATAAGAAGGAATTAATTCGATTACTATAGGAGAACGATCTATTACTAATAAACTATAGTAATAAGTTCGAGGTTATTAGTTACTAATAGAATGATATTAATCCTAAAGCACTAGAGGCTTCTTATAATACTAGTTCTTTTAGCTTAAGTTGCTTATAATTCAGCTAGTTCTTATAAGTAGGGATAATCAAAAGTCTTGTTTTCTTATATAAAATCGACTTTTTATTCATTTAAGCCTATAATTTATAGCTGGCCTCTCATACTATAACAGTAGTAGTAATATTAGCCGATAATATAAAGGTAGAAGGTTAGCTTTTTTGCTCTCTTCCTCTTCCTCTTCCTCTTTCTCTTCCTCCTCCGTATCCTCCTCCGTATCCTCTTTTATATCCTCCTCTTCCTTAACCTACCACTCTGCGATACTAGTACGCTATTAAGCCTATACTCTAAAGCTATTCCTATTCTACCATCTCCGTAGGTTTCGATTGACTGTATAGGAAACGCGCCGTCGAGTATTCAACTAGTATTTAATAGAGGCGCGAAAGGGATCCTTTACCTAATCGTAGTATGTATCGCCTTTAAGAGCTCGAAGAGCTACTCTAATAGGCCTTCCTAGAGATCGTAGAACGTAGTATTCGAGGGAATAAGAGCGGTAAGTATTAAAGGATTAAGAGGGCTCGAAATTAGTACTAACAACTGCCTACTAGTTACCTAAAGCCTAAACTCGAAGATATACTCTTACTTACACACGATTTCACATACACCACGCTTATTTATCACGGCAGCGACGGTTTGGATGCATATAAATGGATATTACACTATAAAATTGGTAGGCAATACACTAGCGAACATTACCGAGGTCAAAAAAGGAATGACGGAGGCTACGGGAACTCTAATTGGCCGTCAGAGCGTAGGTTTGCCAAGCGTCTCTTATGGTCGAGTTTCTACGGTATACAACCAGCACCAAATAAAACGCTTACGATTACCACTCCTCACTCAACTTCCCCAAAAAGACATCCTCATAATTTATATAAACATGGCACCTCCCTCAGCTACAGGAACCCACGAGACCGGTGCATCCGTGCCTACTAAGAGCCATGATAAACCCGGAGTCGAGACGCACGAGCCTGGTCTCACTGAAACCCAAGTCGAGATAAATACTGCCGGACAGGGAGCTATTCCTCGAGATATCGTCTTTGAAGATAAATATAAGGAGAGGGAATACAAAAAAGGCAGATTGGCGCTCGCGTTTCGCATCTTTGCCAAGTTGGGTTACGATGAGGGAGTTGCTGGTCACATCACTCTTCGGGTATGTTATGTTGTATACCAGAACTGAACCTTTGATGGATACTAATTGAGGGTTTAGGATCCGGTTGAACCGACGAGCTTTTGGGTTAATCCCTTTGGTGTTGCCTGGCCTTTGCTCAAGGCTTCTGATCTTATTCTTGTGAATCATGAGGGTAAGGTTGTAGATGGTGGATCTTGTAGATTACTGAACACTGCTGGTAAGCTTCACTCAATTGCCTTTAGGTAAATACAGAATGCTCACATTTTCGCAGCATACATGATTCATCATGCCGTTCACACAGCCCGACCAGAAATCAACTGTGTCGCTCATTCACATTCCATCCACGGTCGAGCATTCTGCACTCTCGGCCGAACCATCGATACTATTACACAAGACTCGTGTGCCTTCCACAACGACATTGCCCTTTACCAATCATTCCGAGGCATTGTACTCGCAGCTGATGAAGGCATTGCGATTGCTAAAGCACTAGGCAATAAGAAAGCAGCACTATTGCAGAACCACGGTCTGCTTACTTGTGCACAGAGCATTGAAGCCTGTGTCTTCTGGTTCACAAGTCTCGAGAAGTGCTGCCAGGCTCAGCTGATGGCGGATGCAGCTGCTGGAGGAAGGGGACACGAGACTATCAAGATTGATGAGAAGGACGCTGAGTATACAAAGCAGGCAATCGGATCGGAAGCTGCGGGATACTTTAGTGCAAAGCCGGCTTTTGACATGATGGAGCATGAATCTGGGGTTGATTACAAGTGGTGAAATCGAAAAAGTTGGTGTATCATTGCAAGAACTATTTATGATTATCTCCCATTCCCAATGGATCTAGACGGAAGTAATCTTGCTGTAGAATGTCTGGATCACCTCGGCTGTTTTCTCTGGTGATTCTTCAGGCACGAAATGGCCTATTCCCTCTCCAACACCGACTTCCTCGAGTAATCCCCCCTTGCTCACCCACTCAGTCCAGACTTTCTTCATGTCGTTCCTCTTCCCAATGAAATCTGCCGCGTAGATCAGCAAAGTCGGAACATCCAGCTTCCTACCCTCCTCCTGATCTTGTTTCTGCACATCAACGTCCTCCTCGGCACCAGCACGGTAATCATCGCAACTAGCCTTCACAACTTCTGCATTGTTGAAAAACCTCGCATATACTTCTACCGCATCCTGCTCCGCAAACCTCGCATTTCCGACCTCGTTCTTGCCAGCCCAGCGGGACAGTAGTTCACGGATGAATTTGTCGCCTCCGTAAGCACTAATCATAGCTGTCGCCAGTGATACATTTGCTAGCAGTGGCCAGTGGAAGCCGAAGGCTGCTGACGTGGGATTACTGAGGGTTTGCCATTGCACAATGGTCGGCACGATGTCGATCAGGATGGCGGCTTGGATGTCAAATTGCCTCTGGTTGTCTTTGTCGACGCTGAGACGGTGACATACACGTGCACCGCGGTCGTGGCCGCAGAGGATAATGCGCTGCTTGGATTTTTTGGGTCCGAGGAGTGATGCCAGGTGTGAGAGAATGGCCTCTCCGACGTTTCGCTTGTTATGTGGGATGGAGAGGGCAGGACTGCGTCCGTATCCTGGGAGCTACAGAGGGTTTGAGTTTAGAGGCTCTTGTGAGATAGAGGAGGCTTACGTCTGGGATGTAGAGAGGAATCGTGCTTGGTAGGAGAGGTATGATCTTGAATATTTTGTTAGTGAGGACGGGCAGAGTTTGTAGGGGAACTCACATGTCGCCATCTATAAGGAAAGAGGGGTAAGAAGTAAGTAGACATGTGATGACGAGACGAGGATGATGGGATTTTGTTCTTGAATAGAAAGAAGATGGTATTATGGTGAAAACGAAATTCGAATACAGAGATGGTTGTTTATGAACAAGGAATGAAATGGGGAGAAATTGAAACTAGGAGACTGAGGAGAATAGAGATAATTCCAATAGGACGACAGACATATGCAAGAACAAAACATATAAAGTATAGCTGTATATTGAAAAATCCATGAAACAGAGTACGAAAACAGAACTATAGGTCGAACTGTGCAACTTACTCGAAGCTCCTTAGATATCAGGAATCAGTATATGTTCGATTCAATTTTAAAGAAAACTCACGATTGAGGATATCCATGAATAAGAGCCAAAATAGGCGTCGAAGAATCTACATTTTCAAGACCTCGGTGGTAGGCGAATACTGAACCTGAACTCAGCCCGTCTGCTTTAGCATTGCTCTCGAGACCGAGACTGAGCATGTGAGAGAGATCTTTATCATAAGCCATGATGTGTTGTGGATATTGAAGATGGACAAAAGCACGGTAAATATTCACTGGAATCTTTGATCAGGTACTTGGAACTTGCTCACTCTTATATAGTGACAATGGATTTGTAAGTGAATGAGGAGTTTACACGTGATGTTCGGTCGAGGTGGGTTGACTCGGAAAATAGTTTCGCCTAGGGAGTTTTCTATCCAGCGTCATGGAGCTTGATTTTTGCGCGCGAAAGTCGTCCGCCATCGTTCAATCAAATTTCTCGTAGCTCTCAATCGACCTCCATACACATTCAAAATGGGTCGCGGAGGAAAACGAGTAAGTAACTACCCGTCTACAGCATCGCGCTCAACTAATATTTGACAGGGAGGCGGTGGCTTTAGAGGAAAACGCGGTGGTGGTCGTGGTGGGGGAAGAGGAAATGGTGAAGATAATCGTGTGAGCTTCGACAAGGTCACCAAGCAGAACGAAAAGCTTGAGAGATACTACAATTCGGTTCTTGGCCTTCCAGAGGAGGAGAAGGAAAAGTTCTGGGGCGCATTGAAGCGCGAACTTCCTAACAGTTTCCGATTTGCGGGGTCGAAAGGGTCTGTCAAGATGCTTTAAACAACTTGAATCTCACACTGACTCTTGGGTAGGCATGCATTGGCAGTTCAAAGACTACTGAAAGAACGATACATTCCCGAAATTTCAAAGATCTCCCATTATGATGGTTCTCGTGTCGAAGCGCCAAAACCTGTACTATGGTACCCAGACGAGCTCGCCTGGTGGATGACCACGCCCAAGAACGTCGTTCGAAGATTTCCACCATTCGCCGCTTTCCAGAAATACCTTGTCTCCGAGACCAGTGTAGGAAACATTAGCAGACAGGAGGTTGTTAGTATGATTCCTCCCCTCGTAATGGATCTACAGCCTGGTATGACGGTCTTGGACATGTGCGCCGCGCCAGGAAGTAAAGCCGCGCAATTATTGGAGATGGTCCACATCGGCGAAGAGGCTCGTGTTCGAAAGTCTCTCCAGAAGTACGCAGCAGAGGATGGTCGGGAAACAAGCCCAGGAGCGCAACAAGATGATGCTGATGACACCATCGACAACGGCGATTATGGCCGGGCCACAGGATTACTGATTGCAAATGATTCTGATTACAAGCGTAGTCACATGTTAATCCATCAACTGAAGCGATTGTCATCTCCTAATTTAATCGTCACCAACCACGATGCTACGTTGTATCCCTCAATTAAGCTTCCCGGTGGGGCAAACAGCAACAAATACCTCAAATTCGATCGCATCTTAGCTGATGTACCTTGCTCAGGAGACGGAACAACCAGAAAGAATGTGAATCTTTGGCAAGATTGGCACCCGGGAAATGCTCTTGGTCTCCATGTTACTCAAGTTCGCATTCTTGTGAGAGCTCTCCAAATGCTCAAGGTTGGTGGACGTGTTGTCTACTCTACTTGCAGTATGAACCCAGTCGAAAATGAAGCTGTAATTTCCTCGGCAATTCAGCGTTGTGGTGGTCTCGAGAAGGTACAACTTGTGGATAGTGACGATAAACTTCCCTTGTTGAAGCGAAAGCCGGGCCTCAAGAAGTGGACTGTTATGGACAAGGGAGGAAAGGTTTGGAATAACTGGGCCGAGGTGGAGCAACGAGTCAAGGATTATGGCCCAGATGTATTCACTGACCGATTGTCAGAGGGTATGTTCTGTCCACTTGAAGGTACTCTTTCAGCCGAGGTCCAAATGGAAAGGTGTATGCGAGTGTATGCCCATCAGCAAGATACTGGTGGTTTCTTCATTGCCATCCTTGAGAAGAAATCAGAGTTCCGAGCCATACCAGAATCTGAGTCGAAGAAGACCAACACCAAAGCTCCAATATCAGCGATTGTGGAGGAGATTGAGTCACAACCCACTCCAGCTCCTGGAGAGAATGTTGCACCAAAAATCGAAGCTGCAGATTTGCTCACAACACTCGAGGGAAGTTTAGATGGAAGCTCAGGCGAACAAGTTACACCTGTTGCCCGTCAAAATCAAGAAAACCCTGGTTCTGACGCCACATCAGCTGGAACCAAGAGACCCGCAGAAGATGAAAGTGAAATTGCGCAACCTCCCAAAAAGCTGAAGGTCAAAGAGGAAGTCGACGTGGAAGAGCCAGGAAACGAGAACCGAAATGTTCATTTCCCGGCACCACCTGGAGCGGAGTTAGATCTCACCACTCGTCCTGGTGATCTTCGTGATCCTGTACGGCCATCAAGGAACAAGGGCGGTCAGTTTGAGGAGCCCTTCAAGTATATTGCCGGTGATCACGATGAAGTCAAGACCATCGAGACATTCTACAAGCTTTCTCCCCGCTTTCCACGTGATCGTTTCATGGTCCGTAATGCTCAAGGAGAGCCTGCTAAGACGATCTACTACACTTCAGCTTTGATCCGAGACATCTTGACTGAGAATGAAGGAAAGGGTATCAAATTCATTCACGGAGGTGTCAAGATGTTCATGAAGCAAGATGTACAAGGAGAAGGTGTCTGCAAGTGGCGTATTCAATCAGAAGGTATGCCAATTCTTGAGGGTTATGTCGGCGAAGAGCGTGTGGTTCGTCTTTACAAGAAAGAGACCCTTCGTAAGCTGCTTATCGAGATGTTCCCCAAGGTATCTGATGAGGGATGGAAGAATCTTGATGAGATAGGCGAGCGTGTAAGCACCATTGGAATGGGCTGCTGCGTTTTACGTGTTGAGCCTAGTGATCTACCAGATGGCTTCAAAGAGCGCTTGGTGCTACCACTTTGGCGATCACTTCACTCCTTGAATCTCATGCTCGCAAAGGAAGATCGAACTGCAATGCTTCTTCGTCTCTTCAACGACACAACACCACTTGTGAATAATCACAACCCGACTAAAAACAAGAAGACCGAAGATGGAGAAGCCAAGGCAGAGGTGGTAGGATCAATCGAAGCTGCTGCACCTGTCAATGATGCTGCAATAGATGCAGAGATCAAGCCTGGCCCTTACAGCACCCTGGTAGCGGATAAGAATGCAAATGGCAAGGAAGGTTTGGATGTCAAAGCCGAGAAGATCGAGAAAGGTGAAGAGACCGGTGGACCAGAGACTCAGCTCAATGGAACTGGTGGTGTCGAAGGACAATTAGGTGGCGTTTCATAGTTTGGTCTCTTGGCATGGAAGACCAAAAAAAGGCGTTTGTACATTTTGCTAGGGCTGCCATAGATTGGGCCCGATGGATCTACCCGTACCTGGGTGATATAAAAACATAAACTGCAGATGCTTTTAAGTATCGTGGAGCAAAGATGTTGCCTGAATTGTGAAATAATTACCATGTTAGTGGTTTGTTGTTGTGGTAAGAATAGTGTTCACCGAAATCAAGCCAGTGATGATCCCTGTCCTTTCCATGCTGCAACGCGAAAATCATCGAGATTCTACCGCGTCAACTACATCGTTCACAAATGAAGCTGGAACTTCCTGCAATATGAGGGAATCTCAGGAAGACCTTGGCTAATTACCCAGGTTACTTTACACTTCTGTCGCGACTTGCCTAGGTCTGGTAATTACTGAACACGACACGATGATTGCTGCAGATACACAAGAAGTCACCATGCGGTTCCTTGAACAGCCACGAGTAGCAGACAGACCCGAGCCGCATACTGTATTACTTGAGCTCTGCGATGGCCAGATCAACGAGATTGCCCAGATGCTAGCAAAGGTGCAAAACCCAGCACCAACGACCCAAAAGTCACATGTTCCAAACGACCTCTCTCAATGCGGACCACCCATTATCAATCTTCTAGCTCGCTCCTGTGACCTCCTATCGACTAAGGATTCAAACCAGAAGCTGGCAGTCCAAAGACTCGATGATCTGATCGCTCTCGCTACGGAGAAGTTCTATGCGTATCCTTTCAAGGATGTTCCTCCTTGGTGGAGGCAGCTGTTTACGGAAGCTAGCATTCTCAAATTTTGCGGGATTGCTGTTGCGAGTGGGCGGAGTGGTGGAAGTCTAGAGAAAGAGGCTGTGGATGAGATGGTCAAGGTGCTGGATATGGCACTTGTGATGGCGGGGACTCCTGTCAGAGAAGAGAGTCGATCTTTCATCGATGACGCTCTGGAGCTTTTGCAAAGGGCTCAAGATGGGCAGGACCAGTTCGAATACAGGACTGCCGGAGATAGCGACGAGCCAGCGATCAAGCGTCGGAAGGTCAGTGAAATGGATACCAGTGATCGGTTCCCAATAAGTCCCCTGAGCAATCTACCAGTTTGCCAACCAATACCCAGAGTTACACAGCCTTCGTTCGAGGCTTTTGAAAAACACATGAATCATCCCAACTCCAACGATATTGGGCCAGAACCTCTCATTATTACGGAAACTCTAGAAGGTTGGCCAGCCCGCAATGATCGCTCTTGGAATAGACCATCTTACTTGATGTCAAGAACTATTGGAGGGCGACGACTCGTACCTATCGAGACTGGAAGAAGCTATGTGGACGATGGCTGGGGTC
This sequence comes from Pseudofabraea citricarpa, assembly GCA_029641185.1. Lineage (NCBI taxonomy): Eukaryota > Fungi > Ascomycota > Leotiomycetes > Helotiales > Dermateaceae > Pseudofabraea > Pseudofabraea citricarpa. Next base: position 172,266 of record JAPWGK010000021.1, on the reverse strand, counting down.
AGAAAATCATTACTTTCAAGGAATTCATGGTGCAGTATATTCTGGACCCGAAGTCACAAGTAGATGGCAAAGCAGATGCTATCGATGATCACACATCTCCCACCGGGTATCTTGCACAGCATGATCTATTTGCACAGATCCCATCTTTGCGGAATGACATCGCTATTCCAGATTATTGCTTCACCTCTCCTCCAGCTCCACATCACTCTTCACCGCTTGCCGAGAAGCATTCTCAAACGCCGCCACTTGATGAACCATTACTGAACGCTTGGTTTGGTCCTGCGGGTACTATCAGTCCTCTGCACACAGATCCATACCACAACATCCTCGCTCAAGTCGTGGGCAGGAAGTACATTAGATTGTATGCACCACGAGAGAGCGAGAGACTTTACGCAAGAGGGGTGGAAGATGGAGGAGTCGACATGGGCAACACAAGCGCCGTCGACATCGGTGTTCTAGCTGGTTTTGATGGCACGGAAGAGGAACAACAAGAAGCACATCACGAGTTCCCTCTGCATTCGGAGGCACAGTATGTCGATTGTATTCTGGAGGAGGGCGAGTGTTTATATATCCCTGTCGGCTGGTGGCATTATGTACGCAGCTTGAGTGTCAGCTTCAGTGTCAGTTTCTGGTTCAACTGATCTGATCCCAAGACCAGATGTGAATGCGTTCTGAATCAGGACATCATCTCTTCTATGTCACATGCTCTCTTCTTGTCACATGATCTCTTGTTGTCACATGATGTGAGCATCCTCTTACCCCTGTCACGATTCGGCGCTACATCTTGGTTACTGTATTCGGATATGATCTCCACAGGGTTCTTGTCGCCGAACATCCAGGAAGTCTTTCAGCTCGACAACACTGCCTCAACGTCGCAAGGAAATGGCCCCTTCTTGCTGCTCTCGTGATGACTGTCCACTAAACATTTCTTTTCAATTTGATGACAACATCTATTAAAGTTACCTTTTCGTTTCTTCGGATTCTACCCCAAGTAGAGACTACCTAGATATAGGCTACATTGCAATCTCACATACACAAACCGGGACCGCGTTGAACTTCGAAGCTGGTTCATTGAGACAACTCGCCATAATTCCTATTGACTTCAAGCCAAAATGGTCTTTTGTGGGCGGCCTTCAAAGAATTGCCAAGCCTGCAGAGAGAAGAAGACAAGAGTAAGTGTTGATTTGCCACCTGCTGCACTCAATACTAAGCAATCAGTGCGATCGGGCCATACCTGAATGCAGCCAATGCATCAGGGCTAAAAGAGCATGCTCGGGTTATCGCGATCAATTGGATCTGATGTTCAGAAATGAAAGCAATGCAGTCGCCAAGAAAATGAAGGCTCGAGGCACTAAGTCGAAATCAGCATCCAAGAAGCCACTATCTTATCTCATAATCCCTCCATCAGAGATCCAGTTTGGAGATCAAGTCCCAGACGAGATATCGCCCATCACGCTTTCCAGCCACGCTTTGCAACCCACTATTGAGGAAGTTGCGGGTGCATTCTTTAATACCAATTATGAGATGCGCTCTGTTGGAGGGAGTTTCGACTTCTTCAATTTTGATAATGTGGATACTCTTTGTACACCCGGTGACATGAGCAGCCACCTTATTGCTAGTATCAATGCGGTGGGCCTTGCCGGGTTTGCAAATTCAGTCCGCTCAACAGTGCTGATGAAAAAAGCCTTCAACTATTACGGTACCGCAATACAACTCACAAATGCAGCTCTTCACTCCCCAGCGGATGCCGTCAAGGATAATACCTTGTTCTCCGTCGTTATCTTAAGCATCTTCGAGACGGTCACGGGATCAACTCAGAATTCATTTCAAGCCTGGACAGAGCATACGAAAGGCGCTTCAACTCTTGTCAAACTCCGAGGACCAGATCAGTTCAAGACTCATGCTGGTCGTCGTTTGTTTCTTCAGATTACTTCAAATTTATTGATTAGCTGTATCCAGCGCACGGTAGCAGTGCCTGATTATATTTCAGAGCTACGGGTCGAAGCAGAAAAATACGTCGAGTCTTCAAATCCAGCATGGAGAATGTCCAAGGTTATTATTGATTGCTCCAAATTTCGAGCTGACGTTATAAATGGTTCAATTACAGGGTCTCAAAATGTTATCTCGAGAGCGTTGGAAATTGATCGCGAGTTTGTTGAGATCTTCAGCCATGTCCCAGAAAGCTGGCGATACACCACAATCTATACTGACGAGCACCCCGAACTTGTATGGAATGGCATGTTTCACTCTTATCAAAACTACTGGATTGCTCAGATATGGAATTCAGTTCGAACCTGTCGTATTCTTCTGCACGAGATCGTTCACTCTCAGTTGAAGTTGGTTGTCAATGATTCACCTCGCCCGTTTACCAAGCAAGCGAGTTTGGATCTCTACCAGTCTTCTTTCAATATATTGATCCAGATGCGCACAGATATCCTAGCTAGCATACCTGAGCACACCAAAACCAAAATCGTTCAAGCTGCACATCATCACACGATGTGCCCGGAAGTTGATGATCCTCCAACGGCCTCTGCTTTACTCGGGACGCGCGGTTACTTTGTGCTCTGGCCACTCTACCTTGTCGGCTCGATGGACCTCAGCACGAATGAGATACGACGCTGGGTCATGAATCGGCTGAGGTCGCTGTCGGAAGAGACGGGCATAAGGCAGGCGTCGGTTTTGGCAGAGTTTGTAGGCAGGAACAAACACATCTCGGTTTGGGATCGTGAGGCGCATTGGAAAAGATTGGCGAATGTGGAGGTTCCATATTTGGAGAATTCTGGGGGGGTAGATGAGGAGATTAAGGAGATTGGGGAGATTGATAGTGGGAGTGGTCCGAGTGGGAGTGGCATTGGGTTTGGTGTTTGTGAGATGGTGAAGAGTTTGAGAGTTTTAAGTTACTGAGTGGAAGAGAATGTCAAGAATGATTGATGATCATGATTGGAGGTTGTCGTATTCAGGAGGTATGTTTGTATGTGGTGTCAAAGATATTATGTGTCTTTCCTGCCTCATGATGCAGATAGACAAGCAAGAAACCCCTCCTTTTTCTATTTGCTTTTGTCACTTCACTTGTTCTTTCTTTTAACCAATTTGTAGGTGCATTTCATTCTTGATTGATAATTCATGCTTGATTGATAGGGAAGGCGTGTGACAATCGTATGGTATCGCTATAAAAGGTCAGCGCTTTCCCTCTTTCCTCCTGGAGCTCCTTCTACATCATCCGCACTTGCCACTTCGCTCGATTCTACTCTTCCCTTCTTCCCCCCTTACCACCTCTTTACCTCTTCACGAACTTCACTTCACCTTCACCCTAACCAATTCAATTGCTCTACGACGTCCATTTTGGGAGCATAGATCATACGACGATCTTTGGTTACTTCACTCTTGCTCCTCAATTTGCTTCTGCTTCTGCAGATCTCTCCCACTCTTCCACCTTCACTTCACCAACCGCACTTCACTACAATTCCTTTCACTTGACTGCCAGATTCCCGTCTTATTTCGCCAATCTCGAGCATCCATCGTCAAGCACAAGGTGAGCTTTTTTGGTGTTATATTCCATCATCTGCAGCGGCTGACTTTAGGAGAGTTGCAGATCAACTGCAATTAAAAGCGCTCGGATTTTCTGGACGCCTGCAAGTTGAAGGTGAGTTTGGTTTCAATTTCGATTTCACTTTTCTGCTGGTTAATTTCGCTGACTTGCACTTGCTTCTGTTCTAGCTTTGCCTTTCGACAGTCCTTTGGCATTTGGCATTTACTCCCTTTCGTCAACTCGAACGTTTGCTGACGAAAGTTTGAGTGTCTGCATCCTCGAGGTGACTTTCAGTTCCAACATTCTACTAATGAAATGTGCTAACTTAGGATTGCATCTCTAGCTTTACTTCTCGAGACTCCCTCGGCATTTACTGCTTTCCGTTGACTTGGAAGTTCTCTTGACTTTCGTGTGTTCTTGCCGACTTCCCTTTCACTCTCCTTTCTACTTGAGGGTTCCAACACACTTTCCTCATTCTTCATTCGGAATCGTTCAGGTAAGTCTATACTCCAGCATCGCCAGCTACAACACCTGATTAACCCCTTCTGATTTCAGTTCCACTTACAATTGCTTGTTGCACAAAAGGCCAAAAGTGATCTTCTTCACCAGTCACTGTAAGTCTACTCTGTGTTCTTTCTAATCCACTCTCTAACATTTCTTAACATAGTTTCTGATCCGTTCGCATTTGTCTGTTTATTCTCGACGGTTCTCACTCACCCAAGGCGACATATCGGAAATTTGTCCAAGACTTTGTCTCTCCAGCAAACATCATGCAGAAAGGCAGTGCATGGGCTAAGGGCCCTCCTCGCTCTAATACAGTTGGTGGTTTGAATTCCGGTGTAAGCAATCTCAACCTTGGTAATTCCAATCAATCGGCACCGCCTCCGCCGCCCCCACCAGCTCCATCTTCAACAGCTGCCCCTCCGCGAGCAGGCCCTCCGAAAACAAAGGCTCAACTGAAAACAGAAAAGGAGGAAAGAGAGAAGAAACGGCGGGAAGAAAAGGAGGCAAAAGATAAACAACGCGAACAGTGGGAAGCTCTTGGTGATACTTTACCTCGTGGCGATAATCCAACTCCAACTACAAATACATTCCCAGTCACGGCCAACTACTTTCATTTGAAGATCCAACCCGAATGCAAGTTTCATTACTATGAGATTGACATAGGTCCAATTGGAAAGCCAAAGAACCCACCGAACCTCCCACCGAAGCCAGAGCTGAAGAAGAAAATCATCAAGAATATTCTTGCACAAAACCCACCAGAGGTAGCAGTGTGGGCCTCAGATTATCAGAAGTTTATTATTTCGATTGGACCACTGTTCAAGAAATGGGCAGGCATGCATCAGGATACCGCGGCACTTCTCATGCATAAATTTGCTACTTTCGGCAATGAGCCCAGCGAGTATCAGACGCCATTCAAATACAAAGGCATCATTGATCTCAAGAAATTCGAAAAGCATTGCACTGATAACTCAGAACAGCATCATATGCCTGTTGCAGAAGTCAATCGATGTACCTCTGTCTTAAATGCTATCACCTGGAAGAATTTGAATGATGACCGTGGAAATCAGTCATTTCGAGGTGGATTGATTGGGAACAAGTTCTTTCCAGGGGAGACTAAAGAGGCCCCATTTATAAAGATAAGTCCTGAAGTTTATTCTATTCGCACTGGATTTTTTACATCAGTACGCCCTGCTAAAAAAGGAGTTCTGCTTAATGTACAACCGACGACATCGGCTTTTTACAATCCCATCAATCTGGCCAAGTGGATTGATTTATATTGGAATCGTGTTCCAGGCACTAGAGAATTTGTCCAGCGCCTAAGGGGCGTGAAAGTCGTCTTCAAGTTTGACATGGGACCTACTACTGATGAAAAACGTCGTCGTTCGATCTGGTCAATTTCTAGTTACGGTACAATCGAGCGCCAGACTTTTATACACGATGAACAAGAAAGAACAAGAAGCGTCTACGATTATCTATCTGAAAGTAAGTCATATCAGCTGTTCTAATCATTCAAGATCGAGGTTTCTAACGAGGATCAGAATATGGCACGACTGTGAAGAGGGGTTTTACATGCATCGATTTGGGCAGCAATGGCGATCCGAGTTGGTATCCAGCAGAATTGTTGGAGATAGTTGACTGGCAACCTTTGAAGGGTCTCCTGGATGACCCGAGGTTTTCGAAACCGATGGTCCGTGTGGCAAAGAGAGAACCAAACAAGAATCAAGATTTAATTGTAAATCGAGCTAGAGATTACCTTGGCCTAGGACAGCCGCCTTTTCTCCAAGTACCTCCTCCCATCCAAAAATCTTAGTTCAGGGCTGAAACTAATTCTTCTACAGCGCTTTAAAATTATTGCAGAAACTTCACTACTTGGGGTCTCGGCTAAGTCTAGTACTATCCCAATGCTCCAGCTCAAGGAAAACTGCATCACTACTCAGTATGGTGCCTGGAGTATACAGAACCAGCAATTCGTAAGAGTAGGTGGCGATCGATATCAGCCAGCAGATATTCTAGGGGTTCTTTGGACAGGAGACAACGTCCTTAAAAAATATCCTACGGATGGCGTTGAAGAATTGCGCACAAAGCTGGTTTCAATGCGCATTCTAAAGAGCACTAGCATCTGCAAATATGATACAGCAAATTTACTAGGATTAGGGCGCGAAGATATTGTTCGTGTGCTCGATGGTAAATACGCACCATTGATCAGTTCTTTCAAAAAACCAGCAGCTCCCAACCAAAGAACTCAGCTTCCCGTGTTATTGGTTGTCATTACTCCTGGCTATGAGCGCCTCTATCCTGACATCAAATACTGGGCAGATTGCCATGCTGGAATACGAACACAGTGTGTGACGTTAGGAACACTAGGAAAAATGTCGCCACCGCCGGATGGCAGAACTCTTGGAAATGTCTGGTATGAAAATTTGAATATTATCCTGGAGAAATGATGCTGATCAACAATAGCATGAAATTCAACTTCAAGCTCGGAGGAATGAATCATCACACAGAGGATCTCTGGTGCGGAGGTCTAGCAGACACAATGTATGTAGGTGCAGATGTAACTCATCCAGGTATGGGTAGTGATGGCTGTCCATCAATGGCCGGGGTTGTTGCTACGAGGGATGAATTCTGTGTCCATTATCTTGCGTCTGCAAGACTTCAATTATCAAAGCAAGAGGTCAGTTAACTAAAATCCAAAAATCAACCCTGCTTTTCTAACAATCAAATAGTTTATCTCCGATCTGCAAGATATGATTAAAGAGCGAGTACTCGCATGGTTTCACCATAATCGAACTAGCAAAACAGTCTCGACATTCCCGAAGAATATCATCGTCTACCGAGATGGAGTGAGTGAAAGTCAGCTTGGCATGGTCCTTGATAAAGAACACCCTCAGGTGTTTGCAGGATTCAAGGATGCTGTTGAGGAGTTGAGAGCACAGAAGTTATTACCGCCCAACTTCAAGAATGAAAGACCCAAAGAGATGTTCCTGGTTGCGACAAAGCGCCACCATACCAGATTCTACCCCAAGAAGAAAGATACCAAAAATCTTGCATGTGGTACTGTGGTTGATCGTGATGTTTTGAATCCAAACAACTCCGGTTTCCATCTTCAGAGTCATCAGAGCCCTATCGGCACGGCAAAAAACGGGCTCTATACGGTTGTGTACTCAGACCTTGACCCTGGATCTAAAATACCTACGGATAGGCTACAGAATATGGAAAAGATTGTAAGTGTAAACATCAGCGGTGTTCGGATCATAGAAGAATATAGACTAACGTGAAATTCAGACAAATAACCTTTGCTATACGGGTTCCCGGGCTACGGTGGCACTGTCTATCGCCACACCAGCTCGATATGCAGACATTCTCTGTGATCGCTTGAGGGAATATATGAAGCCAGCATTGGCTGGATCAATAACCATGAGTACTGATTCTCCTTCAGTCAGTGATTACAGCAATCATGGATCTATCTGGAAAGATCCCAATGCGCCAGCCGGAAGACAGAATCCGTGGCACAAGAATATGGACAACATCATGTTTTACTTGTAATTCCGGTCACTCATGCACATCATCTCTTCGACTCGACTTGTTACTCATGAAGGCTACCTGCTTTATCTTTTCAATTCGTTCATTCATTTTTTTCCCCGTCTTCTAGGACTGACATCAGCGGAAGGACGGGGCATGCTTCTACTTCTCCCATTGTTTTCATTCTCTTTCCTATTACAAATCAAGGTTAGAACATAGCTTCAAAGTACAGCTTCTCCAACACAAATTCTTTCCCGATGTTGCCAAGGCATTCATATCAATATTAGATTAGAAAACAAAATTCGAATTGCAGTCACTCTTTTAATTTGTTCCTTTTGATGATGACTTGCCTTGGCTGTTCGGTTTCGTTGTGGTGATCCAACTTTTAATATCCTGCGACTGATTTCCTTTTTTGTTTGGTTTCTGATCTTGTTTTGTCTTCTGTTTTGTCTGGTTTGGTTATCTGTTTTGTTTTATCTTCTCTCGGTAGCTTGTGGGTTAGTTTGGGTAGGGGCGGGAGGCAGAGAAGAGGTGGGGTTTCCGTTGTGGTGGTCCCATCCCTGGAGTATGTAGTAGTATTGGGAATGATAACGATGATATGAGATGAGACTTGTTATCCGGCTCACAAAGTTTGCAGAGGATGGGCCATAGATTGCGTGAATCAGTGTGGTCAGCTAAGCTAAATCCCCAGTACACATTGCAAGCATATATTACTATCTTTCTCTTCCTTTCTTTTCTATCTTTTCTTCTCGCGGAGCACGGCTCACGGCTCACGGCTCACGGCTCACCACCTCCCTTTCCGACTCTTCTTCAAAGCATCCACGATGCCGTAGTAGGCTGGATGTTTGGAGAAGTCCTCGAACCAGAGGAGGGCCGCTCCATAGCCTGCAAAGACCCCCGGGACCCACGAGACCTAGAGACATGAATTAGTCAAGCGAAGCGAGCTGACTTCGATAGAACAAGCAAATTGCCCGCAGCAGGAAGAAAGCAAAAAGGAACAAGAGTAAGAATGAAAAGAGAGAAGAACTCACCGGATCCCAGAAATTCCACACCGTGACTCCCACACACGCCCGCACATCCACGCACGCCTGCACCGTATCGACATACGCCACCTGCTGCAGCGCGAGATTCGTCTCGTCCGCCGGGAGGAGCAACCTCACGTCGAGCTCCGTAACGGCGACATCGACGCCGAGCCTCGCAAAGGCGCGCATATTAGCGACCTGCTCCTCATAGCTCGGCGCACTGCCAGCGACGAAATGCGACTGCAGCCCCACGCCATCGATGCGGATGCCGCGTTTCTTCAAGAGCCTGACGATGTCCTGCGCGGCGGCGGCTTTCGGGCCCGCCGACTCGATGTTGTAGTCGTTATAGTACAGCTTGGCGCGCGGCGCCGCGGCGGCCGCCAAGGTGAAGACCAGCGGGATATACTCGGCTCCTAGCACTTGCAGGAACGTCGAGTTGCGGTACGTCCCGTCTTCGTTCAGCGCTTCGTTAAGTACGTCCCACGCGTAGCACTCCTTCTTCCAGTGCTGTGCTTCTGAGAATATGTGCCGCTTCAATGCCGATGTGAGCCCGCCTGCTGTCCAGTTCGTCGTCTGGTCCACCCAGGCTGGCAGCTGGCTGTGCCAGACCAGCGCGTGGCATCGCAGCATCTGGTGGTTGGATGTGGCCAGGTCGGCGACGACGGAGCCGGGCGTGAAGTTGAAGACGCCTGGGGAGGGCTCGACTGCGTACCACTGAGATTGTTTTACTCTCGTCAGTATATGTTTCTTTTCTTTCCTCTTCTTTTCTCCTTTCTCCTTCTTGCTTTTGTTTCGGGTTTGGTTGTGCAGGTTTGAGTGTGACAACATACCTTCATCCCGTTCTCGGGCGTCAACTGCCCAAACTCCCTCGTGTTGCTCGCGATCGATAGGTATGTCTCGTTCTTGATGTGCTCGTTATCGACAGCCGTGCCGAAATACAACAGCCCTGCTTTCTTTGCTAGCTGGTTCAGCTGTGCATTTGCTGTCAGGAACAGCAGCGAGAAAGTCGCGAGGTGCTGTGAGAGATACATGCTGCAGGTGGAGAACTTCCCCGTTCTTGAATTGAAAGTCCAGCTGTGGTGGTGCGGGAAAAGAAACAGCGAATTGAACTTGCAGACATCTTCCTTTTAAACATTTTTTCTGTCCCTTTTTTCTTGTCCCTGAACATAATTCATCCGCATGCCCGGTACCTGACCTTGTCCTGCCTTACCCTCACCCAGCATATCAACAGTAGGTAGAGTTCTTGCGTGCCGGATAAACAGAAAGTGCGGAGGAGAGGGCTCGAAATGGAGCAGGGTCGACTCCGCAAAGATGCGATTGCGGGGTACGGCGTGGAGAATATATAGCAGGGTAAGAGGACGGCTCAGGAACCGTTGGCCGTTAACCGCAGCCCCCCATGTAATTTCCTGCTTCTCGCCGTCGCAAAAAGACGGAGGGATATTTGCAGATGCCAGAAGCCAGGCCGGTTAAAAGTGTGCAAGGCAAGCCACCGACCGACGTGACACGACGCGGGCCGGCTAAACAGGATGGAAAGCAAAAATCGAGAATGGGCCGTGGGATGTTGTTGTATGGTATGTCTCGTTGCCACTTTCCTTTCCACGCGGTAGCCGTTCACGTAGGTAGGTAGACCAAGATCTGTGCTAAGTCCTGTGGCGGTGTTGTATTGAGCCTGAATACATTCCAAAGTTCCGTCACCGGTTCATCCCATGTCGGTCGTCGCTTGTAGGCGACGTAATAAGTGGGGGGGTGAGGGTTCTGGTAGAATGCTACTTGGCACGTGATGTAAATCTATGGCATGCTTCACTCTGGTCCTTCGAGACGCCGAAGAGCGAAGAGCCGATCGTAAAGGATGAATCTGACCCGATCTTCTCGGCATCATCATCATCATCATGATCGAGCAAGCTCCATTTCAAACCCTAACAAAACGGAGCCGAGCCCAATTCGCACATCGCGTTTCTCGGGATCCGGCCAGAACACGTGCGACACGTGACGGAGCACATGCTTCCGAGTCAGAACTCTACGTGGAAGCCTCGAGGGAGTCGAGACAACACCTCAAAACGCACGTCGTATAGATTTTACACTGCTGCGGATGCTAGACCGAGACCAATGCGAGATTCTGACCCACTACAAAAGACTGACTTCCCACAAGGCCATGACCAGATCCCCTCGCTTAAATAAGCTTAAGGAAAGGGGGGCTCTCGCGGAATCTCGCTTCTGCTTCTTCTGCTTCTTCTGAGTCAAAGCTCGCGACCCTCGGGTCCCGGAGCCTTGGCTTGCCTTTTGCCCAGAGGTACATATCAACTTGCGGTTCCTTAGTACTTTGGCTTGGGCTATAGCAAATTCGTACTTCTCTCTTGTGTCTTTTGGTTTGATTTTTCTTTTCCCTTTCTCTCTTCCGAGGTGCACACCTCAGTTCGGAATTACATTTTATTGCATGCATAATGGCGCAACCGGGAGAGAAGCCCGAGATGGAAAATCCCTACGCAGAAAAGTCAGAGCCGGAGACGACAGAGGTGGAAGAGGATCATAATGGAAGTATGAAGGATTACCGTGTAAGAAAAACTTCCCCGCCCGAAAAAAAAAAGAGAGGAAGAAAAGAAAAAGAAAACAACTCTTTTCATGATGAAGAAAGCTCATTTTTCTGCGTTCCCTACAGAGAGTGTTTGCGTTTGCAGACAAGATTGATGTGACGCTTGACCTCGTCGCTTTTGCTGCATGTATCGGAGCAGGCGCCGCGCTTCCTCTGATGACGCTCGTCTTTGGCGGATTCGTCACCAAGGTTAATGACTTTTCCGTGGGCAACATCACGCCGGGAGATTTTCGAGATGAGATTACCAAGTTCACGTAAGTGTTTTCTTCTCACCAGTATGTAAGCCTTTTAAATAGCTGCAACCTAAACCCTAGCAGGTTATACTTCGTGTATCTATTTGTCGGCAAATTCGTCCTCACGTATGTCTTTACCGTATGTGCCCGTTCTTCCGAGATTCCTCCTTGCTTGCTTGCTTCTTGAATCCGTTAACAAAAGTCAGGTCTGTATATCCATCGCGGCAACACGAACGACAAAAGCCCTACGAGCGGCCTTCTTCGAAAAGACGCTGCGTCAAGACATAGCCTTCTTCGAATCATCCAGCACGGGAGCGGTCGCGACCCAAGTGACCACGAACGGAAACCTGATCCAGCAGGGCATCGCCGAGAAGCTGGGCCTGACGGTGCAGGCGATAGCGACCTTCGTGGCGTCCTTCGTCATCGCCTTCACGGTACAGTGGAAACTAACCCTCATCACCATCTGCATCGTGCCCGTCATCCTCGTCGTCACCTGCATCTGTGCGTGGATCGACGCTGCTCAGGAGGGCAGGATCTTGCACCTCTACTCGGTGGCGGGTATGCTGGCTGAGGAGGTCTTCTCCAGTATCCGCACCGTCCAGGCTTTCTGGGCCCACCCGAGATTGTCGAGGGAGTTTGACGAGCACCTTGAGAAGGCGGAGAAGGAGGGCATGAAAAAGAATCTTAACCTCGCTATCCTTTACTCTACTGAGTTCTTCTGTGTTTATTGTGGTTATGCCTTGGCCTTTTGGCAGGGCGTGAGGATGTATTCTCGTGGCGAGATTGAGGAGTCTGGGGATGTCATTACGTGAGTTATGCTTTTTCTCCTTGTTGATCCCAATCTCTCTACCTCCCTCTCTTTCTTTTCTTTTATATTATTTTGTTGTCTTCCTCCTTCTTTTTATGTTGTTAGTCGTGGCTGATCTCGTCAAGTGTACTTTTCGCTGTCGTGATGGCTTCTACTTCCATGACCCAGATCGCTCCTCACATGATGGCATTCACCAAAGCCGGATCAGCAGCCTCGGCACTCTTCAGAACCATGGATCGCATCTCAGCTATCGATCCCCTGGCCGAAGATGGGCTGCGTCCCGATTCCATCACCGGGAACCTCGAATTGCAGGATCTGCACTTCGCATACCCGTCCCGACCTGGATTCCGCGTTCTCGATGGTCTGTCTTTATCCATCCCAGCAAATAGAACCACAGCTCTCTTGGGTGCTTCGGGGTGTGGCAAGAGTACGGTGATTGGATTGATCGAGCGCTGGTATCAGCTTTCTCACGGCAAGATCCTCCTCGACGGGAACGATATCACCGAGTTGAACGTGGGATGGTTGAGGACGAACATCCGCTTGGTACAACAGGTAAGAAAGATGTCACCTTAAATCCATGAGGCCAGACTGACGCGTGAAACAGGAACCGGTTCTCTTCGTCGGAACCGTATTCGAGAATGTTGCGAATGGGCTGATGGGCCTCGCGAGCGCCGATGCCCCCGAAGAAGAAAGAATGGCACTCGTGCAAGAAGCTTGTAAACTGGCAAACGCACATGACTTTATCATGCAGCTTCCTCAGGGGTACCACACGCAAGTCGGCGAGAGAGCGGGTATGCTTTCTGGTGGCCAGAAGCAGCGAGTCGCCATCGCGCGCAGCATCATTTCAAATCCGAAGATCTTGCTCCTTGACGAAGCGACGAGTGCGCTTGATTCGCGAGCCGAGAAGGTCGTCCAGGAAGCGCTGGATAAGGTCTCCAAGACGAGAACTACCCTCGTCATCTCGCATAAACTCAAGACGGTGCAGAATGCTGATAATATCGTCTTGATTGCTAATGGCAAGGTCGTGGAGCAGGGTACGCACGATGAATTACTGGCTGCCGGTGGCCGGTATTGTAGCATGGTTGCCGCACAGGATCTTGGACACGACGAGTCGAAAGTCGAGAGTAGCTCGGCTTCGAGTATTGAGAGTACGATGGAGGTTGCCAAGACGAGATCAGTTGCCAAAAGCGAGTTTGTCCAGACGACCGAGGGCGAAGATCAACCGGTGGAGTCGACCGGGACTTTGAACTACGGTATTGTCAAGTGTTTGGTTATTCTCTTGTGGGAGCAGAAGAATCTCTGGCCTTGGTTTATAGCCACTGCCATTGTGTCCTTGCCTGCTGGTACGTTTGGATTTTCTGTGATTGTTTCTTAAGATTCTGACGATTTTGTAGGCTTCACCTTCTTCGCACAAGCTCTCCTCTTCGCACGCGAAGCGACCGTCTTCCAACTCGAAGGAAAAGAACTGGTTCGCAAAGGCGACTTCTACTCTCTAATGTTCTTCGTCATCGCTCTGGCGAATTTCTTTTCCTACTTCGCTCTCGGCTGGGTCTCAAATGTTATTGCCCAAGTGAGTCCCGAATCTCCATCTCACAATACATGCAGAGCTAACTTTCTCCCAGATCTCCACGCGTCGCTACCGCTTCGAGATGTTCAACAACATCCTCCACCAAGACATGGAATTCTTCGACCGCCCTGAGAATACTGCCGGCGCATTGGTATCCCGCCTGTCGACGCAACCGACCTCGCTTCAAGAACTTCTCTGCATGAATTTGAGTCTGATTTACATCACCGTCGTCAACCTGCTGGCTACTTGCATCCTCGCACTGGTCGTCGGTCCGAAACTCGGCGCTGTCGTCGTATTTGGCGCTCTGCCCCCCTTACTAGTCGCAGGCGTCGTCCGTATCCGACTCGAGCAAACACTCGATAACCAGACATCCAAACGGTTCGCTGCCAGTGCCGGCTTAGCAGGCGAAGCCGTATCAGCCATCCGAACCGTGTCGTCGCTCGCACTGGAAAGAAATATCTTGAATAGATACCATGCGCAGTTGGATAGCATTGTGGGGCATTCCATCAAGCAGATCTTCTGGACTATGTTCTGGTTCTCGCTCACCCAGTCGATTGACTTCCTGAGCATGGGGCTCGGCTTCTGGTAAGCGAGCGAGCGAGCACCGTCCCCCTCGCTTATCTTTTCTGGAAAAGGGGCAACTTGCTAACACTCACAATAGGTATGGAGGCAAACTTCTCTCGACGGGCGAATACGATGCCAATCAATTCTTTGTCGTTTTCGTCGCTGTCATCTTTGGTGGTCAGGCAGCAGCCCAGTTCTTTGCTTATTCAACGAGTGAGTAATCCCTCCGCAATGTGCGAGGACCCTCGAGCTTAACTGAAAAAATAAAGGCATTACGAAAGGCATCTCGTCGGCGAATTATATCCTTTGGCTCAGAAGCCTGCAGCCGCGCATTCGAGAGGATGAATCGAATCAAGACAAAGGACCAGAAGGCGATGGAGAACTCGAGCTCCGCGATCTGGAATTCTCGTACCCGCAGAGAGCGGATATCAAAGTGATCAAGGGAATCAACTTGAAAGTAAGTACTCTCGATCCATCAGCCAGCATCACGCACACACGCGAAGAGAAAATAAAAAGAGTAAGAGACTAACCCAATCTCCAGATCACTCCTGGCCAATTCGTAGCCTTCGTCGGCTCCTCCGGCTGCGGCAAATCCACACTCATCTCACTGCTGGAGCGATTCTACGACCCCAGCTCAGGCAGCATCCTACTATCAGATGAGTCCATCTCTCACTACTCGCCCAAGAGATACCGCGAGCACATCTCTCTCGTGCAGCAAGAGCCCGTCCTGTACCAAGGCAGCATCGCATCCAACATCTCGCTCGGTCTCGCCTCCTCCTCCTCCTCCTCCTCCTCTTCAGCCGCAACAACAGCCCAGATCGAAGCCGCATGCCGCCAAGCCAACATCCTCACATTCATCGACTCACTACCGCAAGGTCTCGAGACGCCGTGCGGCGCGCGCGGGCTCTCCATGTCGGGCGGCCAGAGACAGCGCATCGCGATTGCGCGCGCCTTGATCCGTAACCCGCGTATCCTGCTCCTGGACGAGGCGACGTCGGCGCTCGATACCGAGTCGGAGCGCATCGTGCAGGCTGCCCTTGAGCAGGCTGCCGGCAAGTCGACGACGGTCGCGGTTGCGCATCGCCTGTCGACTATCAAGAACGCCGATGTCATCTTTGTCTTTGAGGCTGGGAGGGTCGTCGAGGTTGGATCTCATGCGGATTTGTTGGCTAAGAGGGGTGCTTATTTCGCTATGTGTATGGTGCAGTCGCTGGATCAGAGCTAAAGTTTGGACTGGTTGGTGCAGGTGCAGGTGTGGATGTGGGTGTATTTATAGTGTGGGGTGGGGGAACTTGTATTCTTGTTCACAAAACACAGCTCAACTCTTATTCTTAGCTTGAGGGACATAGGTTAGGAGTCTAGACTAGGTAGGTAGGCAATAGATAATAGAATAGAAATTACATAGATGCCCCAGTCTCTCGGTAAATTATCTGCTGGACTTATCTCGCGAGTGTGGCGTGGAACAGAAATCCAACATCACGCTTTGCGTGTGCACCATCGAAGAACGATATCTTGACCTGGAGAGATTCGCTCGAGTCCAATCACTACCTAGGTACATCATGCAGTGCAGTGTCTTCCGGTGACTGGCGAAAACACTTGTAATTCCTCCTAGTATCTTTATCAACATACTAGACACAGGGACAGGTTAATCTACATGCACAGGCCGAGAATCCATCTCATCTCTCACTCTCAGCCCCTTGACGAAATCTGAAAATCCAAGCCGGTTATTAAATCAAACCTGGAGGCTTGTAATACAAAGATATCGCGTAAATCTTTCACGGTGACTTCAGAACTCGGGGGTAACCAATCTAACAGATCGATGCCGGTCCCCTTAGTCAGGAGACTGATATTACTTTCGTTCTTTTAATTATGGAAAATTCGAAAGCGGCAAGGGTGTCTAGGGAGATATGCTAGGAGAAGAGAGCAATAAAGAGAGAAAGCAAGGTCTGAAGCGGGAGCGTGTTTAACTTTATCGGTAGCGACAACAATCGAGCAGGAAATGAGAAGAAGATCTGGAAATAGTGAGCTTATGTCTTTGCATTGAAAAGATTTGACGTTTAGATGTAATCAGTATCAAGGGGAGAGATGAAGAAAAGAAAGAGAAAAAGAGAAAAATAGCTGCTTGGAATTTAGCTTGAGGTTAAGTTTGCTTCACTTCCACCTCTCTCTCTCGTTTGGCTCTCAGGTACTACGATGACAACGATATGATTTTGAACCCCGCTCGGACGACAGAAAAGTATGTATATACTAATTACAAAAATAAAATCCCTTCAAAAGTGAATGCCCGTATCTTACTCGACGCTGATCTGCTCTCCCACTCAGCAGATGGAGAAGCTGTAATCTCATGAAAACAAAAGAAAACTGCCCGCATCGAGATCAATCCCCTGAAACGCCGGTAGAGCGCATCCCGATTGGTGATGCAGCAATAAAACAAAAACAAACAAAAAGAGACTATACCCTCGCTGGGCTTCTGGTATGGTATGGTGTGTGTATATCTCCCTCCTTCTCTCCCCTCTCCCCTCTTTCCCTCAGCCCATCTAAAACAGCAGATCCAAACAACAGCAACACGCCAAACTAGCCAGCAGCGCCTCGCAGAACCCCGGTCCCCTCCTCCTCTCGACATACTGGCCCTGCGGCTGCCCACCATAGTACATGCCCTGCGGGGGGCCGTACTGCTGCTGCTGATAGCCACCCATCTGCGGGCCCGGTCCGGGCGCATAGTATCCGTTGCTGTTGCTCTGCGGCCCGTAGCCCTGCGGCGGGTATCCCTCTGGTGGTGGTGGTCCGCCATACCCTCCGCCATATCCCCCTTGTTGCCCATAGCCTTGAGGCGGGTAGCCTCCGCCGTACGGCTGCATGTGGCCCATCGCTGGTGATGCTCCGTAGTAGTCTGACTGCCCCGTGTGTTGCGCTTGCATGTGTGCTGGCGCCGGCGACCCGATGGTCGATGCGGTGTCGTGCTGTGTGTACAACGGCGGTGGCGGTCCGGCTGGGAGGTCTTGTTTGCCCGACATGATGGCGACGGTGATGTAGAGGAGAAGAAGAAGAGGCGATGAGACGATGGCAGAACCTACAGCTTTGGCTGCGCTTGTGTTTGGTCTTGGTGGTGCTTTCTGAGCGCCGAGAGAGCCGTCGCGGAGGCTCTTCTTTTTATGTAGAGAGCAGCGAAGCAAGGAGATGATTAGAAGGGAGTACTTTTGATATTGGACAAGAAAGGGAGCTTTCTGCCTCTCGTCGGCCCTTGATGGAACAAAGGAGCTTGGATGACACGGTGTGATTCAAAGGAGAGGATTAGGATGGAGTTGAGAAGGAGAGAGACACCGCAGCAGAGACAGACAGATACGAAAGACAGAATCGAGAAACACTTGCTGTCGCGGAACCAAGTGTGTGGCTGTGCATCCATGGCGACGCGATTTTGCCATCCGGGCCTGGGCACTCACGTGATGGAGATTGTGACGGAGGGGGGATGATAGATAAGAAGCTCTTGTCTTGCATTCTTGTCTTGCATTCTATCTTCTGTTTCTCGCGACCAGACAAAGAGATGATGCTAAAAAGACAGAATGGCATGCAGCAACGAAGGATGTTGGATTTCCTGGCACTGGCACTGGCACGGGCATGATTTTAGTCTAGTGCAGGGCCAGGTCCTGCGAACCGCCGTCATGGTCAGCAATAGCTGGTTGGTGTTAAGAGCTCGCTATTGGTTTGCTGCCCTCTTTTGGCTTTTTTCCCTTCCATCCCCGGATCCACCATCGACCGAGTAGCTGTTCGTGTCAGCACGTGTGGGAGTTCCCTGCAAGTCAGTCTCCGTCCATCACAGCCGAGTGCAGTAGCAAAGCAAAGGCCGAGGAGTCCGTAAGTAGTGACAGTAGGCGTAGCGACCAACCTCCTCGATTACGAACAAGAGAATCAGGTAAGTGTCGAGATGGCTATTCGGACATGGCGGGGCTTTCATTCTGATTCTTCTCCAACTTGTTCTTTCGCTCTTCTTGTTTCTCTCTCTCTCTCTTGATCAAACTCGGAAAGAATTCGTGGCTACTGCACGCCCAACTGTCTACTACTGTCCGCAGTCCTTGTCTGCAGTCTGCAACTTAAGCGAGCTGCCGCCAAAACAAGGCTACGGAGCTTTTCTCTGCTGGTGACAGCATTATTCCATCCATCCATCCATCCATCCATCTTCATCTATTACGCCGCCCGCGACAAGTTTCAGCCCACCTTCCCCCTTCTTTTCAACCTTATCCATCGTCCATCGTGCAATTGAGCAGCAGAACCAGACACTACATAGCATCACCATCACCATCACCATCAACATCGTCCCTCGCTCCAGAACAAGTCTTCAAACATACTGCGACAGCCACCAATCCGTATATATACGGCGCCCAGCCAATTCTGCTTCCTTATCGCTGCGACACCACGCAACCAAGACAAGGCCCAAGCTTATTGTTGTTTGAGAGGGCACAACACCAAACGGAGAACTTCTCGTGGGATTCCTTCTTCAGACACCCGCGTCCCCTCTTCCTCTCGACCTTCCCCACATATTCACCTCATACTCAATCGCATCGTCGCCCTCGTCGTCCTTCTCGAGCGAATAAACAAGCAAATCTTCACAACCCCAAGAACATTGGCGCAAATCGCAAATCGCAATCCACAACCCCAGCTTCAGCCTTAGGCCTCTCGTCGCAAACACTCGATACTCACCTCACCACTCACCTACTCATTAACCATCCACCACCACCACCACCACCACCACGATGCCACCCCTTCCGCACCCGCTCCCCAATCCCTTCAAGATAATAGTCCACCCCGACCAAAACTCGCCTCTCCAACTGCTCTCGAACGAGAACGACGCCGGCAGCCTAACGGCCACAGATCTCTTCTCGCGCAACGCCGGGCCCCTCACGAGACGACAAACGCAGAACGGCATCATCCCGACGGGCTACACATCACAGAACGACGGGCCCGCACCGGGAGTAGTAGTAGGCATCGTGCTCGGGTCGGTGGCGGGGTTCCTGCTGATCCTCTGGCTGCTGTACACGTGCATGAACTTCAACAACGTCTCGAGCGGCTCGTCGGCCTACACGGAGAGCGTCGTGGTGCGCGAGCGCAGGAAGTCCATGGCCGGCACGGGTTCGCATCTCCATTCGCATGCCCACTCGCACCGCAGCCGCCGCACCAGCGAGACGGTCGAGGTGAGGAGGGATCGCAGCCGCACCCCCGTCAGGATCGTCCGCCCGGAAGTCGTGCCCCCGCCTAGAACTGAGAGGGTCATCGTCGAGGAGAGTCGTCAGACGAGGAGGGATCGCAGTCCCGGCGCCAGTGATGAGGTCGTCGTTATCGAGGAACATTCTCCCCCGCGGCGCTCCAAGTCGAAACGCGAATCGAGGGGTGACCCGGGTGGTTACAGGACGGTTGATCCGCATGCGTATGGTGGAGGTGCGGCGCCTATGAGGGGTGTGAAGGGGAGTAGGAGGAGCAGTGGGGGAAGATCATAATCTTGGTGGGGAGGAGCGATGAGTGATGCCTCATGAATGGCGTGGGAAGACGGTATATATGAAAAGAAAAGAGAAGAGACGGGTTGGATACGTAATGCTTGGAGTGGATCTAGGATCTTTGCTTTTGGGGCTATCTTACAACATCGGCGTTAGATACGGGTTTTTTGGGTTATGGGGATATGACAGGGTACAGATACCACTTGTAATTTTTCTTTTTGGAGTTGGGAGAAAGTCGGATAGCGAAATCGGGAGCGGGAGCGAGAGCGTAAGAGCGGGCATGAAACGGAGCATACAAGGCAATGACTTTGAGTAACTTTTGTGGAAAGATCCGCAGCGAAGAGGGAGGTAGGTCTTTTTTTTTAATAGGGGAGGAGGTCTTTGGAGTCTAGTACTTGTCCTTTGTTCTCTTCTCTTTACATTATTCACTGATTATCGATCCATCTTAGCCTAGTTGTCTTCTTGGTTCTTGCTATTCTTTTACCTGCCTTGTTTCGTCTCGTTTGCTGTGCATATATATGTATGTAGTAGACCGTTCTAGCAAAGCAAAGCATAGCATAATATAGCATAGCATAGCATAGCATAGCGTTATCTGTATGTAATGTAGCATAATACGAAATGGCGAAAGAAGATGGTTGAACGAGATCCAAACGACTGGCTTTGCTAGAACCGCGAGTTTATATCTGCACATGCCTTTCTTTCTTATCTGTTGGCCTTTAGCTTCCGCCTTTTCTTTTCTTGCTTACATAAAGCAGAAGCAGGAAAATAAATCTACCCTTCGGAAAATGAGAAATCGAAACTTGCCTGCCTGAAACTTTTGTCATAACCCCCGTTTATCATCTAGTCGCTTGTGAGATGCAACTTTCTACTCGGAAAATGGAATAGCGGCTATTTTACTCCCAAACGGGGAGTGGGATAACATATCGTTTGGTTGCGAAATAACCCGCCGTTTCGGGGTGGTATTTTGCCTTTTGATAACCAACCTCTCGACCTACTTCTGTTTTCTTTTGTATGAGGGCCACCAAAAAAAAGTTATTTCTTTGAACGAAGCGAGAACCCGAGTCGGAAGTGGAAGCTATCCTACGAATTTACAGCAAAGTGAGATTGATTTTACGATCTGATCGCGCTCTTGTCTACTTAATCGATTGAAAAAAAAACCCCCCAAAGGATAAGTTTTGCTACTTGGTAGGTGTGGCTGGTTCCCGTCTGAAGAAATATCTAAGATACCTATCTGTGTGGGTTACGAAGATATGTAAGAGGATTATAAAAAGTGCCTCGAAGAGAATATCCAGAGTATATCTCTCGTGTGTTGACTGAACGCCTATAACAGAATGAGTAGGTGCTATGCTGCGGGGACGCTGCAGTTGTCGGTGATGGAAATTGATAGAAACGAAGTTTATCATGTTAAGCTGCCGAGGTGGTATGAAATTTGAAGACTTTGCAAAGCAGTTAGTCTAGGCGAGTAACTTATCCCTAGGAATACTACCACGGTTGTAGATATTATCATGAACGGGAATTTCCTCTCGTCGCTACCCAGACAGGTCGTGTGGTAACTACCTACCAAATCCACTCGCTCAGCTGTGCCGCCGGCTAACATATTTGCAAATTTGCACTTGCTGAGTGGCTCCACCGACAAGTTGAATGTCGCCGTCCATCCTTCACGGAGCTCGGGAAGATCGCTTCTATGTTTCATAAAGTAATTTGTGGCTGTTGCTGATTCGTGGCAGACTTAGCTCTTCTATGGTGGCGTAGAAAGTTGGAAAAAGGCAGGGTGTGCATATTGAGAATGGACCATTGACACAACCAGGTGTCTGCATCAACACCCTGAACCCACACCCTCATCTGGGGCAGGAAAAACCACCAACATCGACCGACGAAAGCAAAATAAAATGAAGCAATTCTACTTCTGCAGGTACGACACCAATACCATAAGTTTCGAGGCCGGAAGAGGCAAGTCAGTTGTGTTATAAGAGTCAGTTATTCGAATCTGACTCACCGGCCGCAAGTGGTGGATAAGGCGAAGCGGGGTCATTTGATGTCAGGAACAATGGCTCCAAGCGTCAAGAGAACAGGAAAGCAGTTGCAAACTAGTATATAAAGTCAAGAATGTGAAGGCTAGATTGATTTTTGGACACCTCAGTCATCTCCTCTTCAAACCATCTCCACGCCCCATTTCAAGTCCTCGTCCAACCCAACCTCTTCAAAAATGCGCATGACAATTCAAGACCTCGGCTACAAGCCCGGCAAATTACCATCGGGCCCAAAGAATTCCATCCTCGATGTCAAAGGTACGACAGATAAGCATTACCACACACATCGCTTGCTAATGGCCAGCAAGGAGTCCGAGTGGGCCAAGCGACCATCGGGAAAGATGGCTCGGATGTGCTCAAGGGTGTGACGGTGATCCTCCCCAGAGACCCCGACGACATCTACATCCCCTGCTACGCGGGCCTGCATGTGATGAACGGCAACGGGGAGGTGACAGGATCATACCAGATTCGGGATTGGGGCTTCACAAACACTGTATCTCCTCCTCCATGCTGTACCTCGCTCGCGGGAACTGAATTAACCGACCACATAGCCAATCGCCCTCACGAACTCGTGCAGTCTCGGTGTCGCCTACCAAGGCATTTGGTCCTGGCTCTTGAACCGAGCCCGCGAGAAGGGCCTGTCCATCGACCAGGTCTCACATAACTACGGCACGCCCATCGTCGGCGAGACGGCCGACTGGTGGCTGAATGATGTGTGGCAGTCAATGATCGTAGCCGAGGACGTCCAAGCAGCTTTCGAGAATGCCCTCACGCAAGAAGAAGTGCAAGAGGGCCAGTTCGGCGGCGGTGCTGGGATGACGTGCCACATGTTTCCCGGCGGCACGGGAACCAGCTCGAGAGTCGTCAAGGGCAGTGCTGGTGAAGAGTATACGGTCGGAGTCGTCGTGCAGTCTAACTATGGCTTGAAGACCGACATGCACATTGCTGGCGTCCCCGTGGGAAAGCTTCTGCTCAATGAGAAGGCCGAAGATGAGAAGATCAAGAGTACCCCCGGAGGCAAGGCAGACGATGGCAGCATCGTTATCATCTTGATGTTCGTCTCCTATCTTGAATTTTGAAGACCCCAGCTAATTTCATTGTTCAGAACTGATGCACCAATGCTGCCGCATCAGCTCAACCGCCTCGCACAGCACTGTGGAGTTGGACTCTCTCAAGTCGGCGGCCACGGAACGGCTCGGAATTTCAGCGGCGATATATTCCTCGCTCTCTCCAATGCCAACAGACCAGACGAGGTCGTAGAGAGTGGCCATGTGAATGGATTTGGTGTCATCGAGAGCAATACCGTCCAACTGGTCAAGAATGAATCCATGGACACCATGTTCCGAGCCGCTTCCGAAGCGACTGAAGAGGCGATCCTCAACTCGATGGTTGCGGGGAGACAGGGGCGGACTGGAGCTGGAGGCTTATTTCTGGAAGGATTCCCTACCAAGAGAGTCCAAGAGCTGCTTGAGAAGCACCGGGTTGTCGTTTGATTTAGTGGCGGGTTTTCAATTTTGGTTTGCAGCTAAGAGAGGAGAAATCGGTGGATGCTTTTTATCACTCCTTTTGAATAGCTTAAAGACACCAACTGAGATTGATGAGGTAGTAAAATCAACTTCCATAAAATTCGAATCTGTGACGAAGCTGCAAAAATCTTTGATGGTTCCAGGCATTCTCTCCACAAAGGCCAGTATGTTAACCCATTCACGACGCGGTCCAACTTTTATCTCGAGCAACCGTAAGTTTTGCTGGAGCCCCGTTTCCCTGGCTAAATCATTTCGGCAAGTCTGTCCCTCGCATGACTTGACACTGTTGCTAAGGTCTCAAGTGCTGAAGCTCCCGTATCTAGCTCTGACAGTGATCCCAGCGACAAAAGCAAGCTGGTCATTGATCCATCTCTCATTATCCTTGATGGTAGGGTGAAATCAGGTGCTTCAACAAACTTTTCGCTCTCCTGGCCCAGTCGATCCCGAAGCGCTCGAAGTGACGAAAACGTTGCAGAATGTAGTGATGGGCTCAGCGTCTCAAAAATCCCCGTGAAGCACACGCTGCTTTTTTCCGCGTCGCTCCGTATGCATTTGAGAACATCCAGCTCTGCTTGATCGGCTTCTGTGGTCTTGGGGAGCTTGAGACGGATCTGCTTTCGGAGGAAAGACTTTATCTTGTCACTTACAAATCGACCCCAAGCTACCTGCTCGGGCGTGATAGCTGGTGGACGCTCTTTGTTGAGTTCCAAGTAGGCTTTGAGGAATGAGTTGGCGAGATGCCAGTCGGAACCTCCCAAAAGGGATTCTACGCCGCCGAGCGCTCGTGGATAGATGTCTTTGGTGTTTTTGAAAGCGGGACCCAAAGGTCCAAGCATCAAACCAATATCCACAAACGGGAGTTTTGAAGCAGCGGCCATTATCATGCTGCATATGGCTGCGAAGAATTCTGTGGGCGATATGCCTGTGTCTATCTCATGCCTGTTTGCATCCGGCGGAAGCCGTGCCTTATCCTTCTTCCAAGCACTCCACATATCTCCGAAAATTGCAAGAAATTCAACGCGATGGATATCAGTGTTGAGGTATTCCACATCTATGCTTGGCGCAGTGAAAATACTGCGCGCTTGAAGCTCACGAAGGCACCACTTCAAGCACGACCGTATGGAATCGTTGCGCATGCGGCCAGACTCATACTCGAACAGCCCTGGCTTGAGAGATATAATCTCATTTTTGAGATTGTTCATGCTCATGAAATGGGCAGTAGATAGAATCCTGTCGAGATAAAAATAGATCTGAAAGCTTAGTGCTCGGCGGCCTTGCCTTGGTTGGGGCAAACATCTCTGTTGCACAAAGGTAGACCGTCCGGCAAGTTGCTGCTGGAAATCTGCTTGGGCGCTGTTCTTTTGTTTTCTGTAAAGATGCTCAAGTAGGCATCGGCATGTGAATTCCTCTGCAGTATCCTCGGCGTATATAGGCCGCTGTGAAAGCTTTTGATTCAGCGTATTTATCGTAATTTCAATCTGTGATTGCGTCCTGGCACAGCGTCCACATCCAATAATCGCGTCAATTATCATGTTTTCGGACTTTTTAGGTCCCGTGGTTGGTAGTTTGAGTTTCTGTAGAAGGAGCACATAAGTCCCAAATGCATCCATCAGACAATTCGATGCGAATAAGAAATCGGCGGCGACTTTCAGATCTTCAATCTCGTCCAAATCCAGACCCACAAGACTTTTTACTTCCAGATCTTCCGACTTTTCAGGTTCATTGGTGCTATCACTTACGCTGATATAATTGTCGAAATCCTGTTCTGGCGCGTTTTCTCTAGGACGAAGGTCCGAATATTGCGTATGACTTGTTGAAAATGTTTGACCAGACGAGTCTTCGTTCTGATTTCTAGGATCCAAAGCTTGTTCTCTGTCATTTGACGAAGATAAACGACTTATGGCTACAGTCAAATCGTCACAAGCCTTTTCAGCAATAAAATTAGATAACTTCTGGCGTTTCTTAGGCGGTATTTCCGGTCTGTAATTTGGTGCATTGCGTTTAGGATAAGGTTTTCTTAGTGAAGGCTGATCTGAATCTCGAGATTTATTCTCATTATGGTCCCCATGCGTCACAGAGGCAATGTTGGATTTAGAACTATCCAATCCAGATTTGTTGTATTTCTGCACGCCCCATTTTTCTATTTGGGAGATATATTGACGCCGCCTAGTGGGGTTAGCGGAGGGGTTTCGCTCAGCCATATAACTCAAAGACATGATGTGTTTTGAGAGTATGTAGGAGTGACCTACGAGGGTGTGAAATGATGCCTGATTCTCATTATCGTCATAAGATCATCCAGGCTGGTCTTCGAGTACAAGCTGCAGAGCTCCTCTTTATGTTTCTCCCACAGCTCTGGAGGAACTGGCTTTGCACGCACTGTCGGAGGTCCTTTCCACTGGATCTGTTGCACATTTGACATAGTTTAAATATCATTCGGGGTCGAATCCGCTTTTAGCGATGGTAGTTGAGCAATCGCAATACAACGACAGGACTTTAGGGATGGAACAGGAGTAGCATCATCAGGGCTAAATAAGCAGTGGATTGATTGCCTTGCGAACTTCGCCTTTCGGGTCGCAAACTATGATTGGACAACAGGTTTTGGTAGCCTTACAAAAATGTAATCGGGCGTCGAAGCCCATTGGAATTTCCATTTTCCTTCTTTGGTTTAGCGTTGGATAGAACGCGGCTCCAGTTCTGCCAATCACGGAACTTATTAACGTCGCCTACAAAGTACCTATGCTAAGACAGACTTGCCAGATTAAGTAATTGGAAATTCAGATTATACGACTACAGTTGACCTGTGTGATTTACACGTATCTTTTGACACGCTGGTACAGTCAACCACTCACGAAACATATTCAAAAATCGGGCGATCATTCTCCCATTAACCAGAAATGGCATTTGGAAATTGGGAATCGACTTGCTGGGATGGAGGTACTCATTTTCAGTTCCGGAAGAAAGATAAATACTTTCATTTTTCCAGGCAAGACTGTGTCCCACCCTTCAATTACTGCATCTTGCTTCTGAAGTTACATATAAGCTTACCCTATCTTTCGACCATGCTTTCACCAACTCCAAATCCACATACAATTTGTCTTTCAGCAATGGACTTCCTCCACATAGGAGCATGGTCTGATACTTTGACTGAAGCACATCCTACACAGCTTCTGCAGATCTCGTCCGACATCGACTTAAGAGATTTCACAACAGCGACAACCCGTTCGACCGCGAAAAAGATAAAGCCAAAGGCAGATGAATCTGAACCTACTCAAGCGTCACAACTCGATTCCAAAAATGGGTTCCATTCCCAGATTGGACCTAAGACCGAAGCTATGTCAGATTCAGTTCGATCGAGTAGGAACCTAGACATCTTAAGTCCGATGGAACGGTGGGAAGATGAAGGAATATCTCAGCAACCATGGGTAGCAGCTGGAATACTTTTCGAGAATCGCTGAAAATTTATCGTACTTGGAGGAGCGGATCAGGAAGGAGGTAACATTCATGTTCAAGATGCAAGTTGGAGACTGGAATTGAAAGGCAGAAAGAACTGGACATGTATAAATACATAAGTGGAATTTAAGCCAAACCTTTTCAACACAGTGTGCCAGTACATGGCTTTTTCATTTTTATACTTCATATTTTTTATCAACTTAGGGCTATTCGGCTATAATCACTGTTCCATGTAAGCGTAGTTATGTGTTTTGCTATGCAATGTGAACTGGCAGGCAAGATCATTTATAAGCGAGTTATGTTGATTGATACCTTTGAAAAGATCTAGCCATGAGTTTTAATCTTCAAATTGTCGGAATTTAAAATTTGGTACCTTAATTTCGATGTTCAGAAACATTTGGAAAACATCAAGTCCACGCAAATCAAGCTGAGTTCCTGACCTAGTTGTTCTCACAAACCGAGTATTTATGCTCAGTAGTAATTACCAGGTGGATTTCACTTGAGACTTATAATTAGAAAGAGAACTTCTACGTATTATTCTCATGAAAGCACTCAAGCACATTAAATCTTTAAGAAAGCAAGAATTCTACCAACGGCTTGTTCATCACCCTTAAGAGTTTCCGTCAATTCCTCGTCAACCCACCCTGGCGTGTAGCTACCCCCGAAATCAATCACCCAAGCTTCATCCGTATCCTTATGAATGAGCACATTATGCGGCTTTCCATCTCCCCATACGACTCCAATCTCATGAAGTAAGCTAACTGTCTCTCGAACCTGAGCCCCCCACTTTGCTCTCCGTTTCAACGAAACCTTCATACCGTTGTCTTCCAACTCCCGTAAATTAGATAACGCTCCTGTTGGGATGTACTGCTCCAAAATTCCGATAATCTTGCCTGTCTCGGCCGATGTGACCAGACCAAGCAATCTAGGCACTCGAATTGTGTGAGCAAGGTGCGATCTAGCGACCTTTCGGAGGCAATCGAATTCGCGTTCAATGCCTTGCCAGAAAGCATCGTCACCACTCTTGCAACACATTTCTTTGCCATCTACTAAAACCTTGCAGATATAGCCTTCCCCTACGAGTGTTTCTAGCACACGGATATCCTTGGATGAATATTGAGGTAAGGCCATATTGTTGACAATTTTCATTCCAAAGCGATTATGGTAATGCACCTCCTCGATTCTATGTGGCACGAGCTCCGCCTTCCCGTTATTTGTTTTCAAGCGAAAGCAAAAGGTCTCTGGGTATAGCAGAGAGTGTAAATCGGAGAATTTTGGCCCCCCTGAAAGTGGAGGAGCTAATTGGGACCAGATTGGCTTGCCAGCTTCATATACGATGCTTTCGATTTCTTCTTCAGTAGCTAAAACCTCGTCTTCATTTTCGTCATCCATAGAGTCGAATTTTGATATGAGCGGTCCCTCAATTGTGGATGCAGAGGAGGGTGGAAGCAAAGATACGTGAAAACGCTTGCCATGATACATGATAGTTATAGCAACGCCATCCCCGCATCCACTGCTCCATTGCACAGCTTGCCAATCTAAGGGGGTGATCATCTTTTTCTTCATTTTGAATGTAGAGGGATAAAGTCCGTGTTTGTGAGCTGGGGTTGCGAAATGATGAAGACTGTAAGAATAAAAAGACAGAAAGGTGTGCAATGTGTGTGTCTGTAGAGGGTGGGAATGGAGGAGAATGAGAGAAAGGGAGTGTGGTACGTACTTATAGGTGCGACATTTTGCGCTTGGCGAGTACACGTGATCAGATACCTGCCTCCGTTTACGATACACGTGCCAATATTGACTCTACCGTACCTATCCTATATGCAATGTACCTAGGTACTTAGGATTTCCAACCTAGGTTAACCGCCAAATCTGGTTGTAATGCATTGCACCTTTCGGAAATTAACCGCCGCCAATGTTCCAACTTTCCCAAGTTTCTAGGTAGCCTTATTCTGAAGGGAGCCAGGGCGCTTACTATTTCCTTGTCTTGTTGTTTCTATCGCAGTAGCGTCACTATCGAAGTAGCTGTAGCATACCTAGGTAAGTAGGCTAAATACGCGTGCTGTTTTCTTTGCGTGGCGCTTAAAAGTAGAAGTTATCTATTCTTACAATAGACACAAGCAAGGTGTCAGCTCAAAGGAGCGTCCGATCAATCTTACTAAAATCCCACATGTTCAAGTATCAATCTAACTGGCTTTAAGGTCATTCAGGAATCAGAACACCAAATTTTCATTTGTGATGGAGGATTCAAGGCGCGCGCGTGAGCTGTTGGAAATGGTAAGGCCGCATGTGACCGCGTCTGGCCCGCATGTGTCACATTGCCGGAAACTCATTGCCGGAAACTCAAAATCGTCCCCATTGAGCTCCAACTTTTTTTGGGGGGCATGTATAGCTGGTTATATCAAATTGAACTCCGGTAAGGATTTGTCCTCTTAGTGGAGCACCGACATTTCTATTCGATAGCTACCAGTGCAGTGTCTACGAAGCGCTAAACTACCAAGTAAGTTTGCATACTCCGTACCCATTTGTTAGCTTGTTTGTTTCGTGATGTCTAGGAGGAACATATGTTTTTAGTCTGACTGGTTCATCTTACTGGGCTAGTCAAAGGCCGGAGCTAGCCGTTTGCCTTTCAAACAGAGAAAAAAAGTGGAAGTAAAAACGAAAATAGAACTCGTGTTGGTGTACATTGTGATTTACGTTTTTGAGATTGAGGACTTCCTGCTCCTGGGCGTTGTTGGTGTTGGATATTTGAAATCCAACAAGTTAACATTATTATTGTATATAAGTCGTAGATCTGTGCTCTTCAGTGCTCATCTACCTCATACGTTGACTACTTCCTGAACATTGCAAAGCCACTTCAACAATCTCTCCTCTAAACATCAGTATTTGATTTTCGTCTTTATATCACATTATCCTTATCCTTAAGCCACCAGAAACATTTTATTTCCTCCTTTCAATGGCTAGTTGCACATGCCACAATCAAATCCGACACCACAAATGTGGACACAAAAGTCACACCAAAACCTACTGCAGCAAGGCAAAATCAAACGGCAATATTTTTTGCAAAGATCATACCAAAACCACTATACATGGAACTTCGGGGCCATGTAAAATAGCTGGATGCCAACTCGCAAAGGTTTACAACTACTGGCGCTGCTGCTCATGCCACCAAGGACCCAATACTACGAAGAATTGCCATTGCCGAATTGATGGTGATGGGGGCAACGCAGCTTGCCCACACGAAGTTTGCAACACTTGCGAGTACTATCAGGAAAATGAGTGAGGTAAGCAGCTTATTGAATCTGAATATAATCAGTGTAGTTGTACTAATAATCCTTTTGTTCAGGTTTGCTGAGTAAATACTAGCAGATGATAGCTGAAAGTTCGTGTTTTTGTAAAGAGTTCATCAGTTTCAAATGAGTGATACGGGTTCAATTTTGGTTATGATGGCTATCAACTTTTTGTTTGGATATCTTTTGTCATTTTAAAATACTTTGGAATACTAGACTTGCTCATATTCAGAATTGTCATGAAGGATTTAGTATATATAGAAGTAGAGTGAGATTTTATATGTTATTCAATAAGTTTTAACGAATGTTAGAATATGTCTACTAGGTTGAATTGGACCTTTCCGTTGTTCTTAGGCACATATAATATATTAGGTGACTCACTTAGAGACTTAGTATCAAGCTCCATACAAATCCATTGAATTATCCAAAGCGAATATCAACTAACATTTTTCTTTCACAACTGCATCTTCCCTTCGAGGTATATCCACCCACGATCTATACACTTTCATGGCTCCCGGATTTACTCTATTTAATATCCGAGGAATGAACTACCTTCACGTGGATGGTAAATAGACCTTGATATATCATACTCAGCCTTGAAAAAATGAGATACAACGGCGGCTCATTTAGGCCCGCAAAAGATCGAACTAAAAGCAAAGACGTCAAAGCCAATCAACCGTTACAAAATTCCAAATAGTCAAACCAGAGGCTCACAATGCACAAATTGTAGTTCATTTAAGTAGTGTTTTCTTCTAAGAAGTATATTTTGTGATAAATATAATAGAGATTGTATCGCCTTCGGATTGATCATACGAGTGGCGGCCAAGTTCTCAACTTTTTAGCCAGTTTATGCGGAATCTTTCCTTCCTCCAGATCTGTTCAGGTAGGAACACTCAATCTATGTCAAGCGTTCAAGCGTTCAAGCGTACAATCCTCTAGAGCCTGGCATTGGCCTCGTACATAGCACGCTTAACTCTGGAGACTTGAACTCCTGAGAAGGAGTTGATTGCCGTTTCGACAGTCATGGAAAGAGCATTGCCTTGGCTCTGGAGCTCTGTGGCTTGAGATTCAACCATATCAATCAAAGCAAAAGCAATAGTCTACAAGAAAGTTAGTGCTTCTCAAGTGTGTTATTACTAGTGAACAACGTACATCGACAACATTCTCAATCTGACGGAGAATGGCGGCAACAGGTTGACCAATGAATGGAACGGTGTTGAACAGGCCAGCCTTTCCAATCAGAATATTGAGTAGAACTTGGTGAACGCGAACGAACTATAAAAATCAAGATGTTAATTACACATTTGATCCACCAGAACGAGCGAAGGGGGAAACAAACCTCCCTGAATGCATCAGCGATGGCAGTAGCGTCAGCGCCAGCAGGAACAGGAGCTGATCCACCCATTTGTGAAATAGCTGTTGTAGCAGTGGTCACAATATCAGTAAATCCAGCAATGATTGTCTAGTCAATGTATCAGTATGTTTTCATGTAGGCTTGGTGTAGGGGTTTGCAATTACTGGGAAAGGACCCATTCCAATAATAATCAGAGGTCCATTGACTGTAGTGATTGATGTAGCTGGGGCTTGGAGGGCCTGGGACTTGGTTGTCAACATCTTGATGTTGACTACCATCTGAGCTGGTGTGAGTGCTGCGAATGAAGGTGCAGCGAGGAAGCAGAGAGCTGCTGTAGCGGTGGTGCAGAGATTGAAAAGCATTTTGATTGATTGATTGATACAAGAAATATGGTATTATTGAAGTTGAATGGAGTGAAGTAAAGGGTAGATGATGAATAAGGAGGCTGTTGGTTGAAGAGAGGATGTGAATGGAATTGCTTCTCTTTATATACTTAAGAGATCATATTATGCGCTAGGAGATGTTCCGATTTAGTAACTCCCTGTGTTACCAAGTTGGGCTAGACCGCCAGAGTCTTGTCCTCTTCGCCTTTCAAATGACCATCAAATCCAGTCAAATGTAACTGCGCCCAGAAAAGAGTTTGGAGTAGGTTTGAATAAGCCACAAAGTCAACATTTGTAGGAAACAGAGTATGTAAGTGGCTAGGTCAAAATGTCTGTTCTCTTTCCTGTGGTTTTCTTGACACTTCTGAAAAGAGTTGGAGACACGAAAAGACACGAAAGGTTAAAAGTGGCCTTGTACGCTGGAGCACATTAAGCCACACCACAAAACCACTCATAAAAGCTTACAAACTAGCTGAAGACAACTCCAATTTTGATCAGATGAGCAAGAGATCAAATCTTTTAACGTTTTTGATTCGCTTTCTCATAAAGGGAGCCATCATTCGCTTTGTTTTCGCCAAGGTTACTAAAGATTTCGAGGATTAGTTCCAACCACAAAGTTGTACAAAGTTGCTACACTAGAAGTTCGTCACCTATCTCTATAAACTATATTTTGGATGAACGTGGATACGAACTAGATCCTTTCGATGATATAAACCAATAAGCATCAGTGCTCAGAAAAGGGGGCGTATTTCTCTCCTCGCTTAATGTCTGTACTCCAATAGAAAACTTTAACCAAATCTCGCCAGGCTGTTTAAGACAAAAAGGCCATTGAGTTTAAAAGTCCAAGTGACTCACATACTTTCTCGTAGGTGAGTGGTTTAATCTAACACCGGAATCTATGACCGATCAAAATAAGGTTGTCCTCGGATTTCATGCAGATCGTCGTTAAGCTTAAATTCTCCCGAAGCTTAATACCGTTCCCGGGACTTGTGCGGTTGTGGATGTGACAGATCATTCCCCTTACATTGCTAGACCCCTTTAATCCTCTGGCCGTGGTACCGGTCAACCAGTCAGCCGATCTCCGGATTCAAGATCTACATTCTAATTATGTTCAGTACATTCCGAAATCTCTACGCTGGACGCAAAGGGGTAGGAACAGATCTACATTCTTGATTACTTTCTAAGAAGACCCTGTGCGGAGAATAGGACATTGCCGGAAATTTAAAGTTTATTCAACCCAGAAATCTAAACAGTTTCTACCCTCTGTACATTCTAATGTTAGATAGACCATGATTTGCACACAACAATAAAGAATTCTATAGCTTTGAAGCTCTTTCATCATTTCTAGCGAGAGAATATCACTCCTTACTCAAGAACCACAATAATGAGACGTAGTGCGATCGTCGATCACTACTATTGCCAAGCGAAAGGCTTCGACTTTTGCCAGCTGAGAGAACGTTTCCGGGAAAATGATGTCAATTCCAACCTTAAAAGCAATTTACGCCGAATATAATTTTTAACTTTGATCTTCATTTGATATGACCAAAGATGTCATCGCCGGCTTTCCAAAACCCGGATTTTGGGGTTGAAGAATCTTAGCATGGAATTTCCTTAGAAAAGCAGACCTTGGTTTAAAGGGTCATCTTCGGTATGATTTGAGTGCTTTGTGCTATTGTCAGGCATAAGAAGAGATCATCTCAACCATTCACAAATTTATTACCACTGACATGTTAAACTGCCAGCTCAGGATCAAAATCATATTATGTAAATCCTATCTAGTGTCAAAACTTCCGAGGAGATCTTTTGAGGTTGGGTCTTTTTGCCCTTCGTTCCCAAATTAAAAGCAGCAGAATTTTCTTCAAGTAAGTATCAATCTTCCTCATGCGCCTATTGTCTTCTAACTGCCTAGATCTTCGATGGATAATCATGTCGCTATTCTGAACTTACTTTCAAAGTGGCATGTTAAGGTAAGTGCACCAAGCAAATAGTTTTGATCATGGCCTTTGGTTTTCGCTTCTTCGGAAGTATTCTAAGTAGGACAGTAACTACCCGAGTATTTATTATGTCGTCTACGTTTTCAAGTTCCAGTTGGTAAATGGAGATAGACTGCGAATACCGTTTCTAATTTCATATTTATCACGCAATCAAATGAGATGCTAATCAATTGATGGAATCCAATCTAACCATGCGACAGACAGAAGTAAGATGCTCAACAGATATTGTCTGCATCAATCGACTCACAATTGGCCGAGGTTTTGTTCAACAAGACTTTCTAGTCGTGAAAACTACTACTCCCAAGAACTGGCTACCATTTAGTACTTGAGTGCAAAGCTCTCGTCGTAATGACAATCTCATGGCAGCTGTATAATTGCAGCGAAAAATCATGCGAATCATGCCACCGACGATCAGATGACATTAAAAATCGTCCGGCCAAACCTTCCTCCCCAGATGGTACCTCTCGGATCCATCCCCACAAAGCGGCACAGAAGCGTGAAAATTTTCTGGATTTTTCATGTCGACGAGCTGATTTGATGTACTTACTCCAGATCCCCACAAATCCCCAACGGGGGCAAGCCAAGCCTCCGCAGTATGTCATGCCAAGCGGCCGATCCTGACTTTTTCCAGCCCGCGACATGATGTTCTTCTTTAACCGTTCAGAATCTCGCCGAACTCCAGCATGCAGCTACACTTTAGCCATGCGAAATCCTGGATATCTCTGCTTGGATGCGTTGGCGAGACCAGTGAGCCAGAGCCTCTCAGCCACCACTCATGTCCCCGACCGTCATCAGGGAATAGCCTCGTGCTTGGCCTTGGTGATAGCACCGAAGTACCTCCTAGGTGACATCGAGACGATGGGCTCTGGAGCGGGGTCACGGCTGTGTAACTATAAATTCACGATGGCCTCAAAGTGATTTTCAGCTGGGGTATCACCATCATGTTGTTCCTGATTGTGGGCCTTGCTTGGGCTAGCACTGTCTCTGGTGCTGCCCTTTCTCAAAGACAAACTCGAGGTGGCTGTCCAGGATACATTGCATCTGGAATCTCCAAAACATCGACTGGACTGACCGCCGACCTCTCGCTTGGTGGTACAGCTTGCAACATCTACGGCAATGATATCACGGACTTGAAATTGACAGTCAATTACGACTCTGGTACATGCGCCTTCGAAATTTTTGAAAATTAACTAACTCCAAACAGAATCACGACTCCATGTGAAGATTGAAGATGCAGACAAAGTGGCATATCAAGTCCCTACGAGCGTCTTCGAGACACCATCTTCCAATGATCCCGTGTCAGCTGAAGCCTCAGCTCTTGAGTTCTCCTATGAGACTTCTCCATTCAGTTTCGCAGTAACGCGCAAGTCAAACGGCGAGGTTCTCTTCAACACTTCAGCATCACCACTGATTTTCGAGGATCAATATCTTCGTGTGCGAACTTCTTTGCCTAACGATCCGAATCTGTATGGTCTTGGAGAACACACAGATAGCTTGCGCCTCAACACTACAGATTACACTCGCACTCTTTGGTCCCGTGACTCATATGGAGTTCCGTCAGGTCAGAATCTATATGGAAACCACCCCATCTATTTTGATCATCGTGGGAGTAAAGGGACACATGGCGTCTTCCTACTATCTAGCTCGGGAATGGATGTGAAAATCAACAATACCGAATCCGATGGCCAGTACCTTGAGTATAACCTCATGTCAGGGATTCTGGACTTTTACTTCCTGGACGGACCTACTCCAACCAAGGTGGCAGAACAATATAGCGAAGTAGTCGGAAAGGCTGCCATGATGCCTTACTGGGGGTTTGGATTCCACCAGTGCCGTTACGGCTACAGAGATTTCTACTCCATTGCTGAGGTCATCTACAACTACTCATCATCCGGCATCCCGCTTGAAACAATGTGGACGGATATTGATTACATGTACGAGCGATATATCATGACCACAGATCCTGACCGGTTCCCCATCGCTCGAGTCCGTGAGTATGTTGATTATCTGCATGAGCATGGCCAAAAATACATTGTCATGGTGGATCCCGCAATGGCATTTCAAACTGAACGAGAGAACGACTTGCCTTACGAAACTTTCCTCCGCGCTCGTGAGCAGGGTGTTTTGTTGTATAAGAATGGTTCAATATACCAAGGTGTTGTATGGCCCGGTAAGTCCCACCAGAAATCTTCAATGCCTTTACTCATAAATACAGGTGTAACTGCTTTCCCCGATTGGTTTCATCCAGACACCGCAGAGTACTGGAACAACGAGTTCGCCGAATTCTTTGATGCCGATACTGGCGTCGATATTGATGCTCTTTGGATCGACATGAACGAAGCAGCAAACTTCAACTACTTTGGCAGAAACCCCACCGAGAGTGCAGAGGAACGCGGGTTCCCTCCCAACAGACCTAGTCTGAGATCTGCCCCAAGACCAATTCCAGGCTTCCCAGAAGCATTCCAGCCTGACCCAAACTCGCCATACCCTCCGGACAGTATTGGATATGCTCCGCCGTGGTTATCACCAGATGCAGCTCCAAACACCAAGAGAGCTTCTTCCCAGAATATCGCCCTGGGCAAGAGGCAATCGCAAGAGATCATTGGCTTTCCAGACCGTAATCTACTTGAGCCGCCATATCAGATTGATAACGCCAACACAGTCTCCACGTACGGAGGGCTGTCGAATTTCACCTTGGACACAGATATCGTTCATTATGATGGTCATGTCGAGCTGGACGTTCACAACCTCTACGGTGCAATGATGAGTGAATTCTCCCGCAACGCCATGGAAGCACGGCGGCCGGGAAAGAGACCAATGGTCATCACGCGCTCGACATTTGCTGGAAGTGGCCACAGTGTTGGCAAGTGGCTTGGGGACAATTTATCCGAATGGCCTCTGTACAGGAACTCGATCCAGGGGATGCTTGACTTTGCCGCTTTTTATCAGATCCCCATGGTAGGCAGCGATGTATGTGGATTTGGTGGAAACACGACTGAGATGCTCTGTGCTAGGTAAGTTGCAATGCTGAGTTTGACGAGTAGCTTGCTGATGTGATATATAGATGGGCTATGCTCGGTGCCTTCAATCCATTCTATCGAAACCACAACGGCGACAGTTCAAACCCGCAAGAATTTTACCTGTGGGAGACAGTCGCCGAAGCAGCCAAGAACGCAATCGATATTCGATACCGCCTTCTCGACTACATCTATACGGCACTATACAAGCAATCTACAGTTGGCACACCGATTCTCAATCCGCTCTTCTTCATCTACCCAGAAGACGCTAACACGTTCGACGTGGAACTGCAATTCTTCTACGGCGAATCGCTCCTCGTGTCGCCCGTGACAGAAGAGAACGCCACAAGCGTGTCTATCTACCTCCCAGACGATCTCTTCTACGACTTCAGCACATACGCCGCCGTCCAAGGTACCGGCAGCAAGATCAACCTCACCGACGTGCCCTTCACGGCGATCCCGCTGCACATCAAGAGCGGATCGATCCTGCCGCTGCGGAACTCGTCAGCATACACGACGAACGAAGTGCGCACGCAGCCGTTCAACTTCCTCGTCGCGCCCGACAAGCACGGCAAGGCGAGCGGGTCTCTCTACCTCGACGACGGAGAGAGCATCGAGCAAGATTCCACTTCTCATATCAAGCTCCAGTATGAACGTAAAACCCTGACCGTCGATGGCGATTTCGGCTATACGGCCGAGGACAGCAGTCTGTTGGAAGTCACGGTGCTAGGCGTCGACAAGAAACCCAAGGCTGCGTACTGGACCAAGCGAACTGGAACGACTACTCGTGGGCACCAGAAGGAAGAGAAACCGTGGTCGAAGTGCCCGACTGGCAACTGGCATTATGATGCTGAGAGGAAGGCCGTCACGGTCACGGTGGGCCAGTTATTAGATGGGCTGTTGAAGGTCAAGTTCGAATAGATGATTGAATCGAATCAATAAAAGAGAAGAGGCTGGAATTGTTTTATTCGTTGATTGATTTTGATGACTTGCTTTGATTCCTTGCTTGGGCTGTTCAGCTTCATTGTGACTGACGTACTCAATCTTAACACGATCTTGTGATTTACGCATATATCCCTCATCTCTAGAATCACATGTTTTCTTTTTCTTTTTCATCTTACTCTCATTCCCACTCTCCTAATGTTTAAACTGACTGATTCGATCAATTCTTGGTATCGTTTCATTTCATTTCAGCCATAATATGGCACGCAAGCACGTCTACGGATAATCTCAAGAGGCCACAATCAGAGGAGATCAAAAGAGCCAACACAACCAACATCTCTCAGACTCAAAACAGGGTATATAATTGTGTGCTCTTGATAGAAGAAGTAAAGGTAGAAGAAGAAAAAAAGCGAGATTTATTAGTCTTTAAATTCCGTTCCGAGCCGGCCAGTAAAGAAAGTGACGAGCGACGCTAAAGCGAACAAAGGTAGGTATAATACAGCGGGGTCTTTCATTTCCCATCTCATTCATAACCAGGGGAAAAGACACGACAGAGAGCAGATCGTCTCTTTGTTTACTTGGCCATCGTTTCTTCCGTCGTGCGGGATTCGTGCACGTCGGGTGGTGTCGATAACACGCCACCGGTTGGTCCGCCCTCGCGAGGACTATTATTATGTTCGTGTTCTGGGTGGCCGACCGTCGTCTCGCCCGACGTCGACGACTCGGAAGTCTTGTTGGTTCGAGGCTCTTGGCCGGCTGGTTGTGGTACGATGGTCTTTGTCATTCTGGCTTCCATCATGCCGGACTCCTCCTCCCAGCTTACCGTTTCCTTGTGCATCACAGCACGGACCCAAGGCACTGTAATTGCCGCCCATATACCGGCCCAAAGGAATGGGACTCCCCAACCTAAACAGCGCGTTAGCTCTTGTTCGGACACGGAAGAGAGAAAACATACCAATCCCATAGGCGACGGGTTCCGGGATCGGGTTAATCACAACTACCACGGTGCACGCGCCTGCTACGAGTAATCCTGATATCGACCAGAACCACGACTGGTCTCGAAGCATCTTCCGGAAGATCGGACTTGCATGATACCTCGCTGCCCATCCTTCTCGGAACGGCCGGCCTCCTCCTGCATTCACCCCAACAATATCTTCCACAATGTAGTAGATTCCTGGCATCACTGGCTTGCCTTTCTCAGTCGAACTGATCCGGAATGGAGCCTTCCATCCACAGAGGTGGTATAAACTCATGAGAAAAATAGGTCCGCAGATGCAGTAAAGAATGGCCGGCCCAGGCATGGACAGCACTCTCAAAAACACATCGTGAGGCGCTGCGCCAACAATTAATAGTGCTGTCACAGCCGTAATGGTCAGCACTAGTATCCAATTCGTGATATCGAAGGCCCAGCGCTGGTTTGCCCCGAGCGGTTTGTAGAAATGCTCTTTCTTGATTAAACGCAGAGACCGTACTGCGAACTCGACGTATGTCGGACCACCCCAGATGGCTGTGACGACAGCAAACACAATGAACCCCTCGACGTGCCCTCCAAAAGTCATAGCGTAGTATAATCCAATTGGCACGATGCACGCGTCGAAGACCATTAAAGCGATATAACCCGCCAGCCTCCATCGCTTGAAGCCGTGCCGGAAGGTGAAGGGCAATTGTGGGAGGAGATCGGGATGCTCGACATAGTATGATTGTAGCGTGCTCGCGCGTCGCTGATATTCCTGCTGCGTCGCTGCTCGACTATCGTAGTAGGCATCTCGCTCTTCGCGCTCGCGGTTCGATGACCGTCGTCGTTGTGAATTCGACCGTAGTTGTGAATCGCCCGTGTCTTGCTGCTGCTGTTGTAGGGAATTGGTCGAGTCCTCACGGCCATTCTCAAAGGTCACCCTTCGATCATGTTGCGGGCTGGTCGGAGGGATCGTACGGGACGAGGAATGGGAACGGACGCCCCGAATAACCTCGGGCATGATGTTTGAAAATTGTATATGGTGCTCTCAGGAGTGTTGGAGAGCATCGGTGGTGTTGTGTGGGTGGTAGTGATAGTGATGGTGGGATGTCTTTAGTTGTCAGGAGAAGAAGAGGAACAGAAAAGTTGGGCGGGTTCATCTGCGTCATTGCTTGGCGGATCCGTGTCCATCCATCGTCGATTTTTCCGTTCCCGGCTGCTTGTGGTCTTGGGGGCGTTTCTTGGGGAGTTGTAGGGGTTCCGCGGGCGCTGTAGGGGCTGCTGGGGCTTCGTTCAGTGGTCCGCCATGGCTGAGTGCCACCCCCCCGTCGCTGTAGCAATCGTCGACACGTGATGAACTCACGTACTACTTACGGCATTCAGATGCGTTGAGATCTCGACAACCACGGTAGATCTTCAAATTTGTTCACTCTGCTTATTGGCTTCTTCTAGAGAACGAACTTACGACGAACCGAAACTTATTCCAGAGCACATGAAGTTTTCTAGCTTTTTCATTATAGCGAATAGGCTTGGTGACAAGACATCTCGCTTACGTGTCGCGGTTCTTGGACGCATCTCAAAGGGAACGGCAGTTCGTATCTGCTGATACCTTATCCGAGAAGCTGATTAGAAAGGTAAGTGGGCTGATAGGTTGCTGAAGTCATGAAGTCGTGAAGTAATCGCCAACTCTTCAAAACATTCATCATCAGGAATCAAAAACCAGAATTGCAAGATGCCCAGCGGGATCGCCTCGCCCAGCACCAAGACCTGAGAGCTAAGCAGAAGCTAACGTTTTGGGTAAGGGGTTTCAGATGAATCATGATCATGGTGCAT
Organism: Pseudofabraea citricarpa; assembly: GCA_029641185.1. Taxonomy (NCBI): domain Eukaryota; kingdom Fungi; phylum Ascomycota; class Leotiomycetes; order Helotiales; family Dermateaceae; genus Pseudofabraea; species Pseudofabraea citricarpa. The sequence continues at coordinate 131,670 of JAPWGK010000021.1, read as the reverse complement.
TTCTAGGACCTTGTTCATGCGTAATCCGAACTTTGCCATTCAGCGTCCCCGGTCAGTTTGGGAAAGCCATTCTTTCCCACGCCAATCACAAAGGTCGAACTTGTCTTCTCCTTCTCATTATTTCCCACCATATAACTATATCCACGCTTTCCAAAAATTATCAGATGATCGTGCCGGTACTTTTTGTCCCTTGGCTTTCTTTTCATAAATAATTATACTCATGCAGTTAATTTCAGTCTGTCCTAGAAAAATTACACTCCGGACGAAACATCCACCCAACAGGCTCGAATGTCACCGAAACGCATTTTGTGATGCAATCATATTAGGTTCATCACTGGCCAAAACAAGAAGTGAAATGCTTGTACATTGTCAGTTCTGATCCTGGCAGCAAGGTTGTTGACATAAAAGTGGTTCTTGTTGAGCTTGAGTCTCCAAGCAATCATCACGTGGAAGGTCGGAAACTAGAAAAAGTCCCAGGTTCTATGTTATGTAGGTCCCATGGCATTCGGTTCTTATTGAAGTTTCTAATTTCAGACAAATGTCCCGTGAAAACTTACTTGACGTCCTGAGATGTGTTGTAGATTAACATTTGGTCCAAGCGTCCTGATCATAATCTCCAAGCACTTTTTAAAGTCGCTCAATCGCCATATATAGCGCACTTGTTTGATACACGTATGGAGGAAGGCGTATTCCATATATTCTTGGTGTATGAATCAATTATCAAGGATGAAAGCAAAAGCCTGTCCACTGAAATATTAACATAAGTCTTAAATCCACATGCAGGTCAAATTCTAATTCGAGTATCTCCATATCAATTCACAGGCTTTGGAGACCAGCCGAGCAGCCTTAATCTGCAAAACACACAAAGACGAAAACGAGGAGGATATTTCACCAGATTAAGCACAAAGACCATATTATAGCGAGGAAAACGGAGAGCTTATCCACCCATCTGGAAATAGATCTTAGATAGTAGATTAATATTTGAGATAGCTAGATCAAGAAATCGTGCCGTAGCGGCAGAAAACACATGGATAACAAACAGATAAACACAATTACTTTGTAGAGAATAGTGCCAGTAGCTTCTTCTTGCTTTTTTGCTATATAGATTAAGCTTTGCTGTTTGGAAGAATGACGTTCAATATTTGGGGCAAAATCCCGATAAACAATGCTTGACTAACTTGAGATGTCAAAACCCGTCTTGGTAAATGAGGCAGTTCTTTGTTGGCCTATCGTGAAATATGTAAGATGGTTACTAAAGTATGTTACAAGGGCGTGGATTGCATGGTACAGTGCTCTGTCGATTACTGATAACTTCACTACTAATTGAATTCCTAATAGCAAACCGCGCGTTAACAACCTTTCCGTCTTGGTTGTGGATTGGTAGCTAATATAGGGTCTGTCCGTGTTGTTCTAATGCATTTACAGTTACTGAAAATAAAGACTATCAAACCTTATGAAAGAATTTTCGGACCAGGATTTCTGCTATGGTCTAGGGCAAAGGCGGGCGATCTGTGGTTCCGATTTTATGCTAGACCGGCTCAACTTCAATGCCAGGCAGCTCTTCCATGATAATACATTCAGCGCTAACCGGGTACTGATCTGTATTCGAGTTCTAAGCATATGCTTTGATCACTGGAGTTTTTAGAATATCACAGGCCAATATGCAACTGATAAAGTGATAAGACTCGCTAAGTCTGGTTAAGCGAGCAAGTGGGTAAAGGGGCTCGAGGGGGCTCGAGGGTGGGAGAGCAGTCGATTAAGTAGGTACTTAGCGACATCTTATTAGATGCGATAAGAACCATGCCCCGAGTTTCGATAGATTTTGCCTCAGAATGTGAATAAATTCATGTCGTCAACCTTGCAAGACAAATTTCTTTGATTTGTGTTTCCAGATACCTTGTATTTTACACTTCCCGCGTTAGTTCTTAGTTCATAATCCCAACAACTAAGCTGATATTTTTCACTCTCTGAAGATGGATTACAGATCACTTGTAATGAGCAGGCCCTCGGCAAACTATACAAACAATCCATCTATCGCTAAAAGCTTGGAGGAACAAAGAGTACGATCAGCATATAAGTTACCCCTCTCCTGGCTCTCCCTTAATCATCATACTACCATCCATTCAACCAAGAAACCAAACGAAAACATGTTTCGAAGATTACGAGCATTTGTTTCTGCATCGCCGGCTAGAGCTACCGGAATTCTGGTCCTCTTCGTCGCGCTTGCTATCGGCTTCATCAGCCCCTGTTACCAAAGCCTCCGAACCTTTATCACAGAACAAAGGGACGCACGCACCATCGAGGAATTAAATTACGACTTGAAGCAGTTGGTCGTCGATGAGGATTTTGGAAACCGCACGCACTTACTTTTTCTATCAATCGGACCAGTAATCGAGGAAATCGTCGCAAAAGAAGATATTTGCCTCAAACTAGGCGTAGAAGTAAACCTGCATCGATTCAGAGAGGACCACAAACCACATGGAGGTTGGAATTTGGACCGTAAAATGGAATTTGGATATGTGTATAGCGCAATTCTAGATGCGGAAAATTTTCTGGGTGTATATGCAGTAGAAATACAATCGCCGACGTTTAGGATTCAGGTGGAAGCTGGCACTATACTCGACTTGATCGAGGATGCCATGAAACATGCTACACGATTGACTCTCGAGGTCGTTCCAGCAAGCGACGTAGTCAGGGTTTATAGAAGATTGGCCATCTATGGTACCAGTATCATTGACGGCGCAATTGAAAGCATAGATGAGATTATAAATGAAGGGAAGAAGACGGAGCGTGCTTATAATAATATATGGATACGATCACAGCCGTTTTATGAGCAAATGAGGAATGAGCTCACGAATGACCATCCGGGGTCTATAAACGACGGTAAGAAGCAGTTGGTTTTGCAGCGTGGGAAGACTGAACCTCACCTGCGCCCCATGTCGCCACTACTAGCTCTTTTCTCCCCGTCTTTTATCTCAAACCTGCAGACAATTGACTTGGGTCTTGGCGAATTTAATAGCATTCGAAGCTCATTAGTAGCCAAACGGAATCGCTTGGCTGATATCAGTAAACTGTTACAGAATGTTGTGGTCCACGGTCATGTCACCCTTGAGCAACATTTAGCTAATATCAAAGCACTACAGAATGGAGCTATCGCTATGCTTGCGCCGATACAGGACTTTGATTACGGATATGAGAGAATTCGTAAACAGGCGAAAACTAAAGATGGGACGCTTCAGCGAAAGTTCCTAGGCGCGAAGAAGGGGCAGTAAGGAAATTTATTTATCCCGAGGAAATGAATAGTGATTATCTTATTATCGCTCTGCTATTATTTGATTTTAGTGACCCTCTATTATTAGCTAAGTGTCATGTTAATCCCTCCCCTTAACCCCGAAATATAAGAATCAATATATACGCTGCAACTCAAAGTTATAAAACTTGTAACAAGATAGTATAGTATTTATAATAAGGTCGAAATATAATTCCATATACTTGTTTAACAAACAACAAGAGATAATAAAAGAAAAGAAAAGAAAAGGAGTAGCACTAAGATTAAGGCAATTATAACTTTTCTTAAAATATTTATTCTTGTTCTTGGGTAGCGAGATATACCCTATTATAAAACGAATCTATAGTTTTAGAATCACAAATCTTTTCTTATTAGGTTTATTCTATGACTTATTCTATTTTATTTAGCTACGATTCTCAGGTTTTAGCATATATAGTAACATAATACTATCGCAGCTTAATTGGGTTAATGCGTTGACTTGTTCAAGATCTCGAAGCACTAGGCTCTATCGGGCCTAGCAATACCTTAATAGGTATAGTACATCATGTGACTCTAATCGTAAGGTGTGAAGTCGTCAGGGGGGCCGGAACTGGCTGACCGACCCTTTCTTCGCTTTCGAATGTTTCTTTGCGAAAAAAAAAAGAGTCTCCCTATAGTTCTAACACCCGTCTCCTCTAGCCCCTTACAAATTACAATATTTGTGTTATAGTCGAAAGTACTGCAGAGAGCTTACGAAGACAGCTGGCGATATCAATGGCAGTGTATGCAGCTGAATCGGAGCGGCTTTGGTTGCAAACCCTGAACGTGGAGGAACATCTTCAGGATTATTTTGAGATTATGTCATCGCCTGGATCGATGCTTTGGTCGTGAGTTTCCTTTTCAATCATTCTTGCGAGGCTGTTTCACCGGTAATTCTCACTGGCCGGGTAATTAGGACAGGTGCACCTCATAGAGATCCCGAAGAGACTCGTGTCTCGATGTTAAACAGTTTGCCTACTCCGGAGCAGCCTTGGAACCAGAGATGGGCAATCATGCTCAAGCCTTCTACCAAATCAATAACTGCAGATAGCAGCGACTCCCACTTAAAAGCCGAAAAGCCCAAGATGATAGGCATCGTGGGTACTCCCAGGAAGGCCGAGTTGGCATACAAAATTAATCCAGATTATTGGGGGAAAGGGTATATGTCTGAAATACTGACTATATTCTTGAAAATGTTTTGGGAGTCCGAAGGTTTGATTTAAATCTCATCTCAGAAACGTTAAGCTTGTTCGAAGCTGCTGACACGTGTAACAGAAAACAAAGGCTTTACGCGGCTGGAGGCAGGTGCGGATCCCGACAATGGTGCAAGCATGAGAGTGTTGGAGAAAGCTGGCTTTCAAAAGGGAGATTACAAGAAGGAATTTCTAGTGCGTGCCGTAAACGAAGGGGGAAAGAAGAGCGACTTGCAATTCTTCTATTTGGAGAGGCCCTTCAAATAATCAATGTCTCCCAAAGTTTGGTTAAGTCCTATATATAGAAATGCAAGGAAGTTTGGCTAGGAGTCTGTAATATTCTGATCGCCGCGCCAAGTCGACCGCATTCTTTTTATCGATGCAGCGGGGACAGTTGTAAAGGCATCCACGGTTACTAAAAGAGGGACTGCTTTGCACAAGGCCCTGTTATAATCTCTTTCCGTACCTATAGAGAGCGTTTATTCTGAAATGTTATTGTAGTGTTAGTTCTTGGTCGCAAAGAGCAAAAGCCAACTTGTAAATACAAGGAAGTATTTCATTTTTCACCCAGATATATTTGTGCGAGTCAAGTCAAAAAGAGAGCATATGGGAATTTCCGCCTTGGTTATTTCAATGCAGTTGTGTCATTTGAGTTAAGTACCATACTACCATTTTCATTCTACCTTTCTTTGAGAGGGAGAGGACCGCAGATTCGTACTAAATGATTATGAGAAGATCAATTTTTTAATAATTCCAATTTCAAGTAACCCAAACTGATAGAAATTAATCAAATTACATGTACTTCCCCCCTTCCGCCTCACGCAGAGACAATCTTGTCATTGTAAGCTGCTATGGGAAGGTTGCTAAACGCTAATCATCAATGTGCTATCTTCCACTCCGGTTTTCTTCATCTTCATTTTCTCCTTCGCAACCTGTATATTTTTATTGATTTCTTTAACACGGCGTATTGAGAAGTTATACATATCATCCAATTGCTTCAGATGTTGTTCAAGAGACGTTTCATCAGAAATCATAGGACTTGTGCTAAGGACTTTGTGAAAAGCATGCCACTCGTCCAGCTTGTTTATCAGAATATCTTTGAGGCGAAAGAGATGCTGCTCCGTATCAGAGGAGGTAGCGATGCCCTGGCCGAGAACTGACAAGACAGAAGGTTTTGGAATAATAGTACGGCCAGTGAACCAGCGGCTGAAGAACCAGAGAGAGTCGTAGGCTGTATCTGCAAAGGTTTGCTGTGATTCTTGCTCCCTTTCCATATCCATAAATGCAAAACCAAACGCTTTCCTCACAGCTTCAACAGCACCCTGAGATTCCTTTTCGAGAGAAATCATTTCATCGAGCAGGGAAATTAAACTTCCGATATTGCTTGTTGCCAGATCTGCTTGTTGAATATAGGTGCGCACCAACGTTGAGGTGCTGAGTGTCTCTTGTGGTGGTCGTTCGTTCTGTAAAGCACGGCGAGTTTCCTTCAATAGTCCGGCAGTGAATCCAAGATCAATAGAGACTTTTATATTGTACCTGCCCAGATCTGCTGCTTGGTCTGTAAGGAGCCTGATCACTTGGGTAATCGGCTTATTAAGAGTCATAAGGGTTGGTCTTGAAGCCCCACGCTTCAACGAGGCTCGATATACCTCATGGTCCAGCTTAAGATAAGCGTCCCGACTAGATCGAAGTTGTGTGCTCGCCCAGTCGAAGTATAAACTATATTCTGCGATGTTATCCCAGAATTCTTCGTCGATAATAATGCTAGCAGCTATATCGGTTACCTGATGTGCCGAGATAATATCGCTAGAGACCGGTATATGCAAAGGTGTATCGCAAATGGCTCCGTAGTATGGATCAACAAGGGGGACTATTGGAGCCGCACAAATCTTTGGGGTAAGAGTTTTGCCAACGACTCTGGTGCTATTAGAAGCGAATGGAAACTCCGTCTGAACCATGGCAACAATGACAACGTATGAGCCTAGGATAATGAACAAGCCGGCTACCATCATACCGAAGATTTTTGTGAAAGGGATAAGTCTTGCTATAAGCATGGCAAATCTTCCAAGGTACAGGAGTACACCCATGACCAGTGTCCAGACCCATGTTAAATATGTCGCAACAAGTTGGCAGATCTTGGCCAAGGTCAAACAGACTGCCATGTAAAGATTTCCATATCCCCGTGTGGCATTCGAACGGTCTTCCTCTGCTTCGGTAACTTGACAAGGGATTTGTGGAGGGCTAGGGATGGTGTTTGGTGGAACTTGGGCCAATTCTGCTGGGGAATGATCTGGAGCTGGGCCAGGCGATCGTGGGATTTGTGGAGGGATGATGTTTGGTAGAACTTGGGCCAACTCTGGTGGGGAATGATCTGGAGCTGGGCCAGGCGATCGTGGGATTTGTTGAGGGCTAGGAATGACGTTTGGCAGAACTTGGGCCAAATCTGGTGGGGAATGATCTGGAGCTGGGCCAGGCGATCGTGGGATTTGTGGAGGGCTAGAGATGACGTTTGGCAGAACTTGGGCCAACTCTGCTGGGGAATGATCTGGAGCTGGGCCAGGCGATCGTGGGATTTGTGGAGGGCTAGGGATGATGTTTGGCAGAACTTGGGCCAACTCTGCTGGGGAATGATCTGGGGCTGGGCCAGGCGATCGTGGGTTTTTCTGACAGTGTTGTAAGGTCTCGGTATCGTCCGAAGCGGGCTTGTTGGAGTTCGATCTAGGACAGTGAGTACTTATTGGAGTTCAAGGGAGGAGAAAGCTTACTGAGCCATTTTGACGCTTTTCTTTCCACAGTAGACGGAGGAATGGAGTGAGATCTCTTCAAACGAAAAGAGATCTACCAGAATTGAGAAAGAGATTCAAAGAAGGAGAGGAACTCTGAAGTGAGAAGAAAGCCAGGAGAAACGATGTAGAAACTCAAGAGATAAGATTCCAAAGAGCAATCAAGATGGACGGGGAGTCTCAAGAAGAGATCAAGAGAGCCCAAAAAAATGAAAGAACTCAAAGGATGCAGGACTTCAAACGAAAGAAAGCCATAACCACATGGAGGCTGTCAAATCACACGGGTACCGACAGCAAAAAGCGCCTCTTCACGTGAAGCACAAAGAAATGGCACAGCGCATCAAAATTATGCTCAACACCTAATTGTAGATGTTGCAGACGTGCACAAGAGATTAGAAATAGAAAACAAGCAGAGATACTTTAACTTCTAGTGCTTGCAGCTAGCCGTCGGAGTCATAAAGGTTTGAAGTTGAACATACAAGGCGATGCATATTATCTTCTGTCGGAAAATCAGTTGCTCCTTAGAACTGGTTACAAGCGATTCTCGGATTAATGGATAATCCGCACAGATGTTCGCAAGTATCTCCCTTTGTTAGACATAATTGGATTTTCTTTTGTTCACATATTCAGAGCAGAGAAGCGTTTTATTGGGCAGCGAAGGTCACTTTGTCTGAGGAGAGTTGATCTCTCCAATCGCATCTAATTACATAAGTGTTTTTAATACTTCCCATTACCATAACACCCACGAGAGAAATAAAGTGCCATCATCATCGTTGTGGTGGGTGGGGAATGATCTCCAAGCCGATATGTAAAGCGGGGCTTAAACAAACCACTTTAAAGTAACGTCAGACTTTCAGGATCCCAACCCATTCGTGATTCAATATCCCTAAGGACACTAGAGAATGGGGTTGCAAATGTAAGGTCGCCAATGCCCTGGTAATTGTTACCACCCCACATCATTGCCACAATCTCGTACTCCTTGTTGAGGATAGAGGACCCGGAATCCCCAGAAGTCGAAACTGTAGCACCTGGCATGGGTGAAATAAAGCACCACTCGCGGGTAATGCCGCAAAGGCCGTGGTTTATCGTGTGTTTGAGACCGTTGCATATGCCAGGTTTTAATCCGGACCGCGCACTAGGGGCTTTCAAGTAATGCGATTCACAGATCTCTGGAAGCTTGGCGCTAATACCGTTGAATAGGGGCGAGGACTTGAGATATGCTGTAGTCTTTTGGATCCAGGAACGCTCTACACCCTCCTTCATCATCGGACCAATTATACGAGCAGGCACGAAGATTCTGTCATCTGTTCCACGACGGCGGTGCTGAGAGATTCAAAAAGCCATGGTTAGTAAAAGCTCTCGCTCGGGGAATAATTGGACCAACTGGACTTACCCTATTTTCATATGAATAGTTACCCTCGCACTCAATGATCGCCCAGTCTTGGCGAAAGTCGTTGGGTGGAGAAGGAGGTACAGAGCCAGAGGTAGCGATCACATAGCCCAAATTGCGATGGTATCCTTCAGCCTTTCTCAGGTCCGCGTTCAGCTTTACTTCCTGCTCTGTGCCAGGCGTGCACACGGCGAGTTCATTGTTGATGCGCTCAAGAATCTCATCTTGATCAGATTGAGAAGGGGATATGATACGATACTTTTTGTCGCCTGTGACATACATGTACGGAGAGGAGGTACCATCGAATGGATTCGCAACATGGTCATTGGTGATCGCGTAAATCTTGGATCCGTGCTTCACAAAGCAGCATAGCGTTCCAGTCAGCCGATACTTGTTGCGGCCACCGAGACCAATCGAGGAACCGGGGATTGGTCGCAAATCTTCAAAGAGAAATGCGTATGTCAGCAACAGATCTTCTCTATAGCCATCTCCGTGTGTAGATGCCCGAGTATCGCCTTGGGACTTGGGTTGACAGACGTCAACATAGACGGGTCTATTTGAGTCAGCAAGTGGTATAGAAGCAGGGAGAAGTAATACGAGATCAAAGAATCTAGACTTGACAACCTACATTTCCTTTGGCCATGACGAAGACGAGCAGAGCATTTGGATGTTGGTCACAATACCTTTGGCGACCTCTACCGAAACCGAATCGCGCTTGAAGACAAATAGAAGAGTTATGGGCGTTTGATCGTCTGGAACGTTGAATCTAGTGCGAAGAGGATGGAGCGCCCGAAATTGATCCCGGACACCGTGCGAAGGCAGGATAGTATCCATAATTGCAGGATGGATATCAGTTTCGTAGATTTCTGTAATCTGCTTCAATGCACTGGCATCCAAAGGGTTAGCCACTGCCTGCATCTGGATAGCTAATAGCTGCTTGCATGGCGGGTACGGGTAGAAAACATCGTTGGAATAAAGGCAGCCCGGATCATTGCTAGCCAGGGGCTCGAGGCTGTCACTGCCATAACGCTTTCGATCTTCGATATTCTCAAAGCCTCGAACATTGGAGGGTGGTAAAGGTGAGGTCATGGTTGTTGATAAGGTTAATGTTGTGTTGTGGTTGTTTTTAGGTGGTAGTTACGGTGTCAATGACAGGTTATATAAGTGTGATAGGCAGTGAATACCTACTAGGTAGGTAGGTGAATACTAACCCAGCTAGCGCATCATGTGGCGCGATAAAAGATTGACCGGTCATTTCAAACTGGTTTGCAAACGAAAATTAGTTGCTATAAAAGACTTTTCAGAAGCACAATACTCTTCAGAAGCATTCTGTAATTATAAAATGAAAATTATGAGAAAAATAACAAAATTCAGGTATCAGAAAACTCTTAATACTTGGTTTTACAAATAAACTATCAATGTTATATTTCCTCTGACCTACCTGAGCAAAAGTATGACCTTATGTAGAACATTTATTCAACAATGAATATTTAGCTTATTTTACCAGAGGAATCCCTATGATTACTCCTAAATAAATCGCACCTTAAAGTTAACTTTCACGATCTATAGTGAACACACAAGGCGAAGATTACAGAACTCCTTGATCACCTCTGAATAAGCAGATTTCTATTCGCATTTAATTATCTTTGATGGGATGATGGCATCGTTGCGCCTAAGAATGATATCCAAGCCGAAACGTGAAGCGGAGCTTAAACAACCTCAAAGCAACTTCAGACTCTCAGGCTCCCAACCCATTCGTGATTCAATATCCCTAAGAACGCTGGTAAAGGGAGTTGCGAATGTAATATCTGTGTTTTTCTCCTGGTACATACATCCACCCCACAGCATCGCCACGATCTTGTACTTCCGATCTAGGATACATGATCCAGAATCACCAGATCTCGAAACGATTTCAGTATTCAACGGTGACATGAAAGCCCATTCGCGGGTGATACCGCCTCTGCCGTGTTTTGTTAAGGTGTGCATTAGGCCATTGCATACGGCAGCTTTGAATCCGGACCGTGCGCTTGGGGGCTTCAAGTAGTATGGGTCAGAAAGCTTCGGCAAGTTTGGGCTTACGCCGTTGAATAATGGGGAGGTTCTGAAATGATTTTCGGTTTCTAGAATCCAAGATTCGTCTACTCCGGCTTTCACCATGAAGGGTTCGACTTGTTCAAGCTGAAGAATTTCCTCATCGTTGGAGCCATGACGGCGGTGCTGAGAAATAAAACGCCACGGTTAGCAAATTGTAACTGGAGGAGAATAGAATAGCCTTACCCGATTTACATATTCATAACCTTCTTCACACTTAATCAATGCCCAATCTTGTCGATAGCCTCCTCGGAGAGGGGCTATGAAGCCAGAGGTTGCTACCAAAAACCCCAAATAGCGATTGTAGTTTTGAGCCTTCGTTAAAAACGCCTTCCATCGCTCTTCCGCCTCTGTTCCAGGCGTAGATCGTGAGATCTTGCGATTGATACTTGAAACAATGGTCTCATGATCAGCCGGTGAGGGAGAAAGAACACTGTGTTTCTCGTTGCCCGGAACATATCTGTAAGGGCTCTGTCCTTTATTTGGGTGCACAGCGTGTGCATTGGTTACCATATAGGTATCAGATCCATGTCTCACATAGCAGGATCCTGTTGCAGTACTTCGAAGATTTTCGAGACCGATGGAGGCGCCAGGTAGGGGACGAGAATCTTCGTACATGTATGGATATGCCTTGAAGAGTGGTTGGGTATCCTTGGGCATCTTGTACATCGCAAGAGGGTCGGTATTGGTCACCGAGGCTTCGGCTCGGTCTTCTTCGTCAGAAAACCAGGTACTTCGTTCGCAGACATCAACATAGATGGGGCTGGTTGAGACAGTCAGTAATATGTTAGAATTGACACGGGATGAATCGGATTCGACTTACATCTCGCTTGGCCATGATGTATAGGGTAGTAGTTGTACCTTAATCTCAGTCACAATGGCCTTAGCAACATCTACCGAAACAGAGCCGTGCTCGAAGACGATAACAAGGGTCACAGGCTTTGGGCCTTCTTCAATGTCGAATCCCGTGCGAACAGGATGTAGCTCTCGGAACTGAGCCCAGACGCCATGCGATTCCAAGATGTGTAGGAGAGCAGGGTGGATCTGGCCCTCATAGATACCCCTAAGGGCCTCCAAGATTGATTCTTCCATCCAGGTTTCTGGTCCTAGTTGTTGGAAGGCAAAAAATTGCTTGCGCGGCGGATACGCAAAGAAGACGTTGTCGGGCCAGAGACAGTCGGGGTTATCGCTAGCTAGAGGGTCTAGCGTCTTGCTGCCATACCGGCCTCGCTCTTCAACACTTTGAAAGCCTCGAACATCTGAATTGATTTCTGTATGGGATGCCATGGTGATTGGCGCTGGTTTTCTATTGCGGTCGTGGCCAGTGTTCATGTTTAGCAACGTTGGATTGCAGGTGGTGGTTAGCGACGACAGGGTGGGTTCTTAACTGTGGCCTCGGGTGGTGAATAGTTCGTGGAAGAAGGGGGTTGAAGACGTGGGAGAAGTAAAAACTTCTTAACAATTTATAGGCAGAAAAGAGTCAAAATATTCACCAGAGGTGGATGTAGACGGATTGTTATGCATACCCCATTAAACACAACTTCTATCTCCAAAGCCACACATTTCTTCATGAATTTCCAAGCGATCACAATAATACCGTGTGCTTTCCCTATTTAAGCTCATGAAAGAAAGCCCTTTGTCTGAATTATCAGATCACCTCAGAGCATTTAATATGTTAGCTGAAATCCGACTCATAACAGGTTATGTCACATCACATGGCTAGGTTTTGTCTGTTTGACAACTGGGCACATGATCCCTCGGGTTACAAGAGAACCTTTGTAAAGATCGTAACTAGTTCTCTCTATACTTTATGTTAAGAACTACCTGTCGTTGATTATTTTACGTTGTCAGTTCAACAAAGTATATAATTAATATAAAGTATTTCAGAATTTGAAAGCATGCTATTTTCTAACATTCAAGGTACTAAAAGCTTGTTGTAAGAAAATGCACAAATAATGTAAGATTAAAATAAGCCCCCAAATAAATATTTGAAGTATTAACCAATTCTATTGTTAAAGACATGTTGTACGACTTCAGGCTACATCACAAGATTTAAACGAGCTAAGTCGAAGAGCAAAAAGAGAGTAGAAAGAACCAAGCAACTGTAAATTAACTAAACCTGAATGGACATACAGACGAATGTAAAAATTGGTCAAGGCAGCAGTAAGGATATCTATAAGGCTAGCCATCAAATATTCTGAAGTGCTAATACCACAACCAAAGTGAAGCACCAGACCAACGCAGGCCTCGTTACCGATCCCATACCCGCAGCTACTGGTATACCTGGAGCGGTGGTATTTGTATCGATATTACATACATTTTGACACTCCCCATCACGGCGAGCTAATCTCGACTCTGTTGTACCTTCTGACGTATTGTATGCAACTTGGATCCACTGGATCTGTAAATAAGCGGCATCATTGACGCTCATATTACCAGTCCAACTTCCTCCATTGCCCCACATGTTGACTATCAAGCCGGCTGGGTTCCTCGGCGCCTGGAATGAGATCTCAGCAACACTGATACCATTGATATACCAGCTGCTCAAGCCGGGCAACCAATCATACCGATACTCATTCCATTGTGTTCGATCCATCCCTTCCGGAAACGTTTCATTTCTGGTCGATTCGGGCACAAAACGACCCGAGGGTGACTCTGAAGGCTGGTTGGTGAAGTGGACGGTGTCGATTGAATCACGCGTGAGCATCTCAACATCAGCTTCCTCGACATCTGGGGAAGAAGGAGATCGACAAAGCTCAGGACAGCGCCACGTAAAGAAGCCTGCACAAGCACCATCATCGCCGATAATACGGGCAAGGAAGCGCAGCGACAAGTACTGATAGTCAACTTCTGTCGAATCAATCTCCCCTGCAGATTGGAAATCTGGGGTTCGAGTGGTGCGCAAGGTCAGGTAGGTGTTGTAATCAGATGACCCGTCCGTGTTGGCCTCTGCTCAGGGAATAATCAGCACCAGAGCCTTGAACATATCTGGAAACTTTACCGATATACACATTGCTCTTGGAGTAAACCATCAACACGGAAGCATCCGTCTCGCTAGAGTTGAGGCTGTCACTGTTGTCCCAAGTCTGTATATCCCAATCGTCTGTCCATGAGGAATCGTCAAAGAATTCACTTGAGGCATCGGCATTGCTGGTATTTAATGCATCGGTGAGGACAGATGGCGTAGAAACAAATCGATCCGGGATATCGCGATAGTCAAAGAAGCGGTGGAAACTAAAGTAAGCTTCCGTAGAGCCATCTGTCTTGAAGCAATCGCACTTTTTACCATTATCCTTTTGAGCTCGACACAAGGCAACCAGTAGTAGGAAAACGAGACATATCGAGGCTTGCCGAGCCAATACAAGTTGAGAAAAAGACCACATCGTGGGATGATAATACGACAACGGAAATGGTGTAGTGAAGAAAGAGTGGGCTGAAATCTTGATCCACAATGGAGATGTGTCGGCTGTTGATGCCACGTCGGGAAAGGGAGCAAAATACTTGTCTTTTACTCCCAAGACGTTTTCTTATTCATCATTTGGAATGCGAATTTCTCCGATGGCGCCATCAGTAGAGTCTCTTGAGAGCTCGCTTCTCCAAGTACTATGGAAAAATGGAAAGCTGAAGTTTGATTAAACTGGTAATCGGAGACGAATCCGGGTGTCACAGCAAATGGTCATTCGTCGACCAGCCCGTAACGCACCCGCAGCCCGCAGCCCGCAGACGAGCAACGTAGACGACGACGAGCATCATGCAGCAGCAACAGCCTCGACCGTGGCTTTTCATGGGCGTACGACGGCGGAAGAATCGGGCTGCTGACTGCCTGAGTAGCTGCATAAGAGCCTGTAAATTGGCAATGCCTCCCCCCTCTAGGTGGCGCCACGTACCCCACGTGCTGCAGGAAGACGGTGTTTGGTGGCTAATGTCGTGATTGGGAGACAATTGTTTTTCCCAGATTCCGAGATGGCCTTGTACCAGACACCGTATACCCCGCATTCTGATCGCCTCGCAACAATCCCCGAATGCGCTGACGAGATCATTCAATATTTCCCGCATTAGTTCTATCTTGGCGCGTCATCGCACTGGTGCTTGAATAAGCCTCTTTGGGGCTCAAAGGCATTGAGAGGCCTTCACTGGCAGACTAAAAGTCAAGATGCCCTCCATAGGACCAGTTTCCATCATATCCACTCGTATTTTTCAGCTGAATCTTATGGTACAGGCTACCACGAAACTAAACTGAAGCCATGACAACAAGAATTAGTAGTTAGAGACTTCTATACAATCGTACGGTATGACACAGTCAGCATGCCGAGTCAGACAGAATAGCTGATTGACGTCAGGTATTACTTGGAAAAGATACAGCAAAATGACAAGAATTCCGAACAAGAAGGTGCAATATAGATGAGGCTTTGGTCGCTACAGAGACAATCGCATTGTAGTAGGTACCGACGTGGTCGCTACAGAGACAAAGATATTGTGGTGTCTACAAGTCGTTGCCCGGAGCAACCGCGAAGCGAGCTTACACGGTACTTCCAACTGCCTCTCTGTGTTGTCATATCGAACGGAATATAACTACTTATTTCATCACTGGTGTCAACCTATACCTTGCTACCAGTAACCTTGAACCCCACGAACGAATAATATCCACCACCGATAAGGTTATCTTCACACGATGCCCTTTCCGCTTGATACGAGACATGCTAGCCTTGATGGTGGTAGCGGCGGATATCGCTAAACCTGGAATCATTTCTCCGGACCTCCATCATGGTAATTCGTCAGAGGGTGTGGGAGATGTCTTAGATGATACAGTATCCACTTTGTTAGAGGTTGCTCTCAAGCAACGAATGATCTGTTGGCGGAGCACTCTACTAGTGTGATAATCATATACGAATTCGGTTCTATCAGATGGGTTTCTAGGGTCAGCCATGGCTTTTTATGGCTGACAAGACATCGAATCATTGTTTACCTTTCGCTATCCCATACTGTGTTATTATGTGCCGTCTAATATGGATGGCGTCGTTAGGGTACCTGTGTAGGTACCTAATTATTTAGATGCCGTTGGCGCCTCACCTTGTGACCTAGTGCCTCCACACTTTCTTTCCTTGGAGTATTTATTTTCAGTCCAAGAAATCTCGAGCTTGAAATCCTCCTGCTTCAAATCCTATTTTGGTTGTACTGCATTCCGCACAGAAACTTAACATGAGCAAGTGGAAGAACATGTCCCTCCTAACAATCCTAACACTCCTCCTCCCCTGTGTTTCGTCTCATGCTGACACTGGCGCCATTCTCAATCGTGGGAATTCTTTAGCTGCGCTCAAGTCGCGCAACATCTTTGACACTGTCCGATCACCACACAATCTTGCCAGAAGGTGGTCACCGTCTGAAGTTCAGCCAAACATAATTGAGCGTCAGAGTGGTGCCGTTCCGACAGGTGCATCGACTTCATCAATTGCCAGACCTCATGTTGGTAGCGTACCGTATGGGACCCGAATAAATTCATGCACATCGTCCAATGTAATCGCTCTTACATTCGATGATGGCCCCTACAGCTACACAAAGGACATTCTGGATCTCCTTGACCAATACAATGCCAAGGCAACTTTCTTCATCAGTAAGTTCCATCAATACAGTTTTGGAATTTAACTAACATTTACAAGCCGGCAATAACTTCCATGATATTTCTGATTGCGCTTCTGAGTACCCGGCATTGATTCAGGTTTGTATTTCAGAAGTTCCGTTATAATTTGGCTTTGCTAAATCGCCGATTAGCGAATGCATAATTCAGGTCACCAGATCGCCAGCCACACATGGACGCACCCGTATCTCAATACACTCTCTTTGGCAGACTTTAACAACCAGATGTATTACAACGAAATGGCTCTTCGCAACATCGTTGGATTCATTCCAACCTACATGCGCCCGCCGTATGTCGACTGTGATGTCGATTGCTTTAGCCGTTTGAATGATCTGGGATATCACGTCATCTACTACGATTTGGACACCTTCGACTATGCCAATGATGATCCAAGCTTGATTCAAACGTCCAAAGACTACTTCTCAAACTATTTTGCCCCTCATCCAACGAATGGTCTTGTGTTGAGTCACGATATTCATTATCAGACCGTCTACAATTTAACCAAGTTCATGCTTGACACGATGGCTGCTGATGGATATGGCACTTCTGTCACGGTTGGTACCTGTCTTGGTGACGCACCTGAGAATTGGTATCGCACAGCCGGAACTCCAACTGACTGCGGCACACCATCACCTTTGACCATTTCTACGGATGGAACTTGTTCTAATGGCGTGACTTGTCAAGGATCTTCATATGGAAACTGCTGTTCACAATACGATCATTGTGGATCGACGACAGACTTTTGTGGGGTTGGATGCCAGGACACGTTTGGGACCTGCGGAGTGTAAGCGTTTTTCTGTAGATATAAATACACTTCAATTTTGACTTTCATAGTTCAACCGGTTCCCCAACATCGTCCTTACCAGGAACCACTACTACGACCTCGGCAACGCCAACGGCGTCCTTGCGTGTTAGTACTGATGGCCATTGTGGATCTGGTGTGACTTGTCTTAATTCCTCCTATGGAGATTGCTGTTCTCGTTATGGATTCTGCGGTAGTACACCCGATCATTGCGGTCCATACTGTCAGTCCAGTTTTGGTTCATGTACTCCGTAAGTCATCTTTAATTTTCACTGAATGTTTAAAGTTGGTTTGTTTTCTAGGCATCCAAAAAGTTTGTCGTCTAGATTGTTAACTCCTCTTGATCACTCTAGAGCCAATCCATCTACAACTCCAAGAGTCAGTACAGATGGATCATGTGGTTCGGGAATCACGTGCCAAGGATCCACTTTTGGCAACTGTTGTTCCAGATACAACTTCTGCGGAAGTACTACGGCATTCTGTGGCACTGGTTGCAATCCAAGCTATGGTGCTTGTACTTGAAGGTGCTTGCATTGTTTTTTTATGCTACCCACCAAGCATTGTAGGGTATTAATGTTGTCATGACTCATGTGAACTTTTATGTTGCTGCAGGAAGTTTCTCGCTTAATTTTGAGCATTTGAAGGACGGATGTCGTAATGAGTTTTAATTTGAGATTAATTACAATTAATTTTAATCTGGATTACAAAGTATATACTGCCAGTAATGTGAAAATACAAGTCATCATCGGAATAACACAGTGCCCATCAATCTTAGATCCCCGTGACGTGGACGTAGCAGCCGCACCAGCAAGCGATCCGCTAGCAGAAGGACCAGAGGTCGGAATTGGGGTGGGTGAGATAGCAGCCTATTTGATGTTAGGAATTTGCCTGAAATCCAGCTAAGACTTGACAGAAACACTTACCAGGCTTTTGCTTACTGCCGCATTTTCAGGTGCACCCGGTGCAGTTCGATACCAATTCTCAGGAGGGTCGCCTAAACACTCACCAACAGTGATGGATGTACCGAAGCCCAAAGCAAGCATTCTTTCGAGCGTCCATGATGTGAGATTATATACTGTTTGCTCGTGGATATCGTGTCCTATCTCAATGAAGTTCGCAGGGTAACCAGCAGTCACGTTCACCGTTGCAAACTGTACATTGATCTCATCTTTGGCATTTTGGATCAGCTCAGGTGTGTCGTTATTGTAATCTGCTTTAGGCTTCAGTAATTTGCACCATGATATAATTGCTAAAATTTAGAGGACAATAGGTTTACTTACCATCGCTATTGATGTTGTAATAAATGGCATGGTAGCCCATATCTGCAAGCATATCTTGAGTTGCATTATTAGCCTCTGAGTATGGTGGCCGCATATACGTTGGAAATAATCCCAAGATATTGCGAAAAGCCATCTCATTGAAATACATCTGATTCTCCCTTTGAGTTGTTGTCATGTTGCTCAGATTTTGATGGGTCCAAGTATGACTAGCCAGTTGATGTCCCTCGGCGTACATTCTCTTGACAATTTGGGGGTAGCCGGTTGTCTCATTGTCCATCTCGCCTTTGCCCATATTGTTGCCGGTCAGAAAGAAGGTTGCCTTTGCATCGTAACGTTTTAACACGTCAAGTAAATCATTCGTGTAGATATATGGCCCGTCGTCGAAGGTCAATGCAACAACGTTCTTCTTGGAACAGAAATAAACTCCTGTACCACCATAGCTTACGTTTCCCAGGTGTGGTCGTGGGACATCTCTTGTAGATTCGCCAAGGGGAGAGATGTTCCCGTCACAACTGTCTCCATAGCTAAGTTGGCATGCTGGTCCTGAGCAGTAATGATATCCTTTTCCACTGGAAAATTCTTGTCAGCTTCTTTAAAAGCAGAACGTTGTTATTGAGTTCTCACCAGAATCCTCCAATTGAGCAGCTAATGATTTCTTGGTCAGCTCTGGCTTTGTGCAACCGTTCCACAACGCGGATTACAAACTCACCAATATCCAGTCGGACAAGTTCCATTCTGTGCTCCACACCTCATGTTTACTGCACGTTTGTCAAGGACATCCTCAAGGATGCTATCCTCTGTATGCAATGGAATCGGGGAGAAGGGTAAGCTTGCTCGAGGTTGAAGGGCCTGCACAGCAGCAAAGTCCCCCATAATCTTCAATCCTCCATGAGCAACTACAATTTCAACCAGAGAAATTGCAATACAAACGAGTGAAGCCAACATTGTGAACAGGCGACAAGAACTTTCCACACTTCTGAACAAAAGGCCGAGATATTCAAAATTTAGGATATGAACACGGAGAAATACAGTGTGAGCTCTGAGGAAAAAAAATCTTTGCCAAGGACAATCAATCAATTTGAGTAGATCTCCCGGCGCAGGAAAAAAAACTAAGGGTAGCTGTCCCAGCGCATCAAAACGTGGTCAAGGCTCGGCTAAGTGGCATACCTGAAAGACACGTCAAGAGCAGGGTAGGTAATCTGCACTATGGTTGCACTGACCTTGCATGCATCGATAGCCTGATATTCCACAGCCATGGCAGGAAATATGCAAGTCCAGAGCACCCTGGCGAGGATTACTCCTGTTGCCTGTAATTCCCCGCACGCCAAGATTCCGACGCCTTTCGTATCCAGCCGCCTTGGAAGGTGGAAACACCTCCCTGGCTCGAATCGCCATCCACAGATCGATTGACTTCTGTCCTTTTTCCGACCTGGAACTTCACTGCATACTGGTTCGTATCACGCCTTTCCCTCGTATAATTGTCAACCACCTGATGCCGGTCGAGCCCGACCTCCAGTGAGCACAACAAGCGAGACGACAAACAGTGAGCTGATCAATCACAAATTGTAAAAGCTCTATTTTTGTCCGAGTCTAGACCTCTTAGTAAAATCATGTTAACTGGCGAAGAAGCAACTTGTGGTCAGACAATGTCGCCGATCTTATGATACTGCCCAAATGGACTGATCATGATGGTGTAAGAATTTAGTTCAGCAAAAGCAAGAATTTTGTAGAAGGTCCGTTGTAAATTCATAAAAGGAAAAATATGTTTCATTGGCTAAGACCTGCTTTTAACCTGAAAAGTACCAAGGAAACCAAAACCTCTGTAGAAATTTATACCTAAACTTGACCATTAGGGCCAGGACTCTTCTCTGTAATCTTCTCATTGTCAACCACCGCCACAACCTTCCGTGTCTTTCCCCAAGCAAAATTATCAATGCTCCATAAAGCATAGCATAGAACGAGCACGTTCATGAATGGACCGAGGAAAAAATAGAAGCATAGTCCTGCGAGATATTGCACACGCTCTTTGACTCCACGTGGTTGCCAGACAAATACGAGAACGTAATAGAGGAATGGCACCATCATGACTGACGCAAAGGCGAGGATCAATTCGTAACTAACGACTATGTAGCTCATCAATACCATGAAGAGGTGGTTCAGCGAGGAAGTGTGCACTTACAAGTACAAGCCTTGATAAAGCTAGCTAGACAGGCGATAATAAAAAAGTTCAAGAACCAAGTCACCACGTTAGCGAGCGCCAGAATACGCTCAAACCACATGGTGCCTGGAGCGAGGATCAAAAATAGATCGTTGGCAGTGGCGCCCAATGTCCAACGACGTCTTTGTGACAGAAAAACAGACCATGTGTGGGGAACATCCGTGTATGCACGTGCTTGAAGTGCTTGCCTCGTACGCGACTTCGGAAAAGCAGATAGCATGAGGCATACATGATTCCTGTCCTCACTTGCTGTAGCTCGGATCTGCTTCAGTAGATGATCTTTGGCGGTTGGGTGATAGCCGAAAAGTTCAAGCATAATGCGATCTCCACAGGTTTCCTCGCATATCTTGAGCAGTTGACAACAGCCTGGTAAGCAAGACACTTTGTGAGTCGCGATCGACTGATGAAGTCTTCGCAGACACTGTGAAATTGTGTACTCTGTATTTTGGTAAAGACTCCAAGGAGACCAAGACGAGTCTTTGAAGTCGACAGTGACATATCCACAAACCCCAACGGTGTGCTTGAAGTGCGATTGCTTGATGAGTTCGGAGATACATGGTGGCTCGAAGAAGGTATCGCCGTCCATTCCGATCAAAATATCGACTTTATTGAAAGTGGCATCTGTCAAAAATGATGTGATGGTACCGAAAAAGTATGGTGAAAGTATAGTTGCTGGCTTGGTTGCTCTGATGTTGAAGTTCCAGAGGAAAGACCTGATCAAAATGAGGCCATCTCTTTTGCCCTTGTTCGTCTGCTTGATGATACACAAATATGGGATACCTCCATAGCTTCCGCGTTGAATGGTGACATCCATTTCCGTGTGGTCCCAGGAGGTGTATGCTGCAGGGATGAATTCTCGAGTCTCTTGGCCATCGGTCAAGATATCTTCGAGGAGATATCCAGCGGTGGTTTTTTCCATTCCGGGACCCCTCGCTTGACCATCGCAAACGATGATAATGGACTTTTTATGGTTTTCAAGATAAATTTGGTCAACCAAAGAGTCGAGAGACTTTGTACATTCTTCTTGAGTCTCATTGTAGCATGGTAGTAGAAGGACCATACTTTCAGGCTCTTCTGGGAGATATTGCTTTTCTGGAATGGCCTTGTGTAACAAGGTGTGGATGATCACAGAAAACACCATGATGCAATTGATTGCTACCGTGATTGTGATAAATGGCAAAAAGATGTAGTAATATTTTGGCCACCACCAAGTTGCGAAAATTGAAAATGTGCTATAAGAATTATTAGCAGGTGCAAATCTTTGATCACGAGTTCACTTACTTGGTGCAAATAAGAGCACAAATAAAAATCCACTTAGTAACCGTGATCCAACGACGTCCACTTTTGATTGCCTGAGGACTTCTATCAAGAGGTTCCGGAAGAGGGAGTCTAGAAGATAGACTAGACAAAGCTGAAGCATGATTGTCATGGTGATGTCCTCTGGCTAACCTTCCAGAGTTCAAGATCTTTCGATGAGTGTCGTAAATAGGCAATTCTCCAGTCCGAGAAATAGTGATGATCTCATCGTCACTGATTGGAGGTCTTGGTGCTGGACGATGGTGCTGTCTTCGTGCTGTATTCTCTCTATATTGAGAACGAGCTTCTGATTGAGGTTGTTCTCTTTGGTCAGAAGCTGTCTGACGAAGTGGAAGTGGCCGCCGAGGTACTTCTTCATCTTCATCCCATAAGCGATGAGGTATCTCACCCCGTGCGTGATGTAGATGTCGAGGCTCAGAAGTATTGGGTGGAGGTACATCAGGTAGTGTCAAAGCTGCCGGTGGACGGGTAATGACAGGTCCAGTAGACTGGGACGATTCGGATTGGAAGGAAACACTGGAACCATTTCGAGGTGTTGGATCCTCAAAGGGGTTGTGAATGATAGAAGACGATGCCGAATGGGGCTGGTTTGAGTTATCCATCTTGTCGTAAAATTTGGACGACCAGGAGGTTTGATGAGTCTGCTGAAGACACTATCAGGATTTATGAGTATTTTGAAATGAAGAAGAGCAATTTGAACGGGAGAGAAAGTCCTATGCAGAACTTCAATCGGGTTCTAATTCAGCACGAATATGCACACTGCAAGAATGTGTTACTCAAAACCCTATTCAGCTGCTACCCTGGCCGGAAAATCTCGAGATCAAAAAAACAATAATGAAGGACAGCAAGCAAACGCAGTTCGTTTAATCAAAGCAGGCTCGGATGAAGATGTGCATTTGCATTTGCAGATTCAAGGCAAAATTCGAGGATTCAGATATTTTCCAGACGTGCATATTTAGTGTGACCCGCCATGTTAGCCAGAGCAGCTGTGCTGTTCTGTAATTCATGGTACCCATGCGGAATTTGGTATTGCATGAGTACAAAGAATTCTAGAACCGACGCATGGAAATTCGGATGAATAGTGGTGCACATTCTGCACAACTGAAGCCTGGTCGTACAGGAATAGAATAAAGTGTGGTTTGCTCCCAGAAAGTACGGTGCCCAATACGAATATGGCTGACGGGATAACGTGGACCAACAGCATCCCCTTCCGAGCCTAACATTTGAAAATTTCCTGTGACCACGAGGCTTAGAATATCATTGCCAAGATATCAATAGTCTTTCATGTCGCAGCAAACTGTTGAGTCTGAGCTGAAATCAAATGCTGCTCGTCTAAGTAAATATGGGGCAATCAGGCAGGTAGACTCAATGCCGGGATGATATTGTGGTATTCCACCAATCCATAGGTGAGCTAGTATCACGCTTAATATCGCCTCCCATTCAGTCGGAATATGAGGCAATACTGACCTCGGAGAACGAGATCTAACATGTACCTCTTAATGATATTATCTTCCCACTACCGAAGCAGATTTAGCCAACGAGGTATCGGCAAAAGTCTTCATTGGCTAGGTAGCTTCTCACAATATGGCTTCAAGAACTACCTGTAACCCTAATGTCGGGTTGAATTCAAATGGAAGGTCATGGTAACATGATCTGCAGACCTTGAGGGTACATGTTGTGCCATGCCGAGCCGCACCCAGTTCGGGCCGGCCTTCCAAACAGATAAACTTTTGACATGCCACCGTGGTTCGGTTGCCGTCAGAACGTTTTTAGGAAGCTTACACAGACAGCAGAGCTTACTGCTTACCACATGGATGGTGATCTTGGCACCTGCAACTCGCGGGGTACCAGGGGTCATGTCGATGCAGGCAGCAAACATAGGCATATACGAGTATGTAGCCAATGATGCATGTATTGCATTGCGAGGTTCCGGGTTCATGGGGTTGTGGCTTTCTAGACTCTCGGGGCTGACTTCCCCCGCCATGTTGTGTTATTATGACGTCTTATTGGCGTTCAAGCTTACATCTACTAAGATGCAGAACGTGTTGAGAGCGAAAACACTATACATGATGGAAATCGGTTGGTGATTAAGATCTTTGAAAAAAAGGAGAAGTGCATGCTGTCCGATTAATGTTCCTAGCGCCCAAGAACTCCTTGAAGCCGATTGGTTTTGTTCAAGTTCTGAGGCTTGCACAAGAGAAGCCAGTTGTCTTAAGCGCCACCACATTCCGACCCTCGCTTAAGTTTGCGACCCCCAATGTGAATATGTTCCAAATACTCTTAGGTAATTGGGGAATTTACCCGTTGTCCCCCAGGCGGTTTTTCTAGCGCCCCCTGCCAAGTTATAGCTTGAAAGCTGTAAGATTACTTGTCGATTCTCGGGGAGAGCGCACCATAATCTAATCAATCTAGTCCTGTCGATCGCGACAGTTGCTATTCTCAGCTATGCATATCTTTCTCATCCAATTGCGTGCTTTATGCAATACTTAAGATGATCAAGGTTCAAAAAGAAGCCATCGGAGTTATTTCCTAGCCTTGTGTAATCTTTATGTCTCTCAGGCACAATACTTGCCACACGGCGGTCAATAAGACAATCCCATGTCGCCAAGAACACAACCACTCGAGATGTGCTGCCATTTGACAAGTAGCAGAATTTAGTCGTATGAGTCCAGAACAACACAGCAATAGCCATGACGCAGCCTGAGGTCATCACGACTTTTACAATATTGCAAATCAATAATTCTCCTGGAGAAGGGCTACTGAACGAGAATTCGCAATGCTTACTGCTCTGGCAACGAGAATGAAGATTGAGCAGGCGTCGGTTGGAAGGCGCCCTTGAGAACCACATGAGCTGAAAAG
Source organism: Pseudofabraea citricarpa (assembly GCA_029641185.1). Lineage (NCBI taxonomy): Eukaryota > Fungi > Ascomycota > Leotiomycetes > Helotiales > Dermateaceae > Pseudofabraea > Pseudofabraea citricarpa. Next base: position 106,795 of record JAPWGK010000021.1, on the reverse strand, counting down.
TGTAACTGACTTGAGAGACTTGTACATGCGGCTGCAGTGTACTTTACGGAAAATCCCTTTCCTTCCGCTGAGATGCCTTAATTAGATGCGAGCTTTCCTCCAGGCTACTTTGTTACTCCAGACATTTTATCCTAAATCTTACAAGGCTGCCACTGTGATCTTGTCACTTCTACAAGACTTTTCAATCCTTCCCAAGAACCTCAAGCTTATTTCTCGCTCTTTGTCTCAACATGGAACTACTTCCTTCACCTTCGGCTACTCATGATCAAACATGGAACTTTGCATCCAGCTTAGAAAGGGCTCGCTTGTATTCTTCGGGGTCGTCTACTGGTACTGCCAGTCCACGATCGGTCTGGTCTTCAGATGATTCCCGTTCCACATTCCAAGATACTCCAGTCTCTGCCTATAGCAATACCGAAGATTACTTTTCGAATGTGAGAGAAGACGAAACTCCTGTTGTTGCCATAATTGGGGTAGGCTATGTCGGGCTTCACTTAGCCACTGCCTTTTCCAAGCATTATAAGGTCATTGCATTTGATGTGAGCGACAAAAGACTCGCTGCTGTTACAGGACAACTTTCAGATACTGCCGATATCTACTTGACATCGAATGAATCCTGTCTTGCACCAGCTACTCATTTTTTGGTAGCTGTCCCAACGCCTCTTATTCCAGGCACTACGGACATCGACACTTCGATTATACAAGCCAGCCTCGAAACAATATCAAGAAATGTTCGTCCCGGTGCGACAGTCATAATTGAAAGTTCCGTATCAGTTGGCATGACCAGAAGTCTTCTCACAGACATGGTCATCAAGTATAGGCTACAGGCTGGAATGAGCCCTGAGGTAAGTCTGCTCTCAGCATTGAAACACTTGTTGCTTACAAGAAACAGCGCGTTGACCCTGGCCGGACTTATCCACCATACGAAAGTATTCCAAAGATAATATCTGGACTTGATAATGTCGCACCAAATTCTCTGAAGCGTATACAAAAGCTCTATGGCAAGGTTTTTCAGAACCTAGTTCCAGTTTCGTGCCCCGAAGTGGCCGAAATGACCAAGCTATATGAGAACTGCCAACGGATGGTCTGCATCGCTTACGCAAACGAGATGGCAGATGCTTGTCAAGAGCTTAATATCGATGCCTTCGAAGTTTCTCGCGCTGCAGCAACGAAGCCTTTCGGGTACTTGCCCTTCACTCCGTCTGCAGGTGTTGGAGGTCACTGTATTCCAGTCAACCCGAGTTATCTCTTCAATGTCAGCGAATTCCCTCTGCTGCGTTATGCTACAGACAGAATGAGCAAACGACCTGCTGCTTTGGCTGAGCGCGCAATGCAAAAACTTGCGGAAAGAAATACCGATCCTTCGAGCAAGCACAAATATAAGATACTTGTCGTCGGTGTGGCTTTCAAGCCAGGACAAGACTTGACAACAAACTCACCGGGTGTTGGCATTATCAATCACCTCTTGGATAAGTGGGATACTCACGTGTCTTTCGCTGATCCACTGGTTTCTGAAGAAGCGCTACCATATGTCCCAAGGTTGGATGAATCTCAAGATTGGAACAGAGAGAAGCTCAGTGGGTTTGATGCAATAATCATTGTCATGAAGCAAGTAGGATTAGATCTTGATATTTTGAGGGATTTGGATGATGTTTTGATCGAGCAATACTGTGCATGATTGCAAATTGAGGGTGGTTTTTTACATTGTATTATCGTGGCATGACTTGGCAGTGGAGTAACAAGGGCTAATGATAGGACTTAGGATTGTTTCGTTATCAAAATTGTTTATATTGCTCGTCTGTTATCTATTGAGTTTCCAAAACAGGTTTGGCCTTATCCGAGGTCAATGTTACACAAATATAACAATGAGGCGTGATCATTCAACACCAGTCCAAAAAATATTTCGTTTCCGTGACCATTCTATTGTTTATTTGATAAAGGGTTTCTAATAATAGTGTCAAGTTTATTTCAACTTGATCGAGATACTTTTTGTCGAATAATAATATTGCACAAAAAGTAATGAACCTGAACCGCACTTTGTGACTCCTGCACATAAGCGCCATGTTTCAAAAAGCGATGGTCTACGTGAAATAAGAAGCCACAAGGAATTTCCCGATATTAATATGTAGCCACAGGATAAGGCTATCTGAATCCTGCATTAAGTCTGGTATGACAACACGACCACCCCACGCGGGACGGCCTGTGCCTGACTTCTGCAGGTGGCCTTCTCCAAAGCCATGACGTTGGGATGGTAACACAACTCATTAAGTTATGAGGCTGCAATATGTAGATCTTAACTGCTCCCAAACTTATCTGTTCCGAGGCCTTGGGCCCGTATTTGCGGATAGCCGATCAACTTCGGAAACATTCTTCTCGAATATGCAGGATAAGCCATCATTTGCATAACATTGGTATTGGATCAACGCCACTTGCTTATAGAGTGCTTACGGGTTTGATTCTCCTTCATGTGATACAGTATAGCAATGTCAAACTAAACTCAGCTTGGAACCAATTGAAAACTTGACTAGGTCAAAGTCGCTAAGCAGGGAGTTCCTTTCGAGAGCTTATCTGAATAGAGAAATAGCCTTTATGAAATGTTAAGCATTATTATACGACCAATGTGGTCTCTTGATTAGATAAGATGCATTCATTAACTAGAAACAGGTTTTGGTTGTTCCAAAATACGTTTTTGAAGTGGTTTTTAATATCTATAGCCAGCGAAATAGGGAGAGAAATAGAGAAAGGAAAAGACAAATCCCATTTTCAGCATGGGTAAAATGAAGTTATCCTAATAACTAAACTCACAACTTCGGGCCCCTTATTGGGCTCAAGCTCCAGTTAACTGAGCTGAACTACTATTTCTTTTAATTCAATAATTCAATAATGACTTAAATGTAGCGGGGAACTCGTTCTTATAAAATAGTAAGCAAGTGCTTACACTGATTTTCTTTAAATTTCAACTCGTAGTTCACATAAACCTCGGTTACCCCGGGGGAACTCTATCAAGCACCAAGCATCGGCTAACAATAGGCCAACACGTTGAAGCCTCCTTTATCATCACGTTTTGCAAATACTGTCTTCGGATTTTTTAAATGGAATTTCAAACTCAGTTAAGGATATATCGTTTCTTTGATGTCAAGATCACCAATTTCTCTGCATAGTCTAAATATATATAGATCTCATAATTTGGTATGTAGACTTAACGAAGATTCGAATTTCAAGAGAGGTGGCATTTTGAGTTGGAAATCACACAGATGATAAACAAGAGTAGAAATTGCCAAGAAATGAAGATTCATTGTCCTTATATAGGTATGCAAAAGTATACACACAACTACCGTATTTCCTGCAAAAGAAGAGAACAAAATATACATAGAAGAATAACGACAAAGGAAACCAAAAATGTGTCATGTGAACCACCCTCATACCATCATAATGCCCTTTTCACTCTAAGCCACGGCTCCTCTTGGGCCAGTGATCTTAGCTCCACCAGGTACCAGGTTCTGGAACACATTGGCTGGATCATATTGCTCTCTTACTGCCTTCAATCTATCCCAGCTCTCAGTTCCATATCCTTCAAAGACAGGTTGACCCTTAGCCGCATCACTCAGATAGATGAATGGCAAGATCTCGAAGCCAGCAGCTTCCAAATTCGCCTTGATTTCAGCATTTGCTTGAGCATGTACCGAGTCGACAAGCTCATCATCCTGACCGTCCTTCCAAGAAGGGCTTTCAACAAGCCATAATGCTGGTACGCTGGAATCTGTCAGACCGACGGCATTGCCACCATTGACACCACTTTGGGCAACAACATTAGACGTGATGGGCATGACGCTGAAAGCAGTGAAGAATCCGCGAACATCCCCGAGACCGGCTTCTTTGATGACACGGTAGTAGGTATCTGTTGCAATCGTGAAGGCTTCGACACTAGCTGGGATGGAATAGAAGTGGAATCTCTTCCGGTTGTCATAATCTGGGTTTCCGTCGAAAATATCGAACCACTTGTTCATGGTTTGGCGGGTGATGTTTCCTTGAGTGATCGGGAGAGCAGGGGAAGTGAGGTTCTGGAATCCAGGCGGTGAAATATCATCGCCATTATGGAATAGGAAAGCATGGTAGGTTACGTTGTCGCTTCGACTGGGGTTCCATCGTGATTGTCCTTCAACAGAGGATTTGGGATCTGAACCAGCGTAGAGAGCGAATTCAGTCATGCCTTTGAGGTATCCATCGTGTGCCTCTGCGCCATATCCAACATTTCCGAGATAAACTTCTGAGTATGGAAGAGTGTTGATCTTGATGCTTGTGACGTAGCAGAAGTTGTTTCCACCTCCCTTCAAAGCCCAGAAAAGATCGGGGTTCTCGGTCGTGCTGACATTGACGACTGTTCCGTTGCCCAAGATACACTACCAAGGTTAGCGTTGATTCAAAAAAATCATTGAGTAATACAAACCTCGAAAGAGTTGATACCAGTGTTAGACATTCCATGCTCGTAGCTAAAGAAGCCAATACCTCCACCAAGATGATAACCGACAACGCCAACATCTCCCAAGCGAACACCGTTCACGATAACTCCATGGGGTTCCAAGAACTCATAGAGCCTGGTGAACTTGATTCCTGGACCCACGGTGACGACAGACTTATCATCAGTGATAGTAAGAGTAGTCATGTTAGAGCTAGAGATAAGCACTCCCTCAGAGCCAATGTTTGCAGCATTAGATACTGGCATAGCACCGCCTCCACGCATGGCAAATGGTACCTCGCGTGCTGCAAGTGCTTGGATTGCAAAGGTCACCATTGCTGGCTCGTAAGGTGTGAAGACACATGCTGGACCTAACCAAGAATCGGTACTCCATGACACTAACACGTATTAGCGAATTTCTAATGGGTAATTAGCTGTGAGTTACAAACCCGTGTCTTCATATGCGTAGCGAGCTGAGCCAGGGAAGAATACAGAGTCTGGGTAATGTCTATAGATGAACTTGCAAGTCTCCTGAGTCTCGTTGGAACCGAGTGGAGAGGCTGCTGCGAAAGCAGCGCTGAGGACGAGGAAAGACCCAAGAAGCATGTTAATGAGAGTTGATACCTTGAGATGAGGATGGGTTGTAATAGTTTTGGAGATACATCATCTTTATATGCCTTGACTGACCCTCATCAAGTTATTGTGATCGCATTCTTTCGGACTCAATATCACTTAACTCAACTTGCTTATCAAATTGACACTTGGCTTGCATATAGAACCACGTCCTTACTACGATAAACGAGATTGATCTAAGGGCAGATTATTCAAGAGATCATTATTCATTGGCCCTTGATGAGAGTCGTTAGAAACGGCCATCATGTCTCATTCCTGGACTCGGCTCCCCACTCCCGGAAAGTCTGCTGCACCCCATGCCGTCGTACATGAATCTGAGATGGTATACAACCTTTGCATGCAAGTAACTGCGAGTACGAACGTACATACCGGACATCTAGAAAGAGTCAAAGAGCTGATCTAGGGCTATGTTAAATCTCCTTTGTTTTAACTGAATTAGGAACGCAATTGGAAACTAGCGCATTCGCCTATGGCGGACCCTCCTTCTGGAATGAATCCTTACACTAAATAATGGTTAGACTTAACACACTCTTATCTGACTTCCATATCTATCATACATATATGATTATGATTCGGAGCCAGTGTCAAATTTACAATTAGAATTAGAATGTAATAACTTAGAATATGAATATAAATCTGTTCCATGCTCGAGTGTTAAAGGCTATTGAGCCGTTCTCTACAGATCAAAGACTATCTAATGATTGAGCAAGCAAATTTACTGGAACACAGCAAGGAGCGCTGACCCTGACCAGAGAGCCTTACCCGAGAACTGTAATAGTACAAGAGTTATTAATGTAGGCGATATCGGAGGAGACACGATATATAGTAACGCGGGGTTCCGGCACAGCAAATTATAGTTTATAGAACCCTTAACTAGTCATGCGTCATGTGGGGTTGGAAAAATGGTTAACTGTAGCATCGGCTCATCTCGCTTCATGGCTCGGGCGCGGGGCGATTCAACGAAGCGAACCCATCTTCCTTCCAAAGTCTAAGTCGCAGGCATCTTTATAGTGCCCAGCACTTGGTATACACACCAGCCCGCCAGTGGCCCTGAGTCATGCCGAATTATTGGAATCGATCACTGGAAGTAGCGAACTCCGTCTGATGTCTGCATAACTTTCTCTATGGACAGTGGATACAGCTTCATCGCTTATCGCTTAAAAGGGGTTCGTCGGATCTTTGCTGGAACCGACGGTTGTTCTACAGATCCGTTTCTTCAGTTAGATGTTTCGCCGGCTATCTACCGTGGATCTTTCTTGCGCATTCTGTTCGCATTCGAATTTTTCCTATGCTAGAGGTGGTACCGAATTCTTTTGGGAATGATAATTTTTGCAAGAGTAGGTTTCCACTCCGGACAAATGGACATCCCACAACTCCGGCGTCTTAACAAGACAAGACAACTCCTAGAAACTGATATAATCGCTAGCACTTGATATATTTGCATTTGAATTTCCTACATCTGATTGAAAGGAGCAATTTACCCAGCTTTCGCCCACGAACAAGGTTCTCTGTCTCTCCTTACGACCCAAAACTTCGAAACAACCATCAACCATGTGGTCTTACTATACAGCGAACATCATTACTGCATCAAACAATGCGGGGTGCTGGGCCTGTAGTCAGCAGTCAGGTAGCTGGGATTCATGCGCTGTGGCGATGGTCCTGATATTTCCATCAGATAAGCGCACCCAAGTCCAGAATTTCAAGGAGCAACTTGCTCCTTTACGTAAGTGATCCTCCATGCCAAATTCCAATGACAGTACAAGCATGATAGAAGTCTTGGTTTTTCCCATCACATTTCGTATCTAACTATCCGAATTCTGCGGCCCTCTTTTCCCCGCACGTTTTGGGTAGAAAGAGGCGATTAAGTGGAACTTCCGGGAATACTATTCCAACATTTATTTTCTTGGTATACACCAACCTCCGATCACACAGGCAGGGAGATTAGATGGACATGCGTTTCCAAGATTTTGGTCGCAGGTCTAGGCCTTTCTTTGAACTTCCAATTTATATCGGCCCTGTCTAGATTGCGCCCGCCTGCCCCCATCTTTGATCTTTCTTGTCAATAATGCGTTGGACCACTAGCTACAACGTACTGCTACTCTGTTGTATCCTGAGGAACATTTATTATGGTATATGAATCTGATGATAGGATGGCTGGTTTGTCTATTGTTGGATTAAGGTTCTATGCTTCATTCCTTCGGTGTTCTTTTCTGTGCGATAAACGAGCGTTCGTAAGCCCACAATTATATTTTCAAGATTCGAACTTCTATGAGGGAAATCCGAGAACAGAGAATTGTTCAATATTGATCGTAGCTATTGCATCTGTGCTTCGTTTTCTTACACCTTCAGGGTGCCTTCAAATTTATTGTATTTCGTAAGAAGCGTATGAAATCAGTTGATCACAAAAGACTACAGTCACTACCTGCTATTGCTAGCAAAAGAGTTAGCTTGAGAATTCTATAACTTCCCAAACTTCCTAAACACAAAATCTACATTTTTAGAATAACACTTCTCACCCCAACTCTTTCCAAGTGAAAGTCCCCAAGAAACACAAATATCTACAAGAAAAACCGCTCTTTAGAATATAACATCTTAAACAATACACTCCCCTTCATCTGCTGTCACAGCATCTCTCAGAGAAACTCTTACAACCCTACCACCCAACGAGGTAGCATTCACCACCGGTGGAATGCCATTCGTACTAACATAAAGCGCATCATAATCCAACCTGGTTCTTCCAAACGCCGCACTCGTGGCACCCGCAACAACTGTCTGATTCCTGCCACCAACGAATTCCGTCACGTTTCCCTGTGGAGTAACCTTATACAGCGTATTAACAGGGTTGGCACCAATGAAGGCGGTCCCATCAGGTGCGACGGCAAAATCATCACCTGGCAATCTCGAAGCGATGACAGAGAAAGGCCCAGCTGCCGAGACAGACGGAAGGCCGCCTGAGTTGCTATAAGCGATTGCAAGTTTGACTTTACAGAAGACAGTCAGGATTGTGTTTGTGTAATAGAGTGTTTGATCAAGTGCGTTAAAGCGGATCCCGTTGATACCCGATTGAGGAACTGCCGGTGTAGATGTTGAGGCATTCGCTGTAGCGTTGGCGAAGAGCGTCTCCAACTGCAATGTGGTCGGGTCGAGGTGATATACAGATCCCAGCACGGTATCTGTCATAAGCAGTGTTGCGGTTCCTGATCTTCGTCGTGAAGGGATAGCAGTCACGCCATTCACAAATGCGGCATTGGGCAAATCGAGCAGTTTCTCCACGACCGGCTCAGCAGAACGCAGGTTTACAGTCCAGATGGAGAAGGTGCCAGGCACTAGTCTTGCGCTGCGTGTCCAATTCCCTGCTGAGACAGCAAAGATATCAGGAGAGATCTCAGCAATGCCGAAGAGTGATGTGACGTTGGGGATCAATGCAACTTCTGTTGGCGAGGTATCGTTGGTGGGATTAAATTGGTACAGAGCTGGGTGACCGACCCCGCTGGCTAGGATAAATCCATTGGAGCGGACTGCAATGTTCTCGAGCTCAATTCCACTGCCGACTTGAAAGAGTGTTGTGGCTTCCGGTTGTTGAGCGGTTGTGGAAGTAGCTAGAACAGTAGCCACAAGGCAAAACGTGCGAACCAAGTTGAGAACAGCCATGATGAATTGAGCAACTGGGTGTTTTACTTGGATATTCTGACAGAATGACTTTCTATATGTATTCTCGCCCAGATGTCGATCAATAGCCCGATGTCATACTTCATAGCCAGGACCCGAGCTGTCCTCGCTTAACTTCGGAAAGAATTTAAGTTTGCGAGAGATCTTTGGACTTGGCGACGACGCAATGTCATTCACCCTTGTTTCGAACTTCCATAAGTGGACCTCAGCCCAGCTAATCAAAATCTCTGGGCATCGGCATAAAAAGACTTTTAAAGTTAAACGTGAACGAAGTTTCATGTTTCAACCCCATCATAATGATGGAACGAGGTTCATCTGATGCGTTATTATATTGATCGCATCCATCAGAGAAACTCGAGTCCGGATGAACTACTCGGTTCTAGAATTCCAATTTCCTTACCATGACGTTTTTGGGTTCTTGGACTCATCGACTGAATGCGAAAATGCCCAGGAGAAATGCGAACTCGAAGTTGACTAAATGGGAAGGTCGCTAAACGGGTCCGGGTGTCCAATAAGCTTAATCCTTCGGAAGCATATCTGTTAAAACTTAACAACTTGATTCACTTATTACCGGTTTTGAGGGAGCCGATAAGATACCTAATCTCAGAGTTAAAAACTTGACTATTCCGCCATTCTCGATAATACTTTATTTGAAGGTTGATGTAATATTTTGAGATCCTGAGGTATATATCTACTTACCTGCAAACCGGATTCACGACGATAGTCTTCTTATAGAGCAAGCAACTCAAAGTCATGCTATTTAGACGTTTGATAGCATTGTTATTGTAGCCTTGAGTTCCAAACTCTGGGCTAGAGTGAAACCTCAATTCTAATAGTTCATATGACTTGGTTTGTCACGTTTGACATGTTATTGTCACGTGATCAACACGAATAAAAATATCCAAACTTACCATCACCGGTTTGATTCTTCCATCCACAATGATACTCTGAATTGGATTCATTTCAATTTGATAGCTCACAGCACTAGTAATATATAACTACATCTTTTATTTTGCCTTGCTTCTGATCCAGACGATAGGCGGTAATACGTCGGCTTAACCTAATTGAAGTGCGGTGTATCACGTGTATGGTGTCATTTTCGCGCCTGGTCGGGAAGAAAGGCGCGTTTGACTTGGCGGCTTGACTGCCATAACATCATCTTGGAGAACGAAGAGTCATTGCCGTTTTCCAACTTTAATTCTTTCAAATGGATGCCTTTGTAACGAGGAAGAGGAAACTCTCACCACCGGCTGATGAAGTCGCTCAGATCAGTGCTCTTAGTGCACCAGACGATGACGACTCGACAGACTTCAAGCTAGCACTGCTCTCTTCCTTACAGCCACATCTGGACCAACAAGCTCTGTTAGACATCCTGTTGGCCCACGAAGGAGATGTTGAAAAAGCGAGTCTCTCCTTCACACAGTCCTCGCCAACCAAAAAATCATCAGCAACAGGCTATCAGAGTTCTTTGCCATTCAACATCCCTTCGACGAAACGGCTCAAGCCTCTATCCAAGAAGGGGAAGACATTACATCTTTACTCGCCAGAAGACGTGGCTGCCCATACCCCCTGCTCTATTATTCACAATTTTTTACCCCTAGAAGAAGCAAATGCCCTCTTGGAAGAGCTGTTACTGGAGGCTCCTACTTTTGAGAGGATGACCTTTAAACTGTTTGAAAATGTGGTACAAAGTCCCCATACGGCTTGTTTCTTTGTTCAAGATTTGGAGGAGCAGAAGAGACAGATGACGGAGTATATCTACAATGGAGCACAATTAACGGTAAGTGCTTGACTCCGAATTTCTTCCCTTCTGCTACTTCACTTTTCATCCTAAATACCATGGATTGCAGCCCGATGAATTTTTCACTTTACTATATCATAGAATTCTAATCTCGTACTCTGCTTGTAATTGATTCTTAGATCAAGATGGAACAACCGGAGAAGGTATTAGATATCGCCTCTGGTTGATTTGGTGTTTATTATCTACAAATACCCCCCACCAGGCCGGCAAATGCTCATGCAAATTCATGGCCATCAGATCCCAAATCAAAAATCATTTGCTGATAAATTCCAGGACGTCCGGCAGCTCACATCACAGATGCGAAGAGTATCACCAAAAGTGCAGGAAGCGGTGAATTCCGAAGTCAGCAAGCGCATCAAAACTCATTATCCCAACTCTCAGAAGCTCAAACATCAATCATCCAAACCATGGACACCAAATGCAGCGTTTGTGAACTGCTATAGCGGCGCAGCAGAGAGTGTGGGATACCACAGCGATCAACTCACATATCTTGGACCCCGAGCAGTCATCGGATCTATATCATTAGGAGTGGCGCGAGAATTTCGAGTCCGTAGAGTGGTACCAGAATCTTTAGAGACGAAGGGGAAAGATGACACTGATGTCCAAGGACAAATCTCGATCCATCTACCGCACAACTCGCTACTTGTCATGCATGCCGAGATGCAAGAAGAATGGAAGCACAGTATAGCACCAGCACAGGCGATCGATCCACATCCCATATCAGGCAATAAGCGAATCAACATCACCTATCGAGACTACAAAGCCAGCTTACACCCGAAATTCACTCCGAGGTGTAAGTGCAGTGTCCCGGCCGTGTTGCGGGTTGTTCAGAGAAAGAAGGAAAATTGGGGCAAGTATTTCTGGATGTGCTATGCGGGTAATGTTCCGGGGAAGGAAGGGTGTAGTTTTTTCCAGTGGGCGGAATTTGATAATGATGGGGATCCCGTATGGAAGTGAGAATGTAGACATCAAGTTGCAGTCTTGAATCCCGGAAGCGTGGCTCGGATAGGGAAAGTTGATTTCATTCACCGAGTCAAATTTGAGTTCTCGCTTGGGTTTATAGTTTATTCAACGGCATGGACGCTAACAAGTTGCTGTCCCGTACTTAGCTACTAGAGTTTTGTAATTCAGGGTCTGAGGGTGAGTCAGCAGTTAAAATATTTTGAAGTTTCGAGTCGCGGGACACGATGTTAAGCTTTCAACACTAAACAGCACATCACGAGGAAATCTCAAATCCCAACCGCGCTACCAAAACACCTTACCAGACATTCTCAGTCAACATCATCTAGTCTTTCAGATATCCTTCACTATGGCCGGGGGAAAGAAGCGAAAGAGACAGGAAGTCACTAGTGATGACGTAGCAGATTATTCCGCGTTGAAGAGCGCGAGCTTCACCTTGCGCTTGCTACCGATTGGGAAAGAAAGGCCAAGCGACACAAAGCAGCATGTTGGAAAGAAGAAGAAAGAAAAGAAGAAAGGCAAGCGGCATGAAAAGAAAGATACCATCGCCAGCAAACTAGCTCCAGAGCCAGAGCCAGAGCCTGAGACAGAGACAGAGCGTGAAGATATACGCGACGAGGACGTAGCGAGCAACGCCAGACAGGAAGAGAATGCGCAGAAGACAAGACCAAAGAAAACGCAACAAGCACCGTCACAATCACAAGCAAAGAAGAAAGCCTCAAAACCCCCAGATGCCCTCGTGTCACTCAGGAAACAATCACACGCCCAAGCAGCCCAAAGTGTGCCTGCGAAAACGTCTCGTTTCGCACACAGAATCGCCGCGCTCCTTCTCGCACCCTCATCTTCTCCCTCTCCAGCAACTGCAGTTCCCCCCAAGCACCGACCAGGCACCCGCCCGCCAGCATGGTACCGACTGAACCAGCAACCAGAAACCAAGACCAACCCGACGAAATGGCAAACGCTGCCACCGGAGATCCTGACCATGATCTTCTCGCAAGACGAGCTCTTGCTCCGCGTGAAGAACAAGACGCCCGTCCTGCTAATTGCCACGCGTCCGCACGAAGCGCTTTACAAGATCGCATTGTCCATCTATCTCCGCATGAACCTGTTTACGACGACGGTGAAGCGCGAGGAAGATGGGAGTCCAGTTAAGTCGGCGCACGCTCGGGCGACGTGGGGGCAGATTCGGAGGTTGAAGATGGTGATCCCGTACGTCGATCTCTCATACACCATTCCCTATTCCCCATTCATCTGCATCTATTCCCCCCTCGAAGAAAATAACAGCAAAAGAATGAACTAACTCACTAACTTGCCTTGCCTTGCCTCGCCTCAGAGCACCGATCTACAAACACCCACGCCACCTCTCACCCACGACCCTGCCATCACTGCAGAACCTAATCCTAACATCACCATCCTCATCGGCCCTGCTCCTGCTGCTCCACCCCTTCCTATACACACAGCCCTTCGCACGCCTGCGATCCCTCACCATCGAACTCCTTACGCCGCCGCGGCCAGCTGGGTTCAACTCCCTTACGACATCCGTACTCGTCGACAACACGCACCGCCAGCAGAAGAGCCTCGTACTTAAGAAGGTCATCAAGCGCCTCGGCCCGCCTACGAGGTTCGCGGCCCATTGCTCGAGGCCGAAGAAGAGGGAGGTCTGGGTTTGGATCGCCAAAGATCTGGTGACGGGCTTTGGCTTGGCGCCGGAGACGAGTGGCCATATCAAGTTTTAGGGGCTGTGGAATCGAGGGATGAGTTGAATTGAAGTGGCTTGATTTTGTTGGATTACGTTGATTGGGGGGTTTGTGTATAGCGTAGCGTAGAATATATAGGCTCGAAGAGAGGATAAGCCGAGTGTGAGAATGGAGATTTCATGTGCTCTACCCCGTGTGCCGTGTAGCATATATATGGTAGAGTCGATATAAGGAACTCGATACCTGGATACGACGATAGAGCGGATGATAGACATAGAGAGTAAGACAAGTCAAATTCGGAGAAGAGTTTTATTTATATTATTTTTTGGTTGGGCAGTAGTTATTCTAAATGCCGCTGCTGCAATTATCGAAGCATGACATGAGATGACATGACATGACCTCGTTCTCGTCCTCTCAAGATATCAGAAGAGAGAAAAAACCCCCGTCCTTCCCTATCCCATCCGCTTGCTCCAGGTGCCCCCCATCTAATAACTCTAATAACCAAACACACGTCCTTTTATACATAGAGGTAGGCGACAATCGAAACAAGCTAGTACAGACAAAAGAAAAGAAAATGGGTCCGCTCAAAACAGGAGAGAGGAGCGACCATCGCCACGCTAACGTACAATCAGATCGGATCAGATCAGATCCCCCAAACCGAGGCCGCCCTGCCCTATGCGTACGTCCGTTACTCATACAATACACTTCGCTTTCCTCTCTTCTCTTACAATCCTGTCCGTCGTCGAGATCAATAATGGGACCCGCTGCGGGCATAATGGCCATGGCTTCGATTACCACCGACCACTACCTGCACGATCACCAGATCCTCTACGATCACCGAATCCCCCACGGCCGCCAGATTCTCTCCGCTCACCAAAACCTCCACGGCCGCCAGATTCTCTGCGATCACCAAAGCCTCCACGGCCACCAGAGCCACCGCGACCGCCAGATCCTCCACGGCCACCAAAGCCACCACGACCACCAAATCGGGAATCACGTTTCTCGGGCAGCTCGACTCGCTCCTCAAACCCAATGTTCATACCAGGGATCCGCGAAAGACCGAGTTTCCCAGCCAACGAAGGTGATACTCCAGGCGGCTTTTCAAACCCCCATCCGTAACGTGTCCATTGGTTTAAACTTTGAACCAACGCCGGTAAACTGTGCCCTCTGAGTTGACCGATCGCAGCCAAGTAGGCGCTGACCTTGTATCCTCGTTCAACTTTCTTAGTAGCATCTTGAACTTGAGTCAGAACAAGAGCCACTTCGTTAGGGAGTTGAGATTCTCGAGTCATATCAACTGTGGATGATGCCAAACTAGTATCTGCTGTGATGGGAAGACCTCGAAGAAACCTGCGAGCGTCATCCATCTCAGACTCGGCAAGCACGATCCATCCAGTACCAGTCTTATCACCTCTTCCAGTTCGGCCAATTCTGTGAACGTATTGGTCACGATTTGGGGGTAGACCGATTTGAACGACATGTGAGACGTTGGGGAAATCCATCCCGCGAGCTGTTACATCAGTAGAGAACAAGATAGCAGATTTGGCTTCGCGGAATCGTTGAGATACATGAGTTCTTCTTTCTTGACTGAGCTGACCGTGCATACAAGAGATGTCAGCGGGCGCTAAATTTCGCTTTCCGAACTGATTTTCGTTTAGATTTCTGAAGATCTGCTCAGCCAAAATGACATTAGCCGTCGCTCCGAAGTAGACGATGGCCTTGAATGGAGGGGCCTCGGGGTTTGATGCAGCTGCACTCAGTTCGCGCTTGCAAAGTTCAAAAAGAGTAGGCATGTAGTTCTCAAACCCAGGGACAGCAACAACTTTCTGGGGGATTTTATCGTGGGTTGCGATATCTCCAGCCTTGACCGTTTGAACAAAGTGGAAGTCTGGTTTTAAAGTCTTTCGGACAAGTTGCATAACCTCTCCAGGGACGGTGGCGGAGAATAGGAGGGTCTGTCTATCGACCTCATTTCTGTTTGGTAGCAGCTGAAGGATCGCTTCGACGTCCTTTCCGAACCCTTGGTCGAGAAGTCGATCAGCCTCATCCAGCACAACCGTGTTGACATTTGGTGCTGATACCCTGCTGTAAGGATCGGTCAAGAGATCGTTCAGTCTACCGGGCGTAGCAACCAGTAAATGGCATCCTTCTCTTTGCATCTTTTGGAGCATGAGCCTCTTGCTATTACCACCGACTGCAACTTGTACGCGTAAATCTGTGTTTGCGCAAAGCTTTGAAGCCTCCACGGCAATCTGCTCAGCCAATTCTCTTGTCGGTGACATGATAATTGCGCGGATGTCGGAAGGGCGTGCTTTAGAGTAGCTCCGTCTTTCGGCGAGTTCTGGAGATTTTTTGAGGATATTCTGGATCGTTGGAACGAGGAAACCGAGAGTTTTACCAGTACCGGTTCTTGCTTGTGCAATGCTATCTGATGTTAGTTCGACACGACGGGATTGAATTCAGTCCAACTTACATATCGGTACCTTCCAAAGCCTGGTTGATAGTGGCGCTCTGCACCTCGGTCATGGTATGATGGCCAAAACCCTTGGTGATTGTGTTGACGATATTAGGATGGACAAGATTATGCTCGAGCAATTCATCAAACTTGGTTACCGCCGGGCCGTGGTTCTGACCGACGGACTTTTGGACCTCCTCTTCTTGATATACTGACTCGTCGTAACCTTCGGAAGCACCAGACCAGTTGCTCAGTCTCGAGGATAGATGTAGAAACCGCGAACCAATGGCTGGAGCCGCAGAATTGCGCAGAGCCAAAGATGCAGTATTCGATCGAATGGAAGGTACATAATGGCTGGATGATGCTACTCGTAAGACTCTGGTGAGGGAGGCAGAGCCTCTTTTGCATGCATTGAACATGACGTGTTTGTTTTGTAGAGCCCTCTACAGAATGGTAAAAACAAAGATGAATTAAAAACAAGATTTGATAAAGTCTAGTGTACAAGGGCAATTATTCTGATGAAGGAGGGTGAGTGATTGATTGATGTAGAAAGAGACGGTCGCTGAAAATCTATTGTACAGCAAGTTCACTTTTTTTTTATCGAGATGCGCTAAGGGGAGAGGAGGTAGAGCTAAGCTCAATTGGTCCTTATCTCGCCTCCTTTCCTTATCAGCCGTGTACAGTAGACATTTATCGAGACACGACTTTGAGCATTTCAATCTGTATATAAATCTATATCTCAATCTACGGTACAATAACCGTCCAGTCTTTTTTCTATCCTTACCCAACCGTCTAGTGCTCAGTATCCAAAAACCCAACTCAATTAACTCCGTGGTTCCCGGGTATCTTGAAAGTACGCCTCCCCTCGCCCCCCAAAAACAAATGAAATTTATGCCCGTCTCTCGACCGTGATTGAAGTGGCAGGTCTTCGGGCTCCCATGAGAACCAGCCCCTCTCCTACGCCATCATGGATACCACCAGTCACTCCCTCGACGAGCCATGATGCCGTCTCCGTAATAACCTGTCCCACCTTTCCGTCACCCATGTTGTAGATGGCAGCTGTCAAAGTCAAACCACTCCTCCCAAGCGTGTCCACCGTCTCGATACTTTGACTGAATACCCTCTCGGTAATCTTATGTGTTCGGTCATACTGATATGCCGAGCTGAGAAGGTATTTGAAGTAGGGCAAGACGAATTGTAAGAACAGGAAGAATTGAATGATGGTCATGGCAAGAGTCCGATGAAGGATGGATGGCTCCTCAGGAACTTCAGAAGCACTAACTTCCGCTTGCCCATTGCCTGCATTGGCCGCGACTTGCACCGGCTCGACCATGCCACTGGGCAACGCACTCCGAACGCTCAATTGCTCGTCGGCACTGAGATCCATGGGTAAAGCTCGAAGCAAGTATGTCAGGGCATGTATGTATAATTGGCGCGAGAAGGAGGCATTGCCCATGCCGGGGTTTTGTGTGATGGTAGAAGATTCATTCATGGCGAGGCTGAGGAGGTTCAGACCTAGATGCGATCAGTAGATTTTCACGTCGCAGATAGCCGCCGCCACCACCTACCTACCTTGATTTGCATATTTCCAATTGATGCCCGACGTGGTCTCCGAGATCTCCCCCGATTGAGCTTTCTTGTGTTGGGTCTGGGCTGTATCATCCTCCGAAGACATGCCATCCGCGTAGTAATCTTGCATCTCCTCGCCGTTCGTGGTGGTGAGAGCGCGGGAACCCCCAGTCAGGACCATGGCCGACGTATACGAGGCGTCGGGGGTGCTGGTACCGGATCCAGAGCCAGAGGCATTGGTTCGTCGTCGGTAGGCAATGCCGTACATGCTGACCGACCGGCGAATTGAGGGCATTCGAGGGAGACGGGACTTGACCGCGGAAGGGAGCAGCGAGAAGAACATGGACGAGTCGCTCGAATGCTGGGGAGAGAAGTCGGCTGACAAGGGTCGAGCGGGGAGAGGGGTATTTCGGGGGCGTACTGTCGCCATCTTTTTCCCTTTTTTTTTTTCTTTTGCTTTTTCTTTTTGAGTTTGTGAGTATAAGAATGGGTATGGTGTCGGAGATGGCAGAATTGGTTGAAAAGCGACGGTGGGTGAAGAATGTAGCGTAGTGCGTTGGTGGGGAGCCGGCCGTGTGTAGAGTTTTGGATGGACTATTGGGGAGGGGAGGCTAATGGAATGTTAAATAAAGTCTGGCATACTTAGTGAGTGAGAGTAAATGTAGCCAAGAAGTGAGAAGAGGTATGGAGGGATGTATATGATGTGCCAGCAGCAGATGTATAAATAATGTCGGGGGAGGGAAGGCAGGACTGTAACCAGGACGAGGGCAAAAGAGCGATAAGAAAACGGAATGTTGGGGGAGAATCCAATTGACGAAGTGACATGTGAAGATGAGATGCTCGCAGATCCGGCGATGGCTGACACGTGATAGGGCTGAGCACGGGGACGTCGGGCGTGATCCCAACCAATGACCGAACACACATCACGCATCGCGTATCATCATCCTCGCTCAGTCACCCTACCACGTTCTCCTCCACCATCACCACAACATCACCACAACATCACCACCACATCACCACGTCAGACAAACACAAGCAACACAAGATCAACGCTATTAAGTGGAAATTGCCATTCATGAGAGTCTCTATAGCTCGCCCAGATACGCCAAACCCATCCACAAACCATCATTACGCAAGACGCACCACCCACCACGCACCACGCACCATATGATGCAAAGCCGTTGAAGGCCACGAAGGGAACTCCTTTTGTTCACACCCGTCGCTTTTCAAAACTCCAGTCCGTCTCGTGTCAGTTCAATCCATCAACACCATCGTCTACAGTATCATTCCTCTAGAGCCATCCGCCAATCCAAACAACATCTAGAGCCAGCCACACCGCAATGCTTATCAGAACGTCGAGGCATCCGGGTTCGACAAGGAAAAGTCAAAGTCAAAATCTCCTGACGCTCGAACACATCCGGCCCCCGAGTCTGGCCCACTGCATTCCATAATGTTGTGCATGGGAGGGCTGTTCCCGGAGCTCGCATCAGGCGGGGCTGCGCTGTATCCTGCCTTGCACGCGATAATATGCGAGGCACGTCGTCGCAATGGTGACGCCGTCGCTGTGTTGACCCGATGGTAGCTCGCATAATCCGTAATCTGGAGCTCGCCATCCGACTCGGGAGTTACCATGGCATCGGTAGTGAAGTCCATACTTCCGAGCTCGGCGTCAAATTGCTGAAGCAGGGCGCTGTCTTCGGCTGAGATGTCCCCAACAAAAACCGGATCTGCAAACCCAGGAAGATAATTATCGGCGAAGTTCGCGTGCCCTGAGATCCCGTTCATGGCCTTGAACTTCTCCAGCAGCTGCACATCATCTGCCGCCGTTTCGGACGTACCGAGAATCTCTCGAGCTTTGGCTTGAAGTTCGGCATCTGTAGGACACACCCCCTTGGAAACCTCAGACTTGACATAGGCGTTCAGCCCAGTCTCCAACTCCCGTGAACAAAAGACAGCCGGAACGCGTGGGTATCTGGTGGTCAGGCTCTTCAAGAACTTGTTGGCCGTGCTTGCTTTGACGCGCATCTCTTTTTCCTGCATCTTGACGACCACATTCGATTCGTCTTCGTATGGTGTTGGTGGTTCCTTGGGGAATGTATACGGCGGTGCAAAACCAGTACCTTTTTGTTTGTGGTGCCAGGTTTCGTTGCTAATAGGCAAACCAGGTCCAAGCTCCGCAGGTGCAAGACCTACATCGCGTTTGAAGCGGATCAGCCATTCAGCATTGTCAGCAGCAGTCTGGTTCCAGGGGTCATCGTCATCATAGATCACCCAGCGGGCCTGATTTTGTAGTTCCGCATCGGTTGGCATGCTGGAATTGGTTAGTCATCATTCGACTGATATCATGGAAGACTCACTGTTGGTTGGGATTATTAACAGACATACAACTCGTTACAAAACGAGAGAGCTCGCGCACGAGTCGCCGATAACAATTTGCATCGTTGAGAAAATACCGTAGGGGTTGCGTTGGGTTAGTATTGGTAGATGGCTGATTCTGGATGATTTCTCGCAGGGGAATGTCACTGAACTTTTCCAGGCATGAGCCTGCGATTTGGTCCAGGTTCCAGTGGAGGCTTTGTGGAGAGTGATACTCCTTTGCAGTGGAGGTAGGCTGCTCTGGTTTTCCAAGTGGCAACATCTCGGACAGCATGGAGATATCCGTTTCGTCGTGGGGTACCAGTCCATACTTTCGCTTGAAGAGCTGCAGATACAAAGGGTTATCGAGGGCAGTCTGGTTCCACGGATCATCATTACCATAAATGATGAAGCGTGCCTTGTCTTGAAGTTCTTTATCAGTTGGCACAAAACCTAGGGTGGACTGCAGTTGCACATAATCTGTCATCTCCCGTTCGATACGACCATACGTGTGTATGCTTGAGTCGATACTGGTGAAGTCTGCCGGCCGGATATCCTCAAAGGCCATTTCCGAACTTCGAGGCAGCTTTGCACGTCGTCTGAAATCTTCTAGCCAACCCGTCGATGCTTTGACGAGATATTTGAACCAGTCTACTGCTTCTTTGCATCTATAGTTGGATGTTTCTTCGAATTGTTCAAGAATCTTGCAGGCTTCAATTTGAAGTTCAGCATCAGTAGGAGTCAGTCCCAGTGCAATTCTGGTGTCAACATAAGTTTTCAGTGTTGCCTCCCGTGGACAGTTTCGAATCATCATGTGCGGATCTCTAAGCTTATCCTTGAAAGCAGCAGATGATTCCGCCTCGCGGAATTTGGAGCGTTCTTTCTGACGCTCTTTTTGAGCTGGGCTGCCAGAGCAAAGAATCAGATCATTGAACCAAGAGACAGCAAAGTCCTCGCCGTCATTGAAAGCCGCTAGGTTGTTGAATATCTTCCGTGCTTCAATGATAAGTTCTTCGTCCGTAGGTACACTTCCTTCAACCAATTTGCTGTTGATGTAATCAACCAGACCAATCTTGATTACATCGTAGGGTGTCTTCTGATAAACTTCGGCCTGTTCTTTTGATGCTTCGAAAGGCCGCGTGGTATTACGTTCGTCGTGAATGAGATCTTCAAAGTGTCAGCCAAAACAAAAACAGGAGCAACTCATAACTTGGCACATACAAGGAGGCATTCCATTCTCAACAACTTCCAAAATTTGAGGCTCAAAACCCCAGTCACCCTTCCAGTCAGCCATGCTCTTTCCGCCTTTGAAATGCTCAGCAAGATGATCAACTCGAATGGTCCAGGAATCTAGTATGACGCCGCAGAAACCACATCTTGATCTGATTTCAGGTGTTACAATCTTCCAAGAGTCCATTGACCAGCTTTGAAACTTAGCATCGTGTACAAGATTCAAATGCTGTCGAAGATGATCTTTGCGGTAGAAGGTTCTCTCCTCAAGAGATCTTTCCGCGCAACTTGAATGGTTATGGACCTCGACATGTCCAGGTGGTGGATTCGCAAGACCACAGTAAACGCAGGCGGGGTGGTTGAGCTCCTCGTTGAGTGTGACTGGCCCATTCGGACAACATACCCAACGCTCTAATGATAAATGCAAGGACTTTTCATGCCTTTGCCAATCGTGCTTGGTTTTGAAAGTTTCGGTACAGAAAGTACACTGGAAAGTACGCACCGGCCCTATCAAGTTACTAATCTTTGCAGGCTTGGTAGCTGGGCGCCGGCGTCGACGTCTGCCTCTGTTGCCAAATGAACTGAATGAGCCAAACGAGCCGCGAGATTTGTGTGAAAATGCAGATGCGAATGAGTTTGTGCTTGAATGCGAGGTGCCCAAACTGCTAGTGGACGAGAGGTTTGCAACTGAGCGAGCTGATCCGTCATCTGAGAATCCATAACTGTAGGGACTTTCGTGGCCTGATGAGAGCGTAGAAGAGGTCACGGCCTTGGAAATAGCGGTAATGGATGCAGGTTCGTGTTCAGGAGGAGAGTGCTTCCATCTTTCCATGGGATTCATGCTCTCCAGTGCGGGGGTGGACCTGCGTGGAATATCCATACCACGAGCATAATTGCTCTGTGGCATAGGTGAGGTGGAACGTGGCGCGCGAACTTTTCCTCGGCGACGTGCATTTGCTAACCAATTGGTGATCTGCGTCTTATTGAGGCCAGTTTGGCGTTGAAGGCTCTCTTTCTCGTCTTCTAAGGGATATGGATGGCGATGATGTGTTGAGAGCCAGCCCCGTAGAATTCGTACGGATTCCCTGGAGAACCTGGCACCAACTTTCGGGCCCGTGTCCCCTCCCTCTACTGCCTCTTCCTGCGGCTGTGTGAGTGGATGGAGATCTGGGGTCGACCTCGAATTCTTTGGATGTTCAAATAGAGCAGATTCCTCGTCGGGCACCTTGGTGGACATCCACGAATTTATAGGATTGGGGAACAAGGGATCATCCATGTTCAGAACATGCGACTCTTCTTGGGTGGCCAAGCTACAACCATGCTCAAGAGCGACACAACTGGTACAAGAGCCCTTCCTCTCGCCCTCTTGAATGACTTTGCATTGGTAGCCTCGGTTGTGACAATACTCACAGGGACGAGGTGTCTCGATTCCGGTATAGATCTTGCCATTGATTCCTGGAAGCGACTCATGATCCGGAAAGACGCCCGAGTTCCGGCTAGAAGAGTTTGCAGAGATGTCGAACTTGGACAGATCCCACATGTCGTCGTTCGCCGTCCAGTGTTCCCTCGAGGAGTCAAAGGTCAGACTACATGATCGCGCCAATGCGACACAGCTCGTGCATGAGCCCTTGCGATAACCCTCCTTGATAATCTTGCAATGAATGCGCATGGAGCGACAATAGGCACACGGCTTGGAGGGGTAGTACAGGCCATCTATCCATCTGGGGAAATCCGCAAAGTCCCCGGGACTCATCATGCTGGTGTCGGTTGTGCCATTCTGGAGGTCGCGAAGGGCCAAGGCAATCTGCTCCCCATCGGGAGCGGCCGAGAAGTGCTGTATGGCTGTGAAAGAATCCTCGTCCTGCTCCTGTTCCGCAAAGGCCATATCAATGTCATAGGGCCCTGACGGAAGGTGGCTGTTGGGCATGTGCACCTGGTGGGCAGCCTCGTCAAAATTGAAGAACTCGTCCATCTCGTCAATTGTGGTCATTCACAAGGCGTCCGGGGGACCGTGTCGGTCAAAGCACGGCAGCAACAACAACGACAATGGAACCAAAAGTGGCAGATAAAGTCAAGGGGAAGGCGTGAGATGGATGAGGAGAGATCAGTATAAGATGTCGACGAAATGTTTGATAAGAGGAGCTGCTACTGGCTAGTGGCTAGTGAGCAGTGAACAGTCATCAAGAGCTTCTGCCTGAGTCGCCGTCGCCGTCGCGAAAAAGTCAATGTCAAGTAAATTGACGAGCACGCCCTTCAGCATCCGCTTATGTGGGAGTGGAGTGACATGTCGCCGCTGTAAATTACCCGATTGGCGAGGGGCCTCAATCCACCCTTCCACCGCCTTCTCCTCGTCTTCTCACGCTTCTCCACATTCGGTGTGTAGGCGATGCGATGCACTGCAACTTTTCGCTATTGCACGGAAGTACGACGAGGGTTGGGACGTGGAGGCTTGTAGAGGGGTGCCCCATGACGCCAGCTGACAACCGTCGATACCGCTGGGCCATAAAGATCGCCCTCCAGCCCTCCAATCCACCAGCAATGGCCAGCCCACCACTGCAAGTCGAAAGCCGTACAGCACCATGAACTCCGTCGTCCGGATGCCGTGCCAGGATTTGAGGAACTCTAGACCCTGAAGAACTTCAACCAACGAGGAACAGGCCCCGACATCGCTAGCAAGAGTCAGCCGCGTTAAGCCAATGCCGACGTGGCTAGGCATGTCTTGCGGAGAGAGTCTTCTTGCACTCGAGATTATCAATCATCGATACAGTACATGTACCATCTGCATTCCACAAACTGACAGAATTCCATGTCAGATGGGAACTTCAACCAATTATCTATCTCTGCCGCCCACTCTCGTTTGGTCACGTGTGGCCGTTAACTTGAGAAGTTTACGAGATATCGAATCCTACAAGAGAGAGAATAAGTGGGAAACGGTCTTTTTATGGTTTTTGTCTTGACCTAAACACGGCGTTTGACAAATGCATCGGAGTATGGTGTGAAAAGGGGTTCAACTCAGGGGGCATGACTGAAGCGACGCCAGCCCACCCCCGCGTACGTACGTTACGCTTCTCCACCACAAATCTGCTTAGCATATGTACCCGGGTATTGTGTTCAAAGCTGCATGCTTGTGATTCTGGTCCTACCTTCCTGCTGGTAGAAATTTGGATTCTTGACTGTCGCTCTCATCTTCATACACGTGATGGTTCAATTAATCGGCTTTGGATGCCGAAACCCGGTCGCTAAAGGATACTTCACAGGCCGACGGACGACCTTTCAATCACATTCGCAAGAGCATCATTTCTTCTTGCCACGAAAGAGTAATGTCATGTGTTCTTCGAATCTATTCTCGGATCAACTGTTATTCTCTCACAAGCCTCTCGGACTTGAGCTTATGTTGGAATATTTAGGAAGCTGTCTCGGTCGGCTTGGGATAAGACGGATCGCAAGCAAAATACTACCCAACTTGTATACTAATCAGTTGCAAATGCAAATACATCACCCGAGCCAGAGTTTGAAACTCCCGTGTCTTGTCCATTACGACTTCAGAAGTTGGTGTGCCGTTGGTGTAGTATCCATCTCACAGCTAGACCTCCGGGTCATCCCTTTAAGGTTGTATTTCTCCGACGAGTCAAGTAGCTCCGGAAAGAGGTTATTCTCATACAAGAGAGCATTTGTGAGAGGGTTCCTTTTTTTTCAAAATGGCCGCTGTTTCACTACTAACGAAGGTAAGCTCGCCAAACATTTTGGTGATAAGCTACCGCGGGACCAAAATTTAGGCCAGCGCCGACTGTTGCGAGAATATATATCATCATGGCAATCAAGACGATATTCAGCATCAATCATTCAATTCTACTTCGCTTCTTCTCCTCCAGGTTTCTCAGTTCTTGTTTTTCTTTTCTTTTTCAATTCCAATCAATCAAGCAAAAATGCGCTGCCCGATTCTTCAATACCCCACAGAACTCGCCACCAAGCACGAAGCGACAGGTAAGTCCATCCATCTCACAACCAACCCTCAAATGAGCTCTCTCTCTAACTCAAAATTACAGCCTACGACGAATTCCGGAAAGACAACCCCCACGACGCATTCTACTTCCGCACCTTCGCCCAGCTGAAAGACGCGCGCCCGGAGGATGCCCAGTACTACCTCGACCTCACGTACGCCAGCAGCGTCCGCTCCCGCAAGCTCCACCAGAAGAAAGCTATCGCGCAGCTCCGCTTCGCGAAGCACAAGCTCTGCACCTGGCTCGCGGGCAGTGGCAGTGCGAGCACTTCGTCGAGGTATTCGCAGTCGGAATCTTTTACCTTCCGCTTCTCGTCTTCGACTCTTGCTTTTATGCAGTGATTCTCATTTTTTCTCTTTTTTTGACTTTGCTGTGGTTTAAGGGGGAGGGGGAGGTGGATGGATGTGGATGTGCACGTTTAGAAGGAGGGTTTTTTCTTGTCGGCAAGGCTGGTTACTTGCCATGGTATCTTGTGGGAGGTGAGGGGAGGGGAGGGATTGGGAGAGATATTTGACTGACTAACGTGTCATGATTTCTTTTTGTCCGGTGTGGTGTTGATCGGTGTATTCTGGCTTGTGTATTCTGGAATGTGGCTTTTGGGTTACTGGTTCTTTCTTTCTTTCTTTTTTTTCTTCTTCTCCGCTTTGCTTTTCACGTGCGAAGTCTCTGCTAGCATAAAATAATCATCTCGCGCTTAAGCATAGAAGCTATGGCTAAACAAGGTGCGATAGAACGTTCTCAAGCATTTCTTCATTCCTCTTTTCCGAATTAACATATATTTCGCCATCGCTTTTCCCAAGGAATCACCGCTTTTCTGTTTGATTTAAAAACGCTAAGCGGAAAGGAAAAAATTGTAAGAGGCTATTAAGCGTGATATTGTTATATATATATAAACATCAAAGAAGAAAAGTCCTATATTACAAGTTTTAACTCTTTTGATCTCTTTTGAAAAATATGATTTCTATCTCGCTTAACCTTTTCTTATTGTCTCTTTTCGCATAAGAATAATGTAATCAAAAAGTGAAATAGACTTAGAAGATAACCCTTCGTTTGAATATCATCGAAACTAAAAGATTAACAAGTTCATACTTTATCTGGGATTAATTTCAAGGATACTTGACAATAAAAAGCATCAAAAAAAAACCACAGATTTTTATTTTATATCTAGGTCAGGAAATATGCCTCGAGTTTTATCTTCTCGTCTTACGGAATTCTGAAATGTCAAGATAACCGAGTAACGGTATAGATTTTAAGAATATAATAATGAGATACCGGGCATTGCGTCGACTTGTCGGCTGTCGGGATGTATAGAAGGATGGAGAGGATGAACATCGAGTTTGGCCATGGACGGGGGACAAAGATTTTTGGTTTTAAAAGAAAGGAGAGACGGTGGTGTAGCTGTCGGGTCGAGGAATTTCAACTGCAAATCGCTAATGTTTTGTCCAGCCTAAAAAAAGAAAACTCGAACGATGGATAGATAGAGGTGACCTGGGCACTATCTTTCCTGAAGGATTGAATTATAGTCTTCAATCACTCTACTCACCTTGACTTGAATGCCCTCAACGCTATCGATGGTAGTAGGAAAGCATGTTCTGCATTGGAAGAGCCTTTATTACATCTACACGCAGCCGCACTAATAAGCCAGGCCTATAATATATACAGGGAACACAAATCTATCCCGACCCAAGACTCCTACAGGACATAGCGCATGCGAGGCTGCTGGAAATCCGTGAGGTCCAAGAATTCCGTGCCCATCTGATCCTCAGCCGCCGAGCCCTCGGCACTCTCAGCCAGCTTATCACGTCTGCGGTTCTCGAAAATGTTGATGGCGCGGATGGCGATCAGGGTGCAGGCTGCCAAGCCGTACATGATGGCGACCATGAGCTTCCCGTTGTGGTACAGCGGTGCGTCGGTGGACTGGAACGTCTGCGGACCGATCCAGTTACCTGCTCCGTAGGCAAGAATCTGTAGGCCGTTCACGGTCGCTTTCTTGGTGTAGCCGAGCGTGTTGTTGGAGATCATCACCATCACCAGACCCCACGATGCGCCGGCGCACGAAATCAGATAGTAGCCCACGAGAAGCCCGCCTTTGTACTCGAACGGGATGGTGATCATCATGATGCCGCCGATCATCGGCAGAAGGATAGCCAGTGTCGCGAACAGAGTACGGTCGAGGAATCGATCTGAGAGATAGGTGAATCCCAACTTGGCGATGATGTCTACGGCGCCGCCTGGCATTGATAGGAGCAAAGATAGACGGGAGCTGAAGCCGAAAGAGTTAATGATAATGGATCCAAAACTGGTGATTCCGCCATTGGGAATATTCATCAGGAGAGAGAACAAGACGTAAAGATAAGTGCGAGGATCCTTGAATGCTTCATAAAATTGTGACCATTTCCAGACTCGGTTTCCAATTCCCTGAAAGTTGCCACGGATGCGCTCGATCGCGATTAACTTCTCTCGATGATTGAGAAACTTTGCATTCGTCTGGTTGTCGGGCATGAAGTAGATGTAGAATGCTCCTGTAACGACAGTGATCAGCCCCAGAAGAAGGAACAAGATCTCCCAGCTACGGAGAGCAGCACTTGTCACCCCAGAGAGGCCGTATGCGATCGGAGACATGATGAGCGTCGCCATGCCATTGCACGCAAGCCAATAGCCCATGCGACGACCTTGTTCATTTTTCCTGTACCACATGGATGTGAAGATCACAAAGGCTGGAGTGACGGTAGCCTCAAGCGCACCGAGCAAGAATCGGACAGCGAGGAGGCCGGCATAATTTCGAACAGCAGCATGACAGGTGAGTATTACTCCCCAGAAGAGAATCGTAGTGCTGACATATTTCCCAAGAGGCAGGCGTCGCATGAGGTACGTGGTTGGAAATCTGGCGAAGTGTTAATATCTCGACCTGACTTAAAACCTGGAATAAACTTACTCCCAAGCGATATAACCAGCGTAGAAGATAGAAGACGCCCAACTGTACTGCTGTGAATTCGGATCCAGTTTGGTGTCTGTTCGGATTCCCATTAAGGACGCATAATTGAGAGTTGTCTTGTCGGCAAACTGGATCATGTAAACCCAGCAGAGAAGAGGCAAAATATGCCAGTCGATCTTGCTCAGCACACCCTTTTCTTCCTCCTCGGTGAACTCAACTACCTCAGCATCTGTATACTGTAGAGCTGGATCAGCTCCAGACAACTCTTTGGTAGGTGCACCCTCAACATCGCGAGTGTTGGAAGGTTGAATAGCCAACTCTGGCTGCTCAGGCGCATTCGCTTTTTCGGCCATTGAAGGAATTTCGAAAATTGACCGAAGATCTAAGTCGTGACTCTGGATTTTGTACAGAATGACAAGATACAGTTTGTAAAGTGTAGAAACATTGGCTCTCCTTATATCCTCCCTTGATGTAACGAGACGTACGCATGTTGTAGATGTGGAGGCATTGTTGAAGAAGAGCTCCACAGAGTTTTCGTGTGGCTGTTATAAGATAAGGAGGAATCGCTTGTTGACTGGTCTTGGTGTCATGCCATGTCAAAACTAGCGGCCCCGGCAACCTTAAATCAAAGATAAGAGTGAAGCTATGTGGACAACTTTTAACCGAGGAGTCTCCATAGAGTCTGGGGAGACCCAACAGGTTCCCCAGGATAGTAATGTTTGCCTATCTAACCGGTTGATTCTTGAGCCTCAGGTATATATTCTGTGTTTCAGCCGTTGAACAATTCTCTTTGAATTAATGTGAATCTTGAATCCGAGCGAGGACCGAGAATCAGTTGCATGTCTTTATCAACCTTTCTACATGCACACTTTCCTCATCCGAGAATTTATCAGACATAATAATTCAGAGAGGTTAATAGAAACAACTCAATTTTTCTCTAATCTCCTTCCAAGATAGATCTGCATGTGGTTACACAGAGAATCATGTATTGTTGTCTCGAGCAATTTTAACGGAGACACATGTGGAGGCAGAACGGGGCGTATTGAGCTCAACACGATGCTTCCAAGACCTTGGTCCATCCTTATTGTAGTGCCATACATAAGTTCGTAAAGTCTAGTGTCGGGTATACCGGCGATTTCGTAGGATCTTATTGTCGAAGTGATACGGGATCCGTTGTCATGGTAGATATCTCATCGAGGACCTCGCTCATAGCCGGCCCAATCTCCCACGCACTTCTTCTATCACAGACTGCATGCATCCATTGCATATAGTCAACCTCCACTTCCGTTTCGTCAGCCTCGCTCGATGCCTGTTGGCTCTTATCAAAACTATCAAGTTCGTGATTATATAATTGCGTGGCAGAAGCGACTGCGTTCACAACGTTTCTCCCCTGTCGTGATAACTTCGGATATCTGTTTGAGGGTGTGTCCGTTTCGCTTTGAACCTCGGCTATGCTCATTCGAAGTGCTCTCCAAAGAATCAAGAGCAATTTAAAGCCTTGAATAAAAGTCCATGGGCCTTCCCATGTAGGAGGCTTCGCAGAAGACATCTCATGCATTGCTTTGAGAAGATCATCAAACAAGATCAAGATACCATCGTCGCTAATGCCTGTCTTCTGTAGGCTTAGCCCAGACCTTCTTGCAGTTACATAATTGCCCAAAGTTAAATGGGCGGCTGTAGCGAGACCAGCTATTGGATTGCATTCTACAATTCCGCTTACCAGTAGATCGTCTGGTTTAGACATCGAAACCTTCACAGATAAGCAGCTGATTCGAATAGCATGCCACAAAGATTTGCAATTTTCATTGCAGGTACTGCAAGGCCCATCTTTCATCATTTTCCAAATATGACCAAGTGCCGTAGCAACTTGTGCATTTTGACTTTGAGTGAGAACGTGAAAAGGAGAAGGATCGGTTGGATTAGGTGGCAGCTGATAGTAGCATCGTGTGAAGTCACGTACCAGACATTCAAGATTGGCCGTTACACACAGCGTAGCAAATGGCGACGATTCGAGCATGGATACAAGACGCTTAGATGGGGTGTCGGAGAGAAGAGCTTGAGTAGCGGCCAGTAATGATTTTGTTTGATGATCTTGGTCTCGATATCCAGGATCTGTAAAGATGTGATTTGTTTGCGGTAGGACGTCCTTCTCGTGTTGTGAGACACTTGACCACCAGTCGTTTGCGTTTTCTGCTTCCCATAATTCTATCCCCCAGGGTAAGTCCCATTCAAATTCAATAGATAAAATGCTGGGGCGAATATTTCCTGCTGCGAAGAGGTGAAAATCCAAGAAGTAGAACGCATAAAGAGACAGCTTCAAAGATTCTTGGTTGATGTATGCCAGCCATTTCTCGCCGAGAAGTTTCGCCCCGGGAGCACGAGTAAGGTTAAGATCCGTAGTCCACAAGGGATCCGGGGGCAGTGTTAGTCTTTGATGAAGTAGTTGTAGTTCCCGTGAAGCCTATACTATTTAGCATGTATCGGTTTACTATATTCAGGAATACCAACATCAACAAGATATCGAAATAAGCCTCGTGCTTTGACAACGTTCTCTTCGACTCCTGTGAAGGTGCCATAAATCACACAAAGGATCCAACACTGTAGAACCCATGGGATTTTCAGCTTTTGCTGATCCTCCTGCACCTAGAAAGCGAATAAGTATGCTTTGGATAATTGAATTGGAAAAGATCACTCACGATTTTCTCAATCTCACCCACACTAGTTTTCCATGAATCTTCACTTGAACTCTGGTTTCGTTCATTGCGTGGAGTTCCGGTTTTTGAGTTTTCGTACAATCCACCTATTGCCGATATGACTTTCAACAAGGGGAATGGCGTTGACTGAAGCGTAAATGTAGCTTTATGCAGAATGGGAAGAGCTGGGTGGAAGTTTTCGAAGTATGAATTAACAGTGGAATGCTCTTCCGAATGCCTTAAAAGACGTCAATAGTGAAACCCTCAGCTGGAACACAAAGACCTACGAGGAGGATGGTGTAAAATGATGCTCAGGAGTTGATTGTAAGACTTCATCTTGACGAGCATCTCCCAAGTGATTGGTATGGTTTAATGCAGGTATTGTGATCACTTGGTCAATACCCTGCTGTAACATATGTTGCCATGCAAGGTCATCATCAAGTGGGTCTGTCTGTTCCGGGGGCTGATCTGGTGATGGATCTTGTGTCGCCAACTGGGAGCAACTGTCTTGATGTCTCTTGCACACATCACTATCAAGACAACATTAGTTCTCCTCATACTTGCGATCTCGTATACTGACCTCCTTGCAAATTGACTGTGACACTTCTCGCAGGTGAATCTCCTCGCTGTTGCCCCGGAATGATCTATGTGGAGTTAGTCGTTAACCCCAGCGCAGATCCTTGAACGAACGTGTTTTCATGTGGCGTTTTAGATTTTCCTAGCCAACGTCAGTCTTGAATGAGCTCAACTGAAGAGAGTCCGTAATAGGGAGCTCACATTACGAGTAAAACCACGCCCACATGTGCTGCATACGAAGGGCCGAGGCAACACCATTTCATACTCAATCCGTCCACAGCATGGATTTCTGCAGCTTGTTTATGTCGGTTCAATGCGATATCTACCCCTCTATGCAATTGTGGTCATTTGAACGAAGGAAGCAGCGATGTGGAGGTGGAGGTGGAGCTCATCAGATTTTCCCGAGCAAAAGTGGACACTGCACGTGACTGGAATTACATGGCAGATTAGATTGAAAGTTAAGCAGAAACTTGAGTATATCTTATCTCATACGACTAGTAGATCCTTTATCTGATCTCTGGAAAACTCGGGCTGCTTGTCTTCTCCATCTAGTATCCCCAAGTACCAACTAAGATCTCGACCATCAAACTCCCTTGCCGAGAACCCATTGCCGAGGTAACGGAACCGATTTCGATTGGCATATTTCAATTGGTAATCTTCCCATCGTGGTGTCTTCATGTTTTCGAAAAAGTGTATGCGTGAACCTGGCCACATCATCACCTCACCATCAATGGTGCCCTGTTTGAACCACGATCGGCAGGGTGAACTCCAAGCTGTTCGAGGGATGAATGTCCTCCGGTGCTCAGCGAAATCCGCAACTGCTTCTTCTGTTGGATGGAACGATGTTACATGCTCCATCGACATCTTTTCAATCATTTGCATAAAGTGCTTTGAAAGAATTTCAGTGATTGGAAGGAAACTGCCGTGACCGTATGGGCCGAATGGTCCGTTGAAGACTAAGTGTGTTTGTTAGTTATGTTACGACCCTCGAAGAGCCCAACTTACTCAAGTAATTAGGGAAATGGGGAACAGTAATTGACAGATATGTGCTTGGAACATCCTTCCAATCTTCTGACAAGCTGTGCCCATCCCGTCCAATCGTTGGGTAGTATGGTTTCCAGGAAACATCGAATCCAGTTGCACAGACAATCACATCAACCTCGTGTTCTGTTCCATCTGCAGTGCGGATACCCTTTTCAGTGATCTCAGTGATTGATGTACTGATGACGTCGACGTTATCTTCGCAGAGCGCTTCGAGGTATCCATTGCCTGGAGTTGGTCTCCGACATCCGACTGCGAAATCTGTAGGAACAATAGTGTCGGCAATCCATGGCTTCTTGGCAAGCTTTCTTCGCATTTCACTTTCTGCAAAAGCTCTTGCTGTCGTCTGCTCAACGGAGCCGTTCAGAATGAAGCGAAATCGCGAGTTCAATTCACTTTCGATGTTCTTACGGTACCGAAGATAAGTTTTCGGATCCTCCTCAAATATCTTCTTTTGAGTTTCATTGTCTATCGGCGAGTTAGTTTTATTCAAGCAGAATGGAGCTTTTCTTACATTTGAAGTTGGCGCCATCTTTACCAGCGAAATTCGATCCGAATCCAGCAGTGACCCAGGAAGTGCTTCGGATGAAACACTTGAGGTTCTTAACTTCCGGCCGAATGTTGGGCACAATCTGAACTGCTGATGATCCGGATCCGATCACTGCAACAGTTTTGCCCTTCAGATCGACCGAGGAATCCCACGCTGCGCTATGTAGCATTGGTCCCTTGAATGTCTCCCGTCCTGCAATCTTCGGCCATTGCCACTTACTAAGATCTTGTCAGTAAAGAAGCTTTGTAGAGAATATATAAACGTACTTTAGAACACCACTTGCATTGACAAGTATGTTGCAATAATCATCAATAACATCATTTGGATCGTCTCCACGCTGCACCTTTACATGCCACTCTTGTTTATCTTCTTTCCACCACGCACCGATTACCTTGTGATTTAAGCGAACATATTTTCGGAGGTTATTTTCATCTGCAAGTGTCTTGAAGTATTGTAAAATTTCTGGTGCTGTGGCATAGCTGAAAGTATTGGTTAGAGCCAGCATTTTGTAGGAGTTTTTGTCTTCTTACTATGAACTCCAGCGAGCAGATGGTGCCCAAGATAATTGGTAGTTGACAGAAGGAATATCACAAGCACATCCTGGGTACTTGTTCTCGAACCATGTGCCTCCAATCTCCTCATTCTTTTCGTACATGACAAGTTGAATGTCAAGAGGACTGACATCGATGTCGTGGGCAAAGTTCAAAGCGCTTGCACCAGCCCCAATGGTAATAACACGGATTGGTCGGCCAATTCGGTTTGGTTCCTCAAGAATCGAGTAGGGTGTATCTTTCTTCAGCTCAGATGTGGACTCTAAATTTTGGTCATTTACTCCCAGATTTCCTCCAGCAACCTGAGAAAGGCCGTTCACCTCTCCGTTCGAATCGCTATTGCTAGTCAAGTTCACAGCGGAATCGCTTTTCTTGACCCCATTAGTTTGGCTACCAACAACAATTTCATCGTGAAGAGGATCGAGGGATAAGTTGTTAACAACGGCTTGCTGAATCTCGTCACCAGTATTTGGTACACTCATTTTTGCGAGATGATAAAAGAATTGGCATGAAAGTTGCAGAAATCGGAGCAAGTGAGATAGGATTTAGTGAAATAATATGGAAGAATTTGCCCTCCACAATGAACTGATTATTTCCATGGTCCATTTATGGGATTGTTGTGACATTACTTTTTTTGCCTGCACTTTGTGATCGGCCGGGCTGTGGAGTTTATCGTGTCGCCAACCAGCGATTACCGACCCACTATCTCCACATGTGGACAACCACGCCAAAGAACGTCCACATACTCAATTTACTCATTCGATGTTTCTGTTAGCAGTGCAGGTCGATAACTCCACTGGCTACGATTAGATGTTTTGAGTCCAAGCGAGGCTTAAACATTATAGCATGTTCTGCAGCTGCAGCTGCAGTCAAGGTGGACAGACAGATGGGCTCCACATAACACAATTTGGTCCAGCATTAAGTCGATAATCATGCGTGTACTAGACAGGAGCATATTATTGGTAAATTGATTGCTGGTATCATTTACAAAGGCTAGAATGAGCAATAGCACATAGGATCGAGCCACAGGAACTCAAATAATGATGTCAGGCAAAGCGCATGAAACGTCTATCTAGATTTAAGCGCACATAGACAAGTTGAATTCAGACAGAGTACTGGATCCAAGATTAGTCTGCATTCCATTGCTCTTGTAATTGAGAAACGATAGAAGATGTACGCCAGATTCCTCTCTGTTCTATATCATTCAGCACCGCACACGCTGCTTCTTGCTCGTATTTGTCAGTAAAATAATGGCCACCTAAGACTATCAGCAAAGGATGTTAATGATGAAGCTAGATAGCATACACGCTGATAGTATGTGAGACACATGCATAAAAGAGCTTTCAACGTGTGGGTTGCTTATCGCTAATCCAATAACCATACGAAGGTATTGTAGCATTGTTTCCTGAGCATCGGGTGTGAGCAGTAAGAATATGTATGATATCTGGGGAATATTTTATTACTTCTGATTCTTTTCGTGCCTTTCGTGTATCAAAACCCAGCTTTGAAAGTTTCGGGTCATAAGTCGCAAGTAATATGCGAGCTAAGCAATAATGTTGCATGCCGTTTACTGATTCGAAGTCAGAACATCTATGATCATTAGATGCCACTCAGCTTACCTTGCGATGGTCCAACCATGATAATATGAGGGAAGGGCGATGACGGTTGATGTTCTGACCATAGCGGAACAAAATACCGCGGCTTCGTGAGATTCCACTCCTCAACCTGATCGTACAATTGAGTCCAAGTTTCTTCGAGAATAGTATCCGTTGATCTAAATGCATAGTTGAGCACCTTTGCAAATATAAAGACCATCCTATTTGCCCATGCATCCTCTGTGTCAGCATGAAAGTAGTTCGAGTCTCGGTACGCGTCGAGCATTATGCTGACGGGTTGTCGGTTTGTCAAAGAGACGTATATCTCTTGACGCAGTGCTACCCAGTTAGCAGCTTCCCGGAGACTGGTATAAGATGAAGACTGTGCAACAGAATCCACCATTCGCGTGCTTCCAAACAAATGACATCGCTCATCACGCTCTGATTTGCTGTCAGCACAGCCCATCTAGAATCAGGAGTACCTACCATCGAATTCTTCATACTGCCGAAGAATTATGATAGCAGCGAATAGATTTTCATCTAAGACGTCAAGGGGATCGTTTAATACTGGTATCAAAATTTGTAGACACTCGTTGTGGTATTTTGCCGAATTGGTATCTTCGGTTTTCGAGACAAAGGCAATGTGCCGTGAGGCCGAAGCAAGAATAGCATTCATTATCACTGGTACTTGACTTGCACGGCGAGCAACATCAGTACTGAAATGTCTGTTTGAATCCATGGCATCGAGCTGGTATGGTGTTAGTAGTGCTCTGACTTTTGGTCACAAATTGATTTACCCAGGTAGCCAATCTTTGAACATAATGAAGAAATAAATGAGCTTCATGACTATCACAAAAGGGCCAAAAGGAGTCCAAATTAGTGGTAAGACTTGGTGTGTGACTTCCTGTTAGAACCACTGATGGTGTAACAATGCTGCCAGAGTTGCTACAGTAATAAGGCGACTGATGTTGTTGAGGAACAAAGTCGCTTCTTGCTATAGACAGAGAAGGGGAAGGCTCCTGGTACCCCTCTCCTTGCTCCTCTGAATGTAATGATGGGCATTGCGCAAGCTCAATATCCTCTTCCTGCTGCTTTGCGGGTTGTTCCAGGGGGGCGAAGTCCACTTTAGAGGTCAGCAGTCTGACAGGAATTAAATCGGTTTGAACTCACAAGTAAGTGGGACAGGAACCCATACTTGGTCATCACTGTACTTCAAGGAACGTCGTTTCCGCTGGCCATGTGGATTCTTCTGCGAGACTGAGATGACATTCCGAACCCGCAATTTCGGATCATGCAGACATATGACACCTCGCTGCTGGCAGCGACGACAATTCTCCGAATCCGTATCTTTGACGCACTTCAAGTGACGTACCTGACAGTTCTGGCTGTGCAAACTTGTGTTAGAGATCATGTATGACGTCTTAATCGGGCTCGGGATTCATTCTACTTACCATGTTGTGCCATTGCGGGGCATGGCAGACAACGGGTTTCGTGGAGTGTCTGATTGACTGACATTCCAAATGAGTAAGTGCCGCCGACAATGGAAAGGAGAATGTTGTACTTTGGACGAAAGGCCGTGCAGACCCTTTTAGTCTTGACATGGGACTTGAATTGACAGATATAGATATTCCCCCCGCATATTACCCCGCGCCCCGGCATTTGACTAGTCTTATGCTTAGATATACCACACTCCGATTGGCTCTAAATAGCGGAGAGTACCTGTTACGCGAGTAAGGTTCCCGACGAGCAATTCCGAAGGGGAATTTTCTTCCGAACTGACAATCAAACCCATTCTGTCCAATGTCTAACTGTCGGAAATACCCGCAGGAGACATTGAATTGTTGAACATAAATAGCAAGGCCAGAATCATGGTTTGGATCAGTAGTTGTACATCAACATTTCACTTTACACAAACATGGATTCCAAACAGTATCTGGACAAGACGTCTACTGACGAAAAGGCCGAGGTCCTCCACCAGGAGAATTCCGAGAATTTGACAGAATACACAAACGACGATGCGATTGAGGATACGCAAACTGGGAAAGCAGTCTGGTTAATTTCAATGACTGCTTCCATGGGTGGTTTCCTATTTGGTAAAGTTGACTTCCCCGAATGCCTTTGCTAATGCTAATACTATCAGGTTACGATACGGGTGTAATCTCTGCAGTTCTCGTCAGTCTAGGGACTGCTCTTGGTCATAATCTATCGTCAAAAGAGCAAGAGTTGATCACGTCAATTACTTCAGGAGGCGCTTTTGTGGGTGCGGTCGTTGCTGGTTTAAGCGGAGACAAAATGGGACGAAAATTTGCCATTTACCTGGGCTGTGTCGTCTTTGTAGCTGGAGCTGTTATACAAGCAGCTGCTTACTCCCTCGTTCAAATGACAATCGGTCGGCTTGTTGTTGGATTTGGGGTTGGAAGTGCTGCTATGGTCATACCACTTTACATTGGAGAGATTGCACCCGCCAAATATCGAGGACGACTCATTGTATTTGACAATTTGTGTGTTGCTGGTGGCCAATTTATCGCATACGCTCTTGGTGCTGGGTTTACTGAAATTGACAATGGCTGGAGATACATGGTTGGGCTTGGGGCGCTTCCGGCAATTCTCTTGGCTGTTCTTCTTCCATTGTGTCCGGAATCTCCTCGTCATCTCATCGCGCATGGTAAAATCGAGGAAACAAAGAAAGTACTTCGACAAATTTTCCCACATGGAACCCCAGAAATGATTGATGGCAAAATTCGTGTCATGCAACATTCGTTGGAATTCACCACCTCACTTCTCTCGGATAGAACATTGTGGTGGCAGTGCAAACAGTTGTTTATGGTGCCTGCGAATTTGCGAGCATTGATTTGCGCATGTGTGGTTATGGCGAGTAAGTAAAGTCCAACCATCAGCGATATCACATACTAATTTTCAAAGTTTCCCAACTTGGTGGGTTTAATACCCTTATGTACTACTCATCCACACTCTTCGCCTTGGTTGGATTCGACAAACCAGTGGCCGTATCCCTTGTTGTTGGAGCAACAAACTTTATCTTTGGATTTGCCTGCTTTTTTACTCTTGATAAATATGGACGAAGAGTCGTCTTGCTTATTGGAGTGTCGGGAATGTTTATTACGCTTACAGTGGCTGCTATTGCTTTCAACTGGATCCCCGTCAGCAAGGATCTTGTTCTCGAAGCCGATGGAATCAATTGGGCTGGTGTCCTTCTGTTGGTTATGATAATATTCTACGTTGCATTCTTTGCAGCTGGTGTCGCGCCAGTTAGTTGGGTTGGAACTGAACTTCTGCCAATCGAAGTTCGTGCCATGGGGACTATGGTGAACACAATGACATGCTGGGGTTGCAACGTCATTATTGCATCTACCTTTTTATCGATGATGAAATCAATGACCCCGAGTGGTGCCTTTGGATTTTACGCTGGAATTTGCTTCTTTGGGTGGATATTTATTGTATTCTGCTACCCAGAAGTACATGGAATGCCTCTTGAGTCTGTCCGTGATGTTTACACGCATGGATTTGGAGTCAAGTACGCAAAGAAATTGCAGAACGAGATGAAGATTTCTAGACTTTCTGCCATCTCAGGCGTTTGAAAGCTATAGATTTAGAACATCAGAGAAATTATTTCACCTGTATATAAGCTGTAGAATTAAACTTGGGCAGCTGTATATAGAGTATATTATTCGCTATATCAGACTTAATAGTTCTCCTGTTTATGTATTTTGATGGTGAGGTGGTGGTTTAAATCTTCAAAAAGACCAAAAAATTATTTCAAGATGAAATCAATGTTCAACTTTTCGTCAAGTTGATGCAACATGGTGAACATAGGTTGTTAATAGTTACTTGATATTGAAATATATGTCGAACAAGAAAGTTGAAGTATTTGTGATTCAGCATGTATACTGTTGTGATGTGTTTTTGGAGCTCAACTCTTTTGTCAAACATAGCTCATATATTACTTCGAGACGAATCTTACAAAGTTTGATAAACAATAGTCAGAGTTGAAGGAAGAAAGATTTTTACTTTTGAACAGAACCCTTTGTCAAAAAAGTATAAACTCGTTGTGAGAAGAAACGGCTGCGTTAATAAACATTATTCTAGGTATATTCAGACAGTTATGCAAAGATCCTATACTTGTCCCAATTCTTTAAGCTCTTGTAACTAGAAATTCTAATTCATTACCGTACCTAGAAACTGTCCTCGTCGATCATGGTCACGAGGCGCGGGATTTGGGTATTTCAAATACCTTCATCCTCGTCATTCCTTGAACATCTCCGCATTTGATCCCATGCTAGCTATTGCTTAAGCATAAAGAGAGTTGAGGAAAGACCCGTCGACTTCATGAGTATGCATTAACTCCGCAGACAAGTGACCAACAAATCCTGGGGACTTGGGGAACTGGGGAAGCTATTGAAATACCCCACAGTAAGCGGAAGAGGAAATTCCAAATATGGCAGCTACCCGATGCAGGTGCTCATATTCCAAGGGGCCATTATATTACTTATGGCTGCTAGAGTAGCAATTGAGAAACATTAATCCATAGACGGCAATTACGCAAGCACCTGTTGCGTATGAAGGCGCTCGGGATAATTCCAGGCCGCAATCTCGGACGAAATTACCTCATATGGTCCAAACCCTCGCTGCAATTGTGACAGTAGGTTCCACCATTCAAGCAGCCAGATAGGGATTGTAAAGTATGGGGGATATCCAAATGTTGCCATAGATGCAATCTTCAAAAACCGTCGAACGTGATTCCGTATTAAAGATCAAGTTTACCCCCTTCTTTACGTGTCAATTCTCACATCAATATTACACCAGAAAAGACCTCAATTTTCTCAGCAGCTTCTATCACCCTACAAATATTCACATCGATAATTCTTCAATTAACTTTTTACAACGCACGAGTTAACCTGACATTGTTTTGCTCACTTGAATTGAGATGTTTGGAGCACTTGCTGCTGCCTCGTTGGCAGCATGCCTTGCACTATACTTTTTTGTCTACCCAGTAATAGAATATTTTAGAGACCCCAAAGGTAAGTTTGAGTTCATAAACCATGAATAGAAAGCTAATAACTCATAGGGCTGCGACGATACCCTGGTATGACCTGGTACTCGGGAATCACCAATCTTGCTATTATGATAGAATCCCACCGGGGGTTCAGATCGATGCATTTAGCAAAACTCCACAAGAAACACCCTGTAATTCGAACTGGGCCAAGTTCACTCTCTTATGGAGATGTCCGAGCAATCAAAGACATCTATGGCCATAATACAAAATGCATCAAAGACGGAAACTACACTACACTGGCCGGCACACATTTCAATCTTGCAGATGTCATCGATAGAGCAGACCATTCTCGAAAACGGAAAGTCCTCTCTGCAGCATATGCATTGAAGAATCTTGAGGCTTGGGAGTTTAAGGTAGCAGACAAAACGGAACGCCTCATCAAGCAATTTGATGCTCGTTGTACTCTTCCACTCAAACCAGGTCAGACACAGCCAGCCGCAGAGGATCTCACAGTTGACTACCGCATGTGGACAAATTTTTTCACCCTGGATGCAATTGCGGATATTGGTCTTTCTGAAAGACTCGGATTTCTCGATCGTGGTCATGATCGAGTCACGGCACAACGACCTGATGGTAGCAGATATGAGGTTGACTTTAGAGACTGCCTTTACAAGAACGCATGGTTTCAATCACTTCTGGCCTGGAATTACGACTGGTATCACACGCTCAAGAAGGTAGCTTCCTTCCTCCCATACTATGGTCCGCTTGCAAAGCTCGGAGCGAATTTCGATGGCATCGTACTCGAGCGAGCCTCTCAGCGACTTGCACGATACCGAAATGGGGAGAAATTGGACGACTTCTTTCAAGTTCTCATGCAAGATAAAAATGGGAAGCCAAACAACCTTGAGTGGGGTGAGATTATTGCTGAGATCAACGTCATGATGAATGCTGGTAGTGTCACTACTGCGATTGCCATGGCCAATGTCTTGCATCAACTTTTAAAGCAACCAGACATGCTGCAAAAGTTACGCAATGAGATTGACGCTGTCATGGATCAAGATGAGATTATCGCGCCTTACGAGAAAATCAAGAACCTGCCATACCTCAGAGCATGTCTTGATGAATCTATGCGTCTATTCCCCCCCACGAGTCATGGTCTTCCCCGCGCAACACCTGCTGAAGGTTCAGTCATACTAGGAGACTTCATTGCGGGTGACACAACGGTGAGCATGTCTGCTCTCGTCGCTCATCGCGATGAGAAGGTCTATCCGGAAGCAGAGAAGTTTATCCCCGATCGCTGGTTGGGGGAGAAAGGCAGAGAGCTGCAGCCATACTTCATTTCATTTTCTGCCGGTGCCCGAGGATGTATTGGGAGAAACATCTCATATCTTGAGCAGACTGTTCTACTCGCCAGTGTAGTTCATCGTTATGAGTTCGCGTTGCCGACGCCAAACTGGGAGATTAAGAGGCGCGAGACTTTTAACTTGATTCTCGGAGAAATGCCTGTGAAGATCTGGAGAAGAGACCTTACAAGGGTATGAGAGCACGTGGAGTTCAGATAGATCAAGCCTGCTTTTAATGAATGATGAATAACTTGTTCCATTTGCATTACTTTTCCAAAATCTAGACGAGACATCTATATCTATGTGTATTTGACTTCTGAGAGACTCGAAATTGTATCGTTTAATCTTCGATAGATATGGTTCTTGGAATATCAAAATTGAATTTCTTAAATCTAGTTATAAATCTCACATTCAAGGGGAGCTGAAATATTTCTTAGACCAAAATAACTAAGAAAAAGAAAGTGTTCTTAAATTGTAGCAAGTTCGCATAAAAGCAGCCAACCAAATATAATCATATCGCGATGGCACTTATTGCTCAACACTTGGAAGCCATCATGAGTGGTTAAGGTACCTCAATGGACCAGAATTGGAGAAAACTGTCGGATCATTTCAGGTTGACCGGCTAAATTACTCGTCTTTTACATGCACCGCTTGATTCTTGACATCTCGAGGGTTCACTAGAGATTAGATGTAATTGGCTTGTGCGTGGAGAGGGAAATATGTTTCAAATCACACCCAAAGTAGAAATCCTCGGCGACGCTACCCGTTCATGTGGACCTCGCTTATTTCCCTCCTTCCTTACGTTCGCTAAATGCGGCAACTCAGTCCATGAGGCGTTCCCAAACAGGAATCCGGGGGTTTATCTTTAGTGATGTCATTTGCGTACTTGTACGCGGGTATCATGGGGTTATTCCCACATTGAGACAATTGCACTTCACATGGAAAACGAATGGCGGCACCTTTTCCCCGTGGGGAAACTTATCCATTTTGATGCGATATCGCCTTGCTAACTTAACATGAGTCTCGATGCAGACCTAAAGTTACCATATATAATCACCAAATATCTTCAGTCTCTGTTGAAAATAATCGACCAACTCAACTACTCAGAACAGCATACAGCATGTCAACTTCATTCAACACCATACTTTTGTCGGGTGTGGAAAATCTACTGCAAAAGACACAGAAAGATGATATTTTATTTCTCATTTTCCTAGTTCTAGGAGGTACTTTTTACCAGAAGTACATCAAGGAAAAGCCAGATCCTTATCATCATATCTGGTTTGAGAAGCCACAGCAGGACTCAGATTCCGAAAATCAAGAAACGAAGGATATAGGCGAAAAACTTGTTAAAGATGTGTGTTCAAATGGTCAAAAATACCCGCAAGTGATATCCATTACTTACAGAATCTAGGGAAAACAAGGAGTCATATTCTGGGGATCTCAATCAGGGACTGCCGAGACATTTGCCAACCGGCTTATGAGAGATTGTCGAAATCGATTTGGCCTTGATGTCCTCGCTGCAGACCTGTCAGATTATAATTCAGATTCCATCGCTAATATCCCGGATTCGAAATTCGCAATT
This sequence comes from Pseudofabraea citricarpa, assembly GCA_029641185.1. Classification (NCBI taxonomy): domain Eukaryota; kingdom Fungi; phylum Ascomycota; class Leotiomycetes; order Helotiales; family Dermateaceae; genus Pseudofabraea; species Pseudofabraea citricarpa. The sequence continues at coordinate 64,092 of JAPWGK010000021.1, read as the reverse complement.
TTCATCATCTCAACCTATGGCGAGGGTGATCCCAGTGACAATGCTGCACGGTTTGTTTCGTGGCTGTCAAGCAACCAAACTAAACTAAGAAATCTCCGATATGCTGCATTTGGACTTGGAAACAGCAAGTATAAATTCTACAACCGAGTCATCGATGTTGTCACTCAGTCACTAGCTCAGTTTGGTGCCAAGATGTTGATGCCTGTCGGCAAAGCAGACGACGCAGAAGGAGCAACCGAAGATCATTTCATGGCCTGGAAAGAATCACTGTTCAAGCTTTTTATTCAAGAGATGGGATTCGACGAGAAGCCTTACGTTTACGCACCTACCCTGAGTATTGTTGAAGATACTTCGTTAGATATCATCGATCTTCACACCGGCGATCCAGCTGATTCTCGAAGTGAGAAGTTCATCAAAGGTGCTGCAGCAACTTCCGCTATCCAGCGTTTCCCAATCACCAGCACGCGTAGACTTCTTTCAACCGAGGATCGTAACTTTATACACTTAGAGGTTGATATTGGAGACTTTCCAGAGATCAAATATAAGACTGGTGACCATCTAGCGGTCTGGCCATCGAATCCACTTCCAGAAGTAGAGCGGCTGTTAAAGGTTTTGCGTCTTGACAGCTCTCGCCAGACACCACTACTGATAAGCTCAGTTCAACCTTCTGTCCAGGTCAAGCTTCCAAACCCCACAACCTGGGAGGTTCTGTTCAAAAACTATCTTGAGATATGCGCTCCAGTTTCTCGAGAGACGTTTATCTTGCTTGCCCAATTTGCAAATTGTCCTTCTACCCAAGTACGACTAAAACAACTTGGGGAAGACAAAGAGGCTTTTCATGAATTCTGTTCAAAGACTCATACCAATTTTGGCCGGGTCCTTGAGTATTTTGAATCGGAAGAGAACACTTGGGCGAAACTTCCTCGATCATTCGTGCTTGAGAGTATGGCAAATTTGGCACCACGATATTACTCAATATCATCATCGTCAATTGTTTCTCCAAAGCGACTGACAATCACAGTAGCTACAACAAATTCATCGAAGAATACGCAGATTCCAGGTTTAACAACTTCATATATCTCAGCCATAGAAGGGGTTTCCGCGCCGCAAGAAAAGCCACAATTTACTTTGATCGATCAAGGTGCAAAGATCTATGGACAAGTGCGCACTTCTAAGTTTCGTCTACCTGTCTTGGCCAAGAACCCAGTGATCATGGTCTGCGCTGGATCTGGAGTTGCGCCATTCCGTGGATTTATGGCAGAACGGGTTCGATTGTCCCAGATTGGTCGTGATGTTGGGAATACAATTCTGTTTTTTGGTTGCAGGGATGAGGAAGACTATGTATATCAGGATGAGTCTGAAAGTTTGTGCCGAGAAAACGAGCAGATTTTGGAGATAGTGACAGCGTACTCGAGAGTTGGCAAGAGGTGTTATGTTCAAGACAAGATTGAACAAAGACAAGAAGATATCATTCGGTTATTGATGGAGCAAGGGAGTTATTTTTATATTTGTGGGAGCAGTGCTATGGCAAGAGATGTTGCTACAAGACTTGGAGAGTGCATGATGAGAAAGCTAAACTGGACAAAAGAAGAATTAGAGAACTGGTCAAACAAGATGAGGAAAACGCATAAATGGCAGGAGGACGTTTGGGGATAGAATTTGGCCATATTTTAATACATCAAAGTCATCAAATATACCATCGGCACTGTTAACAATTTAGTTTCAACTACTGTAACCTGTGTTGCTGCCCCATTTTAATTTTACTTCGCTGTCTTGCACTTTGTTAAAACCAATCAAACAACCTTTCATTCCCATTAAATTCTCATGCCAGTCTCTTGCTCATACCTGTTCGTGTATATCTATCTCCTTCCTGTCAACCATATGGCTGGATACGGTAGTCGAAGGCTTCAAACTTGCACTGGATACCAGCCCTAGCTCAATATCTTCCTTTGTATCATCCCATTTTGTGTGTGGTTGTGATGACCTTTTCGTACTCTGGGAATCATGGCTCATCCCTTTCGACTTGTCATAAACAGAATAGCAAGGAGATGGGTCAGATACAGCAGGCGAGAAGCTGCGGAATAACGGGCGTATAGTGGCAATACTCGTAGCGCAGCTGCCTAGTCCATTTTCGACAATGGCCCATATCGCAACGTCAGTAGTAGCCCAGAGAAAATCAGCTTTGTTGTTGAAGCCAGACAAATAGCTGAAGCGGATCAGAGTAGCAAGTGAGGCCCTATAGATAGTTAGTACCTCAGAAATGCATAAAAATGTGAAACCCACACTCCACAGAGTCCAAGTAAAAAGCTAGCAGATATCTTGCTTTTTCTGTTCATCTGGAGATTCCAAACCATCAAACATGGCAGTGTGAAGTATGTCCAGTCTGCAAGACATTCAAGGGAACAGAAAATATAATTCGAAACAACAAGAACATTCGTGTCTAAGCAGCTTCCTTTGTCGCCAATGTATTGGGTCCAGAAATATCGAGAGGGGTAGCATTGTAAGACGAACATAAAAAAGAACCAGATGCCAAGTATTGTCGACCCAGCGATAGTAGCGTAGAGGGTGATTTGTTGCCATTTGATTGCGGTGATTCTCAATAGAAATATGCCGATACTAATCTTCAAGATCATGTTTCCCAGCACATACATAGGCTCGCACATCCACCACCACTGTCTGTATTTAGAACCATATGAATAAGTGTGTGAATACCCTCTTACCTTTAGGCCCTCGATCAGATCAGCTGGAGGTATATCACTTGCGTGTCGTCCAGTCCCATAGTGGACGCCGAGAAATGCACAAACACAAAATCCAGTAAAGAATAGCTGTTCTCAAATTAGCACATGATTTTGATTTGTCCAAAGCTGTAAGGATTAAATTGTTGCTACTAACCTGTGATATCAAGGCAAGATAATCATCAGCCCCAAAGGACTTCACTATTCTCGTCCTAGTGTAAATTCTCAGGCTCATGAGTATCCAAGAGGCAGCCAGAAGACCCCCTGCTGAACCGGCAACCTCAGGACCTCGATTTTGGATATGCGACATGTTTGAAGAGCCTTTGATGTTGAAATAAGAATATGCCTCGACGTGTTTACAAGGAGCGACTGCTCTATGAAGAAATCAAACTATAGGGGAAGGTGCATATTAATAGTGGAGATATACCACGGCTACCTGGTTGAAGTGGAAGATGGCAGGCACTAAGGGCAATGCGACACATGTCAGATATACACACAATAGTGTCAACTGAGCCCTAGATATGCCACAGACGCCTTTAAGGAGATGCCATTAAGTCTTTCAGCTTTAAAGTTACTTGAGATCGCTGCGGGAAATGGACCCGAGCTGCACATGTGAAATTTCATGGGAAGTAGATGGAACGAAGCAGGTTAGCCTTGACGCCACCTTAAGCGATATGGTGTTGGCTAATCCCAATATCGTGATTCTCCTAATGCTATTGCTAACCGTGATCCGAGTATCTCACTAGCCGATAGACTAAGTCATTTGCGGAGAGCGCACCGGAGGCCTGCGATTGGTAGTTTATCACTTCAAGTGGGAGTATAAACCAATCTATTAGCATTTGGTTCCTGTAAGGCTTGGAACTTCCGCTTTGACAGCATTCATACCCATGTGGCAAGAACACCATATATTAGCAGAATGCGGGGAAGAATCTAGTGTAAGTCTAGAATCTAACAGCGCCGTACTAGAAAAGATTTCACTTGCATATCCTTGTAAGTCCAGACATTTACCCACATCAATGATGCTTCTAGAATAGAGGTAACGGGATCTTGAGTGCAGATCAGCATTTAGCATGGGCCGTGTTTCTTGCACATTAGAGATGGGTTTGATGCAAAGGATAGTTTTCAATGGCTTTGAAGATCGTATGGTCCTGATCTAGGCAATATAAAGGTGTAGCTTCTGGTCTGATGCAGGTGCGCCGTGGCTTGCCTTAATTCAATCTGCGCCGTGATCCTCGCCAATGTCCCGGAATATTCCCATAAGATCTGCGCGGTCGTACAGGAGAATTGTCATATTTTGAATTCGAAAAATCGCAAGATGACCACGAAAGATCCATTTGGACGACGGAGTCATTCCTCAGGCTTAAATTCTAGAACCCATGTTAGAGTAGCCTATAGAACGAATTCAAGATTAAAAGCACTCGTAAAATCTACATCGAAGATGACCCAAAGGAATGGAGACGGAAAGCCTCATGCTTAGCTAGAAGAACCGGCATTACCCGTGTTCTGAACTAAATTAAGTAGTTGTTAGCACGTTTAATTCAGTGGTTTCTCTTAATGTAAGCTTACTTCGCATAATCATCCAATCACCAAGGCGATTTCTTATGAAAACAAAATCTCGTGCTACAAGATTGTAGGTTACATGATTTTTCAGAGTCAATGATATGGTATAAATCGTCCGAAGTCAGATTGATTGCCTAGATGCTCAATAGAGATGCAACTTAGTTTTCCCTCAAAACCACACTTTATATCTAGTGCTCCTGGGTCAGCTGCAGCCTGGAGCTGAAAAGGGGAAAGGAGACAATTGAACACCTGGTTAGTTAACTTGCAAAAGTTGGCGGGTATAATTTCCGAGCTGTAAGAATGTGAACTATGGCATTGCTTCAAGCAACAGGGTTTTTAGTGAAGTGGCAAACATTCTCCAGCTTTGCGAGCTAATTAGTCTTCCACCGGGATTTTGTATATCATGTTGCCACATCAATTTTTGCGAGTGGCAATCTGGGCTTATTTGGTATTAGATGCATAACTTCGAATCGCTTCTTGCTAAGCCAACTCGAAAATGGGTAATGGGCTGATTGGTCTGCTGGTGAAAATTGGATTCCGTTGAGTTGAGCATAAAGAAACAGAAGCTAATTATGTTCAAATCGGAGACCAAATCAATCTCCGGTTGCGGCTGAGGAAGCAAGAACCTAGATTGCTTGTAAGCCGTGATTGAATGTATTTGAAGCATTCTGAATAGAAGATGGGGTATGAACCTATTGTCTGACCGTGAAACATCTAATCTGTAATCTTACACGGGCGGCAGCTGTTGGATTGCTACTGGAGCTATAATGACAGGTATTGCAATTGTGTGAGACTTGTTTAAGACCTGGGATTCTAAGAATTGGCCATAGATCCACTGTTGTAACTTCTCGAACCATCCTCATAGTCATTCTAATACTGCTTTATACCTTGATCGTGTAAGGTTCTAGTACGATTCGGATGCTTTGCTGCTAATATAAAGATAGAGTGTGTTCCTGAATCAAGATGTCAGGGGGATATATTCATAGAAACAGTGGGGTAACTGCGTAGTATAGGTATTGAAGCACGTGGGTATGTGTGTCCGGGGTAATGAGAGCATTCGGGAAGCTGGACAAGTCGATGAAGACGGTGATTGTGACACAAATGAATACATACAGCTGTCTCTAGAGCCCTCGACTCTCTTGCCGTTTTCAATATCTGAAGGAAAGGGGCGAGTGATGAATGACACGGAGGAGCTGTATCTACTACCCTCATCAAGCGAGATGCAGTTGAATCCCCTATCCCAATAGACGGCCACGTGACTACAAACTGCTCTCTCTACAAATCATCCCCACCGACGCAATAAGATTCCGATCTTCCACACGCGCGAGTGGCGACTAACCAGTTAACGCCACTTTCTTCTTGTTTTTTTTTTACAACACGAGACCATTCTCCGCAAGAATCATGATGACATTCCAATATTATCGTGCTCTGCTGCAGAGCAAGCGTAGATCACCTTTTCATGATCGAACGTTTTGGTCATTGTGGGCAGAAACCAGAAGCAGAAAACCCCCCTCGGCTTCAAAAGCTTGCTTCAGTTGGCCAGAGTGACTCGAAGACTGGAAAAGAGAGAGAAGAGAGAAAAGTCTGTAGACCGGTTCATTCTGGAGTTCAGCGGGTTTCCATTGGCAAACATGGATTCCAGCGCACCTAGCTGGTTTCATCGGAGTATTCGCAGAGCATCCGGAACCGCACGACGCCAATGAACCAGTGTATCAAAGTGAGCAATGTTTGTATAGTGGAGTGAACTGTCTAACGAGAGTAGTCACCTTTCACGTCGAGCATCACAATGATGAAATTTATAAAAGCGTGGTAGACTCCAGCAACAGCACCAAGAGTACGATGGATCCATTCGAGCATAGACGGGAGCGATATTTGAAAATTCTCAATGGGGCCAAGAAAATCGGCGAGTCTGTTTACACTTATCCACCAGACTCTTTATACACGGACAGTATGGGAATATATGGCACGGCAAAGCTGTGGCATCTTCCAGACTTGTTACTGTGCCAACCCACATCGGGGCAGGAGAGCCTTTTGACCAGCATTCTTGGGTCTCTAAAATGGATTGGGCCTTGGTACAAGTCAACCTTGACCGGACCAGATCGATGCCCTATAATATCGTAGGTTGCGATCTTCCTCTTGATCGAAGTCGAGCTAACATAACCCTAGTCGTCGGCCCCACCAGAGGATATTGGATTTCCAGCTGCCCATCTCGCTATCACGAATGGAAAGCTATCTTTTGGTAGCCTCCGTCGTGCTGTCCAAAATAACACCCGGGTACCAGTTGTTAGGATTGATCGCTTCAAGCGAGTACACTCTAGCACTATCGAGCATCATCGCACTCGCCTTCAGTTTACAGATGACCCATCGCCAGGTGACCTCGCATACATAGTTCATCATACTCTTTCACTCGGCTATTCTTCTCCTCCGTTTGGCGCTCCAGGCGATTCGGGATCATGGGTCATTGATGAATCGGGCAACGTGATCGGACTGTTTTTGCCGGTGGCAGAGGACGGGTCTAGTTCTTATATCATTGATATGCTAGAGGTTATCGAGGATATTAAGAATCAGACTGGCTTGGATGTCTTGATTGCAGATGGCAGTTAAGCCAATCCAGAACGTTTATAGAGGATATACTAGAAATCAAACGTAGAACTTTACGATGGTTAAAATTACATCAGTTTAGTTATACATTAAATCCTTCAAATTAGGTATGATACATTCTCTAAGAATTGCAGGTCAACTTCGGCTTTGTTAATGCCTCCAATAAGCGTTTCGCTCCCCATGGGTAACACTTTGCAAGGGTCATCCACATATCGCGAGTGTTTTCTGGCAAGTCTGCTGTGAAAAATCCTTTCGTGGTGGTACTGCATCTTGTAAGAGAGGCCAAACATCTCGCCATAGCTTTAGCTCCCTATATTGTAGGATAGTTTCCGGCTCTATCATTTAAGTCGTCTCCAAGTAATTCCTCAATATCGTCCCACATATCCATTGGAAATTTTGGCTTGTCACTATCATTTGTCAGAATTCAATCCACTGAAGTCGGTATCAGAAACTTACGGTGTGACGAGTAAAAAATCCTTGATTCGCATTCTAACAAACAAAGACACGTCCTTTTCGAAATCGATGTAGAATACGCTAGACCACACAAGAGCTACCGACAATCCTGCCGTTGAGTTGAGCATTTTCCACGACCGGATCACAAACGGACAGGTCTCGATTCGCACTGATAGTGCAATGAGGTACAGTCGACGATCAGGAATGACCGCAGTCTCCATGCGGGGCGCGAATGGCGTCAAGATAGCATCTTGATATTCAACAGCACCATCAATTCTTTCGGGGTTGGGATTCATAGTACTCATCCTGACATTAAAGCCATTCTCCAATTTGTCGGTACGTGCCCAAGCAGGATATACATACAGTGGGCAATTGTGTGATTCTTGATGCTCCCACTGTTCTGCCTCTGTCCATAGGCAGAATTTAAATAGTGTCTCTAGCACCTCGGTCGGCAATATTTTTAGAATGCAATCATCCTTTTTTGAAGCAACCTCTGCGGGATGGATCTGTTGGCGAACTAGAAGTATATTTGAAAGGGTTGGAAGACAAATTCTCGCTGTCATGTTGCCTGCTGTTGTCAGTAGTATTAGCCTGGTCTTCAATCTGCTTGATAGGAATATCGGGGCGGCTTCCCATCAGAGCGCGAGCTTTATCAACTTGCTTCGATACATCGTCCATAATATCCTTGGTCATCATCCGGATTGGGCATTCAAGAGGCTTCAAGTGTGGATAGCTGGTAGCGAATTGGATAGCGTTGTGTTTCTTGGGGACAGCGTTGTGGGAGCAGGTCATAACGTATTCACCTTTCAACGGGGTATGGCCATCGCAAGAGAGATGAATATGACCACCGACTGATCCGCCATATTCACCTGGTTTTCCTACAGAAACACCCAACTCAAGCTGTAAGGAGGTCTGCAGTTCAGCAGCACGTGCAATGCCACTCAGCGAAATCTCAATGCCCAGATTGTAGAAACCGTGCGCACAGAAAACATGCTGGATATGATAGATGCAAGTCGGAATAGAGGCATTGGGGGCAAGCTGGACTCGGATCAGACACATAGCGGTAGCGGAGACTTGGTCGGTTGGTATTTTTCGGAACTCGCGTGTGATGAGATGCACAGCGGAACTTGTACACCTGGAGTCTTGATGCCATGAACCTCCACCCCAATTGGCTGGCTGATACGGTCCCATTGGATCGATGTCAAAGTAGGATACGACGAAGAGGCAAAAGGGCTCATGCTCTCGGGGTAAAATGTGGAGCGCATGGCTTTGGGGTGGATGGGAGCCACCAGATGGGGACAAAGGGGCTTGGAGGCGAAGCCCATGGCCACTGTCTGCTTGCCAAGCATTCCCAAAACATCGGGTCGAAGCTGGGCTAGAAAGGTAGCAGGGCCGTGTAAGTAAGGAAGATCGAGGGTAAAGTAGGACTTCGCAGTCGTCGCCGTCGTCTGAACAGGAGCGAGGAGAAGGAAATTGGTTGCGCTCATGCCAGTAGCAATACCAGTAACAGTGCCAAGCATCTGCCATTGCAGCTTCCCAAGAACCAAGTATACATTATCAACGTCAAGGTGGAGGTATCTGGTCGTCTCTGGGAGGTCGAGCTCAGGCAACTGAGGGTCCCACAGGCGCAGATAAGTCTGCTGTTGTAGATCTGTTCTACTGCCAGGTCGGCCGAGCAGGGGCTGTGGCGGGGTGATGGAGATGGCGTATTGGCCGTCGGTAAATCACAAGGTGACTCCTGATTGGAGCTGCTGTAGCTGTGTTGGCGGGAGAGATGAAGGAAGGCCTTCCATTGTTGGGTTACCGGTAAACTGTACACACTAGTCAGTTTGGTTGTGGGCGCTGCTAGTCATTTCCACTTACCTGTTGCATGGTGTGATATTCTGGTGTAGTTTGCGGTGTAATTCTTGCTAAGATCAATTTTTGCTCGCGTATTTTCGTAAGCGATGAAGTTGAAGACACAAAAGCACACCAAAGACTAGCGAACCCGTTAGCTTGCGCTAGGATTCCTTTGGTATTTTTACTCAAATGGGATAGGTGTGTGTATATTAAGACAGGTCAATTCCGTATCCCCACTCCAGTCTATGGTCGTTACTTTGATCTTGGTCAGAGCGGCTTCATCATATTTCTCTACTGGTGTACTTCTCCAGTGACGAGAGGTTCAGACACGTGAAATTTTACACAATAAGCTTCTCGGTAGACGATATTCGAGGGGTATCTATCCCAAATCAGGAATGAAGCGATGTAGAAGTAGCGATTCAAGACCTGTGACTTAATCATCTTTATCCACAACTCAATCTTTGTGCATTTACTGTTCTCAAGTTCAAGAATGCCTTGGTTTTTGACGAGTTCAAGTCGCGAGACAAAGTGAAAAAAAGCGTACTTTCCTGAATTAGCAGAACTTATACAGCAGCATTTCCCTTACTACAAGCATTTTGCATTTCTTGATTACAGGCAAGGTTTATCCTGGTCTAGGATGTTGCTAAGACTTATAAGAATCATTTTCTAGATCTGAAAATGATCTCTAATGGATCCTCATGCTAAAGAAGGCTCTATAATGACGCGCAGCTATACGAATATGCCCACCTTGACTTGCCACCACTTAAAGCCCAAGTTAAATCTCAGCCATACATCGGGAGAGGAAGAAGGCCTGCTTCTTGACAGCTACATGTTCATCTGAAGGTAAAATTCTGGTTGTAAGACTCGCATCGTTTGATTGACGGCACGTAGCATGTGGCGTCTTATAAAATGACCTAATTTAGATTAGTCTTTGGGAACTCGTATCTTAGATCAAATCTGCTGAATAAATGGTATTATATCAATCGCCAGGCTATTGATGGGGTGTTTCTTTCGCGGAATACTAACAGATCTGAGGTCTGATCTCGCCATCACATTCTACTGAAGATTGATCGCTGAGGTCATAACTTGTTGCGTCAATTTCATAACAGCCTGAGCCTGTTACACTCGCTCCCTAAGACCTTAACTCCCTAGTAAAATGATATGCTGTAGTAAACCACAAAGGAGGGGGCTATTGTAATCATATTTGATCATCAGTACTTGAGCTTTTGTTATATTTACTAGCCCGAAGTCATCTTCTCTGCACACTGGGCATATATACCAGGTGACATATTAATCTATTAGGTACTTAGGTAAAGTCTTTATACATCCCCCCTTGGAGCTAACCCGCACTATTTTAATTCAATACATATCAAAGATGTTAGAATTTAATAATATTTTGGAAAGATTGAAAATGAGGTTGAATCATCGCGATGATTTATACCTTCACAGTAATAGCTGTGAATAATCATACAGAATGAACCGTGAATGATTTATATATTGCAATAACACCAACGGAAACAAATTACTCATAGGCATCGGAAAAGTACTATATAAGATTCTTTCGTTCTCCTTTTTGTTATAATATTCCACCCAAAATACATCACAGTCTCCAATTCGGGTCATACCAAATAAGATTGTTACACAACTAAATTAAACTAAAACTCTTGAAATCTTCACTCTCAAGACGAACATACGAAGATACGTCCAAGGCAGCAAACTTTACGGCTGAAAATGACGTCTCGAGCGAGTGTCAATTTCTCAACTCAGCGCCTCATAATAAGAGGCGTTAATCCCTCGGAATGGAGACAATACGGGATTGTTAATGGAATAAGCTCTAATGCTAACGAGCTATCTTCTGTTATTGAAGGGTGGTATGAACGAAATGCTATTCAGGTTTTTATTATCAAGAGAGGTAGAGCTGGTGAAAGCGACTTATCTGTTGCTGAGGGAACAGTGGTTGGCTTTATCCAAATCACAGAACAGTGCGAGATGTCATTCAGGACGATTTCGAATGCTCGTAGAAAAGGCTATATGACAGAGGCATTGCATGGCCTGTTTAGCTATGCCTCTCATACTCTTAGACTAAGTTACTTGTACGCTGAGACAAGGAGCGACAACCGTGCGACTATTCGCCTACTAGAGAGTCTTGGTCTGACAGGAACACCTGGATCCACATGGAGGGCATCAGGTACTCGTAGCCTTGTTTACCGGTGTGATACTTCTGCATGGGGAGCAAGGCCAAATTACTCAAGCCAGAGTGATTCGGTGGGAGAGGGTGGTTCCTCAAGATAAAGTGGCAAGACGTTGGAAGGACCCCCTTTAAAATGGTTGATGATAAAGAGATTTGAAGGATTTGTACTTTTAGCTTGAGAAAAAATTACACGCAATGCTATTTAATTTAAAAACCAACAGTTACTTAACCAAGACTTAGATCCGGATCCTGATATTATGTTGATAAATAGTCATTGCCTGGCTTTACTTACTAAATTCTAAGGTATTATTGATTTTTATATTAGTCTCAGGGAGATTGAGTATTCAAAGGGTTAAAAAACGGATACATAGAAGATTTGATGTTAATTATAAGCTTTCCCATATCCTTCAATTCATGAGCTTCGTTATCATTGCTGTTTTTGATTACTAATAGCGTCGGTTCTTGCCTAAATCATATGATCAAAGACAACATATATTTCCACTTTTGTGCAAGTATGAGTAAAGTTTGTTAGGATAATCGGAATCCCTGTTCTATTAAATAACTTTGAAAATCAACCACTTAGTATTTAATGTCTTAAAATTCTCAACTACCTGGTCATCCACTTCAATAGATTTTGCTGCTAGAAAATCAACCTCGTGTTTTAAGACAAGGGATTTCTTATGTCAGCTGCCAATGCTAGGAACTCGGATAGAGGATATTAGAGAGCCTGAGAAGTTTCTAAACGAACTTGCGTATTATATTAATCTGCTAATTATAAAACAGTTGACTGTTTATAGATTTACAGATGCTGACACTGTTTTTTTAATTATAACTGGTTTGAAGCAAATAATATATAGGGATCGTGTTATAACATTATACTAGAGTATGTTCCCATACCAAAACCATTAAGGGTTGTTACGGTACTGTGGAGATTGTTAACGAGATGCAAAGATTTAAGGAACCTCGGTTTATAATAGTATTATCTCCTTACGCAGAATGAGTTCTATTATGCCTAAGATTAATAAGAAGATTTAAGAAAATACGATTGCCGGAGCTAGTAGAAACACGAATTTATGATTCTATAATAGTACCAGACATGCTTGGATGATAGCAAGGGATAGCATGGTCTATAATGAAAGTGTTGGAAGAATGGTAATTCGGTCACGTGATATGCCACTGCTTATTTCTTGGCTTCTCCCTCTTCTTGTTATCCTCTTTCTTCCGTGGAAAAATTAATATCTTCAAATATGAATATTTACTGCGGTGCCATTCGATATAGCATTTACAGTCAACTTACAGAAATGTAGTGAGACAGTACGATATCTGTTAATTTATTAAAGATAACGAGAAGATAAACGAGAAATGATAGGGTTTTAGTAAAAGGAAAAATCAAAAGATAGTTAATAGATATAATAATTAATAGAAATGAGAAGCCTCTTATCTTAAAACGTGATATAAAATATCCAGATTAGAAAAATTATCGTTATTCTTTTACCTTTATTTCTTGTTTTAAATCTACTCTTTCTAAAGTGAGATAACTTTATAAATATTCCTAAATAAGGCATTAAAACTGACCTGGAAAAGGCTAATTAGTAACCTAACCTCCACCTTCCGCTCCCTTCTGCTGATCAAATAATTGATTTGTTAGGTAGTGATTTGCCTTTAATTATATTAACAGTAGATCCAATTATCTATCACAGCGCAACCAGAAAAAACGAAATTTAAATTGTTTGAATAGTTACGTCTTAATATCGGTTTTCTCACATCATAAAATAAAAAGTAAATATAATCAATTTCAGATTTGTATCAAAATTCAATATAAACTATGATCCCAATAAGGAAAAAGGGCCCTTCTCCGTAGAGCTTATCATGGTCCCTGTGTGGTTGTCCACATCCCTCCAACTGTTTTGACGAAAGACGAATTCCTCCATGCACTCCAATCTTTATTCAAAAGACCAAAACTCTCATCAAAATTTACTACGCCTGATCGCACATAGTAACTTCCCTGTAGTGCCCACACCGCCCAGTCGGCATCGTTGCTACTCATATACTTTACCAAGCAATCAACGTATTTTTGCTCCACGGAGGATGGGCCTACTTGAGCCCACCCGAACTCACTCAGCCATAGAGGGCCAGTGTAGTCTTTGTTCTGTGAGAGAAGATAGCCTGCGCTATTACCCAGCAATGTCGTGTATGCCGCACAGTCTCCAGTCTGACTGTTACTCCATGAATAACTGTGGAATTCCCAAACCATCTTGTCAGCTAAACCAAGAGCAGCGCGGTCAATTGGCTTGCTATAAAGATAAGAGAGATCGGTCGCGTAATTAACACCTCCAACAATCACCAAAGCATCTGCATTGGCAGAGTGGATAGCAGTAGCTCCTTGTCCGATATAATTGTACCAGTCAGCATGGGAATTTCCATCTTGACTTCCAACTGCTCGAAGCTCATTTCGCAAAGCGAGGCCCACGACGTTTGGATATGATTTTGCGAAGGTAGCCATTGCTTTGAGACCAGCTAACCAATTGTTCGTATCGAAGTACCGCGAGTTATCTGCATTATAGCCTGACGCTGTCGACCACCATCCATTGCCATCTGATGTACTGCAGCACCATGATGCGTGAGAGTTGTGATTGTCCAAGATCACTAAGATGCCATGTTCGTTGAGGGAGGTGAGGACTTTTCCATATGTACTCTGAAGTGTTGCCGAAGCGACGAAGGAGTTTTTAGATACGACTGTATTGTACAAGTTCGTGAGAGCTGTTCCTGTACCGGTCGAAGATGCTGCAGCGGTAAACGAGTCAGAGACCTTCTGATTTGGGTTCAGAGCCATGTCGATCGAGTACGTGAGTCGCACGCAATTAAATCCGGCACTCGCAATCCAGCCAGTTATAGTGTCTAAAGACTGTGCTTGTAACCCTTCAGGAATATTGACTTCTGAATGTCCAGCCCAGTTAACACAACGGAGTTTGACTCGTTGATTACTCGAGTTGAGGATCCATCGGCTTGACGTATGAATTACAGTACATTGTATGGCAGTAGTCAAGTATGCTAGAATAATTGCGTAGCTAAGACACACTGACGAGAACATGATGGATCTGCTGCCAGTGAATCAGGAGTTTTTCGGTTCTGATGGTGAAATTGAATAGCAAAGCATTATGCGGTAGTGAAGATAATGGAATTCTGTTATATATCATTACATGCACCTTGCTCCGCGTGATTAGACAGAGAATTCAATACCCTAAGCTTTTATATTATGCTAATGTTTATACTGGGGCTCGGTCCGTGATCCCCGAGTAAACCTATCAGTTCGCAGATTCCTCGGCTAATTTCCTGGGCACGAATATTTAGCCGAGCTGAGTCCGGGGCGCATGATCCCTTTGAGCTTTCCCCATAAAGGAAACAACAACTTCCCCGCAGTATCGGGGAACACTGAGCCGCAGATGAGAATTAAATGATAATGATCTCTCTGCTATATGAACTCTAGCTATGGCATATTATTACCCTTTTTTGCCATCATATATGATTTGATAGACTGTCAATCTTTCGAGAGTGCAGAATTCCGCACAGAGCTTATTGAAGTTGATGATCGGGGAGCAAGAACCCACGAAGTCGTATTAATTTATTCCATGTGATTTAATTAATGCCAGACACGAAAAAGTCTTTCACCGTCGCCCTGGAAGTCTGATAGTTGCATCGTCTGGCACCACAGACAAAACGGCGTTAGTTCGAGGGCATAATTTGAGATAATTAAGGACCGATGGTAGAACTTTACACCGTCCAACGTGACACTAGGCTTGTTATTAAGATTAGTACGGTCTGTGAAGTTAGGGCTTCTAGGTAACATAGGTAGGGGTCTGGTGCAGGAGTGGTTGGAAGTTGATTTCTACTTAAATATCAGTTATTGGACTCAGTAAAGGCAAGACACATACCATTGTCATCTTGGATTTCAGCCTCTCGGGTATCAGCCCCACAAGTTTCATCACCGTGGGCATCAGAATGGCCGGGTTGAGCATCGTGGGTATGAGTATTGTGGGTTTGAGTATTGTGTACATCGGTATCGCTGGGTTCGGTATCGTGGACATCAACATCATGCGTCTCAGTCTTGTTGTCACAGCTATCCGTTCCATATTCATCTGAGGTGCTACCGATAAGTCCATTAACATGTGTGACCATATGAGGATAGGATATAACCATACCACTATGTATAGCCTCGGCTATGATTATTTTCGCAGCATCTTCCTTGTGTTCATTGCGCCTGGTGACGGACCCGTGTCGTGGGTTGTGTCTGTTGCTGATCAGCGATGAAAGGCTGCCAACCGATCGCTATACATACCTTCAATCATGTTGCCAGATCTTATATCATATACAGAATATTGTGTGAATTTGCTGATTGTGCGAATGATCTTTGCGCGGGTTGATCTTGTGGGGGAGTTGGCCGGGCCGGGCAAGAGATCTTGCACAGGTTAACGTGATGGCCAGAAGGGATAGAGGGAAGATCGAAAAGTGGCGAAGAGCCTCAAAGTTTCAAGAGCAAATCAGACTGAGTGAGCATATGTACAGGATCTATGTTGATGATTGTTCCATTCTGTATTTAGGGTCTGTCTTGAATTCATGTCTGCATGAGGTATCTACGAGCTCTGTCTTGAAGTTCTTGGCTGTTTTTCTCCGTGAGAGATTGGCTTGCGAAATAGACGTTGGCCTTGTGCAATGTGTGGAGGTTGCGAGTTTGGCTGATTTGCTCCATGTACTCGTTCATCTCCCTGTCCTCCATTTCTCGACGTCGGTTTCTATCTGCGATGAACAACTCTGCTACTCGTTGAAGTTCTTCGCGAAGTTGTCTGACGTCCCGACTCAATACCATAGATAAGATTTGTCGGTTGTGGATGATCGTTGGCGAGATCAACGCGGACACCTGGAATCGACGAAGAATGTCCTCGACAGGAACACGCATGAAATCGCGACCAGCCCAGCCAAGGTCTCTGATCTTGACAAATGCATGATATGGTTTCGATGCTTTTGGTAATGTTTGGTGTCTGCCCAGTACTGCCCAGTACATCCGATAAATGTCAGGTATCTTTCTTTGCTAGCTTTCGAACCGCTGGCACTGCTAGGAGTTAGTCTTGATGGATGGATGGTGCACTGCGAAGCTTACAATCTCCAATTGTTCCTCTCTCATCCTCCATCTTGGGATCGTGTTCGGCACGTCTCGGGCCTATTTGGTATTAAGTCAGATCGGGTAAAAGATTTTACAAAGGAGTCTGCTTTACATACCCATAGTCGAGATGGATTCGACGCGCTGTGTGGTGTGGTGATGTGGTGGTGGAGGCTTGTTTGTTATTACGCGCCGGTCGTTGGTGAAGCCCAACTGAGATGTTTTGGGGTGGGCACCGGAATGGGTTGTGGCATCACCTGATGATGTTTGATATTGCAGGCTACGCGATTATCGGTAGAACTACCAACGTACCGTAGAAACTCATGAGATTCTACGGTACCAATTCTACTATTGAGCTCAAGCTAGATTTGTGAAGATTTGGTCTCGTGCAATTGTGACTGGTTCAAGTCTGGAAAACTCAATCGTCGCTAGTCGTGTTGTTTTTCCCGGTTGTAGCCGATCCCGATTCCCGATTCATCTGAAGCTCGCTGGCTTGGACGAATCACACATAAAATATTTCTATACATCCGTCTAATATCGCATCATCTACGAAGTAGCATCAACTTTATGTCGATTAGCAATTCCACTGGTGGATTCTATTCCGGTGCTGAAGACCCCAGAAAACATTCTCCGGGGATTCCGGGTCTTGGACTCTGGGATGTACCCCACACGGGAAAACCCCACAACCAGTCCATCGGGTCTTGCATGCTGGATTGGATGCCCCGACAATAAAAGAAAGCTCGACGCTGATTTCCACCGAGTGTAAAGATTATATATGTCTCTCTTGTGTCTGCCCGCGGTTGCAAGATGCCATTTCAACGTGGCTACACGATTGCTTAGTCGCTGTACCGCCGGAGCATGGAAAAATGCCGAGACTCACTGCGGAGTATGTCCCATCGGTGGCGCAAACGAGGGGAACTGGTTGGGTTCTTAGACGAGGGAGTTCGCATTCGGTCATTGAGGCTACAAATGCCAGAAGCTGACAAGCCTCGCTTTTTTCCATCCGTGATACTCGTCATCTTTTGCTTTTGCAGCAGCGCATGAACACATGTGCAACATCGTTGAATGGCCCACCGTTTCCCGTATCGCATATGGCTGAGATCACTGGCAGCTCACTGAGCGCCCTGATCGTCTCGTGGCTCTTCTCGGCCTTGGCCATGCTGATCATGGGCCTGCGCCTGTTCATGAGGAAATTCAGGGGGCAAAACTTTAGTGTCTGCGATTACCTCACCGTTGCAGCCATTGTGTTTCTGGTTGCCCGGGTTTGTGCCATCCATTTCGTCCTCGTCTATGGAACAAACAATATCACAACTTCACTTCGAAGCATGCAGTTTACTTCTTCCGAACTCCGGGAGCGGGAAATCGGCAGCAAATTGGCTCTGGTCAGCCGGTCTTGCTACAATAGCTAGTCAGTAAACTACATCCTGACTTGAAATTGTTTGCTAATATGTTTTAGCATTTGGCTCCAGAAATCAGTCGTCATGCTTCTCGTACAACGAGTACTTGACGGTCCATGGTGGCCACAAAATACCATACGAGCATACTGGCTTCTACTCATGGTTACCTTCATCGTGGTTCAGATTTTGACATTCGTTGAATGTCGGCCGTTTCACTTGTACTGGCAAGTGCTGCCCGATCCAGGTATGTTGTAATATATGGGCAACTTTAAACTTTGCCGAGGCAATCTAACAGAATCAAATAGGCATCTGCACACGTGCACGAATACAAGTAATTGTTCTTGGGACACTCAACATTTTGACCGATGTTCTATTGATCATTCTACCAATGCCTAGACTCCTGAAGCTTCGGCTTTCATCTGTAACGTAGGTTTTGCCCCTTATATTTTGGGTATTTACCTAGTTATATTGTTTATTTCCGCCTCAATTATCCAAGATCCAAACAATTACTCACCCTATCTTACAGACGCCTGCGGATAATTGCTCTTTTTTCGTTGGGAATCTTTGTGGTCATAGTCACCCTTGTTCGGGTGCCTCTTAATCTCAGGAATAGCAAGTCGCAAGTCAGCCGTACAATGTTGGCCTCTGCTGAGATACTAGCCGCCGCCTGTGTTGCCAATATTCCAACACTCTACGCACTCCGACGACGACCTGGACATGAGATTCGTGATGGAAGCGATAGGAGCCGACATGAGCACTCAGAGCATATTCTGACCGGCCCTGGAAAAGATTTTAACTTGAATCCAGCACCCGCAAAGAACGTGCTATTACGAAATCTGAAGTCCTGAGTTGTCAGCATCGGTATGAGGCCAGAAATGACTACATCTTTGAATAGAGGTGCCAAAAGCGGTAGGACGTTAGAAATCCACCCACTTGCAGGGCCAAGAAGGAGCGCTTGTGACTAGAAAACCATCATTCATTGCGATCCAAGGCTTCTGATATTCAAGCCAAGCAATGCAATAAAATCATGTGATATACCACGTCCATCATGACCATTGAACCGGATCGGTTGTCAGCTACTTGGAGGAGTCGAGCAATTCACAGCGGAAGGTTGTTTGGGCACGGATTGTATATAGTCCTCGTAGCTAGGGAATAAAGAGGACAGTAGGGATTAGTACACGAGCGGAAAGGTGTAGCTAAGATACATAACTTGAAGACAAAAATCGGTTTATTTCTTCGTCTATATTACTGCCTGGTGCTCCCGTCAACGAGATATAATCTAGTTTCCAATGGTATGTTGGGCTTCTTTTAAAATAAGAGAATTAAATTATACTTCAAAAATAAAGTTGTTGAAAATAATTGGCTGCACGATGTACAGCTTTTTGTTTATCTCAAAGACGAACACTTTCTTTTTAATATTATCGACAAGTCACGTTATCCTTTTTTTAATACAAAAATCGGTCATCACAATCAATTGGTATTTGCAAAGTCTGTATGTCAACTTCAATTGCATATCTATCATCTAGAGCTTGCGCTGCCTGAAGTTATATCACAAGGTTCTGTGCCAATAGACACATTCCTATACAACTGTCCTGTAATATCTGACCAACGAGAACCCGGCTACCACATTGGATTTAATTGGAGGCGCTCACTACCATTTTTGGTTATGAGATGGTGCAGTAGATGCGTCGTCCCCATTGTTATCATTGGAGCCCGCAACCACCAGCCTCACCAGACGAAGTAGCTGCATCCCCGTTATTCGGACCCCAATCACCGCCGTCACCAGATGAGGCAGCTGGATTTAACTCATTGGAGCTAGCACCAACGGCCTCTTTAGTAGTAGGAGAATCTGGCTTATCGTTAACAGTACCAGTCTTAGATGCAGGGTCGTCAGAGGTCGTGTCCCTATCGGGATCTTCGCCCGAAGGACTCTCATCGGTCTTCTTGGGCCTAAGTGCAGCGTCTTTGAATTGTAGTTTTAGACCCTCCAATATGGAATGCTCTTCTGCAATCTGGATACTGTCTTTTACCCTACCAACATAGGCAGAGTCTTTAATGGTCTCTGGGGATCCATCGACATCTAGAACTCTCTGATTCTCACGGAACCATTTGAAAACATTTCTAAGAACGTCCAGATTATAGACGTAGGCTTCACCTTCGTCCTCCCCCAGAATGATTGGGTCGCCGTTGTCTTCCGTGTTCTTCTTCTTCTTCTTTGCCCAGCCTTTGCCATCTTTGCCAGGGGCACAATGCTCATCACCGACAACCACCAGGCCAGAAGAGTGTCTGGTCAACATGACGGCTAGCTTATGTGGGTCTGCCACGAATGAAATTTGACCTCCCAAGGACTTGCTCACAACAAGATCGACAAAAACCCACTTTCTCTCTTTGCCTTGAAAAGAGTTGGCTGTGGCGATTGTCAATCCTCTCAGGTGTTTGCAAAGCCCTTGGAGCGCGCGGATGTAATGTTTACGCTGTGCGAAGTAAGGACTGACGACCACAATGTCTTCTACCTTGAAGCTGGGGTCTTGTGCCAGCAGCTGTTCGATGTAATAGAATACATAATGGCGGGTAGAGTCATTTGCTCTTGACGTACTTCCGGCTGCAGTGTATGCATTGGAGTTTGCCACATTCACAAGGAACGGGTAAGATCTGCCAGTAGCACTCTTCTTCATGTACTTGCTTCTGGTTGTGAGCCCCGCTGACCACTTTTCAAATGTGATGGTGTCCGCAAAGGCTGGATCACTCAACATTCTTGGTCCATCAGAGACAGTGTTGAAGTATATGGTACTATTTACGACATCAGACATACCCGGAGGCATGCGTAGCTGCTCTCGTTGATCGATATAAGGGTGGTCTTGTTCGATCAGTCTTGTCAGCAACGACTTCTCAAGTTGTGCTGTGAATGGGTTCGTCGGATTACCTATAGAATCTCGGATACGATTCGAAAAGACACTGGGTGGCAATTGTTTGGGATCACCCACCAACATCAACTTCTTTTGATAGTCAGGGCCGAATCCTTGAAATGGGACCAGTACCTCAGCTTCAGTCGCCGTTCCTGCTTCATCGACAATAACCACATGACAGGATTGAGTGAATTTCTTGACCCACTTCCCCATTGTACCCGTGGTCGTCGTAAATACACAATGTGCCGTGGTCATGATGTCTGTCATGCAGCTCGACTTGAGAGATTTGACGAGCTCCCGGTCTGACTCGATGAGGTCGGCGAACTTCTTGTTCATCAACTCTCCCAATTCAGCATATTGCTCTCGGAGACCAAGGATTGTCTTGTTGATCGTCTCCTTCCATCCAATGACCTCTAATACCTTGGCTGATAAAGAGCCTTCAAATGTGAACTTGATACCGCGCTTCTCTCCTGCCTTTCTGGAAATGGCAGCCCAGGATGTCTTCGTCGATGTATTCAAGACGTGCGCCTCCACCTCATGTGGGTAGACTCTGACTACATTGTGGATCTTGACGTCAAAGCCGTCCGCGTCATACAGGCGCTCGTGTAAATTGTCCACAGCAGAGTTCGTGCTGGCACAACCAAGCACACGAAGTCCTTAGAATAGCTGTAGAATAACAAGTCTGTGCGTCATTGAGGTCTTGCCCACGCCAGCGGCACCCGTCAGGAGCAGGATCCCATTCGGTGTATTTCGACAATAGCCCAGGATGTCTTGCTTCTGACTGTCTGTTGCCCCGTGCAGCGCAATCTCAATTTGCTCCGGTGAAAGATCTCCCACCCAGTCATGCTCGAACAGGACGCTGGGGTCATTCCCAATCTGCATTAGAAACTTTCGGAATTCTGGCTGGTCTACGTGAACAGGAACCTGTGAATTATCGTGCTCGTCATCAGGTTCATCAACGACCTCGTGTCTATCAGAAGGCTGCTTGACCTTCTTCCACTTTGTCTTGCCAAAGTCTGGTGACAACTTGTTCAGAGCATTCAGACGCGTCCGAATTGTTCGCGTACTATCCAAGAGGTTGAGGTAGATGGTTGTCACTGGAATATTTACATCGTATTCTGCGAAAGATGCGATCTCTCGGTCGTCAAGAACAGTAACTTCTCCTGACTCCCGATCTACGACCCGGGGAACATCCACTCGAAGTAGGAACTCGCCAGGGTGATATTTGATGGTATCATATGGCAGGACGATCCCATGCCAAGGCGTACCCTCCTTTACAGACTCCAGGTCAAAGAACACCTCCACTGGGCTACCGTCCTGTAATAGGTGTGATCCCGCCAGAGTCTCGCTGGGCAGGTGGACGTCCACGATGTACTGGTACTGGTTTGACGTGCTCACCCATTGGGATTCGACACCTTGTCCAACCTGCTCCTTGCTGAACTTGTGGACTTGAAACATGTCTCTGATGTTGCCCTCAGCCATCTTGACATGATATTGCGCATATGTCTCAAATTGGACACTTGCATGATACCGCTTCGCAAAGTCCTGACCCAAGATTCGCTCGCCATCCGATGCGGTCTTAGCCAGCTCATCGTAGTTCCAGATAGTTCTGTATTTATTAGCAAAGAATCCTCAAGGTGCCATTGGTTTTGACTTACTCTATACGGCCATGGGGTGGCAGGTACTGATTGTAATTCAATCCGTGGCCGAGTAGGGCGAAAGTCCACTCCATCGGTTGTAGAACCTGCTTGACAAAGAACCGATACGACTTACATGGTCCATACAGAGTCCACTTTCGTGCCTTGATGCAGTTGCCGAACTCCACACGAGCTGCCTTGCCAGCATCAGACTTTGGTGTCCAGAGCGACTCGTATCCGATGAGGTGGGAATGGTAACCTGGCTTCAACTCCCACTGAATCGCGAACACACCACCTTCAGTGAAAGGAGCGTCCAATCCACTGTCTTTAAAATCATCAGACAGCTCGTCCTTTGTCTTGAAGACTTTGGTTGAGAGGCGGAATTCATTCGCGTGAAACCGAATCTGATAGTTCTTGCGAGGCTCTAAATCTATGTTGGGGCGGTTTGAACCGACAACCAATCGTGGGATCTGTACTTCGAATCCTGGGGAAGCCTTCTTTGGCAACGTCGTCCTTTCCTACATTGCGGCATGGGTTTCGATCAATTACTTTGACCATGACTTCGCCGAGCTCATGAGCTTCTTTCTTTACCATGCCATAATTGCCGAGATGGTGCTTTTCGCCATCCACCTCGTATAAAAGCACACCGCTCACGGTATGGGTGTATCTCAGACCCACCTTGGGGAAGGCTGGTAGTCTCTTGGTACTGGCGTGGCACGAGGCTGGTATTGTAGCCTGTCCATCCATCTGGTGCGACAATGGCCAGGTTGGGATCCTGGGATGCCTAAAGATATGTCAGTCACAGTTCGGAATCATGGGACTGCCTACTTACATCTTTAGACAATTTGAATTGTCTCTCAGACGCTCCAGTAGGCACGATGGTTTCAACCTCGGCATCTTGCACCGGAAGCGGGTTGCGCACGAGAAGGCTCCATGGCAAGGTTTGTTCCTTTTTGTTGTTAGTACACCAGTTGTTGTTAGATCGAAGGTCCATGGCCAATAAACTCACCTTGTTGCAAGATTGTGTGTGTGGTAGAGAGGTCGAGAAAAAGGTATATGGGCGGGAACAACCTAACTTAGAGGCAGCCATTAGATCTCGTGCACAACACTATTAGCGTGCTTTCTACAAAATGTTAAGTCCTTACTTACTATGTATGTAAGTACTACTATGATATTCACCTGATATTTCACCTAGAAGTGTCTCACCTACAGTCCTCTTCCAATATACTACTTCGTATTCCCATACTCCATCGCGTTGTATTTCACTTCCCAGGCTCCTAGCGATGCCCTCTTCAATTAGCTGACCACTACTTTCTGCAATCATCGAGAGCCGAAAACATTCCTATGCCTGGTATCGCCAATCTCGTCCTTCCCCCTTGGCCCGCTGGTTAATCATTGTTCAGATTCATCCCATGGTCCTCTCACCCGCTTGTAGCTGTAGTGTCGCGTCAGTGGCTGCATGAATCCCGAGACCATCATAATCCTCAGGTTGCGGCGTCCTTGGTTAAGTACATTGTTGCGGTCTCGGAGATCTGGAATCTATCTATCTCAAGAATGTGAGTGTCGGTGTGCCATCCCTACAAAAACACTCAGTCATGAAATCCTGCACATTTCCTGATTCCCATCCATCTGGCTGGCCCTAAAATATAATGTTGATGCAGTCTGCCCATTTTCCTCGAGCTCTCGGCATGTGCAGCGTCGTTATGTTATGCCTTTTTACGATCGTCGCATGAAGGAAGCTAGCACATCCGAGAAGCTTAATCTAACGACGTTCAACCCAAGCAGTACTAAGGTGATTTCCATCAGCAATCCTGTTATCTCTCTGCCAGTGCTATATATTGAACCATCATATATCCATCTTGTGTCTCACTATAGACAATCAATCGCCTCTCGATATTCCGTCCATGTAGAATCTGCAGTTGCTCTTTAAATTTATTTCTTGTCATTTTCGTTTCAAATTATTATGTGTTCTCTTTTCTTCAGTATAATCATATCGGCATTCCTCAATTTAAATACTTCCCATGACTATTAGTTCTCCTGTTGAAATATCCTCGCGTCTTGGTAAGACTGTTATTTAGTCAATGTAATTCTTAGTAACACTTACTTTAAATGGGGTTTGAATTAATTTGTATAGGATACCTTCCAACAGCTATAGAATAAAGATATAGGACCTAATTATGTAATATTTATTTTGTTGGAGGTTTGCGTCTTCTTATTGTGGTTTATATTCGCTATCATCACGTGCCTATGTACTCCCATAAATCAACTCCACCTCCCTCGTTCGATTTTCAACGGACATATCTCCAGCCCACCTTGCGTTTCTCTCCACGTAGCGCCTAATCTCTACCTGTTACTCTTCGCATTACCACCATTTCCGGTTGCCTTATCTTCTTTCACCGGCACAACAACCTTCCTCGTTCGGTCTTGATCTGGAAACTTCCAGACCACATTGCGTTACTCTCCACGTAAAGCGCAACCTCCCCGTTCGATCTTCATCTGGCAACTTCCCAGGCCATACTGCGTTACTCTCCACGTAGCGCGGAATCTCTACCGCAAACCTTCGCATTACAATAATTTCAGGTCTCCCTTCTTCTTCCGTGAGCGCGAAAGTTGAGACCCACGCAACACCATGGATAGCATTGCAGAAGCCAGAACCAGTAAGTGCCAGATGGCGATATCACCCGCTCGAAGCTAACCACCTCCCAGATACGGTTGAGAAGCTACAAGCCCTCAGAGTGAAGCTAGAGATTAGAATGCAGCAAAAGAATTCTATCAACGGCCTCTCATCTCCAGGATGCCCACACAAGATTCCGAATCTCTCCGAAAAGGTCTTGAATAAGGTCCACCGCTACATTCCACTCGTACAGATCCGATCTATGTTGGGTGCTGCCGACGATGGCCAATCTTGGTATGACCGACCAGATACTAGCAAAAAAGTAGCAGAGCTCAAAAAGATACGCAGCTTTAGGTTGCTTGCATCTGCTGTGTTCTTCATCGAGAAGCGTCTCCACGCAGAGACTTTGCGTGGTCTCTTGCCACTTGCGACAACTGGACCTCAATTGGTGGATGCTGATCTTCGGCTATTCGAAAATGCTTTCAAGGCCAGTTGTGCATCAAAGAAGTCGACATCCATGAAGCGCATCGAACTGTGGGTCCTGTAAGTTCGAATGCCTCCCTCTCCATTAATAATGTATACTAATAATTGACAAGCCATCTTGTACACCTGAACGAGTTTAGTGAAGCTGTTGTATTAAGTGTGCCTGACCAATTGGATTGGTTCATGAGTCAATTATACAAACCAACAATCACTACGTCGCCAAATGCCGGTCTGAAGGTCTTGCGTTGGTTTATGGAGCCATTCGATGATGCAATCGACGTCGACTGGATTATGGCTACAAACATCGAAGACGAGCAATTCAAGAACGACCAGAAGAACGTGAAAGCAACATGCATCATCTTTTTCGGTATTCTTGCGCAACAATGTTTCTTGCAAGTCATTGATCATGTTGGCATTGAGCTTTATGGCCATCGAAGAGCGTCATTCAGTGCAGCTTGGGAAGGAATCGTACACATGCATATTTTCAAAGACTACAACGACGTGGTGCCTACCAATGCATGGCCAGTTCCTGGTCACTTTGCAGGCGTTCGCAAAAGAAAAGCCCGCGAGGACATGGAAAACATATCTCCTGCTGATAAAAGAGTGCGCCGGGACCGTTGAAATTACTTTCCGTGGCAATTCATCGGGTTTGTGGTTTGGGACGAGTCGATTCGTTCCAAAATCTCATTTCAACTTGATAGTTGTTGGTAAAAATTGAGCTTCATCTAGTGGTAGGATGGAGAAGAATATCTTGTGACCGTACTTAGTACCCCACATAGATAGTTACCAATCAAAAAAATTCCACCCATTACTTTATACAATCTTTTCATCGTCTTTCCTTCCGATGCCAGTTGATATCAATCGTCATATTATACATATTCAGTTCCGGGCCTTCCACGCCATATTATTAGATATTTTTTATCAATAAATTTCTCATGTACATACAATGCTGTATTGATTCCCTTTGTCTATCACTCTTCTTCATTTCACTCGTCATGACTCCTAGCAGTCCTGCAATGGGTATATTAATCAGTGTAGGCGCCGTTCTTTGTGGTGAGCTTTCCAACAACTTTCCAATTTGTGCAACGGCGACTAGAGGATATATTCACATTCCACCATGCTCCAGCATATGCACGTATAATTCTCGTGCTTTTGACTCGGATAACCTCGAAAGGTCCTCACATCCAATATTTCCATAGTATACGCAGATTGTATATCACCTCGTCCTTTGATGATACGATCTGGCACCAGCTCCATTTCTCTGCCGAATCTTCATCGCAAGTCTCTAACAATGGCTATTTGACAGAATTCGGCGAAATTTTCTCACGAGAATCTCACTTTGAAGATCTCGCCAAGAGTATTGAGACATACTTTCAACTGTCAGATGATACCTACTGTAAAGGCTATGACAATGTTATTATGACAACACCAGAGCTTACGCTGCCGTCAATGTCCTTCGAGTTTAATGCGCAGTCTCAAAGATCTTCGAACTCTGGAAACATCAACTCAATGGTTTTGGCGGATGAGCAACACTGGAAGTCCAGTTAAGTGTCATCTGGAGTCTTCAGATCCCAAGGATGACTGAAATAACCGACCAAGCCACAAAGTCCGCACGCGTATCAAGCTTTGTTAAGCGACGTCCGAACTATTCTAGTACTGCCTTAAAGGAAACGTCGCACGATAGTCACTTTCATTCGATTGATAGTAGACTAGGAAACTCCAAGTCTTAGCAAATGCCTCAATTTTCTGTTACTAACTTGAGAAAATCGGCGCTCGTTATAAGCTAGTGTCCCATATGATATAACGCTTGTATATGTTAAATCTCTTGTTTCTCACCGTCTTATATGTCCTTATTTTAGTATTTTCAACTACAAGCAGGCTCTACAGGATCAGAGAGTTTTGCTCTTTTCTAGGTCTCCTTTGACATAGCCTGTACGTGTGAGTACATGATCCTTAGCTTTAGTTCACAGACATAACCAGTACAGCCGCCTAACAATTTCTTATTAAGTGATCACCTTCGCTAAGTCTTGGATTTACACTGTAATAGGTTGATGAAAATTGTTTGTTATATCTGATTCACGAGTGATAATCCTTGGATAAACTTGCGTTATGTATCATTGAGACGCATTATTCATGAGGAGATATATTATCTGAGGGCGATGGGCGATACAAAACAGAAGCAACTTATAAAAATAACCCTCCACAGCATTACATCCATCTGCTTATGGTATCTCCATCAGGCGTGCGGTGCGAGGTATAATAGATCTGGGTACGAACTGGAGGCAGCCAATTAGCACCAAAGGCTGATCAGCTGGCAGACAGTCCCAATTGATCCATTTTGACGGCAAAGAGAAACAAAAAAGGAAAATCAACATCAGAGATGAGATGGGACCAAGCGCTCTTGGTCCTAGTCCACGATCTTCATAACCTCCCATTCGATATAAAGTCAATATAACTGCTAAGCGGGACAATCAGTGTCAATGCGCAGATCAATGCCAAGACTTGGGGAAGAGGCATGTTACAAATAGCATAAATATATGCTAGTGGGTGTTGTAACACAGAGATAGTTGGGTGGCTTAAATTCATGAATTGTGTGTTGCATGCTAACGAAGTTTCTAATCTCCCCTCCCATATAAATCGTCGACTTTCCTAGCTAGTGGGTCCAGAATGAACTTATGCCGGCTACAGTGTCCAGATTTGAGGGTAGCTTACATTCCTGCAAATGTTTGTAATTACCATAGCATCTTTTCGCCCTTCCAATTCAAGAAGCTTCCAGTGTTCTTCAGAGTCAAAGCTTCAGCAACATCGACGATACCGGTGATGCACTCTTCCATGTCATTGCGCGATCTGAAGCTACTCAACCGGGTAGGCAGATAACCAGGATAGATGGACAGAACCGCGATGTTCTCGCCGGCGAACTCAAACTCTTTGGCGAGAGTGACAGTCTGCTGGTTCAAGGCTGTTTTGGCCATACGGTAACCCAGATTCAGGCCATCATTGTCTGCGAGTAATGTCAGCACAGCCAAATGTCAGCATGTTGCTGAGAGGTGAGTATCCGCATACTTGATCTCGAGTTGGTTCGGTCTAGGGATGCGCCCCGGGAAGAGATGTTGATGACCTTGCCGAGCACGCTTCTTTTCAAATGGGGATAAAAGTGTTTCGTAGTAAGGAAGGGTCCGATTGTGTTGACCTGGAACTTCTCGAGGAGAGTCTCAGCCGTGTGGTCGGACCAAACAAATGGTTCCGGCCCAACTCCTACGAGTGATGCATCAGCGCGTGCACAACAGCCGTTCGTTATCTGTAGAAGATGGAAAGGTGCTCCCTACCAGCGGAATTGATGAGCATATCCAGGGGCTCGGGGCCCCAGCTCTTGGCAGCAGCGATAATGGTATCTTCCTTGAGAAAGTCTATCTCGATCACACTTGCACCCTTCTTCTGCAACTATGCGTCTGTCAGAGAGTCTTCTGCCAGCGACACACCTGCTTTCATCTCGAAAGATACCGTAGACATACCTCAAGCACTGATGGATCTTGGCGCGTCTCCGGGCGGATGGATCCCGTAACCTTCCAGCCGCGCTCGTACCAAGTTCAAGCCGATGCCACGGTTCGCACCGATGACTAGAACCGACTTGGTTGCTGCGCTCATATTGCAAGGGGAGTCGTGGGCGGCGTCTCGAGGGGACAAGAGGAGCAAGCCGTAGGGGATCAGACGTATGTAGGTCGGTCGGACAGAAATAGAGATAGAGATAGAGATAGAGACAGAGATAGAGACAGAGACAGAGACAGAGAGAAAGAGAGACTTGAAGTTGAAGTTGGAGGCTGGTCTGGTTGAGCTTTGGAAAGTTGCAGAAGGAACTACTGTATCCTGCGGGTAGCGAGCACATTATTGAAGTTGTTGCCGCCGCTTGGAAGGCCTGCATGAAATTAAACCCTGAATTACGCCCTCAACTACCCCCGAGAAGTTTGCCTGTATTATTGCCATTTTTGCCGGGATTTGTTCAGCTGCTCTATCGCTGTCGCTGTCGCTGTCGCTGAATCGACGTCGTCAAAGTCCTAGTGCCGTCAGTGCCAATTCCTTCCCCATGTTCTATATACCTACGCTGTGACTGACATCAAGGTCCCATTATGGATTTACAGCGTCTGGAAGCCAGTTCAACTTTGCTATCGCATCCGTCCCCGTCCCTGTCCCCGTCGCCGTCTCCATCTCCGTACTCCACCAACACGAACACGAACGAAAGACCTGCTACGACTCCTGTGCAGACGAGCGCTTCAAACTACCAGAAGACAGGGCATCCTGAGCACTACGCAGCAGCGATTGCTGGCTACTCCGAGCGATTGATTGCCCGAAAACTTTCTCTGCTCCGGAATCCACTACCGATCTCTTGCCCGTTTCATTGACCCATCTCCATACAGAGCGTCTTCAGCGGCTGTGCCCTCTTCATCAACCTATGATTTTGTCATTTCAACACACCTTGGCGACGGGGCTCGCCATGAAAGTGTTGGATACGACTGCAATACCGGACCAGAACAATATCTCGCAAATCCTCACGTTGTTGGCACTTCGCCTCAGCTAGTGTTCCTGAGAGGATATGCCTCTCCGGAATGGCTTCGACTTTTAGGAGCTCATTTCCGTATTGACCCAGAGTTCTTCCGTCAGCACCTTGACTTCCTCCACCCAAAAGACAATTTCGACTTGCCCATGGTGCCATCGTCCTCTCGAAATATAATCCAACTCAAGATGACAACAATATGTGAAAGGCCGGTAGCTTGGCGAGGTCGAGACGTGGACATTCTACGAAGGGACGATATTAGGGTCGTGCAGAGACATCATCGGGAACTGGACTCGGGAGGCCAACCTGGCTCCTCGATAGTTAGACGGTTCTCGGTCCACAATGAAACAATGTATACCCTGGAACAGAGAGTCTCATGTTGTGTGAACAGGAAGGGGAGCGGGTGGGTCGGTATGTCTTTTTTTATATGGCCTGTTCAAGAGCAGTATTCTGACCGGGAAATAATAGCTATGATCTGGCTAGATATTGGGAAAGATCTAGTAGAAGGCAGTCCGGCACCTTGGCTTGACAGGTCAGACCCACAATCATTACGTCCAAATCCCTGTCTCCCAACGATACAGAATTTTCCCAATGTATCTTTGATATCGCAGTCAGAGTCCCCAGCCTCCACAGTCCCTCCACGATTGGCAGAAGCGTCGACTAGAAGGCAATATTCACAAAGCGCGGAACTACTGCTGACGCAGTATGGCTCTACACTGAATCATAGAGTCATGCAAGTGGATGCCATGTATGCTTTGAATGAGCTCTTTACTTTTGCAACTTGTAGTGAAAGTCAGTTCATAAACTTCATGACCGCTCATATCGATGATGCGCTTCGCTCATCCGATATCGAGGAGGAGTTATCACTCGCAAGCTTGAGATCCAGGAAAAGCTTGTTAGATGACCATATAACGTATATGCGCGAGCTAATTGCACGTCTCGAGTGTCCCGTGGATCCCAAATGGCCTCGCGAAATTGATAAAGCCGACATTACTGTTGCCACATGGGCACACGATTTGCTTGTCAAGGATTGTACTTGTCTATTGACCCGGCTACAGGACTTGACAATACGCTGTATTGATGGCACTGCAACGATCATGAACGGCGCCATGCTGAGAGAATCTCGGAACTCGATCTCGCAAGGGGAGAAGGTCAAGCGTCTAACTATCCTGGCTATACTTTTCGTTCCTACTACCTTCATCTGTTCCTTTTTTGGCATGAACTTCCAGGAATTTGGACAGGATGATCTACGGGTTTGGGTTTTTGCTATTCCTTCTGTGCCCGCCGGCTTGCTCTCCACCGCGTTCTGTTTCTGGGATTATCGGCCTTGGAAATAGGCCCCTGAGCAACGGTTGAGCTCATAGCGTCTAATGTACATAATTTCACACCACAACTAAAGGTTTTAGCTCTATTAAGGCGCTGGTTGTTTCTGTGTAGCTCTGTATATGAGATACAAGTTGATGACACAATAACACCAACCTCAAGACCTTGACATCAAAAACATAAATATCTTCGGCTAATTCGCATTATCATACAGTAATTGAATCTTCCATGCTGCGTGTTTCATATAGGCTCCCCAGTTCACGTTGACCAGAAAAGTAGAGTACTTTTGTAGTCCTCGGCAGTCAGCTCCCTGACCCTATCGTAATTCGGCACCAGCTGTTTATATAGCGCAGCTGCCTCTTGCCTAAGCACTTCAACTCCAGCTTCATTTACAAGGTTGCGGTGGAATTCAGCCTTCCTGAAAGTTGTCATTGCGATCTCTAGTTTGTAGTAAGAGTACTCCCCGAAGATTTTGAGAGCTTGCTCGAAGTACGTGCTGTAGTGGGAACCTATATTAGCTATTTTGAACCAATAGCATACATATAGATGACGTGGCTCAATAATTACCTTGCGGCCTCTGGCTTCCCAGCCTTTCCATAACATAATACTCAGCGAGCTTGACACAAATTTGAGCTTTGCGGAAGTAATTATTACTGGCTGTCGCTTGATAGGTAGCGAACGCGCGTTCGTACACCTTGGGGCTCTCTTCTTTGCGCCTCAACTTTGCGAGGACGTTACCCAGTGGATGGAGCACATATGCCAGTCTTTTTGAGATAGAAGTTAGCTACGAATGAAATCATTTTATACGGATTCCAAAAGGAGGTGCCCATACTTGATTGATTCCATCTCGTCTAACCCGAACTTTTTCCTTCTGAAGTTGATCAGTGTCATAAGCAATTCTTCGGCTTCTGCGTCCCGATCAAGACATGAAGGTGACCACCCGTAGTAGATGACGGCGAAATGAGGCCACTGACGCCCTGCGATCACATCTTTACCCATCAAGTTCAGCTCGTATGCTACTTTACTTTCTGCCAAGGCATTTTCGTAGTCTTTTATTAGCAAATAGGCAAGGGCTAGGCCTGCGTGGGCTGTGACCAGGTCAGCCCGAGCACGATCTGAGCCGTCGTTCATTTTCTCGCACAAAAAGAGATATCGACGGGAGTACTCGAACGTTTGTTCTGGATTTATGTGAGTTCGTGAGCCGTACTTCGATAGGGCAAAGAAGATATCAGCATGCAGATCTGGCATCTGTTCTGGGAACTCTTCGCAAATTGCCAGCGCCGCGTCCAGTAGTATCTTTCCGGACTCAAATTGAGTCCGTTCCAAGAGGTACCTGTGATGAGTGAGTAATTGAATCAGTAAGTATTGGAATTTCGCACCATCCACTGAGCCGGAGAAGCCTGATAAAGGTTCGCTGTATGTCCACCTTAATGTTCAACTGCGGATTCTCCTGATACAATGTTTGTAAATGCACGACATGCTAGAGAACTTTATCCGAAGCTACCCCTAATCTATTATCGAATCAAAACTTCTCATCGGTATTGTGAGGCCATGCACAATATAGAAGCTGCACTATAGCTTCAAATTGGTCCTGAAAGTTTTGCGCAGTCATATGAGCTTGAGCAACTTCTTGGACTAGTCGATGCAAAGATAAGTGGCTGCTTTCTTTGTTGTGCTTGATAAGAGAAGCCTTGATTAATTGAAGGCGTGCCTCGAAGTAGGCAGCTCCCATTGGAAACAGCACTTGGGTTGTGCCATTCGGAAATTGAGTCGTCAGAATGGATTCTTCGATGTGGTCGGGGTCTAATAAAGACAGTACATTCAAGAGGCTTAAAGCATCCGGGGTGAAAGCCTGCAAATTCCAAACAGTCAGCAGCATTTGCCGCTGTATGTCAGGCTGCGGCATAATCTCAACTTTGTTCAGTTCAATAATCGAAGGTTTGCTTCCATATGCGTCCAGGAACTGTTTAATGGTCATTTCCCGTCGAACGATGAGTGACGCTGTCAGAGATATCACCATTGTCAAACCCCCCATTTGCTTCGAGAGCTCCAGGGCAGCCACCTGGCTTTCCGATGTTTGTTGTTCTTCAACCAATATATGCAGTAGATGTGCTGAATCGTCCAATGGGAAGTAATCGAGGTCGATTCCACTTTTAGCTAAGCCCATCCGTGGAATTTTAGCCAGGGGATCCCGACTTGTCACCAAGATTGATCCATGATCTGCTGCCACAGGCCAATAATCATGCAAGAGATCTATTCGATCTGCGTTATCAAATACCATCAACCAGGTTGCGTTCTCCGATCCGGATATCGCCTCTCCCTTGATGCTTGGTGATGAGGCTTTCCGAGGTTTCGAGAGCCACTCGAGAACCACATTGCGACTGACGACTCTGCCAGGTACATCGGCAGTGCTGACGAGTCCAAGTTTTTGCGCAATTGCCTCGAAACTCTCACCGAACTTTGTGCTCTGGTCTGCCTGAACCCAAAAGACAGCATCAAAATGCCTTTGTCGAGCAAAGGCAAATTCTGTCGCGATTTGAGTTTTACCCAGTCCACCCATGCCACACACTGCGAAAGCACGCAGCCCGGGTATCTGCTTACCGGTTTGAGGAGGGAGCAAAGCTTCGTCTAGTTGGGACAAAACATCAAGTCTCCCTACAAAATTCGGATTGCGTTCTTGTGGCCTCATCATGTATTGTGGCATTTCGGGGGCTTTGTTTTTCACTGCAATTTCGTGAACTACAAGCTGGTAGCTTCCAGATGAAGAAGGCATCGTCTTGGAAATTATTGGAGAGGTTGCTAGGGGATGTTCTTTTGCTGTTCGAGTGTCAGCAGCTCTCATCCGTGTGGCTTAGTTAATGGCGAGTGAGTCGGAAAGGCTCTTGGTGACACTTACTTTCTGCTGTTGTGTGTTGAATAGAAGCTGTCGTAGCAACTGGGAACCTGGCTTTGTACGCTTCTAATTCAAGAGTTAGACAAGTTGACTGTGGAATGATGTGCTTTGCTTCCCTGGCCTTGAAACTTGGGTGGTTGTTCGACGTGGTTGTTTGAGCACTACTCGTATCATCTGCACAATTTCTGAATACACCAAATGTTCTAGGTGAATACTGCCGATTTCATCATGATCAGTATTGCCTGCAACAAGTTTTTCATTCTTTGCAGATGTTTCTGCGAATATCCGATCGACAAGCTATAATATGTGTTAGCGATCGGGTGAATATGACCCAAAATTCTGTTGAAATTACAAGTCTTCGTTGGTACAAGAACCACCCACGACTAATCTTCGTTGGTTTAGTCTCATAGACCGAGATGACAGGTGTATCAATGCCTGCTTCCTCAAATTGTCTAGAAACACCGGCGACCACAGCAGCCTCAGCCTCAGCCTCTAACAAACGCTGTTTGCTCAATTGCGTACATGATCGCAAAATCAAGGTCAATTGCTCCCATTGATTTCGACGTTCATAAGTAGAGTATGGAGTACTAAGAAACACAACTCCCGACTAGACATTCTATATAGGTTGGAATGCTGGATCGTATGACAGCCAGCCATTTAATGTGACTATTGCCTATCAAAAATTTAGCGTGGACGAAAGCAATTAGTGTTAGATGTGCACTTTTCGCAATCAATCCTCTAAGCCTAAAAGAGATGAAGATCAGTGGTCGACCGGAAGTCTGTTCATAAGGTTAACATACTGCTACGCGAGGAGGAATCAGAGTTCCTAATTGCGACTCACAGCGTAGTCCATATGCTCATTCGAAATATGATCTAGGAGGTCCGCTCCACTACGGATAAGCAAGTACCACACGAGACTGTTTTGCTTTCCTATTTCATATTCTAGAAGAAATACTTTAGCTTTCAGCGTTGTTGAGGAGATCAAGCCGAGCAAAGGGCTCAGGTTTCGAGGCTGATGCTCTGCATCTGGTATGATGATTATACTAAAATGCACAATCAGCGGACAAAATCCGAAAGAAAGAAACAAATGCACATACTCAATGTCCAATAGATTCGATAGTGGAAGAGTTGAGAGTCGTCGGAGCCTGCTTAAGGTAGCTGATTGCGACGCTTCGGAGTTGTTCTGATTCATAACGGTATAAATTACGAGAGATGTGGTCAAGATACACAGCCAGCTCAGATTCCTCAATCTCCTCATTGATTCCAATAGAGTTGGCAGCGGTACCTTTTTGGAGTACAATGTATAGCAAGCAGGTTATCAAAGAGGGGAGATGTGGTGGCGTTTGCGAAGTTCTGCTACTCAGCCGGGCGAAGCCAGAGGCTGAAGAGGGTAAACTACACGGGGAAAAAAGGCATCATATTTACGGTGTGGTAATATTATAATGATTGGATTTACATTACTGCGAAGCATACAGTCATGCACAATACATCATTGGAATCGGGACAGGAATTATTAAGAAATCACCAATTTATTTTATTTTATACATAGCAGGTGCACGCCATGTATCCATTCTTTCCTGGTCTCAATCGTGTCCTAGAAAGGTGAGAGCAGCCACAGCCAGTGCATCTGCTCCTGTTCTCAAAGTAGGTTGAATCGCCGGCGCGTTGTAAGGGGAGTGGTTGCCAGGAAGCAAAGCAACGGTCCCTTCTTTGACAGCTCGGTCCCATTCTGTAGGATCGACTCTGCCGAAGAACCAGAATGCATACGGTCGATCCTGCGATGTTGCGAGAAGAGAAAAATCTTCGCAAGCCGGTCTCTGCTCTTGCGTGCCCGTCATTTCCTTGAAATGGGTTTGAAAGGTCTTGTTGAGGCTATTCGCGACCTCCTGGGAGTTACTAGTCAACGGCGCGCGGACAGTCCTGTCGATTGTTGGCATCTTTTGTACACCAGCTGCTTCAGTCTCTGCCTTGGCGAATCGCTTGATGGCTTGGAAGATTCGTTCTCTCAGGTCAGGGCTGTAGGTCTTGACGCCAATGGTGAGGTCAGCGTATTCTAGAAAATCATTGCCAGGGATTCCTGCTTGGATGGCTTCGCAGTTGATGACAGCAAACTCCTTTGGGGGAACTTCCGAGTTCTTGATGCTCTGCAACCGAACTGCCATATATGCAGCTATCATTATTGGATTCGCAGATCGTCCGGGGTTAAGAGTATCTCCAAGACTCCCAAAAAATCGAATCTTGATCGTGTCTGCAGCAGCCAGTACTGGACCTCCGCTAACAGTGACCCTTCCACTCTTCATTGGTATCGAGTGCTGTCCGAGCACGACATCTGGAATCGGCACTTTACTGTAAAGTCCATCGTCAACCATAGCCTGTGCACCTCCTGTGTGCTCCTCATTGGGTTGGAAGACAACAACCAGAGTTCCTGTCCATCGAGACTTTGCTGACCACAAGAGCTTTGATGCTGCCATCAGACATGCCATGTGCATATCGTGCCCACACGCATGCATCACTGGCCTCTCGGCACCCCAGCTATCCAGCATATGTTTCACGCTGGCGTATGGCAAGTTGGTCTCTTCTCGAATCGGGAGTGCATCTAATTCCGATCGAAGCAGAACTGTGTTCCCACTGCCGTTGCGCAGGATGCCTGCGACGCCATGGCCACCGACGTTCCGGTGGACCTCGAACGAAAGTCCCTCGAGATAGTCTGCGACGAGTGCTGCCGTGCGTGATTCGCAGCAAGACAGCTCTGGATCTTGGTGAATGATGCGATATTTGTCTGCCAAAGGCTCCAAGTTCGGACGAAACTCTTCGACAATGGAACTGATGACGGCAGCGCGCTGTCCAGAGATTCCTTGAAGCACCTGCATGTCTTGTCTGGATTGGAGAGCCGCTCGCGGTTCGGGTTTTCAGCAGATAAGCGACGACAAGAATATATTGCTTCCTTTGAGTTTCATTTACACTGCATGGCGACGTGAAAGACGATGGCAAATGTTGCGGTTGTGGTGTGGCATGCGACGTGGATCACGCTGCGGCATATATTTTTGCTTGCAGTGATTCGGCACCAGATGCAAAGATTACAAGGACGTATATGTTAGAGGTCACATATGGGGTAACACTGGCGCAATGTACGTCAAGAAACAACACAAATTTTATGACTTGCGGAGCCGCACTGGCGGCCCATGGAATGCTACATAAAGCAGCGTTCGACAGCCTCACTTTGCTCTTGGCACGACGACTGGCACATTTTCGTGCCACCACACTCCAAAGTGCAAATCGACCATGTGCCCTTCATGCCCTTCTTTCCCTTCCTCCTATTGCATACCATCGCAAGACAGAGCCAGAAGTCTTATGCGGCTAAATTACTGAATCCCGCTTTAGAATGCTGTGCGACTGTATGGTTTCTGGCCAAAGCTGGGAGCAGACAATGCAGATAGGACGATAGACATTGTACCTTGAAGCAAGAGCCCCATCTGTCCCCCAGCACCACCATCTTGCAAGTTGCCATCAACACCTCCGCAAGTTTTGTTCCCGTCTTGCTTTTGTCTCATAGCGCTACAAAACTCTAAAGACGTATACAGAAAGATTGCAGAAAATAACTTGAATTCCAGTTCGAGACTATGTCTTCCTCCGGGTCAAGCCCTTCTTCCCCGCGCTCAGATCTGGGAAGCTACGAATCCGATGGTACGCTTCCCAAGACTCAAACGGCCGATGCCCCTCTGGGGGAAAGAGTCCAGCCATGGAAAGCCATGGTTGCTGGCCGTGATTATGCCCCTCTTTCGACCTTCCAGAAACTAGCGACCAAGGGCTCCCGGGAGGATATCAGACTTCTCCCAGAACTAGATGCTAAAAGTCGTTGAAATACACCCAAGGGTACTTGATCAACCCTATCGGCAACTTATCCGTTTGTTGACAGCACAATAGAGTATTCCAACAGGAGACTGACGCGAGGAATAGTGTGGTATTGTGGTGTACGGGTTGCGTTGTGACACAAATGGGGGTTGTCTAACAGCTAAGGCTTTTGGATGTTCGTGCAGATCATGGAATTACTGAGCTTGGTTATGTATACTCATCTTGAAATTGAAATTACCCTCATTGAAATACACATGTTCTTTTGGCTTTTTTGTAGACGTGAACCTGAGAAGAAGTTTTCTACTACGAAACCAATTGAAAACTCGCACACAAGTGAAAAATCGATCAGCTTGAACTGATCATTTAGTGATGGCCCGGCCCTTGAGTCATAAGCAATGATAATATTTTACATCTTCAAATACTTGAGAGCGATGATTCTCACTTCCAAGCTCTCCCTCGCAACCTCAGGGTCCCCAAAGTACATAGCAGCCCCGTGTGGCGGAAAATCTAGAATCCGAAGCTATCAGCACATGTTTTCTTCTGATAATATATCAACACTTCAAGGAACGAACCTGAAAAGGAACTCTCGTGCTTAGAATTCCAAGTAAGAAACAGTGCTACGTCCTCTGGGGTCTGCTTTGACATGTAATACCACTTGTGGTATGGACGATGCTTCACATAGCAGCCCTTCTCAACCTTGTCAGGGAGGACCTTGTCGACTTCAACAAGCTCGTCCCGGAGAACAGTGCGGCGGTCGCTAATGATAAGAGAGGCATTCTCGACAGTACCGAGTGCTCTCCAGGCGCTTTTGGGGCATTAGCATGTTGCTTCTAGAACTAAAACTAGTATGAATATATATCAAGAGCGTAGAAGACTTACTTGACGATTTTTGCCTCGCACTTGCCGTTCACGACCTGTTGGTATTCTTCTGGCCGCAAGTGCATCTCCAGACGCTCTTACTCACCATCCACAGAGTAGTCTATTGGTATTCAGCATTACATCCTCCTCCCAGTCCAAATTCGCTTACCACAGTGCATTGTCAGGCCTGGAGGAAGTGCCTGGTGTCGGACCTAGCGCAAGGGTCGGCTTCCCAAGGTCCAAGACTCTGCCAGACCATATCTCCGTCGATACGCATTATACATACTAGCAAGAGATCTCGAGCAAATTCCTCCTCCCCCGGACACATTCATGACGCTTTCTGAGAGGCTCAAATCGCTTGCAGAGCAGCAAGGCATACAGAACTGCTCGGACTTTCTTGGAAGGAGGGATCTATTTCAGTAGCTGTCCATCGATATTCAAGTGGCCGAGAAAGGTACTGCGAGTTGGAAGTCGCTTTTGGATTCGGCAGCCTCAATATTTGCAAGATGTTGGAGCTGTCATTCCGAACACGATCAGATAGTCTTGATGAAGAATTGGAGTAGCAGATGGGCCACATAGGTGCATGCCATGCCGTATGATAATGCTTGCCGGCTGCAACGACTGTTACAAGAGAATCGTTTGTCAGTATTGGAATTTGAAGAAGTCAAATGTAGTGAAGAGACTGCCTTTGCCATCTTGCTTCCTGGCCCCGAGATCCACACGGACTATGTGGTAGAAGCGACAGGCTTGGAACTCGTTGTTTCCCGTATTCAATTTCCATTTGTGGAATCTCTCCTCTCGTCGAATCTATTGGAAGCACACCCTGCCGGCGGATCTTCTTTGGATCAAGTCTATATGCCATCGGCTCACTGGCAACTGGCGTACACTTCTACACAAATGGCATTAACCCGAACGTCGAAGTTCGAACATGCATCGCGCATTACACAGGGTCTGCTAGTCACACCTTCCTCGCCTCTGCCATAATATTGCCTGGTGATTCCAGGTTCTGGCTTGATTTCCTATAAGATGCTGTTCCGATCATCCTCAAGCGGCATCTGATTCCGGTCGTCTATTTCATCAAGGGCCAGTTTCAGCCCACAGGAGGGTCGGGTTCAAGCCTTCATTACACCAGTCACTCTCTACCGCAAGTAGAAGGGACGGTAAATAACTCAACGAATGCCGAAAAAACTACATGATCCAAAAAGCGTCAGAGATCATATTTGATCGTTTGCGTGAGAATTCTGGCATTTTGGGACAGCCTTTCCACTCTTGCGGTCTGTCTTTTATGCTATCTTGCGAAAATATCACATTAACATTGGATTTACAATTGCGGATATCAACATATCCAAGTGAATATTTTCGCCTGATTTTGAGGTTTATAGGTCATTCACGCAACAACCATACTATTTCTTAAAAAGAGGGCAGAACGAGGAAAGCTTCCAGGAGCAAGCCTTCCGCACGCACTACAATTCTGGATGCACGGTACAGATTGATCAACAGAAGCAACCAGCGAGGAGTATAGTGCTAGATTATCTTGGGGTATAAAATCACAGTTTTACCATATCTCATACTGCTTTAATATCGGATATCCAGACCTTTTTGTCAGAAAGGCAGAGAAGCTCGCTAATTTGCGCAGATCGACATAAGTGTGTTTACTCCCAATAAGAACAATCAAATTCATCCACAAATCTGAGGGGAAGTAGGCTGGAATATGGGTATAATATTACCTCGTTTTCCTATTGTTACTCCTAATCTTAGTTGTCTTATCAGCTGCTAATCTAGGTGCGAGTCCCCCCTCTTGCTGATAACTTCCCCGCCTCGGTGAAACACTAAATGTACCTCTGACTTATCCGCAGGTATCCGCGCGCGGCATCTGTATCGGTTCGTAAGCTGGCCCTCAGTCAGGATTCCACCAGAGAATGCCGTTTTGAGAAGATATCGCTGATATCAGAGCCATTACGGCCAATTCTTGCAAGCGAACAAACGGTAGAGGCTTTGTTGTGGTTCCCGGAGCCGAAATTCTACAGTTGAACGAGTCTGGCGGGGTTCTGATTTGTCCCATGGACTCGTATCAAAATTCTTCATATCTCCCATATAGTTCTACCCCGCATGTATCTCTACATGAGTCGAGAGACAAAGCGCGCGCGAGAGTCTGCATGGAACACGGGCTGTTCCCACAACCTCGTCGACCAACTGTCACATGAACTACCAATGCGGCAACATGCATTCAATAGTTGAACATGCAAATCTGATGCAATATCCCAAATTCATTTACTTTACAGCATGTCATATCCCGTCCTCCAGCCGCCTCTTAATATTGAGAGTCTCAATCATATTTATCGGAAGCAGTTGGAGTTTCCATGACCTGCTAAAATTCTGCCCGAGTCTCCATCTGTTGCTTCGCATGTTTAAAGTGATTGGTGAGGTGGACCCATTACCTCGTAGACGGCCAAACAGAGGTTAAATATACCCCCACCCCAGTTCTTAGTATTACTTTAGTAGTAACATTATCTCGTCTTTACGGAAACGAAATTGTTATACTCTGTCTCACCCATTCTGCTCGGCATATTTATTCCAGTATCTGCGCAGTGCTTCGTGATCAGACGAAATGCTTCTGCTGCGTGTGCTTCGGAATCAGACAGCGCATCCGCGCGTTCTTGCTTCCGCATGATCTCCGATATTAAGTAGTGAACACGAGCTGATTCTGATGGGATCGCTGGGTGCAGAGCCAGAATGCTCAGCGCCCCCTCCAAAAGAACACTAGTTACGTCAGTAGTCTCGCAACGAATAATCGGGCTCTAGAAGGGATTTACATTGCCTCTTCAAGCAGTGGTTGGTTGAAAAGTTCCGAGTCATTGATCGTAAGACTGCTGAGAATCTCCACAGTGGTTGCCGAGGGGCTTTTCCTTGCTTCATGAAATTTGAGGTATCCAAGCTTGAACGCATTTGCTGCTGTGAGAGGGTGATGACTGGCTTTATTGACATCCAGCAGGTGTTTACTCTCTGTGTAATGGAATCTGGCCAGCTGCGGTTCTCCTAGAATCCAATGAAAATTGCCCATTACGAAGTGAGAGCTACGCATCCTATTAGTTATCAGATCCGCGCCATGAGACAAATTTGCTCACTTAGCGAGCATCCACCAGTTGGTGGATTTCAAATAGAAAGCATGTTGCGCCTCTAAAAGTGGCCGCGCTTTCTCTACATCTCCAGCCTGCATTGTACACCTGGCAACATTGTGATCTAACATAACAATTGTCATATCGCGATCGGGTGTCTGCGGTCGCTGCTTTAGAAGCTCCACGCACTCCAAAAAGCAAGTCTTGGCTTTCTCAAACTGGTTCAGCGAATTATATACAAGTCCCAGATTATTGACTGTAGCGACTAGGTCGTCTTCGATGATATGGTTGGCATTCTGTCTATTTCGACGGCTCTTCTCTGCGAGCAGCAAAAACTTCTCGCTTTTTAGAAAATTTCCTTTTCCCGCTTCTGCAGTTCCAGTTATGTGATGAAGGAAAGCGTAAATGATGTTTTTTGAGGGTTCGTCGTAGATTTCTTCGCAACACTCGAGGCCACCATTTAGGACTCTGCTCAGATGATCGAAATCTGAAACCTCGAAAAGATACCTGTGAGGGTAAGGTTCTTGAGTCTGATCAATATAACAGGGGAACCTACCAGCTTACGTGTGACATGAGTTCGGCAAACTCTGCTATTCCCTTGTATTTTCCCTCGCCGAACTTAGCGTCCTTCAGGTAGTGCTCGTTCAAGCTAAGCACGTGCTGAATGAATATTTGACACTGCGGCCATTGATTAGAGACTCGTTGGCCTGAATACGCCTGTGGCCAAGCGTCTAGAAGTAACCTCGAGGCTTTCTCGAATGCCAGCTGACGTTCAGCTGAGTCCATGTAGTTCTCAAACTATAAAGAGTCAGAAGCTACGAAAGACGAAGAACTTTAAAGAAAATGACTAGGCATCACCTGTTCTTGAACCAGACGATGTAGTGCGAATGCACCTGTTTCGCCATTGACATCAACGAGACCATCATTCAGTAGGTCTTCTTGAACTTGCGAGAAACTGTATGATGTAATCAGTATACTGGGAGAAAAATATCAGATTAACAATCCTACTCTGCAAAACTTTGACAGCAGGGTAGTGCAAGGGTTCTTGGACGACTGTGCTCTGGCTCCCATTGGCTGAATAGTTTCTGTGGAATCATATCGGGAGATAGGAAACAGAGAATACCAAGGACAGTTTTGGCATCCTTATGGCCAGCAAGGAAGTTGAAGGACACATTCCAGACAGAATTGATGTTTTGATCATAGTCAGCGTGATAGCCTCCTTTTGGGTTTTCCATATGCCAACGTTTCTTGTCTTCTTCATAAAGTCCCAAGAAGCGCTTGATCGGTATCCTTTTGTTCCGCATAATCGCTGCAATCTGCGAGATGCCAAGAGGGATTCCACCGAGCATTTTGTTCATCTGCCCTG
This sequence comes from Pseudofabraea citricarpa, assembly GCA_029641185.1. Classification (NCBI taxonomy): domain Eukaryota; kingdom Fungi; phylum Ascomycota; class Leotiomycetes; order Helotiales; family Dermateaceae; genus Pseudofabraea; species Pseudofabraea citricarpa. The sequence goes on along the minus strand of JAPWGK010000021.1, from coordinate 20,564 downwards.
CAGCTTCTTCGTCTGCTAGGACAGACCTATTCCAAGTAGCCATTTTGAGCAAAGCCTCCGTTCCTTCAACCTCTGAGAAGGGCGGTACTCGAATCTCGGCTGCGGTCAAGTCGTATCCAAAATTGGGTTTCCGCGTTGTCACGATAATTGCCCCATCTTGGTCATTCGGGTAGTAGTCACTGAGGAGCTTGTCGTCTTCTGCGTTATCAAAAATCACTAAATATTTAGCATCTTGCGCCTTTATTTCAGTATAACAACCTTTCAATAAGGTTCTCATACCACTTACTAGTATCTCGAAACCAGTCCTTCATCAATTCCCTGTTGTGCAGGTGCGCGTTACCAGTAGCTCCAGCCAACTGTAACTTTAGCGCAGCTTCCGTAAAACTCTGTGCCAAAGCAATCGATGTCTGACTATACATCCAAAGCACTACGTCATATTGTAGAGATTCTGTATAACCGTAATGGAGTGCGATAGAAGTCTTTCCAATGCCACCCAATCCCTGAAGCGTGACGCTTCCAGTCAAAGAACCATCGTCTGCTCCCAAGTTGGATCTCATCTCTTTAAGTATGGAATCCCGACCCCAGAATCTGGGGTTCTTAGGTGGTAGCTTGACAACGGATTTACGTGCCGGTAGATTATTGTCTAGACCGACGCTCATGATCGAGGCAGGTGTAGGTTGAAGAAGAGTCGCACAATTTGCGATGTCGGTAGATGCTTGAGCAATACCTTTAAGGAATCGTTGATGGAGGTCTCGGACCTTGTCCCACTTTGGATTGTTGATACTTTCTGTGTCTAAGTTAGCATACCTTAATGCACTCGAACCATGTCCATACAGGTTCACGCACCTAAAATATTGTCCAAGCATAGGATAATTTCTATCAAGAAGTTGATTAGACGCTCATAGTTCTGTATTGCTGTAGAGCGCATCCGACTCGTGTAGACAACCTCACGACTTTGGACAATGAGACCACCTATGGCCTGGGAACAAGCATCCATAAAACATAATGTTTGTCCAAAGACTTCCTCTCGAAGCCGCGTGGATTTGACCTCGATATACTCTACTGCTGTTTCTATAGCAGAAACTATGTAACCACAAAGAGCGGCAGCTTGGTTGTGAAGCCCATGAAGACCGAGCAGAAACGATGTATAGGAATTTATGCCTATTAGGCTAGCTTGGCTGAGGAATAACCGCTGCTTAGGTCCAGACTTAGATAGTCGAGACTGTAGCATCGTAATTTGTTCAATGAAATTTCCTTCATTAATAGCCTGCACACGCTCCCTGTGCAGTTGTTCCTTCAATCTTTGCAATGCATCTTTCTCAATGTTTCTCAAGGTATTGAGGAGATCAGTCGTGTTGCTTCCGTCAGTACCAGTGGAAGACATACTAGACTCTACTTGGGTCATATTTGAGGTCGGCTCTAGATCTTCAAATGCTAGTAGTTTTCGATGCCGTCAAATGGTATTTCGAGGCTTGGTGTCTTCTCTTCTTTTCGGCGCTATTTGGAGGCAGGCTAGCCGCACGTCTTCAGTGTTCTCGTGAATCTAGTGCAGACAATCCCTCAATGAGTTCCGTCGATGAAGCTGCATTCCGATTCGCTATCTCCCTCGAGGCAAGGGTAAAATGAGGCAATCAGTCATTGTAATAGTTACTCGCGGTGGAATCAAATCCATACCAGCAAACACTTCACCCGCATATGCATAGTGAGCCGAAAAAGTAGACACAAGGTCTCTGCCCGATGGGCGCTAATTTATGCATCCTGCAAGCAACGCCCGAGAACGAAGCTTACACCCGGGCCGGGCGTTAAAAGATATGAGATCATCAGAAGCAAGACCATATTCGGGTTAGCTAAAGATGAGTATTTTGGTGGCTCTATAAATTATGCCGCGCATGATGGTCTGAAAACCTAGCCTAACAAAAAATGAATCGACAGGAAGAGGCTCGGTGAGCAGGTTTAGTCTCTTTGTTTTGAGCTTCACGTCTAATAGTCAACTGCCTAAACAAAAACTTGGTCCAAGGTGGCTCGGGGACTCATTGTGCTTGCGACAAACTAAATATTGCATTGTCAAGTAGATATTTGCCTATTCAACTATGGAAAATCGATTCCTGCAAGCATACGGCATGAGTTTGTTGATACTCCTAGCAGCTATCTGGCTCGCACGAAAATGGAGTACTAGAGAGCTCAATCGTTTTCCAGGACACTTCCTCTCCAACTTTACAGACCTATGGCGATATTTAGATGTGCGAAGGGGAAAGCACCATCTCACGTTAGTGGAGTTACACCGCCAACACGGACCTTTCGTACGGCTTGGACCAAACACTATCAGTATTGCAGCTCCTGAGGCAATTCCTCTAATATACGGAATAAATCGAGGTTTTATCAAGGTACTGAAGAATCGAAAGACCAAAGATACCTCTGACCTGTTTCAAGGGAAACTTTTATGACGCTTTTCGAATGCTCGCATCCGGAGATGAGCTGCCTATGTTATTCACGATTAAAGACGAAGAGTTCCACCGAAAGGTTCGAAAACCAATTGCGAAGGAGTATAAAATGAGTAAATTGCTGAAATATGAACCCCTGGTTGACGATGTAATATTGGCGTTCGTACAAGAACTCCACACTAATTCTCAGATGCAAAAGGCTTGCCATATGGACAAATGGGTTCAGTACTGTGAGGCTGTCTTTTCAGAAGAACACTGTCTCTTGCTTACCACAGCACAGTCGCCTTTGATGTAATCACCAAGCTTACTTTTGGAGAGTCTTTTGGGTTTATGAAGGCTGGGAGAGATCTTCATGAGTTGATGCGAAGTGTAGATGAAGGTATGGACAGACAGGCACCAGTAAGTATAAGCACGCACAACGTGTTGAGTGAAATTGCAGGTCTGATCCATACGCAGAACTCTCAGATGCCCTGGCTTGGCCATCTAAGAGCACGCATTCGCACAGCACATCCGAGTCGTAAAGACGAGTTCATCTTTCCTGCCTTCGTGCGCGGACATATAACACGACGTGAGGAAGGCAAATATCAGTCACAAGACTTGCCACCTTTATCGTCGCAGCCCGACTTCTTAGATAGTTTTCTTGCTGCGAAGCGACTTTATCCAAACGATGTGAATGATACATTTGTTTGGTGTTACGCAATCACAAATGTAGTTGCCGGCAGCGATACAATAGCGATCCCTTTGCGTTCAATATTGTACTATGTCCTCAGCAATCAGCTAGTATATTCAAGATTGATGCAAGAATTGAACGACAGCAAACTCTCTATACCTGTTTCTTGGAAATCAGCTCAGAAACTTCCATATCTCGATGTGGTTGTGAGAGAAGCATTGAGAATCCACCCACCTGTCGGACTAGGTTTAGAAAGGATAGTACCAGCTTCTGGCCTCTGTCTCCCGGACGGAACATTCTTTGAACCTGGCACACTCATCTCAATGAATTCATGGGTTTTGCATCGCTCCAAAGCAGTTTTTGGAGACGACGCGGATACTTTCCAGCCAGAAAGGTGGCTTCAGCGATCAAACGAAACAGCAGAAGAGTTCCGAGAGCGCCTTCACAAGATGCAACAGTCTGAATTCACCTTTGGCTTTGGGCCTCGGAATTGTATCGGGAAAAATTTAAGTTTACTTGAGATCTATAAGGTTGTCCCGACATTATTCTTGTCCTTTGATATGGAGATTTTCAAGGCAGATTGGAATACTTGGAACAGCTGGTTTGTGCGACAGGAAGGCCTAGAGATCCGACTCAGATTGCATCAGATTCACTGAATGGCTTTCGTGTCTTCTTTAGATTCATATTCACAAGCTTGATCTGCACCAAACTTGAAATAAGTAGTATTTATAGAGGACTAAAAGTCCTTGCAAAGAGTGTCATTGCTATTGATTAAATGATCATGGTACAGTATCCAATATCAAGAAGTAGAAGCAACCCCCACCATCTTCTCCGTCATCCTTCGTCCTCTATAACAGCCACCGTCCTCTCTCAACCCTCCTATCTTGTCGAATTAGCGCAAACCATGCAAGAGCCTTAAAGTTGACGACATACATGCCGATTCAGGATCTTGAATATGTAGATCTATCCCCCAGCCCCGCCATGCTCATCGCGTTGTTGCTGAAGACGGACATCTGGATAAAGAGGTCCACAAGTGGCTTTGAAGGTGCGAATGTTCTTGGGCTCGGCCCACTCTCTCCAGGGCTGAACTTTCTGGACAGCCAGTGGAGTAGCCTTCGATCCCCAAGACTCGGGGCTTGGACGGCCGTCAACAGTCTTGGTGACTGCAGCTGGTGTCTGTTTGACGATGTAGGAAGACATTTGGAGAACGGTGCGTTCTGTGACTTGAACAAACGAAACGGGAGAATGCGCTGAGGTAATATAATCAAGTTTTCTTGACAGCCGCAGGGCAGGCGTGACACATCTACAGGTCCAGAAGTCCAATCACAGCCACCAACGCGCTTTGCTCGCTGGAGAAGCACGCAGAAGCCAATTGGAGGTACATGAACCTGCAACGTAGCAGAAAGATTCAGGTGACTTATTGCATATAGTAGTTGCATGAAGCATGTGTCCATAATACTACAACCCATGCTACGTGATGAGCTTCCCCGCATAGCACTCGATAGTGAGGGTGGGTTAAATCTATTTCAATTGGTACATGATAAGTAATTAGCTATAATTCTCTATTTCTATTACTATCACGATTACTGCATATCTAAGGGAACCTCCTGCCGATTTCACTCCTCTTGTTGGTTGGTATGCGATTGGGCTAAAAATATAGGATTCACTAACGAAAGTGACAGAAGAAAGTCATAGTAACAGCATATGCAGTATTTCATTTCTAAGCATCTTCTAAGCCAGTGTAACAATGATGCTCCTTAATGACCAAGTCACAGTCTGATTCGAGAGGCATATAAGACAACATCGTCGATCATAAATTGGCTATATACAAATCAAATTGACTAGTAACGCGCAGATAAGAGAACAATAGAATCACTTCTATAGGACATGTGTCTCAAAGAAACCTTCTCAGTCCTATCCTGATTTGGAGTCGAAACAAGGCTGCTCCGTTTAGCTTATTTTGGTTAGGACCAAGCTTCGTGTTTCAATACTCTCCCGGGGAGCAGCATTCGCAGGTGCCAAGGGATTTTCGAACGCAGTATGCGCACATGCTGTTACCCATACATTAGTATTACATTGACGTGGGGGTGAGATTGAGAGCCCGTACTTGTGAGAGGTGCATTTGGAAAGCTGTTATCCGAATCAAACGTAACAAAAACGCACAACTCATGCGGCTTTTGGCCGTCTATCCAGTAGAATCGATGGTTGGGATTGTAGGTGACACTATATGTCTCCCCAACGTAAGTCTCGCTTGCGAGATCGGTCTCTATAAGATCGGAGACATCAAGAGTATGATAGTCGCACACCGCAATTGGGGATTCTTGAATCTCTTTGATGGGACGCCAAGTGCTGTTCAATGGTTAATAAATTGAATGAATTCCGAGGTTACACACTCAAGATGCTCACTTTACAATACGAATACGATAGTTTCCGCTATCGAGGTACTTGTGGATTTCGTCATCTGTGAAGTGTCGTCGGGCGCGATGAAACCCTCCTAGTATTGTGTGATCTATAGAGAACTCTTTAGCAACGGGATAGCACTTAAACAGTTGCGGTAGTGCTATCATAAACAGAAGTTACATACCTATATGAACCGCATACACTGGAGGAGCAGGGACTCTTGGTTGTTCGTATGCATTTTCCGTGATCTTTTGCAAGTGCTCCCGAGCTTTCTCGCTTGAACGACGCTGTGAACCATGAGCCAAAAACGTCGACTGGAATTTTCGATCGAAGACTTACCCTGACATCATAGCAAATGACTCGTTCGGCGTTAAATTCATTCTTCAATAACTCCATGGTCTCGCTAGCATAACCAAGAGCGTCGTGGTTGTCAGTGTTTGATTGGTCAATCTTGGAGTGGTGTTCGAAGTAGCGGAATCCATGCTCCAAACATGTGAAACCGGACTCTTTACCTCGAATATTCTCCAAATTGACTATGTAATCGTCCTTCGCGGTATTTGTTTTCGTTGGAACATCGTAGGAAGTAGTACTTTCAAAAATAAATGGCTTTTCATATATGTACTTAGGATCTGGACGTAGATAGGCGAACTTGACTGGCGAGGAAGCCATATCACCAGTGTAGGATGTGTGAATATAATGGAAGACAGTATGGTTCATGCTGTGGAGGCTGGCTTGGTCCTATTTAGACTAGCAGGTGGAAGAGCAATAGCCAATTGAGCAGCAGCGATTCCCAGCTGCAATATGGTTAGCAATGTACTGATCCCTCCGAAGATAAGGACCGCCCAGAATGCGAGCCATGTACCCGGACTCCTTCTATCTCGCCATATGTCCCGAACAGTACTGGGCTGTTGTCGAGTGTTCCATGTCTGCAAGACCAATAGCCTTTTGCCGAGTATTGGAAAGTCTGTCCACGTGTTGTAAACATCCTGCTCGTTCAACTTTTTGTTCTCACCAATGAGGGTTTTCGGCCAGTAGCAGGGTGGCAATTTCATGGCCGGTGATTTGCCAGAGCCGCCTAATTTATTGAGGAGCCTATCCCGCTGACCAGCATCAATCATAGGAAAATACTGTCTCAGGAACAGCTTCCGAGATTTTCTTGTTTGGCCAAGAATCACCCTTAATGACAACAGTATTTCCTGTTGAATCTTTGTCTCCATACCGATATCATCATCGGGTTTGTCATCATCATCGGCTTCGTTGTGGCCAGCAAGTATACTGCACTCATATTAGAAGCATGTCTCAAGCACAGAAGGGCTACATCAAAGGACGCTGTGTAGTTGAGTATGCTTACTTTTCAAACACTTTGGCCAAGCTGGATTTTTGAGCAATGGTCGCGCAGAAGCTTGGAAATTTGAAAAGCTTTAGGGTTCTCAAAGATGGGTCAAACAAAAGATGTGAGCCAAGCTGATCTGTCCATTCAATTCGAATTTTTCCTACATCTACCAAGGAAGCCAGGTTTAGGCTTGACAGATATAGTAGGTTTGTCTGGTCTGCTTTTTGTGCTATAGCCGACGGAAGACAATCAAAGTTTCTGATCATGCTACCAGTAGCTCTTGCAACTGCGCTTCGAAGCATCTGGTTCTTCCTTGCGTTGGTTTTGGCCGTGGTTACCAAGACTGAGAGTTGTTTGACGGATGATTGTGACGTCCAATGGAAAAGCATTGTCAAGAGGCCTAAAGTTGCGAGGGTAAGGCGCTGTAAAGAAATGACGGTCTCTGGATCTGGTCGTTGACAATCCGATTCTGATGACGAAGATTTTTCTTGGGCAACCACCTCCTTCCATATATAATTCATAGACACATTGTCAACCATGTCGTGGTTAAGAACGACGATTACTCTACATATGTACTCGTAGATATCTTGACATGTGACTGCATCAGTCGTGATGTTGAGCCATGCCAGAGCTGGAAAGAAATCTTCTTTCGGCCAAGTCTGGATTCTCCGATCGAAGCCCTGGAGCACTGGCCTAATATCGACATGTTCGCGATCGACTTTTGAAATCCCCTCAAGCATGAGATCTTGTAATCGCTGCTGGCATTCGGCCAATGACTTCGCTGGAGCAGGAACTTGCATTTCGATATCTTGTGGATTCGACATTGTTTGGCAAGCTTTCAGCAATTTGCAAACTAAGAGATTGTTTGGAGAAATGGTGATAGCTATACTGCACTGCTGGTGTTTGCCCCTCGTGACACTGCTTCTGTTTTCCCCCTAAAGCGGCTTGAGTCGGTTCACACGCTAGTAGTAGTACGGTGACGTTACGGGAGAAGGCGCCAGCCTTGCAGTACAGAACATGGATTTAAGGAACATAGATTTAAGGAACATGCTTGAGTGAGACTGGTGTAGCCGGCATAAATTTATTCCGGGCGGACACCACTAGTAAAGCGATGATTTATATGGAAGTGGGAAGGAAGTAGTTAGCTAGCATGCAACACACAATTCATGAAAATAAGCCACCCAATTATCCCTGTGCTACACTGGCCATCTCAATCTCCCGATGATCCCAACGCACTTCCAAGATTTGGTTCACAGCATCGAACAATCTTGACTTCCTTGTCAACCCATATGCTTCCCCGCTCCTTATTGACAACAGTCAGTCCGGCGCTTTCCTTGTTACCGTCTGTAGGACGAGTGTCAGCTGCACACATTGGAACCTCAGCATCTCCGCAGTGCCAAAGACCCACCGTTTTTGGAATACGTCGCACGTATTCCTCTCATACCTATCAACAAGTTCAAATGTCGCTAGATTCTAGCAAAGAGAAGATGATCGATCTTGTCCGTCTTTCGGCTGCCGACCTTCAACATCTTCAGGCTACAGGAAGCTTGACCAGCACGGAGCTAGCCAAGCTTAGTTTACAACAGATCGAAAAGTATGACGAAAAGGGACCACAGCTACGTGCGATGATAGCAACCGTCCCAGAAAACATAATCCTAAAGAGAGCAGCATTCTTGGACGAGGAAAGACGTGCAGGCAGACTACTTGGGCCTTTGCATGGTATTCCCATCCTTTTGAAGGTTCCTGATTCCACAGACCCTTACGTCTTTAGCAAAGGATAACAGTGTAGCAGGACATCATCAACACCCCGCCGGAGTGGGGAATATTCACCACACAAGGGTCTTGGGCATTGAAAAATTCCGTCCACAAAGCACAGGCCCCTCTGGTTCAGAAGGTTCTCAACATCCACAGATGATATACTTCTTTTCACTGACATCAAATAGCTTCTAGAGGCGGGCGTTGTAATCATCGGCAAAACAAGCTTGACGGTAGTGTTGTCATTACATATCCTGAGGACTTTAGCTAATTGTGCGCAGGAATTTGGCTCTGCTAAGTATGTTGTTTCCCATTCAATTCTGAACAGCAGCTCTTACAACGTAACAGGGGGCCAGAAGGCGTTGGTGGCTTGTCTGCTATCAATGGTCAGAGCCAGTCGGCATATGTTGAAGGTTTTGTAGAGCGCAGTGATGAAGCCTTTGCCCATAAAGTGAGTAACACTAGCTGATGCTGTCGCAATATCGAGCTTCATAGACTAACTTCCCCAGAATCCTGGAGGTTCTTCTACAGGATCTGCCGTCGGCGTTGCAGCTGGTTATAGTCCAGTATCAATTGGTGGCGAAGCAAATGGCTCCATCCAAACTCCCGCTAGTCGATCGAACTTGTACGCATTGAAGATCACTCCCCAAACACTGTCCACGGAAGGAATCTTCCATATTGTGCCCACCGTCGAATCATTGGGAGGCATGGCAAAAACAGTTGCGGATTTGGAGCAGGTGACGAAAGTCATTCTTCAGACTGCAAAGATGCCGGTGAACTTGAAGCTTGATTATTCCAAAACATGGAAAGACTTCAAGTTAGGATTTGTCGACCCCGAAAAGTGGCGACTTCCACCAGATCTGTTCACCGGAACGGATGATTATCGCCAGCAAGTCGTAAGTCTTTCCATGGTCTTGAAATCGCTACGCTGACGGATTCTTCAGGACACGGCCTACAATGCAACCCAGGAAAAGATCAAGAGACTTGGTGGAACTGTCGTATACCCAGTTGATCCTCCTCATCCTTCGACAATCGATGGTGGATTCCTAGCTATCGTTAGTAAGTTTATTGCCATAGAAATCTAGCTTTCCTTGACATACTAAGGACTCCAGACGGTGAATTCCGCGACACTGTTGACGCATATCTTCAAAGTCTGGCTTCTTCGGAGATGAGATCTCTTGCAGATATCATTCAGTTCAACAAAGACCACCCTGAGTTGCAAGCTGGCATAAGTAAGCTGATCTATATCTCTTATATTTTATTGCTAACGTATTCTATAGGTCAACCATGGTTCATAGGCCCACAGGAATTTCAACAGACACCCGAGGACTACACCAAAGTGAAGAATAAAGTCCTTGAGGATGCCGGTGAGAAAGGTTTATATCGAATTATGAGCGAATTGTCGCTTGATGTCATTTGTTCTCCTACAGACGGACCAATCTCTGAGATCTCTGCTATAGCAGGTATGTATTTACCCTCTCCAAGTTCTGTGTCTACGCAGCCATTCTACTTGATAGTACTAACCTTAGCGATTGCAGGCGCCCCTACTGCTACAGTACCTCTCGGCATTCTCGAGCCAAGTGGTCGACCGTTTGGTTTAACCTTTGTTGGAAGACCAGGCTCCGAGGCTAAATTATTAGAACTCATGTACTTATATGAGGCTGCTGCTCCCCCGCGAAAGCTACCTACTTTAGTAGTATAATAAAACCGAATTACTTATACTTTGCTCTTAGATCTTTATTATTATAATAGCTGTTTTAGAAGCGCCCACCAAGTTATATGATAATAGCACGTGATCTCGCCTAGCCACCTTAATTAAAGCTTAACTTATACTTCTTAAAAGAAGATATAATTAATAAGAAGTTATTTTATATATTTCTTAGAAGAAGATATAATTAATAAGAAGTTATTTTATATTATTATAAGGTATTTATATAAAAAATAATTATAAGTAAATATAATAAATTAATATAATCTTAGTAAAATCTTAGAAAAATCTTAGTATTAATATTATTATAATAAGTAATTATTTTAGTAAAAAGAAATTATTATTATAAATTTATATAAGCTTATAATAATATTAAATCTAAGGATTTTTTATTTTATTAGGGTTAAAAGAATTAATTTAAATTAATAAAATAATATTTTAAAGGAAAATTACTTAATTTTATACTAAAAAAAATAAAAAAAGATTATTATATTATATAATATATATTTATAAAATTAATATATATTAAGTAAGATATTTCTAAAGATATTAAAAACTTAAACTTTTAGAATAATATACTAGGGCTTTTAATAAACCTTAAGCTTAATTATAATAAACTAAAAAAATTTAATATTATCTTATTAAAAGTTTATTATATAATTTTAATTTATACGAATAAGTTAAATAATAACTTAATTTATAAAATCGAATTAATTAAGTTATAATAAGAAATATTAAAAATAAAATATAAGAGAATATACTCTTAAATAATATATAATAAATTAGTAAAATTATTTAGCTTTAAGCTAAAATCTAATATTATTATTAAATAAATATAAACTAAACTCTAAGAATTATATTATTATATTATAATTATAAACTTAAATTTTTATTTTTCTTTCTAAGAGAAATAATTATTTAAGATTTTTCTCTTAAGTTTATTCTTTAAATATAAGATTACTAGAATTATTTTAGATATATATAATAATCTTATATTAATAATTAATAAGCTTTTCTTTCTTTAATATTTTAAAAACTTTTTAATAAAGTATTTAATTAATATTTTATATATTAGAAGGATTATATACTTTTTACTTATATCTCTTAAGTTATAAGTATTCGGTTAAATCTTAATACTTTATACGAATAATATATTATATATAAGTTAATATATTTATAAATAGATTAATTAATTTAATTAACTAAGTATTAATATATATTTATAATTATATATATATTATTTATATATATATATAATTATAAGATAATTATACTAATATTATATATAAAAGAAAAATTAAAAGAATATTTAACTAAGAAATATAAGTTAAATAATAAGTTTAATATTTATAAAATATTTAAGTATTAGCTAAAATTAAATATATAAATTATACTAAAAATATTAATAATATATTAAGCGAGTTATTAATTATATATTAAGCGTACTAATAATATTAAACTTATTATTATATTATTAGCCGGTTATAAATTATATATTAGTTATATTAATCTTATTAAAATTCTATTAATTAATTATTAATTAGATATTAGTTATATTCCTAGTATATAATTATTTATTTTCTTAGGCTAATTTCCTTAGGCTAATTTATAAGCTAGTTTAAAAGCTAGTTTAAAAGCTAGTTTATAAGCTAGTTTAAAAGCTAATATTCTTAGGCTAATTTAAAAGCTAATTTATAAGTTAGTTTAAAAGCTAATATTTTTAGGCTAATTTAAAAGCTAGTTTATAAGTTAGTTTAAAAGCTAATATTCTTAGGTTAGTTTATAAGCTAGTTTATAAGCTAATTTATAAGTTAATTTAAAAGCTAATATTCTTAAGCTAATTTATAAGCTAATTTAAAAGCTAATATTCTTAGGCTAATTTAAAAGCTAATTTATAAGCTAATTTATAAGTTAATTTAAAAGCTAATATTCTTAGGCTAATTTAAAAGTTAATTTATAAGCTAGTTTATAAGCTAGTTTATAAGCTAGTTTATAAGCTAGTTTATAAGATTAAACTTACTCTTATATATAATATTATTACTTAGCTATAAATTTAAGTTATATTTTTTATTAGAAAAGTTTTCTTTTTAGGTTTTTATCTTAAGATTATATTATTTTTAGGGTTTTTACTTTTTAATATTATAAGTTATTCTTTTCTTTATTTTATTATTTTTTATTTTTATTATCTTTCTTATCTTTTATCTTTTTTATTCTTAGATATTAATTAAATATCTTTTATTTCTTTTTTTTTTAACTTAAACCTTAAGAAATATAATATTTATTATATTATATTTATTTCTAATAAAATATTATATAATTATTCTTCTAAGTATTATTCTTTATACTCTTAAGCTTAAGAATTATATTTCTTATTAATATTTCTCTTATAAAATACTAAGAATCTCTCTAGAGTTTATATTATATAATTTAATTTTATTCTTTTTATTAACCTTAAGAAATATATTTCTTAATACTAGTAAAAGATATATTATACGTAACTTTAATATAATCTTATTTTTTATATTAACCTTAAGAATTATATTTCTTAATATTAGAGAAAAATATATATTATATTAAAAGGTTATATAGATAGTAGTAGATAATAAGGTATTATTACTAATAATTATAAAGAATATAAAGTATATATAATTATAAGAATCGTATATATATCTCTTAAATTAATAGTTAATTCGTTCTAGTATTATATATATAAATATACGTAATTATATAACTATTTATATATAGAAGATATAATATTAATTAATAGTCTATTACCTGCTTATTTCTAATACTCCTACTTAGGGAATATAATATTAATTACTTATATCTTTATTAACCTATTAAACTATAAATATTATATTTTAGGAATAATTATACTAAGAAGTACTCTTACTACTTTTAATAACCTTAATCCGAGTACTATTAAACTCCTACTTAAACTTAACTTTTAGGTCTAGTAAGTTCTTAGTTATAAATAAGCCTAGCTAGTTAATAAACTTAATATATTTAACCTTTTATAATCTTTTAGTAAAGTTATCTACTAGTATCTTATTAGTTAGAATATATATTATATTAATACGTTTTTATTCCTAGAGATTATAAATATAATAATAATATATATTAATATACTTAGATTATTTATAGAAATATAAGTTCTTAACTAAAGCTATAACTTCTTAGTTATCTTTATAAATATCTATTATTATTAGGTCGTTCCTAATATATTACTAATATCTTATATCTTATAATACTTATATTACCTATTAGCTTATTTTTATTATATTTAATATAAATATATATTCGGATTTAATATTTAATATTATTATTAATTATTATTTCTTACTCCCTTAGTAGATAAGTTTATTATAAAGTATTCTAATATATCTGAATATATTCTTTTAATTACTCTTTTAACCTATCTAATTTATATTAGAATAAAGTATTAGCTTTTCTTTTAGTTATATAAAGTAGTCTCGATTTATCCTATTAGGTAAGTTAAATAAGATTTTATAAAAGTTATAATAAAGCTAATACTAGATTATTAATATTAGATATTATTTTATTTCTCTTATAATAATCGAATAATATTTACTTAAATTTCTTATATATTAGCTTAGGGATCTAAGTACCTAGGTTATATCTAGACGCGTATAAGTTATAATATATATATAACTTTTTATTTATTATTAGTAGATAGTTTTATCGATTTATTAATCCTTAGGTTATAAGAATTATAAGTTATCTACGTTTATAATTAGAATTATCTTCTTTTTATAAGTAGTATAAGAAATATTAAATCTTTTTAGTATCTTTTAAAGATACTAAGTTTAATTAAGATATATAATACGATTTTTTATATCCTTAGTAATTTATATACTAAGGAATATCTTAATCTCTCTTAAGTCTTTAGTATTAAACTACTTATAAAAAGTATTAAAGAATTATTCGTATTATTTTATATATAAAGTAATTATAATAATATTATTAATATAAACTAATACTATTAATTACTTTTTCTCTTTATATATAAAGAGGCAAAAGTTACTAAGACTTTACTTAAACCTAATTTTAATTAAGAATTATTTATATAATAAATTTTAATCCCTAGTAGCTTACTTAAGCTTATAAAGGCTACGTAAAACTTATAATACGTGATTATATAATACTAGTATATTATTAGGTTTCTTTAGGAAAATATATTCTTATAAATATAATTCTATAAATATATTCTTAATATTAATATAATAATATTTAAGGTTTTATATAATAATAAGAGCTAAGAATATCTATAATATATTTATTCGAGTTATAAGTATAAAAGTCTTATTAAAGTTAATTTTATAAACTTAAGAGAATCCTCTTATAATTAGTTAAGCTTTAAATTATTCGAGTATTTTATTAGGTTATATTTTAATTATAAAGACTTATTTTATATTAATAAGATTAATATCTTTAGGTTTTAGTTTCTTTTATTATATTTTATTATATATAAGAGAAACTAATTTCTTCTAGATTACCTCTTATTATTATTAATTATAATTAAGGTTATTTATAACTTTCTTATAATTAGTAAGGATATAAATTCTAAATTCGTTTTTTATATTAATTTAGTCGTACTTATTATATAAGGTTTTACTTATAAAAAGTATAATTTATATTTCTTCTTTCTTAAGTAATTCCTTTTTTATAATAATATAAGTATAATAAGCTAGTATTATTTTTATAATCTTAGTTTCTTTATTATTACTTATTTCTTCCTTTATATCTTTCTTTCTCTTATATAAAAAGTAAGACTTTAGTTTAGAGTTAACCTCTTATAATTCTATAAAAAGCTTAATAACTAATATAATTATCTTAACTATAGTTTTATTTATCTCTTTTAGAATAAAATCTTCTTTTTTAGCCTTACTTTTTATCTTCTTATTTTTATCTTAGTTAGATAATTATTAAGTACTAGTATTCTTCTAATTATAAGTTAAGAGATTAGATATAATTATAAGGACTCTAACTTTAAAGTTATTAAGTCGCTTATAAGAGGGTAATTTTATTATCTTAAGTAATTCTTTTAGCTTATTATAAGAGTTATAATCTAGTAATATATTTGAAATATCCTAAGAATTTACTTCTTATATCTAGAGATTAATATCTCTTCTCTTAATATTCTTATCTTATATAATAACTAACTTACGTTTTATATAACTAAGATCTAGTAAATATACCTTAAATTAAGTTAATATTATCTTAATATATCTTATAAATACTCTTACTCTTCTTTTATCTATTAACTTATTTATATAATTACTTTTAGGAAGAAAATAAAAGTTAATATATATATATATATTATAACTAAAGAAACAAGTATAATTAATATTAGGTTTCTTCCTAATATACGCCTTAATTAATATAAAAGTCTCTTTATATAAAGTTCTTCTAATACTCGTTTAGTTTTATATATATTCCCTAGCTTTTATAATTTTATCCTAGAATTTAACTAAAAGGCTTATATCCTTTAATATAACTTATATATAATTTTCAAATATCTAAATAACTCTTTTAATAACTTTATTTTATTATAATAAGTAAGTAACTATAAGCTCTAGTTTAATACTTTTATTTTTACTTTAATCCTTAAGTAATTCCTATAACTTTATAATATTATTAATTTATATAATTATAAGAATAAGACTTATCTTTTTTTCTTCTTTTACCTTTTATACTTTAAGTTTAAGTATAATATTAATATAATTCTTAGCTAAGATTCTCTAGTATTAATATAATATATTATTAATTATTTAAATAAAATATTAATTATCTTAAAAGGAAGTTAAGAGTAATTTATAGATATTAATATATACTAGAGATAATATTAACTTCTTTTATAATAATAAAATCTTATTATACTAATTTCTTATATTTATAATTTTATATATCTTATAAATTAATAGCTTAGCTAGGATCTTAATTAATTTCTTAAGTATAATTATATAATATAAGTTACGAATCTTATTAAGGCTAAGATATCTAATATAATAATATTATTTCTTATATTTCTTAAGAATAACTTATTTTTATTATCTCTTAGTATTCTTAGGCCTAGTTAATAAGTCGGATTTATCTCCTAAGTTATTAGCTTAATTATAAATCTTATTATCTTCGTTTATATTTATAATTAATTTTCCCTACTAGGTAGAGGAAAAAGATATCTTATTATAAATATTATAAAGTCGATTAGGATTCGACTTAATAGGAGGTTATATTATAATAATAATAACCTTAGAGTAACTTAATAATTCTTATCTTAAAGACTTAGTTCTAATTAAGTAATATATAATAAATATTATTTCTTCGAATCTTATTATAATTTTAGAAATAATATAAATACTTCTATTAATCGTAGCTTTAATAATTATATTTTCTTTATACTAAAAGCTTATTCTTTTATTATTAAATACTCTTCTTATATTATAAGTTATATAAATCCTTTAAGTAAATAAAAGATTAACTTTTAACTTAAGTATAAAAAGAATATTACTTAATAATATTAAGCCTTCTTATTTTAAATATATTTTTATAATACTTATATAAGTAGACTATAATATTCTTCTACTAACTTTAATTTAGTATTACCTAATAGTATAATAAGGCGATAAATATTAGAGTATATCCGAATTTATAGTATTATAAACGTAACTAGTAACTAATATAATATATATAATTATATATAAGATATATTTAGTAATCGAATTAATAGTTATAAAAGTAGAAGGTAAAAGAAATAATTAATTAATTATTATAATAAAATATAAATTAATTATATATAATTCCTAAAATACTTAAAAAGTACTTATAAAGCCTTTATATAATAGTACCTAAGATAGTAATAACTTCTTATAAAAGTAAAGAAAGTAATAAAATCAAGTATATAACCTTATTATATTTATCTCTTATATAATAGCTTTTCTTATAATATTATTAGATATCTCTTATCTTTAATAAATTAAAATTAAGGTATAAGATATATATCTCTTATAACTCTAGGCTATTATAATCTGCTCTTTTAATTATCTCTTAAAAGATAATCTTATAACTCTTAGATTATTTTTCCCTTATAATAAATAAACTTATATTCTTCTAATAAATACTCCTAATAACTAGTTAAGTTATTCTTAGCTTAGATCTCTTATAAGAATTATTACTCTTAGTATAAAATTAAGTATTTTAATTATAAAAAATCTTTTAACTTAAGGTATAAAGCTATAATTCTCCTTTCTCTTTATTTAGATATATTATAAACTCTAATATTTATTATCTTTATTTTCTAAAGATTAATTTAATATTATACTCTTCCTTTTAATTATAGTTATAATACCTATCTTTTATTATATAAAAAAAGGGTATTCTAGTCGAATCGTCTCTTACCTATAAATTCCTTTACTTCTTTTATTTAAACTAAAATAAAATATCTCTATAACTTTAACTTTATAATATCCTACTAAGTTTTTATTATTCTTTTCTTTTAATTTCTAATATATTTACTTCTCTTTTTTTAGACCTAGTAAGTTCTTTTATAATCTTTATCCTTAGTTCTTAAATTATTTATTATTAATCTTATTATATAAGTTAATAATATATATTAATCTACCTTTATATTAATTATTCCTTATATTATAACCTTAATCTAAGTACGAAACTCTTAATCTTATTCCTAAGAAATTAGCTATAAATTATTTTAATATAATAAGTTTATCCTTCTTTCTTTTATTATCTTTTATAAGGGCTTAATAAAGGTTCGTATAATTAATTATAAGCGCTTATACTAAATATAAGGACCTATTATTATAATAAAAGATAATATATATACTAGTATCCTTTTATATAAGTTTTCTACTTTATCTTATTTTATAAAAGTTTTACTAAACTATCTTATAAAAAATAAATAATATTTTATTAAGGTATTTTATATACTAAGTAATTATAAGGATACTTGTTATTTTAAATAAGTATACGCCCTAAATTATTATATCTAAACCTAAGCTAACTCTTATATAAATTATCTTTATTCTAGAGGAGAAGATAATTATAAATATTAATAAATTAATAAATATATACTTTAACTTAGTTCTAATACCCTTAGATTTTATTATCTTATATAATACTCTTAATAGGCTTAAGAATAAGCTTTATCTTATTAAACGATAAGTTATCTTTAAGCTAGTAATAAAATATTAGTATAAATTTTATATAAAGCTAAGCTTACTCGAATACTCTTTTATTTTTAATAATTTAGTTATCTCTAATAATCCTAAGAATATATAACCTATAAAATAAAAGGCTATTAGTAAAGTAGCCTAGTAATAAGCTAAGATTCTTATAATCCTAGAGTATAATTACTTCTTATTTAATATACTTAATAATAAAGATAAAATAATAACCTTTATTTTTAAAGTTTTATATAATATACTTTTAGAGGAGAACTCGCTCTAGATACTAAAAGACGCGTATTATAAATTAGATTTACCTAATAATACTTAAAATCTTTTACTAAAATATTATAATTATCTAATTATTATTTATAAGTCTTATTATATTATTTTTATAAAACTTATACTTATTTTTATAAGTTCCCTAGTCTTATTATTTATTATCTAATTATTAACTTTAGTCTTAGAAGGAAATTCTAAGTTAAAAAGATAAGAAAGAGATTATACCTAATATCTTATTTAACTTCTTAAATAAGAATAAGTTAAAGGTAAGAAAGTATCTTTATAACTACTTAAAAAAGATCTTAGCTTTATAAAAGAGCCTTTATACTAAGGAGTAAGAAAAGAAGCTCTAATTTATTAATTACCTTCTAGTAAGTTTATTCTTTTACTTAATAAGATCTTATTAAGTATTAACTAAGTATTTATAAAACTTAATATATAATATAAAAAACTTATTTTATATTTATTAAAAGAAAAAGGTTACTACTAGTAATCTTAAGTTTATTTAGAAAAAGCTTCTAAAGTTTATAGGTATTATCCTAAAAGATTAGGTTTATAATTTAAAGTAATACTTAGACTTTATAATTAAGAAAATTATTCTAGTAACTCTTAAGTTAAAAGGTAATTAACTATTAAGTAATATAAGCTTTCTATCTATTAATATTCTAACTTCTAATTATTAGACTCGATTATAAAGTTAAGCTTTAATCTAGCCTCTTACTTCTAATACTAGGATTATATTACTTATTATTTTAACTAGATTAAAAGGAAATTAGTCTAATATTCTAGTTAAGAAATATAAGTAATTATATTATTAGGTTAAGTTACGTTTATTTTTATAAGCTAAGGAGAAGAATAATAAGATTATAGCTTTAAAGAACCTAGTTATAAATCTAAAAGATAATATAAGTATTTCTAAGAATATTATTATTCTTTTAATTAATAAAGATATTAACCCCTTTAATACTAATAATTTTAATTATATTAATAAAGCTATTAATTAATAAGCTAAGAATATAAGTATAAATATTAATAGTAATTCTTATAATAAAGATAATAACTAGGAAAAAGAAAAAAAAGAAGAATTCCTTTTTATTTCCTTATCTTATAAAATATACTCTTAGTAAGAGATTCTTATATACCTAAAGAATATTCTAAAGCGTTCTTCTAGTCCTAATAATAACTAGATCTTTTCGCTTTTAAAGCGATTATATTATAATACTTTTAATATTACCTTTACTTTTTTATTATCTTCTAGAAAGCTAAAAGCTCTTATAAAACTATTCTTATATTCTCTTTATATTAAGAGAGCCTTTTTTATACCTATTACGCTACTTAATTATTCTTATCTTTTAGGTAGTAAATATTATTCTTATATTATTAGTTCTAATTACTTAAAGTATTATATTCGTATAAGTAATTTATTCCTAACTTATATAATCTTAGCTAATATTATCTTAGCCTAAGTATCTTAATAAGCTAAATATTTTTATTCTTAAGATTTAAAATAAGATATTCGTATTATATTACTTTTATAATACTAAGAATAAAAAAGATAAAATAACTAAGAGACTAGATAAATACTTAAGTAATCTTTAGATTTTAGTTAATATTACGTATAATTTAAAATAAATTATACTAGTAATTTATAATCGCTTTTATAAGAAGAATCTTCTACTATTTCTTAAGAGTTACTTAGAGCTTTATAAAGCTTATAAAAAGTATAATAAGACTCTAGAGATTCTTAAGAAGACTAATCGTATAAAAAAGAAGC